>JBBGZY010001484.1:2845000-3445000 GCA_037952925.1 Lithobates clamitans | reverse complement strand
AATGAGAATCAGTGATGTGTTCTCTGTATGGAATTTCCTTATCACAGCTGGTAGGAGCTCTGGTGGGGGAAAGGCATAACATTTGTTGAGTGTCCACTTCTGTGCTAGCGCGTCTACCCCGAGCGCTCCATCTTCCCTTTTCAGGGAGAACAACGCTTAAACTTTTCTGCTTTCTTTTGAGGCAAATAATTCCACCTGAGGTGTTCCCCATTTATGCGTGATCTGTTTGAATACATTCTGATTTAATACCCAGTCGCCTTCTCTTAATTTCTTCCTGCTGAGGAAATCTGCCACTTTGTTTAAATCCCCTTTTAAGTGTACTGCTGACAAGGAGAGTATGTTTTTCTCTCCCCGGTTTAGGATTTCCTCTGCTAAAGTCCACAGGGCTCTGCTTCTTGTTCCCCCCTGCTTGTTTATGTAGCCAATTACCGATGAATTGTCAGACCAGATCTGCAAGTGATGACCTCTCAGCTCTCTCTGGAAGGATTGAAGTGCTAACAATACTGCCTTCAATTCCTTCCAATTGGATCTCATCATCTCTTCCTTTTCCCAAGTTCCTTGTGTTATCTGGGAGCCTAAATGTGCTCCCGACCCTACGCCGCTTGTGTCTGTAGTTAGAATTCGGGTGATGGGTAGGGTCCACAACCGTCCCCTGTTTAAATTTTCTGATCTCCTCCACCACCACAGGGCTCTTTTTACCCGTGTTCGTGTTAGAACCTGTGTGTCTAAAGACTCCTGTTTGCGGTCCCATATTTTTAATAGGAACATCTGTAGTGTTCGAAAATGTAAGCCTGCCCATTGCACTGCTGGGATTGTCGAAGTTAGTAGTCCCAATGTTGACATTATCCATCTTATTGAGCATGGTAAAATGGCCTGCAATGTTTTCATCTCTTTTTGAATTTTTTCTATCTTCTCCCTGGTTAGGAACACTTTTTGTTGAGCTGAGTCAAATATATATCCCAAGTATATTATTATCTGTTGAGTGGGTTTTGGATTGGATTTTTCTATAATTATCAACCAACCTAGTTTTTCGAGGAATGCCTGTGTGTATTTCAGGTTCTCTAGTAATCTCCCGGGAGAGTCTCCAAAGAGGAGAAGGTCATCTAAATAGGCGATGATGGATATGCTTTTGACTCGCAATGGCGCCAGGGCTTCCGCCAAAATTTTTGTAAAAATTCAGGGTGAAGAGGAATGGCCGAAGGGTAGAGCCCGGAACTGAAGGTGCATGGTTTCCTTTTTTTTTTTTATTGCTAACCTTAGAAATTTTTGACAACTCTGATCTATCGGGATGTGTAAGTACACATCCTGTAGATCCAGGGAAGTGATATAACAGTTTGGAGGTAAAAGAGCCTTTACTGAATATATGGAATCCATTCTGAATCTTTTGTAAATTATGGATAGATTTAAGGGTTTGAGGTTGAGTATTGGCCTGACCTTTCCAGAGGGTTTTTGTACTCCGAATATGTGGAAGTAAAAGCCCTGACTTCTTTCTTCCTTTGGTACTTTGGCAATAACCTTTTTGTTTTCTGAGATCTTTTATGACTTTTATTAATCCTCTGGCCTTTTCTCTGTTTTTCGGGAGTTCGGTGGTGTAAAACCTGTTTGGGGGTGATCTTGAGAACTCTAGGTGATACCCGTTTTCTATCGTTCTCAATATGAACTGATTGGAGAATATCTTTTTCCATGGTGAGTGGAAGGCCCCCAGTCTTCCCCCCACTGTGACTGGCTTGTCATTGTTTATTGCGGGCTTGCTCAGGAGGACGAAAAATCGCCCTTCCTTTGCCCTTGCCTCTCTGTACCCAAGGTCTCTTTTGGTTTTCAGCCTTGGGTGCTCTAAAGCGGGATCTTGTGTCCCCTCTTTGCCTCTTTTTATTCTGCTGTGGCTGACTCCAGGTTGTTTTAAGCTTCAGCGGAAATGCTTTCTTTTTATCCGCTGTGCGATCCAGCACTTTCTCCAACCCTGGGCCAAACAGCAAGTCCCCTGTAAATGGGATCCCGCAAGGTTTGGTTTTAGACACGCAGTCCCCCTGCCATGTCTTTAACCACAGGGCCCTTCTTGTAGAGTTGGCTAATGCGGAGGATCTGGCTGCCATCCGTACCAATTCTGCTGAGGCATCTGCGATATACGCAATGCTTCGCAGGAGTGTGGGAAAGGAAGATAGAATCTACTCCTTTGCAGTTCCCTTCTCAATGTGGGCCTGTATTTGAGTCAGCCAGAATTCTACATTTCTGGCCACTACCGTTCCTGCCATAGCTGGCTTTAGACTTCCCACTGTGAAGTCCCATGACTTTTTTAAGAGAGAGTCCATCCTTTTGTCCATTGCCCCCCATGTCCTCGAAGGCCAAATCTGTGTGCCTCGAGACTTGTGAAAAAGCTGCATCTAGCTTTGGGGTTTTGTTCCATACTGATGCTGGATGATCTGTAAGTGAAAACCGTCTTTTTAAGGCTTTTGAAAAGATTGGTTTTCTTTCTGGTTCCTGCCATTCTTTTTTAATTGCCTCTAATAAAACCTCATGAACTGCAAATTTTCTCTTTTCCTGTTCCCCTAGGCCCTCATACATTTGGTCATGTAGAGATAGAGGTTTCTTTTCCGTTTTCATACCTAGCGTGGTATAAATGGCCCCCAAGAGATTGTCGACCTCTTCCAATGAGAGTTTGTATCAGGATGGCTTTCTGGAATCCCCTTCCAGAGCTTCTCCCTCCGATTCCTGGTAGCCGGATGCTGCGCTGTCTGACTCTTCTTCCGCCTTTTCTCTGGAGGCTACTGGAGGGCCTGCACTAGTGGAGGGTAGTGCTTGCATTTTTGGTAACGCTGCCTGTGTTGGAAGAGGAGCAGTCTGAAGCTGCAGGATCCGAAACCCTTCAAAGAAGGTTTAAAAGGATTCAAAAGTACTGGATAGTTCTTTAACAGATGCCGCTAGCGCAGTGCTCTGCTCAGTGGAATGTTCCTGTACTAATTTACTAATACATTCTTTACAGAGTGCTTTCCCCCAGGAATCCCTATGTGTAGTTTTTCAAGAAGGGCACCTCCTTTTAGAATATAAAAGCGTAGAAAGGGAAATGGCGCTGTACTTACTGACAAAAAACTATGTGTATGTAACTATTGATGGTGTATTCACCCCCAAATGAACATATATGTATAAACATATACCTATAATCAAAAAGGTGTGCAAACTGTGTATCAATGGTAAAAATCAAGTAGTACGGATTAAGTGAAAAAAAGCGACCTGTGCTTAATATACAAGAAGTAGAAAATAAATAAAAAAGTGTAAACATGTGTATAAAAAAAACAATCACTGAATAAATAGCATCAGCTGATGTGAATAATATCTGTCAAACAACACTGGTATATATTGCAAACATATGAGCTAAGCAAGCTACTGTGATGACATCCAATAAATACATATATAAAATATAATATAAATAAACTAAGTGTCCATAAGCAAATAGTGCCATAAAAAAAACTTTAAAAAAAATATATATATATAGAAATCAAAAAATCAGTGTCCATATAAAGTGACAAGTGCTTCCTTCAATAAGTAAAAATGTTTCAAAGATGAGCAAAGAATGTGCTGACAAAAGTGACTGTGCTCCCCTTTTTTGCTTTCACTCACCAGAGTGCTTCACCCCTGCAGGGGTACAAGCGTGTATAAATAGTGTGATCCCAATCCTAGAGTTGCGATCTCCCCCTGGTTCCCGCCTCCTGGGCAGGAAGGTCATCCACGGACGGAGGGGAGGGAGACTCCAATGCCCCCCTTCTACAGCGTAGCTCCCGGTCAGATGACCGCATGTGTATGTGATAAAAAACAGGAAAAAACAATCCACATAGCCTAATTCCCTATTGCTGTGTTTATTAGAAGTATATTCAAAAAGTTTTTTTTTTTTAATTTAAAAGAGAGGAGAGAGAGCCAGCTTGCTCACAAACTCTCCAAACGTGATGGGGAAGCCGCGCTCTCCACACTCGGAGCTTGCGTTCCACCGATCATATGTAAATATGTAGCCCCGCCTTACGCGTTTCGTCATACGGACGTCATCTGAGGCGTAGCCATCTTGGCACACCACACGTCTATATATGTCGGGTGTACCCGTCATTGCGGCCATAAGCACTATTTGCTTATGGACACTAATGCCCCGTACACACGGTCGGATTTTCCGACGGAAAATGTGTGATAGGACCTTGTTTTCGGAAATTCCGACTGTGTGTGGGCTCCATCACACATTTTCCATCGGATTTTCCGACACACAAAGTTTGAGAGCAGGATATAAAATTTTCCGACAACAAAATCCGTTGTCGGAAATTCCGATCGTGTGTACACAAATCCGACGGACAAAGTGCCACGCATGCTCAGAATAAATAAAGAGATGAAAGCTATTGGCCACTGCCCCGTTTGTAGTCCCGACGTACATGTTTTACGTCACCGCGTTTAGAACGATCGGGTTTTCCGACAACTTTGTGTGACCGTGTGTATGCAAGACAAGTTTGAGCCAACATCCGTCAGAAAAAATCCTAGGATTTTGTTGTCGGAATGTCCGAACAAAGTCCGACCGTGTGTACGGGGCATTCGTTTATTTATATTATATTTTATATACCGTATATACTCGTGTATAAGTCGAATTTTTCAGCCCCTTTTTTGGGACTGAAAGTGTCCCCCTCGACTTATACACGAGTCACCGCCGTCTGCCTACATGATCAGCGTGTCATGCAGGCAGACGGCGGCCAGCATGTGCTGCATACCACTCGGCAGCGGCTCTCGGCTCTCACACTTCAAAATCCTCGTCTGTGATAGGCAGTAAGTGTACAGCCTATCACAGACATTCTCTCATCCTCGTCCGTAATATAAGGATGAGAGAATGCCCGTGATAGGCTGACCGCTGACTGTTGGGAAATGGAGTTTTCTGCCTATCATGGACGACGAGGAGGCGCGGCTTTTGAACAGTGAATGGCCGCCGAATAGGAATAGCACACGCTGATCGGTGCAGAGCGGCACACGGAGGCATGCACAGGACACAGGTAGGATGCACACAGACACATACACAGAACCATATACACATGACACATGCACACATACACAGGACACAGGTACATATACACATGACACAGGTACAGGACACATGCACATATACACAGGACACAGGTAGAGGACACATGCATATATACACAGGACACAGGTACATGACACATGCACATATACACAGGACACAGGTACATGACACATGCACATATACACAGGACACAGGTACATGACACATGCACATATACACAGGACACATGACACATGCACAGGACACATACAAAGGACACAGGGAGGTATACAGCTGCAGATGGGCATTGTTGACCCCCTTTTTCCACTTACAGTAGCTGCTGCATTTCTCACTCTCGTCTTATACTCGGGTCAATAATTTTTTCCCATTTTTTGGTGGTAAATTAGGGCCTCGACTTATACTCGGATCGACTTATACTCGAGTATATACGGTATGTATTTATTAGATATCATCACAGTAGCTTGCTTAGCTCATATGTTTGCAATATATACCAGTGTTGTTTGACAGATATTATTCACATCAGCTGATGCTATTTATTCAATGATTATTTGTTTATTTTTATACACATGTTTATACATTTTCTTACTTATTTTCTACTTCTTGTATATTAAGCACAGGTCACTTTTTTCAAGTACTAGGTAGTACTTGGTTTTTACCATTGATACACATTTTGCACACCTTTTTGATTATAGGTATATGTTTATACATATATGTTCATTTGGGGGTGAATACACCATCAATAGTTACATACACATAGTTTTTTGTCAGTAAGTACAGCGCCATTTCCCTTTCTACGCTTTTATATTCTGATTGGGTTCCACTTAGGTGGGACTTTATTATAGGGAGGCAGCAGTCACATTTATCCTAAGCGCGGATTCCTCTGACAAACCCACCTCCTCTTAGAGCTTTGAGGGGGTCTGGTTTTGTCTGTTTTATGAAAAGACACAAGAAAAAATCCTGCAGGCATTAACATTTCAACATCCCTCTCCCCTGCATAAACTGCAGGTGCACAGAGTTTTCATGTGGCCTTGCCTCACCAGGGGCTCCATGAACCTCCCTCTGACACCGGAAGGGCTCTTTCCTTAACCCCCCCTTTCCCATGTACTTCATTAAGAGGGGGGGGGTGGGTTCAGGCCAGGGGAGTTCCATCCTAGGTTCCCCTTACCTTTGCATGGCTGGAGCTGGCCTCTGCTGGAGCAGTCTGGTCCCTTCCTTCTGCGTCCGACATGATGGTGTCGCCACCGGAGCCTGTGCTGTCTCTATAGCACGTGCAGCCCCTCTCCAGCCCATGCCTGGCTCCTTTTCAAGTCCCGCGGCCGGAACTGGAACCCACGGGAAAACCGGAAGTGTCTGCCCGTTCCGCCCGACGTGATGTCACCTGCCACCCGGCTCCGTGCGGTCCCAATATCCGGCGTGGTTTTGCTTGTTTGTGCTACCACATGCTGCTGAGGGTCTGGAACCGCTGCTGGGACATGCACCTCCTCTCCACCGCACTTGGTGATGAAACAGAGACCTCCCCGACCTCCACCTGCTCTCAGGGGTGCGGGGGTGGCAATCTTCGCCAGGTTTGTTTTCCTTGGCTTGTCCAAGGAGCCTTTACTCCATTTCAGGATCTCCTGCCTGAGCCTTCCTGGCTTGGTTCCAGTGGTGTCTCCCCAGCGGTGCTCTTTAAAGAAATGGGGAGGAGGAAATTTATAGAAGGCTGGTGCAGTGTTTCCTACAGAGGGGAGGAGCCAAGGTCTCTCAGGTGGCTGTCCTGAAAGACAATTAGGGGAAAAATAGATAGTGTGTACTAGGCTCAAGGCTGGGTTCACACTAGTGCGAATTGGATGCGGTTTTCCCCGCATCCAATTCGCTTTACAGATGAGTGTGCCCGGCTCTCAATGGAGCCGGTTCACACAACTCCGTGGCAGCCGCGGAGCGGATTGCACAGGAGTCCTGTGCGTTTTTGGCTCTGCTTCAGGTCCCAGTTCAGGCAAAAATTTGGGCCTGATACATCCTTGAAAATGGAGAATAGGGACGCACCGGACTCCTGCTGTGAGCTGCATCCGATCTAAGTGTGAACTCAGCCTTAGTCTAGAGATCATTATTAGATCTCCACCCATTATCCTGTTTGGGGAGAAATTTCTTTTGTCTGGGGGTATTCTGCTGTTTCCTTTGATCCCAATTATTTCTCCTCATTTTCCATTTTTTGGTCCTGCTTAAATACATAATTTCCCTCCTGTTTACTCTAATATGGTCAACATGATTTCTGAACTCCTATTTAATTCCCTTTCAGGTGTAGTGTTATGTGAAGGTGCCTTATTTTCCTCCATTCTCTTTTGTCATTTAAATACCTCCTCTTTTTATAGCTCCCCATGTTCTTTAAGAACCTCTTCCTCTTAATCTCCTCTGTTTATTAATTGTACATTTCCACTTTTAATTTTAATTTAACAGATAGTTTGTTAAAGGGTAACTCCACTTTTGTGTGAAAAAAAATTTGCAAATAATAAAAAAAAAATAATGTATACAGCTGCGACACAAGTCATTGTGATTGAATGTTATTAAAAATTACCTTTCCTTTTTAACCTGGACCGTTAAAATTCTCTGTAAAATGCCCTTCGAGTGCAGCGGCTGATAGAATACAAAACCACTTCCATACAGATTCTGACTTTACAACTCCTTTAATGCAATTAACTCAGGGCTGGACTCAGCCCTTCCTTCTCTGATCTGGCCGCTCAGCTGTCGGCTAATTGCCAGCTCCTATCTCTCAACAGTGACTCACCTGTTGATGATATCCTGCTGGTCAGTCCTGCTTACTTAAGCCGTCCAGCCCAGATGATCTCTGCCTTCACCTTGGTCAACATCACAGAGACTTTCTCCTGCGCTCCTGTTAACCACTTGCCGACCGCCTACCGCATATATACTGCGGCAGAGCGGCACGGGCAGGCAAAATCACGTACCCGTACGTGATCTGCCTCCCGCGGGCGGGGGGTCCGATCGGACCCCCCCCCGGTGCCATCGGCGGTCGGCATTTGACTGGGAGCGTCGGGAGGCGAGGGGGAGACCATCCGATCGTGGCCCCCCCCTCGCGATCGCTCCCAGCCAATGGGAATCCTCCTCTGCCTGTGTGTCGTTTCACACAGGCAGAGGATGTGATGTCATCTCTCCTCGGTCTGGCAGTTTCCGTTCCAGCGCCGAGGAGAGATGACAAGTGAGTGCACACAACACACACACACACAGTAGAACATGCCAGGCATACCTTACACCCCGATCCCCCCCCCGATCGCCCCCCGATCCCCCCCCAATCACCCCCCCCCCCTGTCACAAACTGACATTAGCAGTATTTTTTTTTTTTCTGATTACTGCATAGTGTCAGTTTGTGACAGTTAGTGTTAGGGCAGTGAGTATTACCCCCCTTTAGGTCTAGGATACCCCCCTAACCCCCCCTAATAAAGTTTTAACCCCTTGATCACCCCCCCTCACCAGTGTCGCTAAGCGATCATTTTTCTGATCGCTGTATTAGTGTCGCTGGTGACGCTAGTTAGGAACGTAAATATTTAGGTTCGCCGTCAGCATTTTATAGCGACAGGGACCCCCATATACTATCTAATAAATGTTTTAACCCCTTGATTGCCCCCTAGTTAACCCTTTCACCACTGATCACCGTATAACTGTTACGGGTGACGCTGGTTAGTTCGTTTATTTTTTATAGTGTCAGGGAACCCGCCGTTTATTACCGAATAAAGGTTTAGCCCCCTGATCGCCCGGCGGTGATATGCGTCGCCCCAGGCAGCGTCAGATTAGCGCCAGTACCGCTAACACCCACGCACGCAGCATATGCCTCCCTTAGTGGTATAGTATCTGATCGGATCAATATCTGATCCGATCAAATCTATACTAGCGTCCCCAGCAGTTTAGGGTTCCCGAAAACGCAGTGTTAGCGGGATCAGCCCAGATACCCGCTAGCACCTGCGTTTTGCCCCTCCGCCCAGCCCAGCCCACCCAAGTGCAGTATCGATCGATCACTGTCACTTACAAAACACTAAACGCATAACTGCAGCGTTCGCAGAGTCAGGCCTGATCCCTGCGATCGCTAACAGTTTTTTTGGTAGCGTTTTGGTGAACTGGCAAGCACCAGCCCCAGGCAGCGTCAGGTTAGCGCCAGTACCGCTAACACCCACGCACGCACCGTATACCTCCCTTAGTGGTATAGTATCTGATCGGATCAATATCTGATCCGATCAGATCTATACTAGCGTCCCCAGCAGTTTAGGGTTCCCAAAAACGCAGTGTTAGCGGGATCAGCCCAGATACCTGCTAGCACCTGCGTTTTGCCCCTCCGCCCGGCCCAGCCCACCCAAGTGCAGTATCGATCGATCACTGTCACTTACAAAACACTAAACGCATAACTGCAGCGTTCGCAGAGTCAGGCCTGATCCCTGCGATCGCTAACAGTTTTTTTGGTAGCATTTTGGTGAACTGGCAAGCACCAGCCCCAGGCAGCGTCAGATTAGCGCCAGTACCGCTAACACCCACGCACGCAGCATACGCCTCCCTTAGTGGTATAGTATCTGATCGGATCAATATCTGATCCGATTAGATCTATACTAGTGTCCCCAGCAGTTTAGGGTTCCCAAAAACGCAGTGTTAGCGGGATCAGCCCAGATACCTGCTAGCACCTGCGTTTTGCCCCTCCGCCCGGCCCGGCCCGGCCCACCCAAGTGCAGTATCGATCGATCACTGTCACTTACAAAACACTAAACGCATAACTGCAGCGTTCGCAGAGTCAGGCCGGATCCCTGCGATCGCTAACAGTTTTTTTTGTAGCGTTTTGGTGAACTGGCAAGCGCCAGCGGCCTAGTACGCCCCGGTCGTAGTCAAACCAGCACTGCAGTAACACGTGGTGACGTGGCGAGTCACATAAGTGCAGTTCAAGCTGGTGAGGTGGCAAGCACAAGTAGTGTCCCGCTGCCACCAAGAAGAAGACAAACACAGGCCCGTCATGCCCATAGTGCCCTTCCTGCTGCATTCGCCAATCCTAATTGGGAGCCCACCACTTCTGCAGCGCCTGTACTTCCCCCATTCACATCCCCAACCAAATGCAGTCGGCTGCATGAGAGGCATTTTTATGTCCTCCCGAGTACCCCTACCCAACGAACCCCCCAAAAAAGATGTTGTGTCTGCAGCTAGCGCGGATATAGGCGTGACACCCCCTATTATTGTCCCTCCTGTCCTGACAATCCTGGTCTTTGCATTGGTGAATGTTTTGAACGCTACCATGCACTAGTTGAGTATTAGCGTAGGGTACAGCATTGCACAGACTAGGCACACTTTCACAGGGTCTCCCGAGATGCCATCGCATTTTGAGAGACCCGAACCTGGAACCGGTTACAGTTATAAAAGTTAGTTACAAAAAAAAGTGTAAAAAAAAAAAAAAAAAAAACACAAACAAAAATATAAAATAAAAATAGTTGTCGTTTTATTGTTCTCTCTCTCTCTATTCTCTCTCTATTGTTCTGCTCTTTTTTACTGTATTCTATTCTGCAATGTTTTATTGTTATTATGTTTTATCATGTTTGCTTTTCAGGTATGCAATTTTTTATACCTTACCGTTTACTGTGCTTTATTGTTAACCATTTTTTTGTCTTCAGGTATGCCATTCACGACTTTGAGTGGTTATACCAGAATGATGCCGGCAGGTTTAGGTATCATCTTGGTATCATTCTTTTCAGCCAGCGGTCGGCTTTCATGTAAAAGCAATCCTAGTGGCTAATTAGCCTCTAGACTGCTTTTACAAGCAGTGGGAGGGAATGCCCCCCCCCCCCCCAACATCTTCCGTGTTTTTCTCTGGCTCTCCTGTCTCAACAGGGAACCTGAAAATGCAGCCGGTGATTCAGCCAGCTGACCATAGAGCTGATCAGAGACCAGAGTGGCTCCAAACATCTCTATGACCTAAGAAACCGGAAGCTACGAGCATTTTATGACGTAGATTTCGCCGGATGTAAACAGCGCCATTGGGAAATTGGGAAAGCATTTTATCACACCGATCTTGGTGTGATCAGATGCTTTGAGGGCAGAGGAGAAATCTAGGGTCTAATAGACCCCAATTTTTGCAAAAAAGAGTACCTGTCACTACCTATTGCTATCATAGGGGATATTTACATTCCCTGAGATAACAATAAAAATGATTTAAAAAAAAAAAATGAAAGGAACAGTTTAAAAATATGATAAAAAAATAATAATAATAAAGAAAAAAAAAAAAAAAAAAAAAAAAGCACCCCTGTCCCCCCTGCTCTCGCGCTAAGGTGAACGCAAGCGTTGGTCTGGCGTCAAATGTAAACAGCAATTGCACCATGCATGTGAGGTATCGCCGCGAAGGTCAGATCGAGGGCAGTAAGTTTAGCAGTAGACCTCCTCTGTAAATCTAAAGTGGTAACCTGTAAAGGCTTTTAAAGGCTTTTAAAAATGTATTTAGTTTGTCGCCACTGCACGTTTGTGCGCAATTTTAAAGCATGTCATGTTTGGTATCCATGTACTCGGCCTAAGATCATCTTTTTTATCTCATCAAACATTTGGGCAATATAGTGTGTTTTAGTGCATTAAAATGTAAAAAAGTGTGTTTTTTCCCCAAAAAATGCGTTTGAAAAATCGCTGCGCAAATACTGTGTGAAAAAAAAAAATGAAACACCCACCATTTTAATCTGTAGGGCATTTGCTTTAAAAAAATATATAATGTTTGGGGGTTCAAAGTAATTTTCTTGCAAAAAAAAATTATTTTTTTATGTAAACAATAAGTGTCAGAAAGGGCTTTGTCTTCAAGTGGTTAGAAGAGTGGGTGATGTGTGACATAAGCCTCTAGATGTTGTGCATAAAATGCCAGGACAGTTCAAACCCCCCCAAATGACCCCATTTTGGAAAGTAGACACCCCAAGCTATTTGCTGAGAGTCATGTTGAGTCCATGGAATAATTTATATTGTGACACAAGTTGCGGGAAAGAGACAATTTTTTATTTTTTTTATTTTTTTTTGCGCAAAGTTGTCACTAAATGATATATTGCTCAAACATGCCATGGGAATATGTGAAATTACACCCCAAAATACATTCTGTTGCTTCTCCTGAGTACGGGGATACCACATGTGTGGGACTTTTTGGGAGCCTAGCCGCGTACGGGACCCCGAAAACCAAGCACCGCCTTCAGGCTTTCTAAGGCCGTAAATTTTTGATTTCACTCTTCACTGCCTATCACAGTTTCGGAGGCCATGGAATGCCCAGGTGGCACAAAACCCCCCCAAATGACCCCATTTTGGAAAGTAGACACCCCAAGCTATTTGATGAGAGGTATAGTGAGTATTTTGCAGACCTCACTTTTTGTCACAAAGTTTTGAAAATTGAAAAAAGAAAAAAAAAATTTTTTTTTCTCGTCTTTCTTTATTTTCAAAAACAAATGAGAGCTGCAAAATACTCACCATGCCTCTCAGCAAATAGCTTGGGGTGTCTACTTTCCAAAATGGGGTCATTTGGGGGGGGTTTGTGCCACCTGGGCATTCCATGGCCTCCGAAACTGTGATAGGCAGTGAGGAGTAAAATCAAAAATGTACGCCCTTAGAAATCCTGAAGGCGGTGCTTGGTTTTCGGGGTCCCGTACGCGGCTAGGCTCCTAAAAAGTCCCACACATGTGGTATCCCCGTACTCAGGAGAAGCAGCTACCGTATATACTCGAGTATAAGTCGTTCCGAGTATAAGTCGAGGCCCTAATTTACCACAAAAAAATGGGAAAAACTTATTGACCCGAGTATAAGACGAGGGTGAGAAATGCACAGCTACTGTAAGTGGAAAAGAGGGTCAACAATGCCCATTTGCAGCCTCACTGTGCCCATTTGCAGCCATAGGTCCCCTGAACTTCAAACTCGGTAGTTAAGGGTTCCTAGATGCCCCCTAGCTGCAGCCAAACTTTGGGGTCTCTGAACCCAAAAGGTCCCGAAATGACATTGCAGCAGATGGACACAGTTGACCGAATTTGGGGCCCTGTATCTCAGGGCCACTTAGTGCTAAGAACCCCAAATTTGGTGTGCAAACCCAGTGGAACTAGCACCATAAAATTTCCAAAGCTGGGGTTTCTAGCACCAAGTGGCCCCGAGATACAGGGCCCCAAAAATCAATTCAGAAAATGTCAAGCACTTTTCTACAGCAGAGAATGACATTTTCCGAACCGGTTTGGGGGCCCTGTATCTCAGGGCCACTTAGAGCTAGGAACTTCAGCTTTGGATATGTTGTGGAACCAGGTCCACTGGGTTTGCACACCAAATTTGGAGTTCCTAGCATCAAGTGGCCCTGAGATACAGGGCCCCAAACTTGGTTCAGAAAATGTCAAGCACTTTTCTGCAGCAGAGAATGACATTTTCCGAACCGATTTTGGGGCCCCGTATCTCGGGGCCACTTAGTGCTAGGAACTTCAGCTTTGGATATGTTGTGGTACCAGGTCCACTGGGCTTGCACACCAAATATGGAGTTCCTAGCATCAAGTGGCCCTGAGATACGGGGCCCCAAAGTCGGTTCGGAAAATGAAATTTTTTGCTGCAGAAAAGTGCTTGACTCGAGTATAAGTCGAGGGGGGCACATTCAGCACTAAAAAATGTGCTGAAAAATTCGACTTATACTCGAGTATATACGGTAAATGTATTTTGGGGTGCAATTCCACATATGCCCATGGCCTGTGTGAGCAATATATCATTTAGTGACAACTTTGTGCAAAAAAAAAAAAAAATTTGTCACTTTCCCGCAACTTGTGTCAAAATATAAAACATTCCATGGACTCAACATGCCTCAAAGCAAATAGCTTGGGGTGTCTACTTTCCAAAATGGGGTCATTTGGGGGGGGTTTATGTCATCTGGGCATTTTATGGCCTTCAAAACTGTGATAGGTAGTGAGGAGTAAAATCAAAAATGTACGCCCTTAGAAATCCTGAAGGCGGTGCTTGGTTTTCGGGGCCCCGTACGCGGCTAGGCTCCCAAAAAGTCCCACACATGTGGTATCCCCGTACTCAGGAGAAGCAGCTAAATGTATTTTGGGGTGCAATTCCACATATGCCCATGGCCTGTGTGAGCAATATATAATTTAGTGACAACTTTTTGTAATTTTTTTTTTTTTTTTGTCATTATTCAATCACTTGGGACAAAAAAAATGAATATTCAATGGGCTCAACATGCCTCTCAGCAAATTCCTTGGGGTGTCTACTTTCCAAAATGGGGTCATTTGTGGGGGTTTTGTACTGCCCTGCCATTTTAGCACCTCAAGAAACGACATAGGCAGTCATAAATTAAAGGCTGTGTAAATTCCAGAAAATGTACCCTAGTTTGTAGACGCTATAACTTTTGCGCAAACCAATAAATATACACTTATTGACATTTTTTTTACCAAAGACATGTGGCCGAATACATTTTGGCCTAAATGTATGACTAAAATTGAGTTTATTGGATTTTTTTTAGAACAAAAAGTAGAAAATATCATTTTTTTTCAAAATTTTCGGTCTTTTTCCGCGTATAGCGTAAAAAATAAAAACGGCAGAGGTGATCAAATACCATCAAAAGAAAGCTCTATTTGTGGGAAGAAAAGGACGCAAATTTCGTTTGGGTACAGCATTGCATGACCGTGCAATTAGCAGTTAAAGCGACGCAGTGCCGAATTGTAAAAAGTGCTCTGGTCAGGAAGGGGGTAAAACCTTCCGGGGCTGAAGTGGTTAAAGACTTGCTTGGCTGACATTTGGCTCTAGATCCTGCTTGCTGTTCCACTACGCAGATTCCTGGCTTCCTGACTTTCTGGCTTGTCTGACTATTCGTTCTGGTTACCAAACTTTGGCTATGTTTTGACTACGTTTGTTCTATTTACTTTTATTATTAAACAAGTGTGATTTAACTGTACTTCTGTCTCCGTCTGATTTATTTTTTCTAACAGTAGGCGAAGGCCATGAATTCAGAAGATGCAGTTAATCCACTTGTTGGTACTATTTTTTCCAGATTGGATGACCAGGATCACCGCATGGATCAGTTTGCCATGGCATTACAGACGCTCCAGAGTCGCATCTGGAATCTCCCACTGTGGCTGCTCCAGTAGAACCTGTGTTGCAGGCTGACCCTGCTGTTGCCCCAGTCTCTGTGCAGGCACCCGCCTCAGTATTACCTCTATAAGAGATATTTCTGATTTCGCTCCACTTCCCCAGCGATTTGGGGACCATCCAGTTCAATGCAGAGGGTTTCTCAACCAGGTTGAGATATACTTTGAAATGCTGCCCCAGGCGTTTCCCACGAACAGAAGCAAGTTGGTTTTGTGATATCTTTGCTTTCTGAGAGAGCCTTGGCCTGGACTAACCCTCTATGGCATACATCCCAACTTTTTGATAAGGGAATGAGGGACACCTATTTGCAAAAATATGTTAGCATAGGACACGCCCCCTTAAAGGAGAATTCTAAAAAAAAAATGGATTAGTTAAACCCACAAGTGCTTTTTTTTTTAACCACTACCATTCATTTATGCTGGCTTTTGAACTTTACAAATGCAGCAATTTAGAGTTTGGATGAAAGGTTTAGCACTGGGAAAAACTTTTTGAATGATAAAAAGTGCACTTTATATACAACTACTGTACAGGCATACCATAGAGATCAGACTAAAATGAGGGAAAAATGTAGGAGGACAGAGGGACTTCGTTCCAAATCAGGGACAAATCGGGAGCTATGGTATATGATCAGAGGGTAGTTGGATGTAAATGGACAGCAGAGTCTGTTTACTCCCAGCCGCCCATAGAGCAGAGTGAGCTCTGTCTATGTCTACTCTGCAGAAACTGAGCAGTCATAGAAAAGGGTGAAAAGGGTCCATTAGCATCTCATTTAAAGCGGAGTTCCAGTCACCTGTGGAAAAAATAAAAGCCAACAGTTAACAAAACTGTAGCTGCTGACTTTTAAAAAACAGCCACTCACCTGTCCCATAATGCAGCGGTGTGCTCACCCCAGTCAATCTCACCCGCTGTCTTCGGTCCCCGGCATCTTCCCTTTGGGGATCCGGCTCTGACAGCTTGCGACTTCACAGCCGGGTGCCCACTGTGAATGCATGAGTTGTGTGGCACATCGTGAATAATGGATGCAGTCTCCTGGGACCTGTCATTGTCCTAGAAGACTGAAGGGGGGGGGGAACGTCTGTTTCCGAGCACCGCGGTGGTCATAACGGAAGTGGGTACCTGTCAAAATCAGGTATCTGCTCCCCCCCACTCTCCTTTAAAAGTGCCAATTGTTCAAGATTACCGGGTAATGAGTCCTTAAAGCGTAACTTCCCTATTTGGGTGTAGTTACGCTTTAGACACCAAACTTTCTTCATCGATTTATCTTATGAACACAAGATATATATGAATAGTCTTGTGACATTTTTACCAGAACAGATGAATGCACCCACTATTCCTGCTACCACTTGCTATATTAATTGTTGGTGGTAGGTTGTCTTGATCATTTCAGTTATTATTAATGCCATATGGGAATGGTTAAAATTGTATTGATTTATTTATTTCAGGTACTTGTATAGTGCCGTCAATTTACGCAGCACTTTACATATACATTGTACATTCACATCAGCCCTTACCCTCAAGCAGCTTACAATCTAAGGTCCCTAACTCACATTCATATACTAGGGACAATTTAGACAGAATCCAATTAACCTACCAGCATGTCTTTGGAGTGTGGGAGAAAACCAGGGTACCCGGAGGAAACCCACGCAGGCACAGGGAGAACATGCAAATGATAATAAACTTCCATATGTATGACCAATATTAGCTCTTTATGACAATTGCATACGGTTTGGACATGCTGGAACTAGTAGTCACCAGGAAAATAAACATTCAGGACCTGACAGTATCTACAAATAAACTGGGATGTTGGATGTCAGGATCCCCCCAACCTTTCTCTAGGGAAAATGTCAGTACAGAAATATGGGACCTCCCACTGCTGACTTATTTTATAAGGGTACAAGTTCCAAGGCTATCATTCTGCCCCATGTCTAAGTTCGATATTGACTCTGAAGTGCTGCGAATCCAGACAAGCTGGAACTCCCCACCCGCATACTTGTTCTGCATGTGTGATTAGCTAAGTAGTGAAATGAGGTTGAGGATGACAGCCCAGTGGCGTGTACTTACAAAAGCACATTGGCAGCTCTCATATTATTATGTATTACAGGTACTTATATAGCGCCATCAATGTACACAGCGCTTTACATATATATTGCACATGGGGATGAGCCGAACAGCTCCCTGGTTCAGTTCACAGCAGAACGTGCGAACATGCAAAAAGTTCGTGCGAACACCGTTAAAGTCTATAGGACACGAACGTGAAAAATCAAAAGTGCTAATTTTAAAGGCTTACATGCAAGTTATTGCCATAAAAGTGTTTGGGGCACGGGTCCTACCCCAGGGGACATGTGTCAATGCAAAAAAAAGTTTTAAAAACCGACGTTTTTTCGGGAGCAGTAATAAAAATGAAATATTCCTTTAAATATCATGGCTGGGGGGTGTCTATAGTATGCTTGTAAAGTGGCACAGTTTTCCCATGTTTAGAACAATACCACAGCAAAATTACATTTCTAAAGGAAAAAAAGTCATTTAAAACCGCTTGCGGCTGTAATGTATTGTCGGGTCCCGGCAATATAGATGAAAATCATTGAGAAAAACGGCATGGGTTCCCCCCCGCCAGCCCATTACCAGGGTCTGGTATAGATATTAAGGGGAACCCCGCACCCAAATTTAAAAAAAAAAACGGCATGTGGGGCCCCCAGGCACTATATACTGAACAGAAGTATATACTATACGACCTGCCCTATATACTCTGCAGAAAATTGGGCCTCTTGGTGAGTGCAGGAACGGGCCCTGCTGTGAAATATTAGATCAAAAATTGTAATTACATGCCCCTGTTAAACAGGGGCAGAAAAATTGGGCCTTTGGTGGTGGTGGTGCCACAACACTGTAAGCCCTTACAGTTACTCTTGGTGGGAGCAGGAACGGGCCCTGCTGTGAAATATTAGATCAAAAATTGTAATTACAATACAGTGCAGCTGTAATGCAGTTGCTACTACACTTCTGGTGCTGTACACAGTACACAATACAATGTAGTATAGTGTTGCAAAACAAAATATACATCATGTCCGGAAGGCCACCACGGAGAGGCAGACGCTCACAGGCCACTAAAAGAGGGCAAGCAGCCTCTGTCTCTACAGTCAACAGTGCTGGTCGTGGACATGGTGTATCCTCTGCAGGTGGCCGTGGGGCACACTTGTCCTTTTTTTCTGCTGCTGGCAGTGTTATTGAGCCAGAACATGCAGAAGAGTTGGTGGAGTGGATAACAAAGCCATCCTCATCCTCCTCATCCTCTGTCACCCAGGCTCAGAGTAGTTTGCCTTCCAGCGCAACTGCCAAAGCGGCCTATTCCACTGGCTTCTTGTCCACAGTTACTCCTTCCATAGCCCCACCATCATGCACGAAGGAGTCCCCAGAATTATTCGACCACAATGTTAGGTACATGCTGCTGCAGGATGCACAGCGATTTGAAGGCTCTGATGTTGGTTCCCAGGTTGAGGAAGGGAGTAACGTGAGCCTAGAGGGAGGGAGTGCCCAAGAAGGACAAGAAACTGGCAGTCATGTTCCCCCAGCTGCAGCATACTGCCAAGTTTGATCCAGTGACAAGGAGGGAGGGGATGATGAGGTCATGGACTGTACTTGGGTGCCTGAGAGAAGAGAGGAGGAGGGGGCACAACTCCAATGAGGCAGGATGTCTTCTAGGGGGCAGCTTAAGGGCAGCCACCCTACTACATCACACCGCAGAGCTCCGCAGGTGCAGGGCGCTGCTGACTCCCCGCTGATTTTGAAAAGTTCCCTGGTGTGGGCCTTTTTTGACACGTGTTCAGCAGATTGCACCGTTGCTGTTTGCAACCTATGTCTGAAACGGATCAAGCGTGGCCAGAAAAGCAGTCGATTGGACACCACATGCTTGACCAGACATATGACTACCTGCCATGCAGTCCGTTGGCAACAGCACTTGAAAGACCCACATCAAAGAAAAAGGCAGACTTCTCCTTGCTCCTCACCTGGGATCTCCAACCCCACTATACCTCCAGTCCTCTCAAAAACCTGCACTGAGAGGAATGAAGATATAGCAATAGGTGTCCCAAGTACTTGCAGCCAAACTGCTATCAGTACACCACCATCTGATTTTAGCAGGCAAATTTCCCTACCCCAGTTGCTAAACCGTAAAAAGAAATTTGGTCCCAGCCATCCACATGCTCAGCGTCTGAATCCTAGCTTGGCCAAATTGTTAGCACTGCAACTGCTGCCTTTTCAGCTGATAGACTCTGCCCCCTTTTGTGAATTTGTGGAATGTGCTGTACCTCAGTGGCAGGTTCCAAAACGCCATTTCTTTTCATGGAAGGCCATTCCGGCTTTCTACCGGCATGTGGAAGGCAATGTTTTGGCCTCGTTGGACAGGGGCGGCCAGCAGTAAGGTGCATTTTACTGCTGACTCGTGGTCTAGCAGGCATGGGCAGGGACGTTACCTTCACAGCGCAATGGGTAACTCTGCTGGCAGCTGGGAAGGATGCAGGACAGGGTTCAGTATTGTTGGAGTTTGTTCTGCCACCATGCCTCCAAAATGCTAGTGGCGTTTCTGCACAGCTCTCCTCCACCCCCTCCTCTTCTTCTTCCTCTATGGACTCTTCTGCAGATTTGTCCTCTGAACCAGCAGTGCTCCGTAAGCGTTCAAGGGCCTACACAAGCACTCAGCCAAAAAGATGCCATGCGGTGCTTGAGTTGGTCTGCTTAGGGGACAGGAGCCACACTGGGGCAGAGATTCTGTCATCTCTGCCAGGGCAGGCTCAGAGGTGGTTGACGCCACGCCAGCTTCAGCCAGGAATGTATGCGACAATTGCACCAGCCTTCTCTCCGCCCTCCGACAGGGACACTTGACCCATTACCCATGTTTGGCACACGTCCTGAATTTTGGTGGTGCAGCGGTTCTTGAGCGGGTACCCAGGCTTACAGGATCTCCTGAGGCAGGCCAGAAAAGTCTGTGGTCATTTCCGCCGGTCATACAATGCCAGTGCTCGGCTGGCTGACATTCAAAGGGAATGCAACCTGCCCACAAACCGCCTCATTTGTGACATGCCCACCAGGTGGAACTCAACGTTGGCAATGCTGCAGCGGCTGCACATGTAGCAGAGGGCCATAAATGAGTACCTGGGTGAGTATGTTACCAGGACGTGGTCAGGGAAGCTTGGCTTCTTTTCGCTACGTCAATGGCTACTGATCAAGGATACATGCACTGTCCTGTCACCATTTGAGGCGGCCATGAGGATGGTGAGCAGTGACAATGCATGCATCAATGATACTGTCCCTCTTGTCTTCCTGTTGGACCACGCGCTTCATGGAATAATGGACAGGGCACTTGAGGCAGAACAGTGGGAGGAAGAGGAGGACTTCCTTACCTCTAAGACCCCCTTTATCCAGATAGTATTCCTGCGGGCCCGCCAAACACACAGGAAAAAGAGGAGGAGGATTGTGTCAGCATGGACGTGGAGGATAACACTCAGCAGCAGTCTTCAAGGGATGCTTTTCAGTCCCCAGAAACCCGAGGAGTTGCACGTGGCTGGGAGGAGGTTGTTACGGATCAGCTGATCCTTAGTGACCCAGAGGACTCAGAATCGAATGCCTCTGCAAACTTATGCTGCATGACCTCCCTGATTCTGCAAAGCCTGTGAAAGAACCCTAGAATTCGTGGCATCAATGAGAGGGATATTTACTGGCTGGCAACCCTTCTTGATCCACGTTACAAGGGTAAGGTTGCAGAACTCATCCTGCCTTCGCAGAGGGAGCAGAGGATGAAACATCTTCAGGGGGCCTCGAAGAAAGGTTTGTGCAACGCATTTCCAGACCCTGGGAGGTTACAATTTCCTGGTGCTGGACAACGTGTTGCTGAGGCTTTGTTCGGTCAGAGGAAGAGCGGTGGAGAAAGTGGTCGGCTGACCGATGCCTTTAGACAATTTTTCAGTCCTCAGCACCAAGGTCTGATCGGTTCAAGCAACCATCGCCGCCAGCACCTGCATTACATGGTGCAGGAATGTCTAGGGGCAAGAGCAGACTTGGAGACCTTTCTAACAGAGCATCCACTGGGTTACTGGGTCTTGAGAATGGACCACTGGCCAGAAGTTGCTCAATATGCAATTGAGCTACTGGCTTGTCCTGCATCCAGCATTCTTTCTGAACGCACATTCAGTGATTCTGGAGGGTTTGTAACGGATCATAGAGTGCGCCTGTACACAGACTCCGTTGATAGGCTCACATTCATAAAAATGAATCAGTCTTGGATCAGCAGCTATCAAGCACCTGATGCTGATGTAACTGATTGATATTTCTATGGATGAGGGATCCCTTGAAGACTGCCTATGCTGAGTGACTATCCTATTCCTCCTCAATCTTGATGGTGCTAGCTTCCAACAATATTTTTGGTTTAGGGCACCAGCACCACTGCCTAAGGCTCAATTTTTCTGTCCCTGTTTAACAGGGGCATGTAATTACAATTTTTGATCTATTATTTCACAGCAGGGCCCTTTCCTGCGCCCAACAAGAGTATTTGTGAGGGGTTACATTGTTGTGGCACCACCACCAAAGGCCCAATTTTTCAGCCCCTGCCCCAGCAGCAGAAAAAAAGGACAAGCGTGCCCCATGGCCACATGCAGAGGATACACCATGTCCACAACCAGCACTGTTGACTGTAGACACAGAGGCTGCTTGCCCTCTTTTAGTGGCCTGTGAGTGTCTGCCTCTCTCTGGTGGCCTTCCAGAAATGATGTATATTTTGTTTTGCAACACCACACTACACGTGTATTGTGTACTGTGTACACCACCAGAAGAGTAGTAGCAACTGTGCTATGGCTGCACTGTATTGCACTGCAGGTCAGGTGCATGCTTTGGCCAATCATCATACAGCAATGCACTGTGATCTCGCAGTGATTATTGGGCGTTCCGCGGCACTCAAATTTGCCTCGTGATCACTTTATCACTTGTTATCACATGACTGGAGAGAGGAACAAAAAGCTGCCTTCAAAACTGTTAACGGAATTGATATCCGTCGTGCTGCAAGCTGCAGCTGCCTTAAAAGGTGCAGGTCAGACGGTGACATATGTAGCACAATACCAACCAGAAGGAGTCTCCCCCCTGATGCTGAAACAGAGACAACTTCTGGAAGCGGGTGACGCTTGTGAGCAGGACCAGGACTTCGTCTCCCACTTGTCCCTGCAGAGGGCTGTATCTGCAAGCTCGTACGACCTCGCTACACAGGAGGTCCAACAAGTTTGGTAAGAGTACAGCCATTACTACTCTCCCGCAACTATCGGTGGCTTGGAAGTGTTCTTATACCTCTTACCTTTTCCCACCTTGATGTGATACACTAAAGGAACGGTTCATCTTCTTCACCCACGTTTTTTTTCTTGTAATTCCGTTTTTCACTAACTGAATGTGGCGCTTTTCAAGCGTTTTTTGTTTTCAATCACATTTTTTGAACTTTTTATTTTCTTCTGTTTTTTATATATTTTCTTTCACGGAGATGTGTTATATTTTGTAATTTGTCATTTTGCAGCACTGTGGTTTATTTTAAGGTATATACTACAGCTTCGGGTGGCCTTTCAGGAAACCTTGTTTGTTGCAGATTTAATTTTAATTTTATTCATGCCAGCGCACATTTTAAGTTTATTTATGGTTTATACACTTTACTGATATTTGAAGTATATTTGTTGCAGCTGCACTATGCACTTTTAACATTCAATTTATTGGCTGTTTTCTCATGAGCGCAGGTTTTTTACAAAATTGCTTAAGTATTTGTGAACATAGCCAAGAAATGCACAGGCACCAGGGTCTACATGTGTCATATTTTGTATCTAGGAAGCAAATGTTGACCTTGGATGAACAAAGAAGGTGCTGTCTTTCTGGATAGAAAATCAGATAAAAGCATTGTGAGTGTGAAGCTCTGTGACCTCTGTGAGGGATAATAAATAACCTGAAAGTGTAGAACATAATTTACTTATGCGTGCATTAATATAACAAAAATATATTTTAATACGTAAGTTCACAGAAAAGTGATATCCTGGTTATAGATTAAGCTGGGTGGGAGTCAGCTTCATATTTCCTTTGGACTATGGAACAGGAAGTGAAAGTGATTCTAAAGGCTTGCTTTTTTTACTTAAAGGAGAAGTCCAGCCTAAACTCGTTTGGCTTTACTTCTGTGGATCCGCCAGATCCCTGGACTGATATCTGGCTCAGCCTCTCAGCGAGCTGCTGAGAGCCTCAGACGGCCGCTCCGCCCCCTCCCCAGCTCAGCACTCCAATGAGCGAGGAGGGAGCAGAGCAGAGATCTGTGACTGACAGTGTGCAGTTCACTGCTCACGGAGCTCTGAAAACCAAGCGGTTTGCAATGTTCGATCGCTCGGTTCTCAGAGGCGTCGGGGGACAGATGCAGCATCGGACCGATGCTGAACCCACCTAGGTAAAGCCGCATACACACTATTAGATTTTCTGCAGATTTTTGTCTTCAGATTTACCAAAACCATATAATATGAGCTCAAACCTTAAAGTAATTGTAAAGCTTGGTGTTTTTTTTTTTTAAATAAGAAACATATCATACTTACCTCCACTGTGCAGTTTGTTTTGCACAGAGTGGCCCCAATCATCCTCTTCTGGGGTCCCATGGCGGCGCTGGTAGCTCCTCCCCACATCGTATAACCTGCTAAGAGGATCACTCTCCCGGGGGGTTACCCTGCAGGCGCGCTCCCGAGTCCAGCATTTGCGTCCATAGACGCAAATGCTTCACAAGGTGAAAAAACACGAGGGTTTACAACCCTTTTAAGAGTTTCAATTTGTATGCAAGCGGGCAGACCCTTGCACTACATGGTTTTGGTAAATCTGAAGACAAAAATCTGCAGAAAATCTAATAGTGTGTATGGGGTCTAAGTATGATTCCTAAAAATAAAATAAAAAATCCCGGACTTCTCTTTTAACCACTTCAGCCCCGGAAGGATTTACCCCCTTAATGACCAGGCCATTTTTTGTGATGCGGCACTGCGTAGCTTTAACTGACAATTATGCGGTCATGTGACCTTGTACCCAAACAAAATGTATGTCCTTTTTTCCCCACAAATAGATCTTTCTTTTGGTGGTAGTTGATCACCTCTGCGATTTTTATTTTTTGCGCTATAAGCAAAAAAAGGCAGACAATTTTGAAAAAAAAAACAATTTTTTAAAACTTTTTGCTATAATACATATCCAATAAAAAAAACTGTAAAAAAAATAATTTATTCATCAGTTTAGGCCAATATGTATTCTGCTGCATATTTTTGGTAAAAAAAAATAAAAAAAAATTGCAATAAGCGTATATTGTTCGGCTTGTGCAAAAGTTATAGCGTCTACAAAATAGGGGGAAGATTTATGGAATTTTTATTATTATTATTATTTTTTTTACTACTAATGACGGTGATCAGCGATTTTTAGCAGGACTTCAACATAGTCGCGTCCACAGACACATACAGCACGGGTCAACCCCACCCCCACTCTCTCCTCATTGGATGTGATTGACAGTAGTGCTAGCCAATGGCTTCCGCTGCTATTAATCTGTTCTGTCCAGGGAGAAATGGTAGTTGCGGGGGGGGGCAAACATTTAGTGAATTGTTTTTAACTTTAATGCAGGTAATGAATTAGGTAAACCTTGTGACTTTTAGAATCACTTGAAGGTAATCGTCTACCCAATGGGACGCAGATAGCAAAAAACAAAACAACAAAAAAAACCTTACAGGGGTTATAACCCTCCCTTACTCTATCCAAAATGGAAAAAAAAAATCTGCATTTGGAGCACATAGACATTAGAGAATGTTTACCCAACCTGGCTGTCGGTATTAATGACCCTTCATTTGCAATTTTACACCATATGGTAAAGGTCAAAGTATTTACATCTTAACCACTAGGCGTCCGCGCTATAGCCGAAAGACGGCTACAGCGCGGACTCCAATTGCCGGGAGGCCGTCCGTGGACGTCCTCCTGTTCACTTCCGCAATGCGCGCTCCCGGGAGCGCGCATCGGGGAAATTCTGCTCTGGCCGTGTCCCTTGGATACAGCCAGTCACGGATCGCCGTAAACGGCCAATCACAGCGGCCGTTTACAGCGCGATCCGAGCTTCCAATGACAGATGATCTCAAATGTAAACATATGAGATCATCTCTCATTGCCGGTTTTCTCTCCTCACACAGAGACCGTGTGTGAGGAGAGAGAGCGATCTGTGATAACTGTGAGTGCCAAGCATTTAGTGAAACACCCTACAGTGCCCATACAGTGCCCATACAGTGCCACATCAGTGCCACAGTGCTTCCATCTGTCATCAGTGCCATCTGTCAGTGCCATCTGTCGTTAGTGCCACCTGTCAGTGTCACCTGCCACATCAGTGCCACCTGTCAGTGTCACCTGCCACATCAGTGCCACCTGTCAGTGTCACCTGCCACATCAGTGCCACCTGTCAGTGTCACCTGCCACATCAGTGCCACCTGTCAGTGTCATCTGCCACATCAGTGCCACCTGTCAGTGTCACCTGCCACATCAGTGTCACCTGTCAGTGTCACCTGCCACATCAGTGTCACCTGCCACATCAGTGCCACCTGTCAGTGTCACCTGCCACGTATCAGTGCCACGTATCAGTGAAATCTGTCAGCGCCATCTGTCGTCAGTGCCACCTGTCTGTCACCTGCCACATCAGTGTCATCAGTGTCACCAGTGTCACCTGCCACATCAGTGTCATCAGTGTCACCTGCCACATCAGTGCCACCTGTCAGTGTCACCTGCCACATCAGTGCCACCTGTCAGTGTCACCTGCCACATCAGTGTCACCTGTCAGTGTCACCTGCCACATCAGTGTCACCTGTCAGTGTCACCTGCCACATCAGTGCCACCTGCCACATCAGTGCCACCTGTCAGTGTCACCTGCCACGTATCAGTGCAATCTGTCAGTGCCATCTGTCGTCAGTGCCACCTGTCTGTCACCTGCCACATCAGTGTCATCAGTGTCACCAGTGTCACCTACCACATCAGTGTCACGTATCAGTGCCATCTATCACCAGTGCAATCTGCCAGTGTCACGTGTCATCAGTGCCACATATCTGCCATTCTTCATCACTATGTCACAAAGAGTATATTCAGCCGAGGAGGCATATAATATTCTTGCGGCCGACGAGAGCAACGGGGAGCTCTCCGCTTCAGATTCCTATTCAGATTCTGAGTCTGACGTGGACTACGAGCCTGTCCCCAGCAGTGGTACACTGACAGCCTCAGAGGAGGATGAGAGTCCGCCCGCCAAACGAAGACGTACTGGTGAGGATGCAGTGCCATCCACCAGCACCGCAATGCCATCCACTATCACCACAATGCCATCCACTATCACCGCAATGCCATCCACCAGCACCGCAGTGCCATCCACCAGCACCGCAGTGCCATCCACCAGCACCGCAGTGCCTCGACAAAGTCCACGTACCAGTGGGGTGTCACCTCAGGCCCAAAGGGTTAGGTCCCATGCCAGCCTTCCCTACTCCCTTGAGAACCCCTTATGGCTGCCACCCAATTCAGGAGAAGCTATCATTCCCCCTTTTACTGCCCAGCCAGGAGTCCAGGTGGATACGGAAAATTTTTCACCATTAGATTTTTTCAACCTTATATTTACTGAGGACATGCTTGCATCGATTGTGGCCCAGTGCAATCTATATGCCCAACAATACATAGCAAGTAACCCAACGTCCTATTATGCCCGTCCCTACGAATGGAGAGCCCTAACAGTGGAGGAGTTTAGAATTTTTTTGGGCCTCACATTCTGTATGGGACTAACCAAAAAAAATGTATTACGTTCCTATTGGTCTACCCTCCCCATCCACCACATGCCCATCTTTTCCTCTGTAATGCCCAGAACCAGGTATCTCATGATTATGAGATTCCTACACTTCAATGACAATACCCAGTGCCCTCCCCGAAATGACCCACATTTTGACAAGCTATATAAAATTCGCCCACTACTAAAATATTTTTCTGATATCTTCCCCCAGTTATTTACCCCAGACCAGCACATATGTGTGGATGAGTCCCTGGTCAAATTTAGTGGCAGATTGGGCATAAAACAATTTATTCCCACCAAAAGGGCCCGCTATGGGGTTAAAATGTATAAATTATGCGACCGAGCTACAGGATATACCTATGCCTTCATGGTATACGAAGGGAAGGACACCCAGCTACATCCCCCTAATTGCCCAGAATACATCGGATCGAGTGGGAAAGTCGTGTGGGAACTCATAAACCCACTCCTAGAAAAAGGCTACCATCTATATGTGGACAATTTTTATTCTAGTCTGCCCCTGTTCCGAAATCTTCACAGACAGAAGACTCCAGCGTGTGGCACCATAAGGAAGAACCGGAAGGGCTTTCCTCAAAGCCTCGTGAACAAAAAGCTAAGAAGAGGGGAAATGGCGAGCTTGAGGAATGAGGAAATTCTGGCTGTGAAGTGGAGGGACAGAAGGGACGTCTACGTACTTTCATCAATCCACAATAACACCGTCGTGGAGATAACCAGGAGGAATGGGGTAATCCAAAAGCCCACATGCATCTTTGAATACAACAAGTATATGGGGGGTGTCGACTTCAACGACCAGATGCTCGAACCCTATCTTGCCACGAGAAGAACATACCAGTGGTATAAAAAAGTTTCAATATATTTGTTCAATTTGGCCATATATAACAGCTATGTTATTTATCATAAATCCACTGCAAGCCCCAAATCCTTCCTTGGATACCAGGAGGAAATCATCACTGCCCTGATATACCCCAACGGCCCACCAGAAACCATTCGATCCGATGTGATTAGTAGACTGTCCGAACGCCACTTTCCCGAAAAAATCCCCCCCAAACCAACAGGCCAAAAACGGCAGAAAAAATGCCGGGTGTGCTCCAAAGGAGGAGTGAGAAGAGACACTACTTTTTATTGTCCCGAATGTCCTTCCCAACCAGGCCTCTGTATAGTTAACTGTTTCCGCCGTTACCATACTTCACTAAATTATTAGTGAAGTATGGTAAACATAACCCTCACTTCCTGCCATTTACCTTCACACCCCTTATGCCTCTGCTTGCTCTGTAACTGACCCTGGCTTGTTTTTTGACCACGCTTCTGCCTACCGATTCTGTTTATATCTCTGCCTGATCTGGAACTGACCCTGGCTTGTTTTTCGACCACGCTTCTGCCTACCGATTCTGTTTATATCTCTGCCTGATCTGGAACTGACCCTGGCTTGTTTTTCGACCACGCTTCTGCCTACCGATTCTGTTCATACCTCTGCCTGATCTGGAACTGACCCTGGACTGTTTGACCATCCTTTTTGCCTGCCTCTTGGACTGATCTTGTACCCTGCTACTGGACTAGTGGGATTCATAACACAGGGGTCTCACATATGTGAGGGGCTCCAGAATTGTTTTTCTGGATGAAGAAAACGTTTTTTTTGTTTTCTCATTCCTAGATTAGGGTCTGGAGACTCGGAGGCTTCAAAGAGATTTGGGTGGGAGAAGCCTCTACCCCTGTCCCCATTCTGTCCTGAACGAGGCCCTACTTCTGCCTGCTGCCTGTAGGACCTATGCCATCATGCCTCTGCCTGTTGCATGAACTGACCACACCACATGGATGGACCATGTTCCTGCCTACTACCAGGATCAATATTTTGGCACTGCTGACAATCTCTGCCTGCACTGACCCTGGACTGTATATGGACAGTATCCCTGCCTGCTGCCTGTACTGACTATGGACAGTGTTCCTGTCTGTTGCCTGGATCAATTGCGTTCGCTTTTGCTGACCAAGTCCCTGCCTGCTGCCTGGACCAGTGCTATCCTCCTGTGGACAACTGTGCTACTAAAACCACAGGTAATCTTTTTTTTTTACCCTTTGCTCAGCAGAATGTATTTTTAGGGTGTAATTCTTGCTATGTGCATGCTATGTGTCCCTAGAACACCTGACGGTGTTCCTTGTATGTGGCCAGGCTGTGTAAAAGTCTTACACATGTGGTATCGCTATACTCAGGAGGAGTAGCAGAATGTATTTTGAGGTGTCATTTTTGCTATGTACATGCTATGTGTTGGAAATAGCTTACAAATGGACAACTTTGTGTAAAAAAAAATGCGTTTTCATTTTTTTCCACATTTTCCAAAAACTTCTGGAAAAAAATGAACCGTTCAAAAGACTCATTATGCCTCATAGATTATACGTTGGGGTGTTAGCTTTCCAAAATGGGGTCATTTTGTGGGCGTTTCCATTGTCCTGGTGCTCCAGGGCCTTCAAAAGTGTAATAGGTGGGTGAGAAATGAGATGTGTAATTTATGCTCCTAAAACCCTTGAAGGTGCTATTTCAGTATTGTGCCCCTGTATGTGGCCAGGCTGTGTAAAAGTCTTACACATGTGGTATCGCTATACTCAGGAGGAGTAGCAGAATGTATTTTGAGGTGTTATTTTTGCTATGTACATGCTATGTGTTGGAAATAGCTTATAAATGGACAACTTTGTGTAAAAAAAAATGCGTTTTCATTTTTTTCCACATTTTCCAAAAACTTCTGGAAAAAAATGAACCGTTCAAAAGACTCATTATGCCTCATAGATTATACGTTGGGGTGTTAGCTTTCCAAAATGGGGTCATTTTGTGGGCGTTTCCATTGTCCTGGTGCTCCAGGGCCTTCAAAAGTGTAATAGGTGGGTGAGAAATGAGATGTGTAATTTATGCTCCTAAAACCCTTGAAGGTGCTATTTCAGTATTGTGCCCCTGTATGTGGCCAGGCTGTGTAAAAGTCTTACACATGTGGTATCGCTATACTCAGGAGGAGTAGCAGAATGTATTTTGAGGTGTTATTTTTGCTATGTACATGCTATGTGTTGGAAATAGCTTACAAATGGACAACTTTGTGTAAAAAAAAAATGCGTTTTCATTTTTTTCCACATTTTCCAAAAACTTCTGGAAAAAAATGAACCGTTCAAAAGACTCATTATGCCTCATAGATTATACATTGGGGTGTTAGCTTTCCAAAATGGGGTCATTTTGTGGGCGTTTCCATTGTCCTGGTGCTCCAGGGCCTTCAAAAGTGTAATAGGTGGGTGAGAAATGAGATGTGTAATTTATGCTCCTAAAACCCTTGAAGGTGCTATTTCAGTATTGTGCCCCTGTATGTGGCCAGGCTGTGTAAAAGTCTTACACATGTGGTATCGCTATACTCAGGAGGAGTAGCAGAATGTATTTTGAGGTGTTATTTTTGCTATGTACATGCTATGTGTTGGAAATAGCTTATAAATGGACAACTTTGTGTAAAAAAAAAATGCGTTTTCATTTTTTTCCACATTTTCCAAAAACTTCTGGAAAAAAATGAACCGTTCAAAAGACTCATTATGTCTCATAGATTATACGTTGGGGTGTTAGCTTTCCAAAATGGGGTCATTTTGTGGGCGTTTCCATTGTCCTAGTGCTCCAGGGCCTTTAAAAGTGTAATAGGTGGGTGAGAAATGAGATGTGTAATTTATGCTCCTAAAACCCTTGAAGGTGCTATTTCAGTATTGTGCCCCTGTATGTGGCCAGGCTGTGTAAAAGTCTTACACATGTGGTATCGCTATACTCAGGAGGAGTAGCAGAATGTATTTTGAGGTGTCATTTTTGCTATGTACATGCTATGTGTTGGAAATAGCTTATAAATGGACAACTTTGTGTAAAAAAAAATGCGTTTTCATTTTTTTCCACATTTTCCAAAAACTTCTGGAAAAAAATGAACCGTTCAAAAAACTCATTATGCCTCATAGATTATACGTTGGGGTGTTAGCTTTCCAAAATGGGGTCATTTTGTGGGCGTTTCCATTGTCCTGGTGCTCCAGGGCCTTCAAAAATGTAATGGGTAGTTAACAAGTTAGATGTGTCATTTATGCTCATAGAACACTTGATGGTGCTCCCTGCATGTTGGGCCTCTCTATGTGGCTAGGCTGTGAAAAAGTCCCACACATGTGGTATCGCCATACTTAGAAGGAGTAGCAGAATGTATTTTGGGGCGTCATTTGTGGTATACACATGCCATGTGAGAGAAATAACCAATTACAATGACAATTTTATGGGAGGAAAAAAAAAAAAAAAAAAAATCTTCATTTTGCAAAGAATTGTGGGAAAAAATGACAACATCAAAAACCTCACCATGCATCTTACTGAATACCTTGGAATGTCTACTTTCAAAAAAGGGGTCATTTGGGGGGTATTTGTACTGTCCTGACTTGTTCGGGTCACAAGAAATGAGATAGGCCACCAGTACATCAGGTGTGATCAATTTTTTATGTTTTGCACCACAATTTGTAGACTCTATAACTTTCACACAGACCAAATAATATCCACTAATTTTGGTTATTTTTACCAAAGATATGTAGCAGTATAAATTGTGGCCAAAATTTATGAAGAAAAATTAATAATTTGCAAAATTTTATCACAGAAACGAAGAAAAATGCGTTTTTTTTTTAAATTTTTGGTCTTTTTTCATTTATAGCGCAAAAAATAAAAAGCCCAGAGGTGATCAAATACCACCAAAAGAAAGCTCTATTTGTATGAAAAAAAGGACGCAAAATTCATTTGGGTACAGTATTACATGACTGAGTAATTGTCATTCAAAGTGTGAGAGCACTGAAAGCTGAAAATTGGTCTGGTCACGAAGGGGGTTTAAGTGCCCAGTTGTCAGGTGGTTAATATAGTTTAATGTTTACAATGGCAATTGATTATCAATAAACAGCCTCCACCCAGCCCTCTCCTCTGAGCCTGTGTGACTGTACTGAACTCTGGGATAAGTATATATTCTCTAAATACCAGTGTTACATGTATTCTTATTGAATCTCGGGGTGCTTTGTGTATTTCTTCCTGATCTGTGCAATAATCCAGTGTGACAATTTAGATATATATAAAAGTGCAGCACTAAAAATAAATATACAATACTAAAAATACTACAAATCCAAATTAAGTAATTAAATACGTGAATATTTAGATACATAAAACTATATTTCTTCAAGTTAAATAAAGAGCAATTTATCAACTGAAAAATATAAAGCCCATACATCTACATATAAATATTTTAAAAATCCACCAATTCATAAACGATATGTGTATGAAACCTCCCACTGCTTTTATGTGAACCAACAAATAACTACATGATAATGGTTGCGTGATGTTCACTTATGTGCAGAAAAATCATCAAATAAAAATAAAATAAAGTCCATTTAACCAGTTCATAAAAGCTTTGTGTACAGACCTTTCCTACAATTACGTAGGCCAACAAATAATAATTGCCACCAACACTCCGCACGTGCCAGAGGGCATGGCTGCATAAATTATAGCAGCAGAAGCCTTTTGTTATATGACCCAGATTGGCTCCAATTTTCACCAGGTATCAGTCCCTTTAAGGCAAAACCTCACTGACTGTGACACCACCATCCAGGGCTGAACAGACAGATGCCGCAGCTCACACCGGAGCCAGACAAGCCTCTCTTGGTGTAGTAGTTTTTTTGGAAACTCAATCAAAAATATGTGGTTGTAAACCCTTACAGACCACTTTTCCCTACAGGTAAGCCTATAATAAGGCTTACTTATAGGTACTGGAAATATCTCCTAAACCTGCACAGTTTAGCAGATATTTACCATATCCGCTTGCGCCGACGTCATCGGCGCATGTGCACTTTAGAAAGGGCACGATCGTGCCGTTTCTATAGGGCCCATGCCGTGACCGTCGGCTCCCGTGCATGTGCGGGATTGACGTCACGTGACTCCAGCCAGTCACAGAGAAGGAGTCCGCGGCCCGGAAGGAAGAAGGTTGAAGAGTGTGCCACCAGAGAGGACATTGCAGGCTTCGTTTGCAGGTAAGTGGCACATAATGGGCTAGTATGCGATGCATACTAGCCCGATATGCTTTTACTTTGCAGGGGAATAAAGAGGAGGTAAAACCCATCAGGGTTTACTTCTTCTTTAAAGAAGCCCATTCTTTTATTGAAAGGGTAACTCCACTTTCGTGAGAAAAAAAAATAGCAAAAAAAGAAAAAATTTAGCGTATACAGTTACAAGTCATATTGTAATTGAATGTTATTAACCACTTGCCGACCGCCGCACGACGATGTACGTCGACAAAGCGGCACGGGCAGGCAAAAGGGCTTACCTGTACATACCTGCCTGCCCGCGGGTGGGGGGTCCGATCGGACCCCCCCCCGGTGCCTGCGGTGGTCGGCAAATGTCCCCCGGCGATCGGTGGTGAGGGGGAGGCCATCCATTCGTGGCCCCCCCCTCGCAAACGCTCCCAGCCAATGGGATCATTTCCCTGCCTCTGTATTGTACACAGAGGCAGAGGAAATGATGTCATCTCTCCTCGGCTCGGTATTTTCCGTTCCGGGCCGAGGAGAGAAGACTGAACTGTGAGTGCACAACACACACACACACACAGTAGAACATGCCAGGCACACATTACACCCCGATCCCCCCCCCCCGATCGCCCCCCGATCCCCCCCCGATCACCCCCCCCCCCCTGTCACAAACTGACACCAAGCAGGTTTTTTTTTTTTCTGATTACTGTATTGGTGTCAGTTTGTGACAGTTAGTGTGTTAGGGTAGTGAGTGTTAGGCCCCCTTTAGGTCTAGGATACCCCCCTAACCCCCCTAATAAAGTTTTAACCCCTTGATCACCCCCCATCACCAGTGTTGCTAAGCGATCATTTTTCTGATCGCTGTATTAGTGTCGCTGGTGACGCTAGTTAGGGACGTAAATATTTAGGTTCGCCGTCAGCGTTTTATAGCGACAGGGACCCCCATATACTACCTAATAAATGTTTTAACCCCTTGATTGCCCCCTAGTTAACCCTTTCACCACTGATCACCGTATAACCGTTACGGGTGACGCTGGTTAGTTCGTTTATTTTTTATAGTGTCAGGGCACCCGCCGTTTATTACCGAATAAAGGTTTAGCCCCCTGATCGCCCCGCGGTGATATGCATCGCCCCAGGCAGCGTCAGATTAGCGCCAGTACCGCTAACACCCACGCACGCAGCATACGCCTCCCTTAGTGGTATAGTATCTGTACGGATCAATATCTGATCCAATCAGATCTATACTAGCGTCCCCAGCAGTTTAGGGTTCCCAAAAACGCAGTGTTAGCGGGATCAGCCCAGATACCCGCTAGCACCTGCGTTTTGCTCCTCCGCCCGGCCCAGCCCAGCCCACCCAAGTGCAGTATCGATCAATCACTGTCACTTACAAAACACTAAACGCATAACTGCAGCGTTCGCAGAGTCAGGCCTGATCCCTGCAATCGCTAACAGTTTTCTTGGTAGCGTTTTGGTGAGCTGGCAAGCACCAGCCCCAGGCAGCGTCAGGTTAGCGCCAGTACCGCTAACACCCACGCACGCACCGTACACCTCCCTTAGTGGTATAGTATCTGAACGGATCAATATCTGATCCGATCAGATCTATACTAGCGTCACCAGCAGTTTAGGGTTCCCAAACACGCAGTGTTAGCGGGATCAGCCCAGATACCTGCTAGCACCTGCGTTTTGCCCCTCCGCCCGGCCCAGCCCACCCAAGTGCAGTATCAATCGATCACTGTCACTTACAAAACACTAAACGCATAACTGCAGCGTTCGCAGAGTCAGGCCTGATCCCTGCGATCGCTAACAGTTTTTTTGGTAGCGTTTTGGTGAACTGGCAAGCACCAGCCCCAGGCAGCGTCAGGTTAGCGCCAGTACCGCTAACACCCACGCACGCAGCATACACCTCCCTTAGTGGTATAGTATCTGATCGGATCAATACCTGATCCGATCAGATCTATACTAGCGTCCCCAGCAGTTTAGGGTTCCCACAAACGCAGTGTTAGCGGGATCAGCCCAGATACCTGCTAGCACCTGCGTTTTGCCCCTCCGCCCGGCCCAGCCCAGCCCAGCCCACCCAAGTGCAGTATCGATCGATCACTGACACTTACAAAACACTAAACGCATAACTGCAGCGTTCGCAGAGTCGGGCCTGATCCCTGTGATCGCTAACAGTTTTTTTTGTAGCGTTTTGGTGAACTGGCAAGCGCCAGCGGCCTAGTACACCCCGGTCGTAGTCAAACCAGCACTGCAGTAACACTTGGTGACGTGGCGAGTCCCATAAGTGCAGTTCAAGCTGGTGAGGTGGCAAGCACAAGTAGTGTCCCGCTGCCACCAAAAAGACAAACACAGGCCCGTCGTGCCCATAATGCCCTTCCTGCTGCATTCGCCAATCTGAATTGGGAACCCACAGCTTCTGCAGCGCCTGTACTTCCCCCATTCACATCCCCAACCAAATGCAGTCGGCTGCATGAGGGGCATTTTCTTAATGTCCTCCCGAGTACCCCTACCCAGCGAACCCCCCCAAAAAAGATGTCGTGTCTGCAGCAAGCGCGGATATAGGTGTGACACCCGCTATTATTGTCCCTCCTGTCCTGACAATCCTGGTCTTTGCATTGGTGAATGTTTTGAACGCTACCATTCACTAGTTGAGTATTAGCGTAGGGTACAGCATTGCACAGACTAGGCACACTTTTACAGGGTCTCCCAAGATGCCATCGCATTTTGAGAGACCCGAACCTGGAACCGGTTACAGTTATAAAAGTTAGTTACAAAAAAAAGTGTAAAAAAAAAAAAAAACACAAACAAAAATATAAAAAAAAAAAAAAATAGTTGGCGTTTTATTGTTCTCTCTCTCTCTCTATTCTCTCTATTGTTCTGCTCTTTTTTACTGTATTCTATTCTGCAATGTTTTATTGTTATTATGTTTTATCATGTTTGCTTTTCAGGTATGCAATTTTTTATACCTTACCGTTTACTGTGCTTTATTGTTAACCATTTTTTTGTCTTCAGGTACGCCATTCACGACTTTGAGTGGTTATACCAGAATGATGCCTGCAGGTTTAGGTATCATCTTGGTATCATTCTTTTCAGCCAGCGGTCGGCTTTCATGTAAAAGCAATCCTAGCGGCTAATTAGCCTCTAGACTGCTTTTACAAGCAGTGGGAGGGAGTGCCCCCCCCCCCAACGTCTTCCGTGTTTTTCTCTGGCTCTCCTGTCTCAACAGGGAACCTGAAAATGCAGCCGGTGATTCAGCCAGCTGACCATAGAGCTGATCAGAGACCAGAGTGGCTCCAAACATCTCTATGGCCTAAGAAACCGGAAGCTACAAGCATTTTATGACTTAGATTTCGCCGGATGTAAACAGCGCCATTGGGAAATTGGGAAAGCATTTTATCACACCGATCTTGGCATGGTCAGATGCTTTGAGGGCAGAGGAGAAATCTAGGGTCTAATAGACCCCAATTTTTGCAAAAAAGAGTACCTGTCACTACCTATTGCTATGATAGGGGATATTTACATTCCCCGAGATAACAATAAAAATGATTTAAAAAAAAAATGAAAGGAACAGTTTAAAAATAAGATAAAAAAATAATAATAATAATGAAAAAAAAAAAAAAAAAAAAAAAAGCACCCCTGTCCCCCCTGCTCTCGCGCTAAGGCGAACGCAAGCGTCGGTCTGGCGTCAAATGTAAACAGCAATTGCACCATGCATGTGAGGTATCACCGCGAAGGCCAGATCGAGGGCAGTAATTTTAGCAGTAGACCTCCTCTGTAAATCTAAAGTGGTAACCAGTAAAGGCTTTTAAAGGCTTTTAAAAATGTATTTAGTTTGTCGCCACTGCACGTTTGTGCGCAATTTTAAAGCATGTCATGTTTGGTATCCATGTACTCGGCCTAAGATAATCTTTTTTATTTCACCAAACATTTGGGCAATATAGTGTGTTTTAGTGCATTAAAATGTAAAAAAGTGTGTTTTTTCCCCAAAAAATGCGTTTGAAAAATCGCTGCGCAAATACTGTGTGAAAAAAAAAATGAAACACCCACCATTTTAATCTGTAGGGCATTTGCTTTAAAAAAAAAAAAAAATAATGTTTGGGGGTTGAAAGTAATTTTCTTGCAAAAAAAAATTATTTTTTTATGTAAACAATAAGTGTCAGAAAGGGCTTTGTCTTCAAGTGGTTAGAAGAGTGGGTAATGTGTGACATAAGCCTCTAGATGTTGTGCATAAAATGCCAGGACAGTTCAAAACCCCCCCAAATGACCCCATTTTGGAAAGTAGACACCCCAAGCTATTTGCTGAGAGTCATGTTGAGTCCATGGAATATTTTATATTGTGACACAAGTTGCGGGAAAGAGACAATTTTTTATTTTTTTTAATTTTTTTTTGCGCAAAGTTGTCACTAAATGATATTTTGCCCAAACATGCCATGGGAATATGTGAAATTACACCCCAAAATACATTCTGTTGCTTCTCCTGAGTACGGGGATACCACATGTGTGAGACTTTTTGGGAGCCTAGCCGCGTACGGGACCCCGAAAACCAAGCACCGCCTTCAGGCTTTCTAAGGCCGTAAATTTTTGATTTCACTCTTCACTGCCTATCACAGTTTCGGAGGCCATGGAATGCCCAGGTGGCAAAAAAACCCCCCAAATGACCCCATTTTGGAAAGTAGACACCCCAAGCTATTTGATGAGAGGTATAGTGAGTATTTTGCAGACCTCAGTTTTTGTCACAAAGTTTTGAAAATTGAAAAAAGAAAAAAAAATTTTTTTTTCTCGTCTTTCTTTATTTTCAAAAACAAATGAGAGCTGCAAAATACTCACCATGCCTCTCAGCAAATAGCTTGGGGTGTCTACTTTCCAAAAAGGGGTCATTTGGGGGGGGTTTGTGCCACCTGGGCATTCCATGGCCTCCGAAACTGTGATAGGCAGTGAGGAGTAAAATCAAAAATGTACGCCCTTAGAAATCCTGAAGGCAGTGATTGGTTTTCGGGGCCCCGTACGCGGCTAGGCTCCCAAAAAGTCTCACACATGTGGTATCCCCGTACTCAGGAGAAGCAGCTAAATGTATTTTGGGGTGCAATTCCACATATGCCCATGGTCTGTGTGAGCAATATATCATTTAGTGACAACTTTGTGCAAAAAAAAAAAAAAAAATTTGTCACTTTCCCGCAACTTGTGTCAAAATATAAAACATTCCATGGACTCAACAAGCCTCAAAGCAATAGCTTGGGGTGTCTACTTTCCAAAATGGGGTCATTTGGGGGGGTTTTATGCCATCTGGGCATTTTATGGCCTTCAAAACTGTGATAGGTAGTGAGGAGTAAAATCAAAAATGTACGCCCTTAGAAATCCTGAAGGCAGTGATTGGTTTTCGGGGCCCCGTACGCGGCTAGGCTCCCAAAAAGTCCCACACATGTGGTATCCCCATACTCAGGAGAAGCAGCTAAATGTATTTTGGGGTGCAATTCCACATATGCCCATGGCCTGTGTGAGCAATATATCATTTAGTGACAACTTTTTGTATTTTTTTTTTTTTTTTTGTCATTATTCAATCACTTGGGACAAAAAAAATGAATATTCAATGGGCTCAACATGCCTCTCAGCAAATTCCTTGGGGTGTCTACTTTCCAAAATGGGGTCATTTGTGGGGGTTTTGTACTGCCCTGCCATTTTAGCACCTCAAGAAACGACATAGGCAGTCATAAATTAAAGGCTGTGTAAATTCCAGAAAATGTACCCTAGTTTGTAGGCGCTATAACTTTTGCGCAAACCAATAAATATACACTTATTGACATTTTTTTTACCAAAGACATGTGGCCGAATACATTTTGGCCTAAATGTATGACTAAAATTGAGTTTATTGGATTTTTTTTAGAACAAAAAGTAGAAAATATCATTTTTTTTCAAAATTTTCGGTCTTTTTCCGTGTATAGCGCAAAAAATAAAAACGGCAGAGGTGATCAAATATCATCAAAAGAAAGCTCTATTTGTGGGAAGAAAAGGACGCAAATTTCGTTTGGGTAGAGCATTGCATGACCGCGCAATTAGCAGTTAAAGCGCCGCAGTGCTGAATTGTAAAAAGTGCTCTGGTCAGGAAGGGGGTAAAACCTTCCGGGGCTGAAGTGGTTAAAAATGACCTTTCCTTTTCCATTTCCAGCCACTGTAATTTTCTGAAAATGCAATGCAATATGGCTACCTGGAGGTATACTGTATACAGAATGTGTACAGAACACCCTCCAGAAACATCATTTCCCGTTTGTGTGATTGACTCACTGAATTTCCCAGAAGTCTGTAGATACAAGTCAGATTTCAGGCATCCCCTGCAACAAAAATGTAATTTTTGGTGAGATACTCCCAACAGGAACATGTCTAAAGGGATGCAGACACTTAAGCTTTCCTCATTAGTGCCCTGCAGCTGATTGATAATTATGAAACCACTCCCATTAGACTTGCTTTCCCACATGGACACAGAGAAACACACAGGGATTTCTTCAGAGTAACAAAAGGTAGGAATCTGCAACAACGTTTGTTAAAATGCTTGCAATGTACGTAGATCACCCAGAGGGGAATGTTTTTCTCAACAAAAGTGGAGTTACTCTTTAAAGCTGAAGTTTAAGCTGGAAACCATTGTAGTAGACACCTTCAGTGACACCTCCAACTACTCCAGTGATCCCTACTAGAGTCCGCGTACTGTGAGCAGCTGTCCTACTGCATCTGAACACAGGAGGTCACTTGCTAGGCATGATTGCCATTCAAGGAAGACTCTGCATTTTTAAATTTAATCTTATTTTATTCATATAGAAAACGAGAGAGAGACAGAAAAAATGTATATATTACAAACATTGGTAAGGTAAACCAGCAATAAGTATCATTTGCGTCGAAACAAATGCACGTCCAGGTTACATATAAATGGAGTGAAAACATGTTTATAAGGCACATCAGGAGACCATCTGTGGTAGCAACTCCTGAAAACATTACAGGCTAAAGTAACCTTCACCATCATTTCAGAAAGGGGACCATAGGCGTCCTGTACGTAGTGCATCAGGCAACATTATATGAAAAACCTGTCTTTATGAAAAATATGTCGTAGGGGTCACACACAGAATCAGTAACAATGGACAAGTCGAAGTCATGGCACATTTGCTCAATGGACTCCTAAGACCCCATTCACACAGGGACGACTTGTCAGGCGACCTAGTCGCCTGACAAGTCGCCTCCCGTTCCGTGCTATGGAACCGTTCTAAGGGGAGCGACGCAAGTTGCTCCGACTTAGAAAAAGGTTCCTGTACGACTTCGGGGGCGACTTGGGGCGACTTGCATAGACTTCTATACAGAAGTCGTTTTGCAAGTCGCCCGGGCAGTCGTGTGCAGGTCGCCTCGGTGAGGCGACCTGCAAGTCGTGTTGCCCCTGTGTGAATGGGGTCTTAGGGTGTATTTAGACACAGAGGAAAAGAAATAGGGGCAGAAAAGAGGGGACAGAAAGATAGGGGGACAAGAAGCACTTCATCATAGTCCCAAGGCGGCATCTAGGCCCCTCTCAGCCCAGGAGATAAAGGCAGAGGAGTATCGGAATATGGACCATGAAGTCCAAGTGAGAGAAAACTGTTCGTCTTTACCATATTCCTCAGCCAACAGACATTAAAGGTCCCTTATGCGGTCCACTTCAGTAACCCAATCCCCCAGCTTAGGCATGGTTGTCGATCACTAGTGACAGGGAATCACTACTATTGCCGCTGCCAGAAAGTGTTGCAATACATCTTTTTTTTATGGATTTGAATTTGCCAGGTAGTATAGATAAGAGAGCCACCTCAGGTGAAGGTTGAATGGAAGCCGCCATCAGTTTACAGTACAGTTTGATCTGTTGCCAAAATCCCTGTACAGGAGGGCATTCCCACCAGATGCGGAGCATGGTACCCTGGGAGCCAAGACACCGCCAACAGGTATCTGGGACTGCGGAGTTAAAATGATGTATAATCGAAGGGCATCTGTACCATCTCGTTACCAGTTTAAATACCTTTTCCTGGGTTTTAGTGGTTAGAGATAGCTTGTGCGTCAGAATAAAACATTTTTGCCAGTCAATAGGGGAGATAGAGTGACGTAGTTCTGCCTCCCAGGCCTTCGTAAATGGTGGAAGGTCAGAAGAGGAGATATTAAGCAAGAGGAAGTAAAGTTGAGATACATGTGTTTGAGGTTCTGCCTGCATGAGCAATTCCTCAAATCCTGTCCTCTGCATTTTTTAAATGAATGCAAAGCATTCTTGGATTGGACGAGGTGAAGAGGCGGGGTACTGACACAACATCCAACTTGAACAATCAGAGAACACTTTGCCTTCATTGATGTAGCAAGGTCCCAGGGCTCCTTTGATCTAATGAGAACCTCTAGGGATAGCTGACATCCTACCATATGTAGTGGATTGTGAGGCATGGTGGGTGCGGAGTAGTTAAAGTTATTGGGTGCCAGACACTTCTTGAATGCAAAAGAAAGTTTATTTCTCTTAACAAACTTTTTTGGGGGAGAGAGGGTTAGGGTCAGGACACCCTTAGGTAGTTGCAAGATTAATTGGCAGACCCTGAGACTTCAATAGGAGGACAGCCATGCAGGAAAAAGCATCCAGTAAGGCGCCACATCTGCAAGTGCAGGAATGCTGTCTCCTATGGCAACAGTCTTTAACAGTTCCTAACACAAATCGTAACAGTTCTTTCACTTTCACTACAATCACTCCTTGTAGTGCTTCAGCCCACTGAGCTCCTGGTCTCTCACTAGACCCACTGATTCACTGCCACTGAATCCCTTGACTTCCTCCAATATTCACGGTGGTATCTTCCTCAAGCGTCAGCCCCGCCACTCTGCTGGGTCCCTAGCTTGGCACTCAAGATACCTCTCAATCTTCACCCCACTGGCCTGCTCGGTCCCTGGCTTGACACACAAGGCTGCTCTGCAAGCGTCACCTCTGCTGGCTGGGTCCCTGGCTTGATACATACTGAAGTTTCCTGATTCTTCACTGCCCCCAGTTGGTGAGAATACTGCTCCGGTACTTGCTTCAGTTACTCACTGTGGTCCCTAGTAATTAGGCAGATAGTCCCTTACTGGCGACAGATTCCCCTCTACCTCCGACCATGACAGGTTCTCCAGCCAGCAGAACCGTCACTTTTGGTTGGACTGCAAGGCCCAGTCCCAACCCTGAGCTGCTCTCTTGCTTCTGGATAGGCCCTCAGACAGCCTAGCAGCCAGATGTGCCTGGGATAGGCACCATCCAGGCAAGACAACGCACGTCCACCTAAACAGCCGTCCAGGTGGCACAGAATACAGATCACCTGACTCCACCCAAATATATAGGGTCTCCCAGTAGGCCAAGGGATTCTAGAAAACCCCTGCCCATTGGCTGAGATGCCCCATATACTCATAATCTGACCTTGCGTTGCCCTTCTCATATTAAAGCAGAGTTCCACCCAAAAAAGGAACTTCCGCTTTTCTGGTTCCTCCCCCCTCCGGTGTCACATTTGGCACCTTTCAGGGGGGAGCAGATACCTGTCTAATACAGGTATTTGCTCCCACTTCCGGGGATAGATCGCCGCAGATTCCGCGGCAATCTACGCCATGTCCGGCCCCTCCTCCGTCCCTCCCGCTGTCTCCTGGGAGACGCACAGGTCCCAGAAGACAGGAGGGACCAGTGAGGACACGCAGTGCGACTCGCACATGCGCAGTAGGGAACCAGGCTGTGAAGCCGCAAGGCTTCACTTCCTGATTCCCTTACTGAAGATGCCGGCACCTGCACCTGGGAGCCAAGGGACAGATCGGCTTCTGGTGAGGACATCGTGGGTGCCCTGGACAGGTTAGTGTCCTAATATTAAAAGTCAGCAGATGTAGTATTTGTAGCTGCTGACTTTAATAGGGTTTTTTTTTCAGCGGAACGCCGCTTTAAGGAACCCGGCCACCTAGTGGTAGAAGAGAAAAGTGCAACCAGGCCAAATTTAGGGCGAAAATCAATGGATCTCTAAAACTCCCGTACACACGATCGGACTTTCCGACTGGAAATGTTCGATGTCAGCCTGTTGGCGGTAAATCCGACCGTGTGTATGCTCCATTGGACAATTGTTGTCTGACTTTTCACCAACAAATGTTGGCTAGCAGGTTCTCAAATTTTCCACCAACAAATGTGTGTTGTCGGATTTCCCGATTGTGTGTACACAAGTCCGTCGGACAAAAGTCCAAAGTACAAACACGCCTGCTCGAAAGCAGAAGCGGTCGGTCTTGTAAACTAGCGTTTGTAATAGAGAATTAACATTCATAACGTGGCAAATTATGAAATCTCCAAATGCAGCGCACATTCTCTTTTTCTTTAATGGGATAGTAATGAAGCTGCTTTGCTGGTGATACTGATGGAGTTATTGCAAACAAATTTTCAAAGACTTTTTTTTTCTAGTGATATTAAGAGTAATATTATTATGTTTTTTTTATATTTATATTTTTATTACTTAATAAAAATTACTTTGTTTATGTTTTTTTTATTATTTAATTTTATTAAGTTACCACAACACCATTATCCCGTAGTTTTTAAGAACAAAGATACAACTATGTTGGTGTCCCTTGTCAATTTTACATTGTATTTTTTCAAATGTAACTGCCTACTCCCAAACTGTCATTTGAAGTAAAACACATAGCCAAGTATTATTCTCCACAATTTTTTTTATTGTGCATTAAAAAAATAAATAAATAAAATTAGACATGCTATCTGCCAATAGAACTTAACCAAAAAGTGCATTCCATGCATCCAAAAATATAGAAAATATACCAAATCAAATCATTATTCAACCAAAAAAATTATGTCGAAGCAATAATTCCAAGGCCAATAATAAATAACACGTTATCTCCTCCGATTCTGCAACATGTCTGGTTGACGAACGGCCGTTCAGAAACGAACTGAAAAGCACGAAATGAAAAGTGCTAAATGAAAAACGCGAAAAGAAAAGTGTGAATCAACACTCACCTAACTTCTACTAACACAAAATTAGCAGGAACCCAAAGGGTGGCGCCAAAGAGCTGAAAAACCACGTAGTACGTCTAGTACGACACTATGTTCGTAATTGTTGGCCAACATTTGTGTGGCCGTGTGTATGCAAGACAAGTTGGAGCCAACGCCCTTCGGACAAAATTCCACGTTTTTGTTGGTGGAAAGTCCGATCGTGTGTACGAGGCATAACAATCAACCAGGATAATTATTACTGGCAAGTAAATTTGTGAGGAGCAACCCTGCCTAAACTTCAGGGTGCTACATCAAGAAAATGAAAAGTGTTCTGTGAATGATGCCTGTGGTCAGCGGGCGACCTCCTAGCACTCAGGACTGGTATATATCCACTGGTCCTAGGTAATAAATATTATGCAGTGCTTCCACAGTATTAGCACAAACAGTTTATGAACAGATTATTCAAACTTATAAAAGTACAAATTGATGGAGCTTATCTAGTGAAGTCAAAGTGTACCACCCATGTGTTTCAATGAAATGCATTTCATTGAAGCACATGGGTGGTATACTTGGACTTCACTAGATAAGCTCCATGAATTTGAACATGCATATAATCTATCAGGTGCTAGAGGGGTGTGACTACATGTTAACACTAGAAATTCTGGATAACCCTCTGCCCACTGCTACACCCTTCCCAGCAAACTTTGCAATAAAAAACAGGGATTTTTAGTTCACACATATTACAATACATTTTTAAGCTGGCTATTGCGCTAAAAATAACGCCTGCAAACGGACCTAAAACTGCCGCTGCTGTGTCTCCAGTGTGAAAGCCCGAGGTCTTTCACACTGGAGCGGTGCGCTGGCATGAGGGAAAAAAAAACTCCTGCAAACAGCATCTTTGGAGCGGTGAATACACCGCTCCTGCCCATTGAAATCAATGGGGCAGCGCGGCTATAGTGCCGGTGTAGCGGCGCTTTGCAGGTGGTTTTAACCCTTTTTCGGGGGTTAAAACTGGCCCGCTAGCGACCAAAGACCGCCGCTAAAACATCGGTAAAGCGGGGCTAAAAATAGCGCCGTTTTACCGCCGATGCCCCCAACGCCCCAGTGTGAAAGGGGTCTTATGGCCAGTCCTACTTTGCTTTGTCAATGCAAATGCTGCAATGGACACAATGTCAACATGGGGCAAACAGACACAAAATGGGGGAGAGCGACTAGTTAACATGTGGTCACACCCCTTTAGCACCTGATAGATTATTTGCATTTACAAACTATTAGGATTTAAGCATAGGCATATCTTGTTTCTGTTGCAATAGAGGTCAGTGTCCATACCTGAACCTAGTCACCCATTTTATGCCTGTTTGCCCCATGTTGGCATTGTGTTCAACATAGTATTTGCATGGCAAAGCAGAGTAGGACTGGTCATAAGAGAGATTACTTTGACGCAGTTGGCCAGCTTGAACATTTTTGCAGCATGTGTGAACTAAAAATAACTGTTTTTCAGTGCAAAGTTTGCTAGAAAGGGTATATAGCACTGTGCGGAGGGTCCATTCAGAATTTTCAAGTACTTCCCCCACAAGTCTTTGCTTCTCCCAGCAGGCCTTAGGCAAGGGGGGTGTGGTTGTTCCGCCACAGGTTGCACTGCAGCCAATCACAGGGGTTGATTTACTAAAGGCTGTGCAGTTTGTAAGTGTAGTAGTTATACTCTGCAAGGGAATCTGCTCTAGAGCTTAGTAGATGAGGAGAAGCTCTGCTGACTCCCATCATCCAACGTGCAAGCAAAAATTCTGTTTTATGTGATTGGGTATTCTTTGCAAAGTGAAGCTTTCCCTCATTTACTAAACTCTGGAGCAATTTCCCTTGCACAGTGTAACTGCACTTGCAAAGTCTATTTCCTTTTAGTAAATCAAGCCCACAGTGTCCCCTGTATCTTGGATGGTGGGTGGGTTCTCCTCCAGCAGCCCTGTCAATGCATCCTGTGTCTTCTCTCTCCTCCTCCAGCTCACTGTGTCTGAGGAGATGACTGAGGAGATGACTGAGGAGATGACTGAGGAGATGGAGGGAAACCTGAGTGTGAGCGGCTGCAGTACAAGCCAGTCACAGTGAGCACATATCAGGAAGTCTGTCCCATCTAGAAGGGGTTAACACATATTTTAATGGATTTTATTTTTTAGCTCAACACTGACCAAATATATAGATAACATTGATAATATGCTATCACAGTAAACAGTTATGCTTGACTTTGCTAAATGAAAAGACAGGTTCTCTTTAAGGTGGGTGAGACATTAGGAAGTGACCACCGAAGCACATGTGGGTTCCATTCATGTTTTCCACATGAGTCACTCCTGTTCTTTATTGTGCCAAACCTGCAATCCAGAGAGAGGAAACTGGGTGCAGAATGATCGCTCTGCAAGATTACATCATCTTTCACTGCCCGCTCTCTCTGGGGATCCTGATGTAAGAGGGGGGGGGCTCTCTGGGGACCCTAATGTAAGGGGGGCTCTCTGTGGACCTTGCTGTATGAGGAGGCTCTCCGGGGACCCTGATTTAAGTAGGGAGGCTCTCTGGGGACCCTGGTGTAAGAAGGGCTCACTGGGGACCCTGCTGTAATGAGGGGGGCACTATTCCTCCCACTGACTTCAATGACAATGCACTATTCTTCCCATTGGCACCAATGACGGGACGTTATTCCTTCCACTAAGACCAATGATGGGGTGCTGTTACTGATGCCAGGACAATTTCTACTCCCACTGGCCACAGTGCTTCTCCTCTAAAGTCTGAAGGATAGTAAACTGGCCCTTTATTTAGAATGTTTGGAGACTCCTGCTTTAGACTTTGCTTTGGGTTCTAAGCTACACTCTTATGATATGACCCCCGGCCACTACACAATAATACAGTATCTACATACTTGTGCTTCAGATCTAAGGTGCCACTCCTGTAAGAACACACTTAGGAACCTGTTACACTGGATCTGATGTTGTTGGGCTGGGAAATCCCAGGTTTGCACCACTGCACACCCAAAGAAACATAACTTCATCTGCTGCTGCAAAAAAAAGATTCTATATTTAGTAGCCTCCCTGGCGGTATGATTATGTCTGATTTTTGCGTCTCAAAGCGGTACAATTGTTTTGCATAGAAATTTGGCATTTTATATTGTAGGCCTGTAATTCTTAGCAATAACACACTTAAATCTGTCCAAACAAGAGTCTAGTATATATCCCGGGTATGATAAAGCTTGAAACACAAAATCATAAATTATAATATAATAAATAACTATAAATAATTATAAAAAATAATAACATAATAATAATAATAAAAAAAAATTTCCCCGCGATTCACTATCGCTCAATTCTGAAAGTGTTCTAATTTATTATTGCTGTTTTCTAGCTGGTCTAAAACCACTTTTGACGTAAAGGGACACTTTTTAGTTGCTATGGACAATCTCAAGTTTCCAGGCAGAAACAACAGTTTATATAATATAAAACTGCATGCAGGGCATTGGACAAAGCACTGGGGACAAAAGGTATGTGAAATGATTTCATACAGTAGTGCCGTGACCCCTTGATAAAATTTCCCAAGTTGTGGGGACCCCTAACAATAAAAATATTTTCGTAGCATGGTTTGTCAGCACCCTGGGCAAGGCAAGTAATTTGCGCCCCTAACCCATGGACATTTAGTGTTCCCTGAGTTCCTTCCACTCGTACAATATTAAAACCCCTTATGGTACATATTGGGATGTAGCACTCTTTCTCTTTGCTCTCCTTTCTTTTAATTTTATCTCTCTCTATTCTAATTTCTTGGTTTTTTTTTCCCCCATCCCTCCCTCTAGCCGTCTTTCTTGTTCTTTCTCTTATTCTTTCTCTCCCTTTTTCTTTGTTCCTCCCCCTCTTTTCCCCTCCCTTCCCTGTATTCTCTATTTTTATTCCTTCTCTTACTCCTGGGTAGGGGGAATGGGATAAGTGGCAGTGCTGGTGGGAAGTTGGGATCAGTGGCAATGCTGGGGGGAGTTCTGATCAGCCAACTTAGGTGCTCTTGATTCAGGTCATCTGCTGATCTGAGAACTGTAGTGGGGACTTTTAATGGCAAATATAATCACAGTAGTGTTACTCACTGTGTCTCCGGCTTCACTGTGTCTCCAGCTCTGTGGTGTCTCGCAGCAGTGACACCTATGCCGAAATCAGGAGATAGGGTCTCCTCCAGCCCCTCCCACTTCACGTTCCTCACCAGTCAGCTGACCTCTAGTCTCTGCCCCCCAGCAATGCCGTGAACTGAATGGGCGGCTGCCAAGAGGCTGAGTGGGCGGCCGTGGGCTCCAGGAACAGCCCAGCTGGGTGGCCGCGAAAAGGCTGGGAGAGCGGTGCGAGCTTCAGGAACAGCCCAGTGACCCCTGGCAAATCGTCTCTCGACCCCCAGGTTGAGAACCACTGCTATACAGGTTTTTACTCTTCCCTTTATTGGCAGAGCTTCCACAGCCTGAGCATTTGGTTTTTAAACTGAGCATGCGGTAAGGTCTGCATGCATTGCATTCATGCTCTACCCAGCACTCTGGGCACATCTCTGCCATACAAGATGGTATTTTGCCTAGTTTGTCTGATCATCAGCTATTGCCAATGTACTGCATACCTCCCAACTTTTGAACTTCCCAATGAGGGACACTTGAGGCAAGGGACAACCTGCGGCGCACGACACAGCAAAATGTTGGTGTGTAATGTACAGAGTGCGGGGTCGGGAGTGTGTAATGCACAGAATGCAGGGGTCAGGAGGGTATAATGCACAGAATGTAGAGGTCAGGAGGGTGTAATGCACAGAGCGCAGGGATCAGGAGGGTGTAATAGACAGAATGTAGGGGTCAGGAGGTTGTAATGGACAGAATGCAGGGGTAAGGGGGGTGTAATGTACAGAATGCAGGGGTCAGGAGGATGTAATGCACAGAATGCAGGGGTCAGGAGGGTGTAATGCACAGAGAGCAGGGATCAGGATGGTGTAATGCACAGAATGCAGGGGTCAGGAGTGTTTGGAGTCTGCATTTTTTTACTACATTCTTTTACTACATAAAGAGTGCAGGGTTGGGGGTGCACTACATACTGAGTGCAAAGTTGCGCTCTGTACTGACTGCAGTCTTGCAGGGTGCGCTACCTACAGGAGTGCAGAGTTGCACTCTGTACTGAATGCAGGGTTGTGGGGTGCGCTATGTACTGAGTGCAGGGTTGCAGGGTGCGTTATGTACTAAGTGCAGGGTTGCAGGGTGCGCTATGTACTAAGTGCAGGGTTGCACAAAATGAAAGGGGGCAAGGCGGGACTTTGAGTGAAGCACGTAGTCATCAGTGAAGGGTCAAGACAAGGTACTTTATTACATACCATAAAAATTAATACAAATAAATAATGTCACGATATAATTCATTTATATACAAAAAAGGAACATGATAAACATAACAGTGGAAAGGGATTGAGCCTACACAACCTGAGAACTTCCTATTGTATCAGAATTATTTAAAACGCTGCGCTGTGCATTGACGCCATGTCATATGCAGCGTGCATGCGGCGCTAGCTTTATCCATGTGCGGCTCGTGGGTTTTTTTTTTTTTTGGCGCCAAACTTTGGACGGCTCCACGTTCTGGTGTTGGTGCCTCCCCCTCACTGAGCACGCCTTACGTGACGTTTGGGAGTGTTTTTGGCGTAGGGGCCCCTATATATATATCTCACTTGGAGCGGACTATCCATTTTGTTGGTCCTCCCTAATGTCATGACCAAACACTCTATACCTTACACCATGGTCCTATATGGCCAATTACCAGGTAACTTATTTGGTCTTATGATCACAATTCTATGTTTTTTTATCATTCAAGCACAGAGTATTCGGCATTAATGCTAATTATATTATATATATTGACCCTTCCTATAGAAGTCTCTCAAGATGTATCCAGCCATTACTTACACTGTGCTTCAGGGTCCACCACTCCATGGATAACTGTCCTCCCCTGGTGTGGTTGTGTGGGGGCCGCGCCTTATGCTGCCACAGCTCCCAGAAAAGATGCCCTAAGGGGAGTTTCCAGCTCTCAATGTTGCACTGTCACATGGGGGTTGTGAGTATTTTTTTGATAAGGGTGTACTCTCCATTTACACTCTTTTTGTATTTGTTTTCTTCTTTTATCTTTTTTCTATGGCAGTGACCCAGAAACCTATATGTTTTATTTCAGATACTTACATTGCTGCTCCTGAAGAGTGGATATAAATACTTCACGAAACGCATAGAGCCTTTGTATATGCAATGTTTAAACCGTTCTCTATATTATTCATATATACAATTGTATATGTACATGAGTTTTAAATAATTTTGATACAATAGGAAGTTCTCAGGTTGTGTAGGCTCAATCCCTTTCCACTGTCATGTATTATCATGTTCCTTTTTTTGTATATAAATGAATTATATCGTGACATTATTTATTTGTATGAATTTTTATGGTATGTAATAAAGTACCTTGTCTTATCTGTGGCTTTCAGAAAGGATTCTGCTTTTCTCACCCTCCGCACACCATCCCACCTGCCAGACCTGTTCACATTCTTGGGGGCTGAGCCCATCCAGGTTCCCAACTGGCTGCAACTCCTACCAAGTGCTACTGGCCTTCATGGCCCGACAGGTCTTAGGAGTTCCTTTCCAGCACGCTCTCAGAGACAACGGAGGAGACCGCGGGCCCCGTACAGAGAGAGATCCCAGGAATTGTGAGTGAGGTGGACACTAGTCTGCTGAGTACCTACCACTGATATTTGTTTTTTCCTTTTTTTGTGTTTTTTCTGTGCCTTTGGTTCTCTACTGGCAAGGCCCCAAGCGGACGTTCTGAATTGTCCCCGCTAAATAAACGGCAGGCTCCCCCTCCTCTACCAGGACTTTCCCTAAGGGACACCACTGGAGGATAATGGCGTCAAAAAGAGGGGGCCTCTTGGTTAATGTTCACACCATTCGCCGTTTGGAGGGTAGAGTCCATCATGATATTAAGGATCCCCTCCGAGTCCTTAAGAAGGCACATGGCATTTAACAGTTAGGGGTCATTTTGTGTAGCCCCTGCAAAGGATAACGTATAGCAAGACTATCACCTTATCCTCGATCCCCCTAAGAGAGAGCTAGGGTGGTCTTCAAAGACTCTCTTTTGTATTTTATAGCACAGACAGCGCCAACCCATCATCTCCCTAATAACATTAATAGGATGTCTTGAGGAGGGAGGGAGGGGTTCTTTTTTTTTTTTGGTGCTCCAATATTTTACAACTCCATGAAATTTTAGGAGCAGATTTTTTCATGTGGCTTCAGCCTCCCAAATTAGGTCTTAGTGCCTCAATGTTTGTTTGGTTATGTGCTTTATTTGGCTAAACCCTTTCTTGCAGGTTATACTGTTTTCCTTGTACCTTGATGTTAGGCTGGACAGGCTTCTCTCTCTCCTACTACTATATTCAAGTCCCTGTGGTATGGAGAGGCTTAACTAAGACCGCTGATGGGTGACCATCTTGGCTCGTCCGCCTTTTGAATCTGAGTGGCATTCCTTTACTGGACCCTATTCAGGCACCCAACTTTTCAACTGGTAACCAGCTGTTGGGACGGTGGACAACTCCCTTATAATGTATTCCTCTTCCAGTACACCATATCCCTTCTTCCTTCCTCTCTTACCTCCCTCCCCCCCCTGCTTCTCCTGCCCCCTGCGCCCCCCCCCCCCACTCTTGCCTCCCTCTCCTCTCCCTCCCCCTCTCCGTTCCCTCCCCCTCTCTGTTCCCTCCCCCTCCTCCCTTTCCCTCTCCTCCTTCCCCTCCCCCATTTCCCACCCTCCCTCCCCACAAGTGATATGGGGTACTACTCCTCCACCTGACCCTAGAACGGTTTTACCAACCCATTCCACCTAGAGGTTAACACCAATGCTCTGAGGAGTAAAGTCTGACGAGTTATGGATTCCTATTTAGGGGGTACTCTCAGGCTCTGTTAAGACATTGGCACTAGTAGTATAATACCAAGGCTGTTGTAAAGGTGTGTTTTTATAGGAATGTTATATTTTAATGCAAACTGCAAACTAAAAATTGACTGACCGCTTACATACATTTTTGGTAATCTGCGTTTATATTCCCATGTCCTGCAAACTGAAAATTGACTGACCGCTTACATACATTTTTGGTAATCTGTTTGTCACTGCTGTCTCAACTACATCTGTAGCCATGCTCACATTATTTCAATGTTTATTTAGCCATTAAGTCTTACCTAACTTATGGGTTTCCTTATCTTTACAATTTTGGCCTTTTAGTCCCCTTGCAGTTTGATTGTGGTGTGAAAGTTATGCCCTGCTTGCTGTGTTCCTAATATGCCCTCCTAATTGATTAATTGCCAGATTCCATCCACACCGAACACAGTATATAACAAGGCTTTCTTTACGGGGGAGCACATACAGGGGGCTGCACATACAGGGGTTCTTCCAAAGAAGTGGCGTTCTTAAAATAAGTGGCACTTCTGCTCTTGCACTTCAGCGATTTGCACAAAGCTAACCATAGCAGATTGCAGGTGATCTCATTTTTATATTATCTCTCCTTCTCTGAAACATGCACTCTTTACCTCTCCTCCTCTTCACAATTGCAGCCTCTCTCCTCAAGCTCTCTTTTCTACATCCCTCTGCTCCACCACACAATCTGTACATATCACCCTCACTTCTCCCCTATTACTGCACTCATCACCTCTTTCTAACTCTAAGCCCACTTGCTAACATACCCCCCAGGATACTGAAGCATGTCCCCTCGTACAAATCATATTCTCATATTACCTCCCTCACTCTTCTGCTTCTCCTAATCGCTGGAGATATTTCCCCAAACCCTGGGCCTCCCTTATTTAACTGTACCCAACACACCCATCACCATCACCCTACATCCTCTGGCAGTTGTCGCAATCTATACAATTTGGTCTCCATTCCTCTTCTTCCCAACACCAGCCTCCCTCTCTCCTGCGCCCTCTGGAACGCCCGCTCTGTCTGCAACAAACTCACTGCTGCTCATGACCTCTTTGTCACTAATTCCTTCAATCTACTTGCTCTCACCGAAACCTGGCTCAATGAATATGACACCCCTTCTCTTGCTTCCCTCTCCCAGGGTGGCCTTTACTGGACTCACTCCCCTAGGCCTAATGGATGCAAGGGAGGTGGAGTGGGATTCCTCCTATCCCCCCAGAGCACCTTCCAGGTTATTCACCCTCCTCCCTCTTTTTCCCTCTCATCATTTGAAGCCCACTGTATACGTCTATTCTCTCCTACTTCCCTAAGAATTGCTGTGATTTACCGGCCCCCTGGACCATTATCAACTTTCCTTGATGAGTTTTCTGCCTGGCTACCCTACTTTCTCTCTTCGGATATTCCAACAATCCTTCTCGGTGATTTCAACATCCCTGCTAATGCAAACACTCCTGCTACTTCTTAGTCTAACCTCTTCATTTGACCTGAAGCAATGGGTACAGGCTCCTACTCACTCTGATGGCAATACCCTTGACCTTGTATTCTCCTACCTATGCACTCCATGCAACTTCTCAAACAATCCTTTTCCTCTCTCCGACCACCATCTTATTAGTTTCTCTCTCCCCCTGTCTTCCACCACCTTTCCCTCCAATCGCCTAACCATCACCCGTAGAAACTTTCGCAACTTCAACTCCTCTCTCCTCTATTCTGCTACTGACCACCTCTATGGCAATCTCTCCCCTGTCCTGCCCCAACCAAGCCACATCCATCTACAATAAATCTCTGTCCACCACCCTGGACAAGCTCGCTCCCCTTACTACACGCAGAATCAGGCCTCAACCCCCACAACCCTGGCAAACAGATGACACCAAAAGTCTCAAAAAACGTAGTCGTGCTCTTGAGCGTCTGTGGCACAAGACTAATGCCCCGTACACACGGTCGGACTTTGTTCAGACATTCCGACAACAAAATCCTAGGATTTTTTCTGACGGATGTTGGCTCAAACTTGTGTTGCATACACACGGTCACACAAAGTTGTCGGAAAATCCGATCATTCTGAACGCGGTGACGTAAAACACGTACGTCGGGACTATAAACGGGGCAGTGGCCAATAGCTTTCATCTCTTTATTTATTCTGAGCATGCGTGGCACTTTGTCCTTCGGATTTGTGTACACACGATCGGAATTTCCGACAACGGATTTTGTTGTCGGAAAATTTTATCTCCTGCTCTCCAACTTTGTGTGTCGGAAAATCCGATGGAAAATGTCCGATGGAGCCCACACACGGTCGGAATTGTGTCTATTTTCAACGGTCACACGTTGAAGGTCGCTAAAATTTATCATGCACTAATGTCAAGGGGGGTGGGGATGGCTGGACCCTCCTCTTCAGCTGCGTCTATCCGTTCCCCCACTTAGGCCAGCACTCACCCGCCGGGGATTTTGTTTCATCTTTAGAATCTTTTCTCTTCGACTATTTCTTCCTGTTTCTCTCCTTTCCTCTTCATTCCCCTTCCCGTCTGCTCCTGATCTCCTTTCACCCCCTCTCCCTTACTCCTCTCCCCCGTCTTACAAAAAGTATTTTTTGAATTTATATGGGCCCACAAACATCCCCAACTGAAAAGATCCCAACTCACATTGCCAAAGCAATACGGGGGATTGGCAGTACCAGATGTACACAAATATTATAGGACGGTTCACCTTAGCAGGCTGGTCGACTGGTGCAGACACAGATCCTTAAAACTGTGGACCCAGCTTGAACAAGATCAGAGTCCTATTCCTCTGAATAGAGCTCCATGTTGCTACGACTCCTTACCCAATAAGGTGAAGTCACACCCGCTGGTGGGCCAGACTGCGAGGGTTTGCTCCCTTTTGTTCAAAAAAGGATTCCTCTCAACTGAGACTTCGCCGATATTCCCGATATTGGGGAACCCAAGCTTTTCGCTGGTCTATCAGGATTAATCCTTTAAGCACCTACTAGCCTCAGGTTATTCACAGGCATCGCACTTTCTAACACAAGGTAGATGGCCCTCGTTGCATAACCTAATGGACCCTTTAGGGTCACTTCGCCTGAAGTTTTGGAATACTTTAAAACTTTCCCATTTCCTTAGGGCCCTCCCCTCACCAAGCAATTTCGAACAACCCCTTAACACTCTAGAGGAAATATGCTCAACGGAAGAAGCACTTCCATATACGCTCTCGTGCATGTACAACCTTCTGATCACTCCTTCGGACTCCCACTTACTAAACTGCTTAACTGACTGGGAACGTGACTGAAACGTACATTTAGTCCACAACAAAAACAATGCATCCTCCATTGCACATACAAATCGTCAATCTGTACAAAAACGCAGGAAACCAATTATAAAATATTAACTAGATGGTACAGAACACCAGCGAAATTGAACACAATTTTCCCAGCAACTTCAGATAGATGCTGGAGGTGCCAGGAGGAACGGGGTGCACTACTACACGTCTTCTGGACATGTCCTATCATAGCACAATTTTGGTTAGAGGTCAAAAAGATTATTCAGAAATTCTCAGATCGGCAAATTTCAGATGACCCTGCCTTCTTCCTCCTCCACATCTCAGCTGTCCCTGTGAGATCCTACAAAAAATCAATTATTCGCCACCTCCTTGACGCGGCCAAATCATGCATTCCACTAAAATGGAAGACCCCGCAGTCTCCGACTATCGGGATGTGGCTCAGGAAAGTAGAACAAATCAATAAATTTGAAGACCTAATCCTAACAGCACGGCAAAGAGATCTTCAGTGCTCTTCTCCCTGCAATCGGTTCTGGCCATCCTAACGACTTCATCCCAGCCGCCTCCTGGAGCCCTCAGCCACAGACAACACAGTTCACCCGCTCCCAGCCAAAGACTCCCAAAGGCTGGGAGGTGGGTGGAGACAGAGCTGGCAATGAAAGAGATGACATTGATGGCTCAGCTTGGAGATGTGCACCAGCTCCCAGCCACGGACTGCTGGCTGGGTGGCGGGGGAAAACAGAGCCGCCCACTGACAATGAGCAGAGCCGGTAAAAATGTTGAATCACAGGTTGAAGATGGAAAGCAGAAGATGCTGCCAGGTCAGTGCCTACTCATTTAGCCCCGCTGAAAATGAAACTAGAGTGGTAGTACTCACCGGTGTGCAGTGGTCTGTACGGAGGTTGTTTCTTCCTGCGGGTGAGTGCAGAAGTGCAGCGCACAGAAATGCCCTGCTGACTAGAATCCTCACACGGAGTGTCCAAAAAATTTCCAAAAATTGGAATTCAAAATGGGGATTTCCCTCCTGATCCCATGCCTAATGTCAAAATGTGCTAGCTCCCATCATGGGGAATCAAAGGACTTGTTTTGGGGGTGCAACACCTTCCTCTCACCTACTTCAATTGCGAGGAAGGGGTTGCACCCACAAAACGCGTACATTGATATCCCATGATGGCAGATAGCACATGTTGACAGACTGTGTGCATCTTCAAAATCTGGCTTTTAAAATATATTAAAACTTTAGGAAATTTCTCAAAAAAATTCTAAAATGGTGTAATTTTGTTATTTAGATTCTCCCTAATACATCAATCATGTTCTTCAATCTTTGTTCAACATCATTGGCTTTTTGCTTTATGTTGTCTAAATCCCGACTACACACCATTATCTCCCCCATGAGGATCTGTGCACTTGCACTGGTGAAATGAGGAGATTGTTCTTCCACAACATGCACATCACCTAAAATAAAAAAAACACACCATGTATTATAAATATGCAGGCATACATCTATTACCTGAAGCTGTGGTCTCACCTGTTGTGGTGACTATTTCAACCACGTCATCCACCTCTCTTTCCTTCACATCCTCAGGCTGTGGTGTGCTGAGTTCCTCTTCTTTAGGAGGTGGGGGGTTCCTGGTGTCCTCAGACGTCCCAAGTCTTTTCTACCCTATGAGAATTAAACAAAAGGTATACTTAGCGCACAGATATTTGAGGCCAGAAATAGGAATATGAAACATTGTTTGGAAGTGTGGTACAATTGTCTGTTTTGGCACAGTTCCAAGCTGAATACATGATTTTATCCCTTACCAAAGCTGGAATACTTACCTTTTTTGGACAATATTGACACATGGAGACACCCCTAGTATCCCCTGGAGCCAGGGCCATTTTTAAGGCAGGGCAAAAGGGGCAACTGCCCTGGGCCCTGTCATTGTTGTGGGACCCAAGGAAGCTGCCTAATACTTGGCAACTATCCCAGTATAAATTCCCTTGTCCCTTGAGGTTGTAGTCCCGTGCTGTGTCCTGATATCTCGGTGTGAAGTTCTGTTACTAATGCTGCCCAGCTCTACCCCATTGTTGTGTACAGATGACTCATCTGCAGACCCTGTGTGTAAATACCGACATTGATATGTAAATAGTGATGGCATTCATATCTAAATAGCAGCAGACCAGTAGGATTCATATGTAAATAGAGGCAGTATTCATATGTATATCATGCCTCCCTGGAGGTCATATCCACCATCACCTATACTGAATGCTGCCCACTGGGGAGGTAAAGGGGCATGCTTGAAAGTCCTGCCTACAACTGTGGTCATTAAGCCTATCATCAGCCTGTTCTGCAAAGGTAAGCAAATTAGTGGGGTGAGGGTAGCGTGGGTTGTACAGCGGTAGGACAGGTGAGCAAGGAGGGGATGTTTAGAGGTAAGGAAGGTGGGGGCAAAGATGAGCAGAGGAGGCAGGTAGCGTTAAAGGGGAGGGGGAGCGGATGGGGGAGGTTTGGGATGCAGAGGTTAGCATTGGTTTAAGGATGCAAACAAAGGTGTACTGAGGGGGTGGATAAAAATGTAGGTCATGTGTAGGGCAGCCCATTCATTTCAATGGGCTGCTCTATGCGCTACAAATGTGGAAGAAACTCCCAAACTCTTTTCCAAAATCAGTGAGCAGTATTGATGTACAGTAATCTCTAGCAACCAACCAATCAACAAGCAGAAATGATGTGCTGTAACCTCTAGCAACCAGTCAGTGAGTGGTAATGATACACTGTAACCTCTGGCAACCAATCACAATCGCTGTCTGATCTGATTCAGTAAACTGATTTTGAGTCTAGCTGCTTTTTATTGTATGTCTCAAAGCAGGTGGAGAGTGAAACTGCATGGAGTGGGGGGGGCCCAAAAAAAATTTTTGCCCAGGGTCCAATCAATAATAAAGACAGCGTGGCAGGGGGAAGTGGCAGCCAGGAGGTGGCCGGGCCCAATGGACCGACCCAATCCAAGGTCCCTCCCCTCCGCCTTCCACCCAAAAGGCCCAGGAAGGGGAGGAACGTGGAGGAGGCAGCACTTGCCCTCATTCGGGATGCTCATGTGACCCTGAGAGACCCCTCACCAGCGGCCAAGAGGGCTATGGCTGCATAGTAGCAGCGAAAATGCAGGAAATGGAGGAGGGCCAACGCCTCATCTGTGAGAACATCATTTTACAGACCCTAAATAAGGGGTTGAGTGGCCAACTGACAGAAAATACACACCTTTCTGAGTTCGTCCATAATCCTCCTCCTCCTTCTCATCCACCCCCTCCACCTCCTCCACAACTCGAACGAATAAAGCCACAGCATGCAGGGAAGCGTGCAAGTAAGACAAGAGTGTGATGGCCTGGGTTCAGTCTGGTCTGACAGAAGACGCAGGCTGTTTTATTACCACAGCCTGGGGACATATATGTGATCTGATGCTGTTCCTGATCTCTCGGGGTCCAGGACCAGCTTGTGCTCCCTATTGTATGGACTCCTCAGGCTACCAATTTTCTTTTTCAAATAGTTGATGTCTTCCCTGGGCTCCAAAGGCTTCGCAAATTTCTGCAGTTTCTCCAGTGTTGCCTTCCCTCTTTCTTTTGTTATGACCCAGAATAAATGGTCATTTTGTTTTCAGCAAATACTTGCCTATGTGTTTTTATTAAAAAAGGACAGTTTGTTTGTGAGTAGGCAGGTACATTTCAAAAATACAATGTCAAATTAACAAGGGACACCAACCTCCTTGTGGTAAAAAAATACAAGATAATAATATTGTTGTGGTAACTGTTGTTGTGGTAACTTGACACAAAAAAAAAATGATGGAGATCACTAGAAAATAATTTAAAAGAATCAAAGAAAAAGGAGATCTTGGTTTAAATAAAAAAAGGAAAAGAAATCACTATAAAAAATAATTCTAAACATTATTATGGAGATCTGGCTTTAAAAAATCTAAAAATATTATTAAGGAGATCACAAGAAATAATAAAGAAATAAGTTTGTCAGGACTTTGTCAGCAAAACAACTTCATTCTTCTAGCATTATAAAGAACAAAAGAATGCACTGCATTAAAAGATCCAAAAATTTACAGCGTGATGAATGTGCTATCTCCATTATGAACGCTAGTTTTACCAGACCTAGCGCTTCCGTCTCCTACTTAATTCTGAGCATGCGTGTTTTTTTGCGCGTCGGAATTGCATACAGACGAACTGAATTTCCGATAGGAACTTTTTCTGACGGAAAAATAGAGAACCTGCTCTCAATCTTTTGCTGGCGGGAATTCGGTTAGCAAAAGTCCGATGGAGCATACACACGGGCGGAATTTCCGACAAAAAGCTCACATCAGACTTTTCCTGGCAGAATTTCCGATCATGTGTACGCGGCATAAGAGTCTCAAGGCTGCCTTTGTTTCTGTTCCTGAGTTGACACATCCTGATCCTACGTAAAAATGGAAGGAGGGTTTCCCCAGATGGGGTTTTTAGGCAGCAAAATTAAAGTATTAAACCAATGTTTGTAAAAAAGATTTATATTTTATTGTACAAAAGTTGCTTAAACACAACGGTTAAAAAAATTAGCTCCAATATAGAGTGTTTACAAGTCTCGTGACAACCAACACATATGATGCAGACATATTTTCATAACAACATTGTATATATATTGTCAGTATCAGAGAAATGGACTTGACGCGTTTCGACCTATATATCCCAGGTCTTCTTCAGAGGTCAGTCTGCTAAAAATATACAACAAAAGTACATATATCAGGACTTGATTACATGTATTTTAGAGAAGGTATACCATATTCTATATGACATAGTTACCCAATGGTGCGTGTCTTAAGACGAGAAGCTTCCTATAAAAGGGTCCCCTTAAGATCAAAAATTGCCTGCTCACTTTCCCCCAGAGGTCCTATGACACCTCCACGCAGCCTCCAATACCCGGGCAAAATCCCAAAGATGTTGCTTATGAGAGGTCACGCTAGAAATCGGCCCCCATATGTATGCATGGACCACACGGTTGATGTTTTTTGGCTCTGGAAGTGAAAACATCAAATACCGGTGAATGCCATAGTGTATGGCAGGCAGAAAACGTGTGTAAGATGTGAGCATGCAAGGGGTGTCATTCAAAAATATAATAAAAGTGGTGAAAATGAAATAAAAATAGTGAAACTAGTGAAGAGGTGCCCACTATGGAAAATAACAAATAATCTTGAATATATTACCTAGTATCGGTGTGGTAATAAATGTGAAGCCGCACTGTGTTGCCCTGTGTGCTTACACTCAATTGTGACCTAACCCGGGATTGGCCACAGGATTGAATCGGGCTCAATAGACGCCCGTCCAAATGGAGTTAGCAAATCTGAAAGTATATAAAGTAAAGATGGTATTGTATACAGGAAACAAGGTGTATATATATATATATGATCAGTATAGTAAACCGATCATTCCATATAGGACAACATCAGTGCGGGAGCACATTGTGAATAAGTGTACTTACAGGGTGAAGCTGCAGGAAAATCCACCAACCAGATGGAGAGATTGCTAGTGTTGTGTGCTTGAGGAAATATATATACCCTTATTTCTAGGCGTGTATCCAGCGGGAGCTAATTCATCACAGGTGTAAGCACCTCCCCCCACTCTTAGGACCAATCCATGGGACCGTGCTGGGGGGCATGGCAGCCAAACTGCAGCCTTGTGTGGCCCCCCCGGCATTCGGGGCGAGCCAGAGTCCCATCGCTGACGTCATCATCGTCGTAATCACGTGACGCGTCCGCATCACGTGGCACACGCGGGGCCCCGCGCATGCACAGTGAGGGGAAGCGTCCGAGGATGTCCCCGAACGCTGCCGGCAAGGGAGGAAGAATCCCCAATGTGGCAGCCAGGGCCAGCCTGGGTGTCCAATGGGGAAGGGGGGAGGAGGAGCCAGCCATGCAGGCGGCCCTCCCCCCCCCCTTGCCAGGAAGGCACATCAAAGGGGAAGGAAACCCCGGCTCAGGGGTCACAGCAACGGAGCGGTGACGCCTCACACGAGGAGGGGCAAGCAAAAAAAAAAAAAAGGGGGAGAAGGGAGACACAATCATCATACATATTCACTTCACCAATGGGAATAAATACATAAGGACTAATAGTCCATCACATCCATGGACATACCATCCTAAACTGATATGCACATTGGTTAACAGCGTAAATGCACATGAGACATCCATATGTGTAGGGAGAATTCACATACCTTGGTATATGAAAAAGAATGTATAAAGCAAAGGAAAAGAAAAAATAGGATGAGATGCAATATACAGATGTGTATCTATTAATACATAAAGAAAAATCAATTCATGACAATTAGCAATCATATATATCTCTGGGAGGAGGGGGGAGGGATCTTAAAAAGGGGAACAGGGGAAGACCCATAAAACACAGGATGGCTCTATACTGCTCAAGAAGGGCCAAAAGAGGCTTCAATGAGTCTTCTCAGAAACAAAACCTTTTAAAAAATTACTAGTGTGACCTCTCGTAAGCCACATCTTTGGGATTTTGCCCGGGTATTGGAGGCTGCGCTGGTGGAGGTGTCATAGGACCTCTGGGGGAATGTGAGCAGGCAATTTTTGATTTTAAGGGGACCCTTTTATAGGAAACTTCTCGTCTTAGGACACGCACCATTGGGTAACTATGTCATATAGAATATGGTATACCTTCTCTAAAATACATGTAATCAAGTCCTGATATATGTACTTTTGTTGTATATTTTTAGCAGACTGACCTCTGAAGAAGACCTGGGATATATAGGTCGAAACGCGTCAAGTCCATTTCTCTGATACTGACAATATATATAATGTTGTTATGAAAATATGTCTGCATCATATGTGTTGGTTGTCACGAGACTTGTAAACACTCTATATTGGAGCTCATTTTTTTAACCGTTGTGTTGAAGTAACTTTTGTACAATAAAATATAAATCTTTTTTACAAACATTGGTTTAATACTTTAATTTTGCTGCCTAAAAACCCCATCTGGGGAAACCCTCCTTCCATTTTTGCTCTGATCATTAGGGGTGAGCAGCATTCCTCCTTCCTCCTTCTCTTGTGTCCCTTTTTTCTTTATCCTGATCCTACGTTACCTTTTATCCTTGAGGTTGATGCTTCTGAGACTGGAGTTGGCACCCTTCTGTCTCAATGTCATACCTCTGAGAGCGCTATGCATCCTTGTGGCTACTTTTCCAAGAAATTGTCATGTGCGGAGTGCAATTATGAGATTGGGGACAGAGAGCTGTTAGCGATCATTTTAGCCCTGAAAGAATGGAGACATATCCTCAAAGCTACCACTGTACCGGTTCTCATTCTTACTGACCATAAGAATCTCACATTTTTGTCTGAGGCTAATTGCCTCTCTCCCAGAAGGGCGCGATGGGCTCTTTTCTTGGAAGCTTCAATCATATTGTCTCATTCTTACCCGGTACTAAGAATGTAAGGGCTGGCACTTTGTCACAACAATTTTTCTCCATTTCCAAGATGGAGTCGGTTCCGGTTCCTGTGATTCCTCCTGATTGTATTCTGGCTACGGTTCGCGCCAGTCTCACTTCTCTTTTGGGTGACAAAATTCTTGCTGCTCAGGTCCATGCTCCTCCTGAGAAACCTTGTGACCGCTGCTTTGTCCCAGAGAGTCTCCGTACTGCCGTGCTCCAGACTTACCATTCTCCCAAGGCTGCTGGCCACCCTGGGAAGAATCAACTCTTTTGGGCCATATCACAACAATTCTGGTGGCCTAGTCTACGTGCTGATCATAGCTCTTCATAGCTGCCTATTCTGTGTGTGCTCAGAGTAAGATTCCACGACAACTTCCTGTGGGCCTCCTATAACCCATACCCAATGAAGAGAGGCCCTGGACCCACCTGTCCATGGATTTCATTGTGGAGTTACCCAACTCCCAGGGCAACACAGTTATCCTTATGGTGGTTGACCGGTTCTCGAAAATGTCTCATTGTATTCCAGTTAAGAAGTTGCCCACAGCTGAGGAACTGGCTTCCATTTTTGCTTGGGAGATCTTTCGCTTACATGGGCTACCCAAGGTGATCATCTCGGACAGGGGTAGTCAGTTTGTGTCCCGTTTCTGGTGAGCCTTTTGTGCACAGTTGGGAATGCAGCTTGCTTTCTCCTCTGCGTATCACCGGCAGTCTAATGGGGCCGCAGAACAAGCCAATCAGTCCTTGGAGCTGTTCCTACGTTGCTATATTTCTGACCATCATAACAACTGGTCAGACCTCTTACCATGGGCGGAGTTTGCTCACAATAGTGCCTTGAATTCTGCTTCCCGATTGTCCTCGTTTATGGCGAACTATGGTTTCCAACCTTCCATGTTGCCTGACTCATTTGTTCCGCAGAGTTTTCCTGCGTTAGGAGCATCTCCGTGGTCTTTGTTCCACTTGGGCACAAGTCCAGGAGGCTTTGCGACATGCTAATGATAGGTACAGACTCAATGCTGATCAGGCTGGGAACAGGGTCTGGCTGTCATCTCGCAACCTCCGACTTCGTTTTCCCTCTCTGAAGTTTGCACCTCGGTTTATTGGGCCTTTCCTTATTCTCTGCAGGATTAACTCAGTGGCTTACGCGTTAGACCTTCCTTCTAATATGCATATCTCAAATGTATTTCATGTCTCCTTATTAAAACCTTTGGTCTGCAACCGCTTTACCACCTTGGTGCCATTTCCTCACCCCTGTACATGTTGAGAACCATGAGGAGTATGAAGTACAGTCCATTGTTGACTCCCGTAGGTTCCGTGGGCGCATACAGTACCTGGTGCATTGGAAAGGGTACTGTTCGGAGGAACGCTCGAGTCTCATCCTTGGACGTACATGCCCCTGTCCTCCTCCGTGATTTCCATAGATGTTTTCCCCTCAAGCCTGGTGGTCCTCTGAAGGGGGAGGGGTCGTTGAGGTGGGGGTACTGTCAGGGCTGGGCTTAGCCCTTCCTTCTCTGAGCTGGCCGCTCAGCTGTCGGCTAATTGCCAGCTCCAATCTCTCCACAGTGACTCACCTGCTGATGATATTCTGCTCGTCAGTCCTGCTTACTTAAAGCTGTCCAGCCAAGATGATCTTTGCCTTCCTCTTGGTCAACATCACAGAGACTTTCTCCTGCGCTCCTGTTAAATACTTGCTTAGCTGACATTCCTTCTGGCTCGAGATCCATCTCTGCCGGGTTAGCCCCCCCATATCAAAATTTTTGAAAAAATCTTATGCAGTTTGTTAGATCTTTGTTAGATCAACCGTTGTTTGCGTTAGATCTAACACAGAAGAAGCAATATTAACAGTTATTTTCTGGGGGAGCTAACCCGTCATCAGCCCCCCCTTATCAAAAAATTATCCAAACAGTTAGCTATTTTGGAAGCAATTTGTTAGATCCGGTAAGATCAAGTGGTTTTAACGTTAGATCTCACATAATTAGAGACTTATTAAGTGATTAATGACGGGGGCTGGCCCCCCCTTATCATATTTTCTGGCCAAAAATCATTCAGGCTAATAGATATTCGTTAGATCTGGTAAGATCAAGTGGTTTTAACGTTAGATCTCACATCATTTTAGAGATATTTCACATCAAAATAGATATATTAGGTGGTACAGATCTAATGAATATCTGTTACCCTGAATGATTTTTGACCAGAAAATTTTATATGGGGGGGCCAGCCCGTCCATATGTACTACCTAATATCTCTATTTTGATGTGGAATATCTCTGAAATGATGTGAGATCTAACGTTAAAACCACTTGATCTTACCGGATCTAATGAATATCTATTAGCCTGAATGATTTTTGGCCAGAAAATTTGATAAGGGGGGGCCAGCCCCCCTCACTAATCACTTAATAAGTCTCTAATTATGTGAGATCTAACGTTTAAACCACTTGATCTTACCGGATCTAACAAATTGCTTCCAAAATAGCTACCTGTTTGGTCAATTTTTTGATAAGGGGGAGCTGATGACGGGTTAGCCCCCCCAACAAATAACTGTTAATATTGCTTCTTCTTTGTGAGATCTAACGCAAGCAACGGTTGATCTAACCTGATCTAACAAAGCTCTAACAAACTGCATAAGATTTTTTCTAAAATTTTGATATGGGGGGCTAACCCGGCAGAGGTCGAGATCCTGCTTGATGTTCCACTACGCTGATTCCTGGCTTTCTGACTTTCTGGCCTGTCTGACTATTCATTCCGGTTACCAAACTTTGGCTATATTTTGACTATGTTTGTTCTATTTACTTTTATTATTAAACAAGTGTGATTTTAACTGTACTTCTGTCTCGGTCTGATTTATGGCTTCTGACACCGATCCAGCAATGTGCACGAGCGCAGCAGCTGTTTTTCTGCTCATTGGACAGATTGATAGCCGCGGGAACGATTGGCTCCCACTGCTGTCAATCAAATCTGGTGACAGGGGAGTGGGGGGCCAGGGGAGAGTACCGCTGTCTGCGTCAATGGACACAGCAGCAGGACTCAGGAGCGAGCATGCACAGGTGCCCCCACTAAAAGCATCTTTCCCTGGGGGGACTCAATAAAGAGGAGGGGCCTGGAGAGCTGGAGGGGAACCCCGGAAGAGGAGGATCAGGGCTGCTCTGTGCACAAACATTGCACAGAGCTGGTATGTAAATGTATGTTTGTTATTAATAATTAAATAAAAACGTTTTATTGCCACTTTATTCTCTTAAGCTGTGTCTCTAAACTCCTCATCTTTCTTTGTTTTCCCTTAATCAGAAACTGTAATAACTTTATTCCTTTAGCATTCAAAAAAAATTGTACCATTCTTTTGATTCCTTATCTAACAAACCATCATTCAGTGGTACATCCTACCTTAAATGCTTAGGGACCATATTTGCTGTCATATATTTCTCAGTGGTCATTATGACCCACCATAATCAAATTTTCTTTTCTAACATACAGTATGAGCCATCTTCTTAAACAGACTATCAAGATCTTTTGAAGTATCAACTCCATCCTCTTTTGAAAAAAAATAACTTCCACATTTACCTCCCTGGTTTCCAGAGAATCAAAAATCTTCATAGTTGCTGCACAGTAGTAGTAAGATATAAACTGTATTTCAATAGCAAAAAACAACCTGCACAACCTTCTGTGATAACTAAATATAAAGCTAGAGAAAAAATATATAAACGGTTGCAGGCTAGTGATATCTCTACATTATTGAAAAATTATAACACAACAAGTGCACAGTGCTGCCCTTATAACAAATCAAGATACTGTATAATACCGATATACAAAAAAATCATGTGAACAAATCTGAAATAGAAATGTTCTCTTATTAAAAAAACTCAGTCCATAGTGCTTCAATTAGAATCACAAATAGCGCATAGTGGCCAAATATATAGTCCAACTCCAACACCAATCAGAAATGTTGTATTCAAATCCTCTTTGCCAAGTGCAAATCAAATAGTGACACTTTGTACAATCAACCATGCAGTGTGCAATCTTCACCCTGCGATTCACCAAACTGCTCAGCTCCAAAGACCGAATATCAAATCCGAGGTCAGAAGCACATGTGTCCTCTTTTGTTTACTCCATTAAAGGGGAAACATGCACTTCCGACCTTGGAGTTTATATGGGATTCTAATTCGAGCACTATGTACTTTTTTTTTTCAGTTTTTACATTGAATTAGGGGGACATTTCATTTTCATATTTGTCTACAGGATTTTTTATTTTCACATCTGTTCACATGGATTTTAATATATGTCAGTATTATAAGTTGAATTGTTATGGGGGGGCAGTGCTGTACACTTTTTTGGATTATTACAGTGCCTTGCAAAAGTATTCACCCCCCTTGGCTTTTTTCATGTTTTGTTGCCTCACAACCTGGAATTAACATGGATTGTTTGAGGATTTGCATCATTTAATTTACAGAACATGCCCACATCTTTGAAGATGCATTTTTTTTTATTGTGAAGCAAACAACAAATAGGACAAAATAACAGAAAAAGTCAATGTGCATAACTATTCACCCCCCTAAAGTCAATAATTTGTAGAGCCACCTTTTGCGGCTATCACAGCTCCAAGTCGCTTTGAATAGGTCTCCATGAGCTTGCCACATCTTACCACTGGGATTTTTGCCCATACCTCCTTGCAAAACTGCTCCAGCTCCTTCAAGTTGGATGGTTTGCACTTGTGAACAGCAATCTTTAAGTCTGACCACAGATTTTCTATTGGATTGAGGTATGGGCTTTGACTAGGCCATTCCAACACATTTACATGTTTCCCCTTAAACCACTCAAGTGTTGCTTTAGCAGTGTGTTTGGGGTCATTGTCCCGCTGGAAGGTGAACCTCCATCCTAGCCTCAAATCACACAGAGTGGTACAGGTTTTGCTCAAGAATATCCCTGTATTTAGCACCATCCATCTTTCCCCCAACTCTGACCAGTTTACCAGTCCCAACTGCTGAAAAACATCCCCACAGCATGATGCTGCCACCACCATGTTTCACTGTGGGGATGGTGTTCTTTGGGTGATGTGATGTGTTGGGTTTGCGCCAGACATAGCGTTTTCTTTGATGGCCAAAACGTTTAATTTTAGTCTCATCAGACCAGAGCACCTTCCTCCATACATTTTGAGAGCCTCCCACATGCCTTTTCGCAAACTCAAAACGTGCCATTTTGTTTTTTGCTGAAAGTAATGGCTTTCTTCTGGCCACTCTGCCATAGAGCCCAACTCTACGGAGCGTACGGCTTATTGTCGTTCTATGTACAGATACTCCAGTCTCTGCTGTGGAACTCTGCAGCTCCTCCAGGGTTACCTTAGGTCTCTGTGCTGCCTCTCTGATTAATGCCCTCCTTGCCCGGTCCATGAGTTTGGGTGTGCGGCCGTCTCTTGGCAGGTTTGCTGCTGTGTCATGTTCCTTCCACTTGGTTATGTTAGATTTGTTGGTGCTCCTAGAGATCATCAAAGATTGGGATATTTTTTTTTATAACCTAACCCTGACTTGTACTTCTCAACAACATTGTCCCTTACTTGTTTGGAGAGTTCCTTGGTCTTCATGGCAGTGTTTGGTTAGTGGTGCCTCTTGCTTAGGTGTTGTAGCCTCCGGGGCCTTTCAAAAAGGTGTGTATATGTAATGACAGATCATGTGACACTTAGATTGCACGCAGGTGGACATCATTTCACTAATTATATGACTTCTGAAGGTAATTGGTTACACCAGAGCTCTTTATGGGTTTTATAACAAAGGGGGTGAATACATACGCATATGCCAATTATCAGTTTTTAATTTCTGACAAATAGTTTTATGTATATATTTTTTTAATTTTACTTCACCAACTTAGACTATTGTGTTCTGATCCATCACATATTATTCAGATTAAAAAAACATTGAACTAAAGGCTGTAATGTAACAAAATAGGTAAAAAGCCAAGGGGGGTGAATACTTTTGCAAGGCACTGTATATATCACATAATATGCCATCGCATCCAGGACTTAGAAACTTTGGTGATACTATACTTCAGCATATCTTCACCTATTTTTTTTTTCAGGAACCCTTGAAATAACTTTCCAGTTTCAGGCAACCCCTGCTAATAATCACTATATCTACAACTCACAGAACATTAGTGTGATGGTCAGTGGGCAGAATGCTCCTTACACTGGTGGTCAGTGGGCAGAATGCTCCTTACATTGGTGGTCTGTGGGCAGAATGCTCCTTACATTGGTGGTCTGTGGGAAGAATGCTCCTTATAATGGTGGTCAGTGGGCAGAATGCTCCTTACATTGGTGGTCAGTGGGCAGAATGCTCCCTACATTGGTGGTCAGTGGGAAGAATGTCCTTACATTGGTGGTCAGTGGGTAGAATGCTCCTTACATTGGCGATCAGTGGGCAGAATGCTCCTTACATGGGTGGTCAGTGGGAAGAATGCTCCTTACACTGGTGGTCAGTGGGAAGAATGCTCCTTACATTGGAGGTCAGTGGGCAGAATGCTCCTTACATTGGTGGTCAGTGAGAAGAATGCTCCTTACATTGGTGTCAGTTAGAAGAATCCTCCTTATAATGATGGTCAGTGGAAAAATACTCCTTATACTGGTGGTCATTGGGAAGAATGCTGCTTATATTGGCTGGTCAGTGGGAAGAATACTCCTTACATTGGTGGCCAGTGTAAAGAATAGGGTTTACAGAATGCTGCTTTCATTGGTAGTCAGTAGGAAGGATCCCCCTTTTACATTGGTGATCATTAGGAAGAGCCCCCCCCTTACATTGGTGGTCAGAAGAAAGAATGCCTCCTTACATTAGTGGTCAGTAGGAAGCTCAATGGGAAGAATGCTCCTTACATTAGTGCTCAGTGGGAAGAATTCCCACCTTACAGAGAGCTAAAAAAAACATTGTTGTCCATTGAAAATTAGAGGATAGAAGCGGGACTTTGTGTGAAGCATGTTGGTGGATGTGTCCACTTAAAAATATGCTATGGTAAGATGTCTGGGGTGGGTCCTGTACATAATAATAATAATATCCACAGAGAATATTACAAGGTTATAATGGTATAAAAGTTTAATAACATAGATCCTAGAACCAAATACAATCGTGAATGGACATGTTTTAGGCCACAATTGAGCATGTTATAGACAGTATATTTACAGACATAATTCAAATACTGATTGTACAGTTGCAAGAGGGAATACATTGTACAGTAAATTAATATGTGCATCAATAGTTATTAACTCTACGCGTTTCTCGGCTTATAACCAATCGTCAGGAGTCCGATGCAATTTGGCTGCATTAAAACAATAAACGTCTGTTAGTATATGGACAGAAATATGGAGGAAAGATACAATGGAGATGTAAATTTCTAATATACTCACAAATAATGCATAGGTCGATAGTGACCCATACACTAGAGTGCAACATTGTTCTGGGTCTACTAAGTCTCCCCCGGGGTTGAGGCAGAGAGCACGCCCCAAAAAACCGTCGGCCACGGCTATCAAATTGGCCAAAGCTCCCACAGGGGCCGCAAGGCGGGGACTAACAACGAGGCCAAAAAACAGAGGGATAACTGTGGAGACAAAAAAAGGAGGTGTGTGAGGTAAAAACAAAATGTGAGGGATAAAGAGTGAATGTAAAGGGAAGGACTTAAGTAAAAGACCGAAAAATGAGTGAGTGTCAGTGTGTGAGAAGAAACCAGAAAGCGAAAGAGCAGTGTTGAAGTGTGAATAGGATAAGGTGTGTGTGCCGTTGAAGAAGCCACTGCTGATGTCGGTGGAGCAAGGTGGAGGTGTGCAGGAGAGTTACCTGTAGTGGAAATGCCGGGCCAGGCTGAATGCCCCAAAAAAAGACGTGGCGAAACCTCGAGGTACCCGGCCAGTGACAGCCATTAAAAAGCCGCGGGCCAGGGGCACGCTCACGCCAACATCATGTGCGGGCATGCTGACGCAACGGGGGGAGGGGCAGCCAAGGGACATATGCGGCCATCTCCCAACCCCGCAGCGCTTAAGCCCTAGGTGGTGAACCACTAAAGATCCCGCTAAGCGGTAGCCAACGGCGCCGTAAGCGGGACGTGGAGAGCATGATGCCGATGCGCCAAGGTCAGGGCCCGCCCCTGCCATATGACAGGAGGGGTGACGGGTCATGACCTGGGCGCATCGCAACCCCAGGAAAGAGACCAGTTAGATCCCAGTACCAGCTGCATCAAGGAAGTGATTAAATAAAATGTATGGACTATAATGGAGAATCATGTGTTAGTAAGGGAACGAAAATTGGGAAAAAGAAGAAAAAAGAAGAAGAGAAAAAGAAGAAAAAACTCAGAAAAGACTAAGCAGGAGATACGAGAGCAAATAATCTTTGCCTTGAATCAAATCAATTTTAGCAAAGAAAATGACAAAATAAGCACTAAATCTTGCACTGAATTAAATCAATATGCAGGAAAGTGTGAAATGTAAACAACTTTAGCCCTGAATTGTATCAGCATTTGTCTGACTAAAGGGAGACAACAAAAACAAAGAACAGAAACAACAACTTTAGCACTGAATTGAATCAGCATTTGTCTGACTAAAGGGAAACAACTAAGACAATAACTTTAGCCCTTAATTAAATCAGTGTTTGTTTGACTAAAGGGAAAAGACAACGACAGAGAAGGCAGGAGAAATTTTGCAGTAGGTATACATAAATTTAGATAAGCTATAATGATACAACCCCTGTATAGCGTTTGAAAAGAAAACAAAAAAACAGAATAACTTTACAATGATAAGATCAGTGTGTATAAAGTAATTATACGACTCTTGCACTGAGATTAGTCAATGGACAAGAGGGGGACCGTAGGTCTCTATCGAGTAGAAAGTACTAGAGAAAAAGAAAAAACAATAAAACAGAAAATATAAGAATGGATAATATGAGAGAGTAAGAATTAATAAAATAAAGTGTAAAGGTTGGGTGTACATGAAATAAATAAAGAGTAAATTGGAGTTGGTATGTGTGGACTTTATAGGTGGATTAATCAGGTCACAGGGAACGGGTGTCTGCCACCCTGGTTATCGTATAACAAAAAATGGGGTTGTGACCTGTCCACTCACTTTTAAAGGGGTGCACCGACATGCCTCCATCCCAATAGATGCAGAGAAAATTAGAGGATAGAAGCGGGACTTTGTGTGAAGCATGTTGGTGGATGTGTCCACTTAAAAATATGCTATGGTAAGATGTCTGGGGTGGGTCCTGTACATAATAATAATAATATCCACAGAGAATATTACAAGGTTATAATGGTATAAAAGTTTAATAACATAGATCCTAGAACCAAATACAATCGTGAATGGACATGTTTTAGGCCACAATTGAGCATGTTATAGACAGTATATTTACAGACATGATTCAAATACTGATTGTACAGTTGCAAGAGGGAATACATTGTACAGTAAATTAATATGTGCATCAATAGTTATTAACTCTACGCGTTTCTTGGCTTATAACCAATCATCAGGAGTCCGATGCAATTTGGCTGCGTTAAAACCTTGTAATATTCTCTGTGGATATTATTATTATTATGTACAGGACCCACCCCAGACATCTTACCATAGCATATTTTTAAGTGGACACATCCACCAACATGCATCACACAAAGTCCCGCTTCTATCCTCTAATTTTCTCTGCATCTATTGGGATTTAGGCATGTCGGTGCACCCCTTTTAAAAGTGAATGGACAGGTCACAACCCCATTTATTGTTGTCCATTGTTACTTATGTAAGTGATAGACATTGCTCATTGCTCAAAGAACCCCTAGTAACCCCAGAGGAACCCTAGTTAAGAAAGGGTGCTATACTTGGTTCAGTTTACAATTAATGTAAAAGCTACGGAGAGCGTTATGTGTATGGCCAGCCTTAGGATTTGTAAACATCTCCCCACTACGTTATAGAGGTATGTAGAGGGGTCAGAGTTCTGTAGTCCTGTCCTAGGGTGATAGCTGCCTTTTCTGAGAATGTATAGAAAACGCAATCTTTGCTTTTATTTTCTTTACCATGGTTCTTTTGAATCTGTTTAAACCAATGTTTTCAGGTTTATTTTTCATTTATAGAGCGTACCTAATGGGTTTTTTTTATTATTATTATTGTGCCTGACATACACTTTTTAAACATACAGTACTTTGTATGACTTTGTAGCCCTTTAAAAAACAAAAAAGGAACAAGATAAATGGATTTCCTGAAAATCCAGTCTTTGTGCGGCTCCCATCCGTCACTACGAAGTCATTCACACATAGGTGTCTTTCCTTTTCCAGCCCAGTTTGCTTGTGCACATATTTACACGAGTGAGATTAGCTCCCAGATTGTGTCCCCGCCCAGCACAGCACCAGCAGTACTTTAACATCCCTGCCTTTATATATATATTTACCTCTCAGTGCCTGAGGACAGCCACTGTCCCCGCACTGTCGCACTCAGAGCAGGTATCATGTCAGGAGTTGCAGCCAAACTAGCTAAAGGCAGGGCTACAGCTGATGGAATCGGTACACCCAACAACCCGGTGAAATACCTAAACCAGGACTTTGAGCAGCTACAAGCGCAGTGCCTGGCATCCAACACTCTTTTCAAAGATGATCAGTTTCCTGCATGCCCCTCTGCCTTGGGGTATAAAGAGCTAGGACCATTCTCTGCAAAAACACAAGGGATCGTGTGGAAAAGGCCAACGGTAAGACGAGTTCTGTGTAAATTTTTAAGTTGATTTGATTTTACCATAGTTAGTTGTCACTTGCACATTTCTTAAGTAGAGGGTGGCTTTTGGAATATTCCCCCAAAAGCTTATCTTGAAAATGGAATTGTTAGTACAAATATAAAGGCATCATGGACAGACTCAGTACAGTTGGTTTGGTCGCAAGTGTCCTAAAACATTACAATCACCCTAAAGAAGAACTGTCATTGTACAGTATATACATATTTTTTCACTGTTCTAACCCCTATGGGACGAACGTGTAGTAACTTGTCCCAAGTTACAAGGGATTTCCTAACTATGAGCTCCAACCTGAACCCCTTCCCTTCCTGACATGACTGATCCAATAGTAGCTGGGAAGCATAGGTGTGCACAGCCTATTGCATTAGGGTGTGCACCCCAAAGTTCAAACACACGTGTGTGTAAATATATATAGGGCAGTAGGGCAATGGGCAGTGTCAGTAGGGCAGAGGTTGGTGTCAGTAGAGTAGTGGAGGTGTCAGTAGTTTATTATTATTTTTTGTTTACAATTTTATAATTTTTATACAATAGTTTATTTTTTTTTACAATTTTTTGGAGCCCCATTGGGTGTCTTTAGTGAAATATCAGGGCTCTAAACAAACCCTGATGTCTTACTTTAGATACAGAAAAAGAGGACAGAGATTCCCCAGTCTCTTTCTCTGCAGCCAATCAGCAGGGGGAATCTGTGTAGCACAGGGTGATTTAGGGCGTGCCCAGGCACACCTGGCACACCCTGTGCGCACGCCAATGCTCGGAAGCTGACTGCTGCGGTAGGTTGTCTCAGCTCTAATCATTTTCCTAAAACAGTGACAAGTGGAATGCAGAGGCTGACGCGTCCCCCATCCCTCTGTGTGAAGGAAGGTGCTACATATATTTCCTTCATAAGGGACAGAACAGTAAAAAAATATATATAATCATAGTTCTTCTTTAAGTAGAGACTGTAAATCCAAGTGTGACACAATACCAAATTTTGGGGTCTGTTACATACAGTGTGAGGATCAAGAGACCCGTTATATGTAATGTTAAGTAACTGTAAATGAATTAATCATATATAAGTGTATGTAAATCCTACCGAGAAACTTTTATTCTTTGCTCCACTTTGGCCTGTTGGCCCTGCCAGAAATCCAGTGCTGTCCTCAGCTCTTTGCATTTATTACCTTAAAGAATACTATCAGGAAATTTGTAATGCTAGCCAAAATTCAAGTCATGGGTGGCCCTGTCAACTGAGCGGGGTAAAAAATTGTCGGTCAAGCAGTGACTGCATCCTATCAGATGCAGCCACTGTTCAGGTACTCAGACAGCTACAGCTGCTGGATTCAATGTAGGTTTTCCAACAAGGCTGTTTAGCTGGATACAGGAAACTATGGATTTCTTGTGTTCACCCCTCAGGGCTGATCAAGAAAAAGTTGGAGGTGATAAGGAGTTCAGGAGCTCTGTAGTCCTTTTCTAGGGTGACATCACTGCTTCTCCATAGATATAGTACAGTTAGAGAGTGTGGTTACCCTAGGACAGGAATTGCATTATTGCAGGATCATCAGGTAAAAATAAAGGGGGAAAAAAATAGCAAAATGAAAAAACTAATGATGCCGCCTTTCACACTCTGCAAAACTTGATCAGATACTCCGGCATCACATCGATCACCTGTGATGTTTCCACCTGATCATGATCAGGAGTATGCGGAATGATTATCCCCTCTTGGTGTTTCTACTGTGGGAGAGCTGCTGAGCGATCATTTGCAGCGGATCAGCTGGAAATCATCCCAGTGTATGGTTGATACAAGGCGAGTTTGACCCTTTATAACTTGGGGTCCATCAGATTTGGTAAGAGGTCACCTGACTTCGTTTATGTATATCTCTTCTCCAGATTTGAAGCATCTGATCAAGTTTTGCAGAGTGTGAAAGGCGGCATCATTAGTTTTTTCATTTTGGTAGTTTTTTCACCTCGTTACTGTGTTTCAGTTTGGACAATTTTGACACATCAATATTTTTGTGAACACTTTATTTTATTCACAATTCTTTGAGAATTCACTTGGGATGTTTATATATTATCACTCAATAATGTTTTAGTGATTTACTCATTCAGATTAATTTATGGTACACCATTTATTTATTGCACACAATTTTTTAATATTGTGTTTATAAAGTTTGCACATCTCTTCTGTGTTTTATAAATCTATGTTGAAATTAAGTATTTAATTTTGTTAGGCGATAGCAGCATCCACTTATGTTTACAAGTGTTTGGTTATTTTTCACCTTTTTGTTCAGGTATTTTTATATGAGTGATTGGGTGAGCGCAGATTATATCACATACACAAAAATAAAAGGGGGGAAAAAAGCCTAAACAAGCTAAAAGAATGCAGCCACCATATCTAAGGACTGGCGAGATGCATTATATTACATATTTGTTGTTGGGTGTACATATACGTTAAGGACTGTCCCTTCCTCTGACTGCTTATGTATGGTAATCTTCATATGTGTTTAGAAATAGAAATAAAAAAAATTTGGACTTTATTGTCACCACACTACATGTATATATTTCTTTAAAAATCATATATTTTTTGGAAAATGTTTTAAAAACAGATATAAAGGTATCTACAATATCTCACAAAAGTGAGTACACCCCTCACATGTTTGTAAATATTTTATATCTTTTCATGTGACAACACTGAAGAAATGACACTTTGCTACAATGTAAAGTAGTGAGTGTACAGCTTGTATAACAGTGTAAATTTGCTGTCCCCTCAACATAACTCAACACACAGTCATTAATGTCTAAATCACTGGCAACAAAAGTGAGTACACCCCTAAGTGAAAATGTCTAAATTGAGCCCAATTAGCCATTTTCCCTCCCCAGTGTCATGTGACCCGTTAGTGTTAGAAGATCTAAGGTGTCAATGGGGAGCAGGTGTGTTAAATTTGGTTTTATCGCTCTCACTCTCTCATACTTCCTGGTATGTGAGGGTGCCTAGGCACTCCTGTACCTACAGCCTCATAGCTATATATCCACAGTGTGAAATCCAAGGCACTGCTGCATCTGACTGATAGTTTTGGAAGATCCGAAGTGAGATTCAGTCATGTCACTGCTATGCTGCTCACTGTTCTCCTTCCTGGAGGCTTTGACATGAGGAAGCAAAGCACTGCCTCTACCAAGATGGCTGCCTCCTTACTGAGACAGTGCAGAACAAGACACTGTATGTCAGTAACGGCGAAAAGATCAGCTCCAGAGGTAATACAGGTATTATTAAAGTGGAACTTCACCCAAAAGGGGAGGTTTCACTTGTTTGCCTTCTATCCCCTCCTCCTTAGTTTTTTGGGGGAGAGACAGTTTGTTTTGGACAGGTACCCATTCCCACTTACGCCGAATCATCTAGGGCAGGGGTCTTCAAACTACGGCCCTCCACTTGTTCAGGAACTATAATTTCCATCATGCCTAGTCATGTCTGTCAATGTCAGTGTTTTACAATGCCTCATGGGATGTGTAGTTCCGTAACAGCTGGAGGGCCGTAGTTTGAGGATCCCTGATCTAGGGGATCTGAACGGAAGTTCATCCCCCATCACCCACAGCCTTCTGGGAGACATTACAGGACCCAGATAACTGCAGGACCATTCAAAAAGCACAGCGCAGGTTACACTGCGCAGTGGGAAGCTGGCTGTGAAGCTGCAAGGCTTCACAGCCTGTTTTCCTTAGTTAAGATGCCAGCACTGTAAAGAACCGTCTCGGGTGAGGACAGCGTTGGACCCCTGGACAGGTAAGTGTCATATTAAAAGTCAGCAGCTACAGTATTTGTAGCTGCTGACTTTTAATTTTTTGGGGGGAGACTGGAGCTCCTCTTTAATGTCTAGTCCTTTGCCCTTTACTTGCCTGTTTTTGGACACAGCTTCCACAGTTCAGTTCCTCTTTAACAGAATTAAAAGACAATAAATAGGAGAAGTTATTTGTTAAGGTTTAAACACACTTTAAAGTGGTTGTAAACCCCACGAACAAAAAAAGCAAAACCTGCAAGACAAAGGCATAATGAGCTAGTATGCATAGCATACTAGCTCATTAGGAATTATTTACCTTAGCTCGAAACCCCCACAGCGATCCTCGTACATCGCTCCCGGAGTTACTTCTGGGTATCGTGGGCTTCAGCGATGTGATTGGCCGAAGCCGCAATGACGTCACTCCCATGCATGTGCGCGGGAGCCACTGGTAACGGCACACTCACTGAAGCAGCGGCACGTACGCGCCATGGCTTCAGTGTGCATGTGCCAATGATGTCGGCACATGCAGATACAGGGGATATCCAGGGTAGCTACAGATAAGTCTTATTATAGGCTTACCTGTAGCAAAAAAGTGGCTGTAAAGGGTTTACAACCACTTTAATGTCAAAAACAAATATTAATCTTCATTTAAGAAAGATCGAACCAACAAAACGTATTACTTGTCACTGAGATACAGTGAGTGGGAGACTAATCTGACTGGCTCCTTGCTAAGTGTATAGAAGGTGTGGTTAGCAGTGCACCTTTTTTACTGACAAGGATTCGATAAGGAACACACAACTGACTCTAAGGCCTCAGACCTTACCACAGTAATTTGAGAATTTTTACCTTGCAGTAGCCCTTGAAATAATTTCCAGATTTCAGGGAACTCCTGATAAAATTGGTATATATACAATTTACATTTACATTAATATGATTGTTGAGATGTAGATAATATATAACGATAAATAAGAGTAGGAATGTGGCACATCTAATGTATCATATTTTAACACCACTCTGCTGGATAGTACAAAATTATTTTCTGCATGAAACCAATATGATAATATGGAAATTTGTAGAGGACCCATTGGTGATCAGTGTTCCTCTTCCCTTCTCCGTCGGGGTCCCCCAAGGTTCTGTTCTTGGACCTCTTTTATTTTCAATCTACACCTCTTCCCTGGGTCAGCTGATAGCCTCTCACAGCTTTCAATATCATTTCTATGCTGACAACACACAAATCTATCTCTCCACCCCTCAACTCACCCCATCAGTCTCCTCACGCTTCATCAACTTACTAACAGACATATCTGTATGGATTTCACACCACTTCCTCAAACTCAACTTGTCCAAAACCGAGCTTATAATATTTCCTCCTCCACGTGCCTCTTCCCCTGACTTATCTGTCAAGAGCAATGGCACAACCATCTACCCATCCCCACATGTCAGCATGCTAGGTGTTATCCTGGACTCTGAACTTTCCTTTTGGCCCCACACCCAATCACTTTCCAAAGCTTGCCACCTCAACCTCCGCAACATCTCTAAACTACGTCCCTTTCTAACCAATGAAACCACAAAGCTCCTGATTCACTCCCTGGTTATCTCTCGCCTTGACTACTGCAACACCCTCCTCATTGGCTTACCTTTAAATAGACTATCCCCCCTTTAGTCCATCATGAATGCTGCTGCCAGACTCATCCACCTTACAAACCGCACAGTGCCTGCTACCCCTCTCTGCCATTACCTCCATTGGCTGCCACTTGCCCAACAAATTAAATTCAAAATACTAACATTAAGTTACAAAGCCATCCAGAACTCTGCCCCCAGCTACATCACTAGCCTAGTCTCAAAATACCAACCTAATCGCCCTCTTCATTTCTCCCAAGACCTCCTGCTCTCTAGCTCCCTCCATCACCTCCTCCCATATCCGCCTCCAGGACTTCAACCGAGCCTCGCCCATCCTCTGGAATTCGCTACCCCAATCTGTCAGACTGTCTCCAAATTTATCCACTTTTAGGTGATCCCTGAAAACTTCCCTCTTCAGAGAAGCCTATCCTGCCTCCATCTAACAACTGCACTATTTTCTCCATTAGCTCATCCCCACAGCTATTACCCTTTGTATAACTTGACCCTCCCTCTTAGATTGTAAGCTCTAACGAGCAGGGCCCTCTGATTTCCCCTGTATTGAATTGTATTGTAATTGTACTGTCTGCCCTAATGTTGTAAAGTGCTGCGTAAACTGTCGGCGCTATAAAAATTCTGTGTAATAATAATAATAATAATAATAGAAAAGGGTCCTTTCATTGGTGGTCAATGGGAAGAATGCCTTCTTACATTGATTGTTAGTGGAGAAAGGCTCCCTTACATTGGTGGCCAGTGAGAAGAATGTCCCTCTTAAATGTGTGGTCAGTGGGAAGAATTCACCTCTTACATTTGGGGTCGGTGAGATAAGGGCCACCTTACATTAGCGGTCAGTGATAATAAAACTCCCTTGCAGTAAATGTAAGTGGGATGAATGAACCTTACACTGGTGGTCAATGAAGAAGAGACCACTAATAATGGTGGTGAAGTGCCTCTTTACATTGATGGCCAATGGCGTGAATATCCCTCTTACATTGGTTGTCAGTTGAGAAATGTCCCCTTTATATTTATGGTCAATTGAAAGAATGCCCCTTTTATATTTCTGGTCAGTTGAGACATGTCCTCTTACATTGGTGGTAGGTGTGAAGAATGCTTCTTACATTGGTGGTCAGTAAGAAGATGCCACTTAACAGACAGCTAAAAAGATCATTGGTGTCAGAAGTTACTTATGACAAGAGGAGAGGTTCCACTGGTCCCACCTTACTGACTCTGCTAAGTACCATGGGCCCCAGAACTATGCAGGAACCATCAGGTTGGAGATCAATCCACAACTGTATACTGCTTAAAGCAGAAGGAACTTCCGCTGTCCGAATTACCCCCCCCCCCCTCCAGAGTCACATTTGGCACCTTTCAGGGGGGAGCAGATACCTATCTAATCCAGGTATTTGCTCCCACTTCCGGCAAAAGATCAATGCAGTATCAGCGGCGATCCACACCATGTCTGGCCCCCCCTCTGTCGTCCCCCCCCCCCCCCCCCGCTGTCTTCTGGGAGACACACAGGTCCCAGAAGACAGCAGGGACCACTCAGAATGCGCAACGCGACTCACGCATGCGCAGTAGGGAACCAGGCTGTATCAACATTTATACACCCAGCTGGGTATTGAACTTTATATATTCACATACACACACATCCTCTATATGCACCTGGTAATCGTACTCTCAGCCCCAGTGGATATCCAACGTGGGCTTAGTGTTGTCCTTTGCTAATAATCGTCTGTTCTACCTGCTCCCCAACTATTGTGTACCATCTCCAGATTTGCCTTGTTCACCCCCTTCCCCTTTTCCTTGTTCATATTCTGGAATCATCTGAGCTTCTTCCTTCCATTTCCGGGGAATATGTCTCATATGGACCACTATCTAGTTCATCATTGAAGCTACCTGTGAAGTTATTATTCTCCCGTGTGGAGTATCATAAGGAACTCTAGGTGCCAGTTTTTCTGACTCTATGATCCATTTATCCACAGATTTAGCTCTTAACCATGTGGATGTAGTGACCCATAATATATGTGTGGAATGAGTGGTTGCTACCTGTGTCCTCTGACAACGTTGTCAAATTTTAAACTGAATGTGGTGGAGGTTATTTAGATATGACTTTTATTGTTTCTAGTGTCTATGTGGAATTGCCTAATAAATATTCAACCAATTTTGATTAATACCGGTTGTTTTTCGTTGAAGAATTCCTTGGAAATCTTTTTCCTTTTTCTACAGGCTGTGAAGCCGCAAGGCTTCACTTCCTGATTCCCTTACTTAAGATGCCTGCGCCTCCACCTGCAGTTGTAGGACAGGTCAGCTTTGGGTAAGGACATCGCAGGCTCCCTGGACAGGTAAGTGTCCTTATTTTAAAAGTCAGCAGCTACAGTATTTGTAGCTGCTGACTTTTATTTTTACTTTTTTTCAGGTGGAACTCCGCTTTAAATGATGCTTCTTCTTTCCTTTGATCTTTTCTGCTTACATTCTTCAACAAATCTCTTTCTGAATGCTTGTTTTTATAGTTTTTCAAAGAGGAAAAGTGACCACAATGGTCTGGATGATCTGTGCACTGTGAAACCCCGACAACGTTGCTGAATTACCCATAGAGGTGACCTCACCCCACCAATGTCCAGAGCTCACTGTATTGTTGAGGCGTTGTCGGTTGGGAAAAAATTTCTGCACACCTATTGCAGAGAAAGGGTGGGGATTAACTGGAGCACCAGAGCTTTGTAACTGCTAAAAAAAATAAACTTTTAAAAAATATTAATACGGCAATTTATTGTAAAATGTAAGCAGAGAAGATCAGAGTAATGGAGAAGCATAATTTAATCCTCCGCGCTAAGCTGCTCTTTGCTGTGTGTGCAGGCAGCCCATAGAGGTAGATACAAACGCATCAGCTGCATGGACAAGGTCACATGTCAAAATTTGACATGCAAGCGGGAGCTGGTGCATGGATTCAAATGCAGGCACTGTTCGTTCTACTTCATGTACCCGCTTCTGCCCACATGTAAAGTTTTGACTTTAAATGCGACTGTGTCCATGCAGCCACTGCATTTGCATCCATGAGTGGCTCAGCATTGAGGATAGGTCTTAGCTCCCATCTGAATGAGTCTCAAGGAAGGAACTATAGTGATTGGCTATAAAATCTACCCTGGGCAATGAGTTCTTCCCTCAAGCAGGCTTGGTCAGGATATGTCAGAGAAGTATTATATATACAATTGTTCCCCGTTCTGATTATAAATGGCTGGATCAGGCAAATATCCTTGTATACCTCTGGGAACTTGTAGAGATACAGTGAGGAAAATAATTATTTGATCACCTGCAGATTTTGTAAGTTTGCCTACTTTCAAAGAAATAAAGGGTCTATAATTTTATCATAGGTGTATATTAAATGATGAGACAGAATTTCAACCAAAAATCAAGTAAAATAAGTATTTGATCCCCAAGCAAAACATGACTTAGTATTTGGTGGAGAAACCCTTGTTGGTAAGCACAGAGGTAGTTCTAGGTCTTGTTGTAGTTAGTGACTGTTGGTAAGCACAGAAGTAGTTCTAGGTCTTGTAGTTAGTGACCAGGTTTGCCCACATTTCAGGAGGGATTTTGGTCCACTCTTTTTTACATATCTTCTCTAAATCCTTAAGGTTCCTTGGCTGTCATTTGGTAACTCGAAATTTCAGCCCCCTCCATAAATTTCCTTTGTGTTTAAGCTCTGGAGACTGGCTAGGCCACTCCATGACCTTAATGTGCTTCTTCTTGAGCAACGCCTTTGTTGCGTTGGCGATATGTTTTGGGTCATCGTCATGCTGAAAGACCCATCAATGAGCCATCTCCAGTGTTCTGGCTGATGGAAGAAGGTTCTCCTCCAAGATTTTACAATACATGGCCCCATCCCTTGGCTCCTCAATGTGGCAAAGTCGGTCTGTACCTTTAGCAGAGAAACCGCCCCAAAGCATAATGTTTCCACCTCCATGCTTGACTGTAGAGATGGTGTTCTTAGGGTCATAGTCAGCATTTTTCTTCCTCCGAACATGGCAAGTCCCCCTCCTCAACTAGGCACATGTACAGTCATGCCAATGAACATATAAATGATTCAGAGAAGGATTGGGAGAAAGTGCTTTGGTCAGAAGAGACCAAAATTAGGCTCTTTGGCATTAACTCAATTAATATGACAGATAATAGACAGAAGGGCAGACAGCAGATAGTGATGGCACCGAGCTGTCAGCACTGACTGATATGGAGTTTTACAGGGGATGTCACCAGTACATTTTGTGTTTATTGCCCGGTCTGCAATTTGTTTGATCTTGTGGCCTGGTATTATTGTGTACAGACTACCATTGTGAAAGGGGGAAGGGAGCACAGGTGTCCCTCTCTGGTCCATACCAATAAAATTCAACAGGATGTAAAACACGGTCATAAAACAACTATACATAGAAACGGCTATACAGTGGATGCCCATTTTAGACGAAGCGTGTTACACTTTGTATAAATAGATCCAGTACAGGGATGACAACACATCCATGTTTAAAATGCCCTTAAAGGTACACTCCAGCCAAAACTGATAATTGAGGTAGGTAGCCTACCCTCTCAGGGCTTCCGTTTTTCATTCACGTGTTGCTGTTGTCCACCAGTCCAATCCACATTTTTCCCCTTCTGTTGGTAATCTGGGAACCCCAGGCTGTAACGCAGGAGAGACATTCCCAGGCATACCCACTGTAGGCTCCTTGTAGTATGTCACAAAAAGCTGGATACAAAAAAAAATTATATATATGCATTAAAAACCATTCAACTTCTTGCACAAAGGCATAAAAATTTACTGATGGTTTTAAGCAAGGTGTTGCTGGCAGAAAGATCTTGAGTAAAAAAAAGTTATGTTCCAAAAAGATCTCTCAAATACAGCTGCATAAATGTGCGTATGCATATACACACATTCTTCATTCTTTTCTAGCTGACAGTGTTGCAATTTAGGCTACATTCATGCAAACTTAAAAAAATTATAATTTAAAAGTGTTTTTGGTTTATGGCCCTGAATGCAGGTGCATTGCTTTCAATAGGGACATTCACACAGGTGTGTAATCATGCGCTACATTCAGATCCAAAGACAAAAATAAAAAAAAAATCTGTGTTTGAGGACATGCATTTTATGTGTTTAGGGATGTACATGCGTGCACGCAGTGCACATACACCGGATGCAAAGAATGCGTTCTAGTACTAAGAAAAAATCAGGATGGATAATTTTACGCACTTGTGGATGTAAAAGCAAGTATATTACTGGTCATTTACACATTAAGTTTGTATCAAAAAACCTTGCCTATATTGATCAGAAAAATGTTTACGGCTGTGTAGCGGTACCCCCCCCCCCCGTAGGAGCTGCTAAGTGATGTGGCCCACCTGTCACCCTGCCCAGCCCGACATTCAATCCTCCGTCACTGTAAGACAATGTGCTTTGTTTGTGTATTTTTATTGGGGGAATTGAACTTGAATGGGGTATAGGAAGTATGGGATGCCCAGTGGAATTAGAATAAATGCTTGGGACAACTTATATACACTCTGGCATATACACGCCTCTCTTCCGTCAGCACACTACTTGCTTGAGCTGTCAGGCCTAGCTAGCACCACAGGGTTAGGCCTGACATTGGCACAGCCATGCCCTAGAAACTGCCTTTTGCAGGCAGGGACTGCGGGCCCCTATAGTGTAGCAATAGAAAGTTCCTGGTACTAGCTGTCCTAACTTCAGCTACTGAGCCCAGTAACCCATCTTCAGGCACTGACTGCCCTCATGGCTGCAGCTGCCCTTCTCCACTGCCTATGACACCACAGTTCACTCCACTTGCTCTGCACCCATTCCAGATTGCATGCTCCCAGTCCTCTCAGGCGTGCCTCCCCAGTCCTCCTGACTGTGCATGTCACTCACCAGCCCTCCTGGCTGTGACCAGTTCCTCTCCCTGGAGGCTTGCCCAGCAATGCTCACTCCTACTGTCCTCTCTTGCTCCTCTTGTGCCTACTGTCCAGAGCACCTTCACGATTTCTTGAAGGGCTCCATCCCTGTCCCCCCCGTCCCCCCCCCCCGAGCCCAGGCCCAAACCCCCCCCCCCAGCATCTCCAAGCTCTGAACAACTCCAACTCCTCAGCTGGGCTGACCCCTGCCAATCTAGGTTGGGGCTCCTCAGAATACCCCAGGCAGCTCCACCACCCCTCTCCTCCTCGCTTTCTAGAGTCTTCTAGAAAGAAGAGGGAGGTCTCTGTGTCGCTGCCTGTGAGTCACAAGCTGCTTCCCTGAGCTACTCCCAGCCCAGAATGAAAACAAACAGGCCTGACTGTCAGCCAGGCCTAAATTTGCCTATCCTACAAAAATACTATCTCTAGCACCTACCTACCTAGAGGGTGCTACAGCTGTTTGAATGTGACTTTATGACCATGCAAATACATGCATGTTCACCTAAATTACCGCACTCAAACATAAAATATTTTTTTCTTTTTTTTAAAGGTCTGAAAGCCTCACTGCATTACTGATCTCTGATTACATGCAGCTGTGTTTATTGTCCCGTAGACAATCATTCACCTATGTTCAGATCCATTAAAAAAAAAAATTGCTACACGGCTACAAACACAGCATTTTTTTCACTCATGTGCAAGAGGCCTTACTTACAGCCGCATACCTCCCAACTTTTTGAGATGGGAATGAGGGACACCTATCAGCAAAAGTATGCAGGCATAGGACACACCCCTTGCCATGCCCCCTTAAAGGAGAATTGTACAAAAAAACAAGATTGGTTAAACCCACAAGTGCTTTTTTTACCACTACTATTCCTTCATATTGACTTTTGGAATTTACAAATGCAGCAATTTAGAAATCAGATGAAAGGTTTAGCACTGGGAAACACTTTAGGATAGATAAAAGGTGCATTTTATATACATCTATATAGATCAGACCAAAATGAGGGACAAATGAGGAGGAATGAGGGACATTGCTCCAAATCAGGGACAGTTGGGAGGTATGTAGCCGACAATCAGATTCAAAACAGCCTTGGAATTCTGAATGGTGTGAAGGAAGCAGAGAGGAAGTTACACAGCCATGCATTCCAAAATTTTACAGATGTCACCAGAACAGGAGGCAAGGGGAACATCACAATGGGGACACTTGCTCTGGTGACAGCTTAGAGGATTTCCCCTCACTTTGGAGAGATTTCATCTCAGTTCCTGTATCTCAATGACAGTGAGGGAAGTACAGCATGTCAATCTCAAAATCATCTGTTATTATCCCTTTTAGCCCAGGTTTACACTGACAGCGGGATTGAAATCACACGCATGTGCGGGTTACCGCATGTCAGTCCAGCTTCAGGAGCCATTTCAGAGACATCTGTGCGGGTTCCTGCACAGATGTCTATAAAAAAAGGCACCCCAAAAGTCGCCAAAAGTAGTACAGAAACTACTTTTGCACTGGCATGCACAACAATGGAAATCACATTGTCCCCTATGGTGCCCATTCACATCAATGCAGTGTGGCGCAGTGCAATTTATGAAAAGGTGCAGGCGCTTCTTTTGGTGCTGCACAGTGCATTTTTTTTTTCTTTTTAATGTGTTCAAAATATTTTTCTTTAGTCAAAAAGTCATAAAATAACACACATTGTTTTACATTTAAAGCTGATTTGCAAGATAAGCAAATATTGTCCAAATACAAAAGCCATATGTATTCTTCCTTGAACCTTGGTGTGCTTTGTGTATATTTTCCAGATCTGTCTAGTAATCCAGTGTGACATTTTGCCTCTGAGCAGGATCTGCTTATATTTTGAAAGCCATCTTGGCCAGTTTTGTTTTCTGGTATAATGGTTTTTATTCAGTAAAACAATGAATATCAAGATAAAGACTTGAGCAAAAAGAAAAAGCGTCCCACGCAGGGGAGCAAAACAGTAAAGCACATGTAGATACAAAAGAAACACATTTTTGAAGGTTTCAATGTGAAAAAGTAGAAGCATCCGACATCTAGTGTAACAAAGGGAGTGGTATAGTCATCCCATTACGGAGAGGAAGTTAAAGAGAAGAAAGATAAAAGAAAAAGAATGTGGGAAGAGAAAAGGCAGATAGTCAGAATTAGGAAGGAAGAGAAGTGCAAAACTAAGCAAGGGGAGAAGGCGGGAAACAGTCAAGACAAGAAAGAAGAAAAGAAGGAAAAAGGTGTAGACCTAAGCAGGTTGGACGGTCTGGAATACCCAAGCTGGCCGGGGGGCAGAGTGGGGAGAGCTTAAGACCACCATGGGTTCCACACCTCGAGGACCTTAGCAGGAGAGTCGTAAAGTATACTGGGGCCAGTTTTGTTTTCAATCTATCAATATACCTGGAGCTAGTGTTCCAACAGTTGGTAATCAAGTTAAAGAGGTCTTAGTTTGAATACCAACTGTAGGGGGTGGACCAAAAAAAAAAAAAAACGGATTCCTCCATCCACACATTTGAGGGGAATGGAGGAATCCTTCCTGCTGAGGCATTGTATTTTGACAGATGGGACTCACCACTGTTTGAATACACTGATTGGCAGCTACAGACAGTGATCAAGAAAAAATTTCCAACAAGCTCGTTTGACAGAAGTCGATCCTTAGATCTACCTCAGTCACACAGAAGCGTCTACAAATGGAACAGAATTCGGCCAGTTTAGCAGAGACTGACCGCATTTCAATCCATGTGTGGCTGCTTCTGTCCAACAGATGTCAATCTAATGATTAAATTCTGTTGAACAAGCTTGTTGGTTAAGTTATACCCAAAGTAAACATGCCAGTGCCGGGAACCTGAAGCACTGGATCCCTGGACAGGTATGTGTCCTTTTATTAAAAGTCAGCAGCTACAGTATTTGTAGCTGCTGACTTTACATTTTTTTGGGGGGTGAACTGAAGATACTCTTTAAAGTGATTGTAAAGGTTCCTTTTTTTTTTTTTAAATAACATGTTATACTTACCTACTCTGTGCAAGGGTTTTGCACAGAGCAGCCCCAATCCAATTCTTCTGGGGTCCCCCGGCGGCGATCCTGGCCTTTCCTGTTCATCAGGGCCGCTTTCCATGGGGGCACCCATGTGGGTGTGCTCAGGAGTCCCGCTGCTGCGTCCACTGAGACAGACAGCAGGACTCGGCCCCGCCCCTCCACTCTCGTGTCACTGGATTTGATTGATAATGGCTCCTGCCGCTATCAATCTATCCAATGAGGACAGACATCGGTTGGAGCCGCTGGGCTCATGCTCGTCGCTGGAACTAACGGGTTCAGGTAAGAAAAAAGGGGGGTCTGGGGGACAGCTGCAGCACAGAAGGTTTTTCACCGTAATGCATAGAATACATTACGGTGAAAAACCCTGACATGTATGCTGCTTTAGGCCATACAAGATGCTAGCAAATGGGACCTTGATATCAATCTGCCTGTCTGCTCTACCATGGCATTTGCGGTTGGCTCTCCCTGGAGCTGACAGTAAGTATTGCATTATTAACTTCAAAGTGGTGGCCCAACCAATAATATTAATTAATATATTGTTAAGTGTCTTCCTTGCTCCCCCCATCCTTCATGTAAAAATTTCAGACTACAGGACATAAGATACTACTACAAATCCAAAATGTCTTTGATCCTAAAATTGCTTCTTTTGCACAAAGACCTTTACCTTATTATGTAAATCTGGTAATTATATACTATCATTAACTAATTTGTGTTGAATAATACGTTTGAATCCTCAAGATCCTGGTTTATAATTGCATTGACTTAATCTACTGCATTCAAAAAGTTTTCTGTCTCACTAACCAGTGCAGTTTGCTGGACGTCTTATATACATTCAGTCATAACAGATAAGAACTGGGCAGGGCTGACAACACTGCTTTGGAATTCTATGCAGCAGAGACAGTGTTGTCAACTCATTACAGAAAATCTGGTAGATGAACAGATATAATATTTTCCTGTACTTGTACATGTTTAAAAGAGACAAAACATGGGGACATGTGCATGTATTGCAGAGATGTACTGCATATGTTTTTATATTGCTCAATACAGTACACTTGTCACCAAAAGTAGTGCAGGAACTACTTTTGGAAATCGTTGCGGCTACGCAAAGTCGGTGTCGCACCGATTGGGACAGTGCCATTGCCGGCAATAGGCTGAGATTTGACATGTCAAATTGCATGTCAAATAGCGCCGATGTGAACAAGAGGCTAAAACCTAGAAGCTAATTGGTTATTATGCACAGCTGCACCAGATTTTGCACTCTCCAAATTTAGTAAATCAACACCATTTCCCATGCTCCACTGCTGACCACCACCAGGCCCCCTTATAGATAAATGACAGCCAGCATCATTAAAAATATTTCCTGTAATCCCAGGCTATCATGGACACACCCCCCAGGGGCACATCACAGTATAATACTGTAGAGAGCTGCACTAACATCATGTCAGCACCACTCCCTGGAGAATCCGAGACTCCTCACAGGAGAAAAAAAGTCCTGTGAATTGCCTGAATGAATGAATAAATAACTTGTATAGCACTACATATGCGAACTAAATCGCCTCAGGGCGCTTTTGCCACCAATGTCCGTCTGGGTCTTCAGAAGAGATGGGTCTTGAGCTTCTTCATGAAGGCCAGATGGTTTTCTTCCGAGCGGATGTCAGCGGGTAGAGCATTTCATAGCCATGATCCTTGGACTGCGAACCTTTGTTTGCCTTTTAATTTATAACAGGTCTTGGGGATGTGGAGGAGGTTCTGGTTAGTTGACTGGAGAGGGCGACCTGGGGTGTAGTGCTTTATTTTGTCGCAGGGGTATTACTGGGCTTTTCCTTGTGTACATTTGTGAGTGAGGCAGAGGGTCTTAAATGTAACTCGGTCCTTCACAGCTAGGCAATGGAGGATCCTCAGGGACAGGGTGATTGATTCCTAGGGTTTTTTTCCCGTTACCAGTCTGGCTGCTGTGTTCTGGACGATTTGTAGATGTGAAATTTGGTATTTTGGAAGTCCTAGGTAGAGGGAATTTGCGTAGTCATGACGGGAATTGATGATTGTTCCAACTACCGCTGCTGTATCTCCTTCAGGGATGAAGGGGATGGGTCTACGCAACAAGTGAAGAAGGTAGTGGGATCCGCTGACTACTGATCCTATTTGTGCATCCATCGTCATGTTTGAGTCAAAGATGACTCTGAGGCTTTTGGCTTTAGTGCTGGGGGTGATGGGTTGTCTGAGGATAGTAGTGAGTGGTGTGGACATTGTGCCAGGGTTTTTGTTATGGTTTGTGTGGAGGAAGAGTTCTGTTTTGGATATGTTGAGTTTAAGGGAGCTCTCCGTCATCCAATCGTCGATCAATGAAAGACAGTTTTCCAATGCCTGGTATTGGTCTTTTTTGTTGGTGACAGGGCTGGACTGGGACAAAAATTTGGCCCTGGACTTCCTCATGACCGGCCCACTTTAATTTTGAGTGTCCCCAACAGCGTCCCCCTTCACATCAGAGTGTCCCCAACAGCGTCCCCCTTCACATCAGAGTGTCCCCAACAGCGTCCCCCTTCACATCAGAGTGTCCCCAACAGGGTCCCCCTTCACATCAGAGTGCCCCCACAACAGCGTCCCCCTTACATCAGAGTCCCCACCAGCAACCCCCTTACATCAGAGATCCCCCACCAGCAGCCCCCTTCACATCAGTGTGTCCTCCCCCTCCCACATGTACTCACAGTTTTGAAGGCAGCTTCTCGTTCCTCTCTCCAGTCATGTGATAACAAGTGATAGGGGAGAGAGGAAGGAAAGTCTACCGTTGGTCTATCTCCCCCTGCAGGTTGAAGGGAGCAAAAAGCCTAATGCTCTCTCCAGCATATGACGGAAGCTGCTCCTCCTGACAGGAGTGAAATTGCGATCACTCACTGTCAGAGAGGAGCGGCTCCAGGACTGCACCTGACTGGCCCACTGAGCCATTGGCCCACCGGGAATCTCCTGGTAGTCCCGATGCCCAGTACATGCCTGGTTGGTGATGCGTAGGTAGAGTTGGATGTCATCCGTGTAGGAGTGATAAAGTAGGTCCTGGTTGCTGATGATTTTGAGGAGTGGGCAGAGATAGATGTTAAAGAGCACGGGCGACAGGGGTAATCCTTGAGGGACTCCGCATGTAATTTTTCGTGCTTCTGAAGTGAAAGCTCCTAGTTTCACTTTCTGAGATCGGTTCTCTAGGAAGGATGTGAACCAGGGTAAGTCTGAGTCTGCAACTCCAGCTACTTCTGTGAGACGAGTGAGCAGGAGCAGAAAGTGGAGTTGCTCCTGGAAGAGATACATAACAATTCATGGCAGTCCCCACTCAACAGAAGTGGAAATGGAATTTTTGGAAAAATGTATTGATCAGCAGTTGCAGCCAATCAGCGTATTATGACAGCTGCAGGTCTCACTGTCAGAATACAATGTCCTGACAGAGGGATTCCTTCATCCACCTCATTTGTGTGAATAGTGGAATCTGTTTGTTTCCTAACGGGTGTGTGGTCAGCTTAAATATATTCCATGAAAAAAAAAAAAAAAAATGACATACAGTACTTATGGACTTTTTATGCATGTGAAATGGATATCATGATGAGAAAAGTATTGTTGGACAAAATAACAAAGATGGTAAAAACCACCCGTCATCAGTTAACTGAACATGTTTACCTTTACAAGGTTTGCTCTATGTCATGCTGTACGTGTGATGGTGTTTTTTTAAATTTATTTTTTGCATTAACAGGAGATTTGTGACAACCCTCAATTCATTGTGGATGGAGCCACCCGGGGGGACATTTGTCAAGGTGCCCTAGGTAAGTACCATAGTAAAACCTCATGTAACATATGGAAATAGCAGCCAATCAAGAGGCAATAATATAATTATTACTAATTAATCCAGAAGGAATCATTTACTACAATTTCAATAGGCGTATTTAACAAAGTAGTGTAAAGATCTATGATGAGAGGGAAAGTGTATTGAACCTGTAATGGCAGCTTAAAGAGAAGCTAAACAATATCCTTTTTTTCCCCAAAAATAATCCATAGACATCCACTACATAATGGCTCTGTAATTTATTTTTCATGAAACAGTTTCCTGTTTTTTTGTTGTCTTTTTTTGCTTCCTTGTAATATCCTCTCAAACCTCTCCTTTTCCATCCCACTTCTGTTGTTTGGAATGAGCATGGTCATGTGCAATGCTCTATGCACACTACAACATACCCCCCAGTCATCCCCGATTCCCTGGGACCGTCCTGGAATTTGATCCGTGTCCTGGGTCTCGGGACTCAGGTTTGAATCCTGGAACGCCTCTGCGGGCCGCTGCGTGTGCAGGGCGTCTTGGTTCCCCCGCAAGCCGCGAGCTATACTCTGCATGGCAGCCGGAATCTCTCCCTAGGTGCCTCTGACACACACGGTGCAGAGCGGAGTGTACTGAACCAGCCCCGCTCTGACTGTGATTGCACACAGCAGGAACCAATCAGCGGGATGTAAACAAGGCAGATCGCCGTTCTGCTAGTAAGGAAGACAGAGATCTTGTGTTTCTGTTAAGCAGGAACATGGATCTCTGTTTTCCTACAGTTAAACCATCCCCCACATAGTAAAAAAACACTCCCAGGGAACACATTTAACCCTTTGATTGCCCCTGATTTTAACACCTTCCCTGCCAGTGTCATTAGTAAAGTGACAGTGCATTTCTTTTTAGCACTGATCACTGTATTGGTGTCACTGGTCCCCAAAAAAGTGTCAAAAGTGTCAGGTGTCTGATTTGTCTGCCGCAATGTCGCTGTCCCGCTAAAAAATCTTGGATCACCACCATTGCTAGTAAAAAAAAATTAAAAATATAAAAGTCCATAAATCTATCCCATAGTTTGTAGACGCTATAACTTTTGCAGAAATCAATTAATGTACGCTTATAGGGATTTTTTTTACCAAAAATATGTAACAGAATACATATTGGCCTAAATTGATGAAGAAATGTATTATTTATTTTTTTTTTTTTTACATTTTTTTTATTGGATATGTTTTATAAAAGAAAGTTTTTTTTTTTTTTTCAAAATGGTCAGTCTTTCTTTGTTTATAGCACAAAAAATAAAAAACGCATAGGTGATCAAATGCCACCACAAGAAAGCTCTATTGTGGGGAAAAAAGGACATCGATTTTGTTTGCGTACAGCGTTGCACGACCAAGCAATTGTCAGTTAAAGCAATGCAGTGCCGTATAGCAAAAAAATGGCCTGGTCAGAAAGGGGGGTGAACCTTCCAGCGCTGAAGTGGTTAAGGGTCTAACCGATTAGGCATGATTGAAAAGGATTTTTTAGGTAAAACCCCACATTACAAATACCTGTAGTTTACAATCAGATAGTAATAGATCCATATATACATTGTTTTATGTTCATATAACAATTTCTAAATAGATGTCCCAGCATAGGCAAAGCATGGGTTCACTATACAGTAATAATAATAATAAAAATCACAGCACATACTTTGCTGTCTGAGACTTGTTGCAGTGAAGTGGAACGTTCAGGAACACATCATCCAAGTTACTCACAAACCAAACACAGCAGAGCGAGGTGGAGATTCTCCTCTTGTTTAATAAAGGCGTATATTAGAATTAGAATGTAGTTCAGATTATCAGTGTTCCTGCAGATCGGCGATACAGTCAGCACATCTAGAGTGGACACACACACAGTAGCTGTGTATGACAAACCACCCAAGTAGCTGCTGTACAGGGCACCACTGGGTGGGAGGTATTCAATTTTTTTCAAATGTTTGTAGCTGCTATTTACTAGACCAGGGGAGTACCTATTGCCCCATTATTGGTGACAGTTGGGATAATAAATCCCACCCATTAATGTAAGTGGGAGTAACTATTTCTCCATCATTAGTGTCAGTGGGATTAATAAATGCCCCCTTGTTGGTGTCAGTGTGAATAACTATTACCCCATCATTTGTGTCAGTGGGTATAACTATTTCTCCATCATTGGTGTCAGTGGGATTAATAAATGCCCCCTTGTTGGTGTCAGAGGGAGTAACTATTGCCCCATCATTGGTGGCAGTGAAATTAATAAATGCTCTATTGTGGGTGTCAGTGGGAGTAACTATTGCCTCATCTTTGGTGATCATTTGTGTCAGTGGTATTAATAAATGCCCCATTGTTGGTGTCATCGAGAGTTATAAATGTTCCATTGTTGGTGTCAGTGGGAGTAACTATTGCCCCATCATTGGTGTCAATGGGAGTTATAAATGCCTCATCATTGCTTGGAGAAAGTGGGAGAATTTTTTTTTTTGCCAGAAGAGATACGTAAAGCCCCCATCTCCTAGCAAATTTTTGTTTTGCTTTAGTTCTGCTTTAGGGTGAAAATGGGACTAGACCCATCAATTTAAAGTGGAGTTCCACTCAAAAGTGGAAGCCCTGCTTGTTTGCTTCCTCCCCCCTCTGGTGCATTTGGCACCTTTAGGGGGGGAAGGGGGAACCTGTTTTTGACGGGTACTTGTTCCCACTTCCGGGAGATCTGGCTGTGGCAAGATGCAGCGAGGTCCCCTGGAAGTTCAGCCCCCCCTCCTCCTTCCTCCACTGCTGGGCCAGTTAGAGAGAGCAGCGGCGTCAGCACCTGAGAGCCAATCAGAAAATCGTCCAGGCTGCCAACATCGTTGGATCTCTTTACAGGTAAGTGTCCTAATATTAAAAGTCAGAAGCTACAGTATTTGTAGCTGCTGACTTTTAATTTTTGGAGGGGGGGTGGCTGCAGCTCCGTTTTAAGTTTCTTAAAACAGTTACATTCAAGACATGCCATGAATGACTGTGGCAGTTGCCTGTGCTCTAAACCTAACTGTCAAGACATCATATGGTTGGTGCCATAACTGATCTCATGTACGGCACCATGGCCACTGCAGATCAAATAGAGACTAAAAGCTGGATTCTGTCGAACGGTCCTGCTGAAAAACCATCAATCAGCCACTGCAGCATGGATCAGTGTATTTTGGCACATGGGTTGAGTCTCTGCTGTCAGAATACAAAAGCTCAGTGGGGAAAATCCTTGCATCCAGATCATTTGTGTGGATGCAGGGATCTGTGAGTTTTTTTTCATTCCCACTGGTTGAACGAAAATACAACTTCACCCGATTGGATCACCTATTGCTCTCTATGGGACGGCGGATGAGGATACGTTCGCCATCCATCCGGCGGAACGGATTGGATGACAATCGGATGGAAACGGACATGTAGTTCCATCAAACTGCCCATAGACAGTGTCTATGTCCGCTCTGCATAGTGGAGCGGACACGTACCTGTCATCCGCCGGCTTAGCGGGGATCAGCGGACAGATCCCCCGCTGAGCAGGCGGATCCGCTTGGGCGGTTTCCGCCCCGTGAGCAAAGTGCCTAAGATGGCAGCTTCCTTGACTATAAAGCAGGGGTAGGCAACCTTAGAGAGATGGAGATCTAAAAACAATGATGAAGTCAAAGATCACCTGTGTCCTGTTAGGGACGGTTCACACCAGAATGTGATGCCACGTGTTCCATGTGTGTTTCCTGCATAGTGTTCAAAATGCACTCCCTTTGTGATCTACTGGGGTTGATAATACATTGTTAACCCCAAAATAGATAAAATAAGCAAAATGTTGCGCTGTCATTATTATGATAATAAAATCAATATGTTAATAAACAAATATTTATAAACAAAGAAAGTCCATTCATGTGATCCACAAAACGTAGTAATAATTGAAGTGAAAAAGAAGATACAAAACACCAAAAAGTCCTGGTTGTGAAAGAAAAATGGTGATATCCTTCCAAATCAACTGTAGGTGTTTATCGGCGTATAACACACACCTTCATTTTAAGAGGGAAGTTTCAGGAAAAAAAACGTAGATTTTAAATAAAGAACTTTGAAGAAAAATTAGGGTCACAGCTCATCAATGCAGCCTCACCAGTGCCCATCTGCAGCCATTAAATTGCCCAACAATGCAGCCTGTCCAGTTCCCATCTGCAGCCATTAAATTGCCCAACAATGCAGCCTGCTCAGTGCCCATCTGCAGCCATTAAATTGCCCAACAATGCAGTCTGTCCAGTGCCCATCTGCAGCCATTAAATTGCCCAACAATGCAGCCTGCTCAGTGCCCATCTGCAGCCATTAAATTGCCCAACAATGCAGCCTGTCCAGTGCCCATCTGCAGCCATTAAATTGCCCAACAATGCAGCCTGTCCAGTGCCCATCTGCAGCCATTAAATTGCCCAACAATGCAGCCTGCTCAGTGCCCATCTGCAGCCATTAAATTGCCCAACAGTGCAGCCTGTCCAGTGCCCATCTGCAGCCATTAAATTGCAAAACAATGGAGCCTGTTCAGTGCCTATCTGCAGCCTCACCTTTCCCATCATTGCAGCCTCTCCAGTGTTGGATTATCCCTGCTGTCTCCGAGGGAAGAGGAGGTGCGAGCGCCGCCGAATCACACAGAGCCGCGATCTCCTGTGTACCCGGCGCTCCGTCACTCACAGCCACGCTCTATGTAATTCAGCGGCGCTCGCTCAGAGACAGCATGGATCGGCGTATAACACACACACACAATTTACCCCTGATTTTCAGGGGGGAAAAGTGCATGTTATACGCCGATAAATATGGTAAGTAAAGTAAAGATATCCTCTTACCAGATATCATGATCTTTCAAGGCTGATCTGTGCATCAGTGAGTTGTTACCCCTCATTACAGGTATATCCAGCTCAGCTTTTCCACCTGGCCAAGGAAGGAATAGCGGTCACGGTCTCAGTACACGAGCAGAGCGTGGGACTGATGTATAATCCGATATGCCTGTATACTAATCCTTGTTGTAAGTAGAATTTTAACTGGATGTTGCACAATGAGGTGTGTTTCCTCTTCCTTCTGACATATGGCTCAGTTGGATCTGAGGCCTGTGGGAGATCGATAGACACAATATTGGCGTTCCCTATAACAGGTGGAAAAACTGAGCTGGATATACCTGTAGTGAGGGGTAACCACTCAATGATGCAGATATTGGCCTTGGCAGAACATGCAGCAGTGTGAACATCCATCCAGCACAGCCAGGGATTGGTGGGCAAGGAGGCGGGTGTACTGCCGCAGTGAGTGAGTGTAGCTGGCAAGTCCAACTTCTGAAGTCGGGAATGGGTAGAGCTAATATACAGAGCTCTGCCCCCTATGTCAGACAACCCCTGCATAGACAAATAGCCGGTGTTTATACACTGCTGGGGAGGGAAGACGTTGGCAGGGAGCAGGACCAATTGCAACTACTGCATGTGCACCCACAGCGGTGTATAATTCAGGTTTATTATACTTCAGGATTATTATACACCACTGTGGGTGCACATGCAATAGTTACAATTGGTCATGCCCTCTGCCACCCTCTTCCCCAGCCAGCAATTTCCTGCTAGGCTGCACTCATTTGTTATCCATCTGATTCTGCCATTCTTGCCTTGGCTCCTGTATGCTGGTAATCAAGATTTTAGAAGATAAGTGTGCCATGTTAAATTGATTGGTGTCTTTGCAGTTGAACTAATTCCTGAACCTGAGCTTAATCATAATAAAATGTAAAATATGTACATCAATTGTTCCTTTTTTTATGATTTTTTTTTATATATAGGGGTTTCTCCACTATTTGCACAGCTCTGCAATATGTCTTACCTTTTGCAGAGAGGGTGACACCATCACTACGATGTTCCCATAAACTGGTTGAGTTGCATCTATATTATTATTATTGTATGTAGGGGGTTTCACCATTATTTGCACATTGAAGCTCTGCAATTTATCAAAATATTTTTGCAGAGGGGTGACACTATCACTACTATATTGCAATACATTGGTTGATTTGCACTGGATATTCATTTGTAGATTTTAACATTGCACTTATAAGTCCATTTGTAGAATTGTATAAAGGAAGTGTAAGGTTGTGCTGCATTTTTTGGCTTTTTATTAGTATACAGATGCCAGGACATACTGATCACAATTGAATGCCATGATGAAACCTCCACTTGCTGATCACACCGATTATTTGGCCACGGTGGGGCGAACACCCTGGGCTGGGAAACAGGCAGATTCCATCGTCGGCTGGCTGTGTCAGTTTCATTCCAGGACACTGTATTGTCCCAGAATGAAGGTCCCTGGGACCCACGACAGACCTGAAAAATGCAGGACTGTCCTGGGCAATCCGGGACACGTGGTCACTCCTACCTCCTACCTAGCTCCTGTTACCGCTCCAGCGTAGTCTCTGGCTCCAGCCCTGCTTCCCTCACTTCTGGCATTCACAGGAGAAACTTAGGACAGCAGAGCCATAGGCTCCTGCTGCTAGAAAAAAAGTGCACAAATGGAAGGAGAGCCAGACTAATGGATAAACATATCCAAATGAATGTATTAGTTTGTACTAAAACAAACAGCCAGCGTGTTTTGGGGGTCAAAGAGAATCCCCCTTCATCAGGGCTTCAGTTAAAAAAGGATCCTTGAATGGATTTAAAATAGTCACTTCCAGATCCAAGGTGGAGCGCATTCCGGCTGCATAGAAAGTAGTCGAAGCGGCGATGCTCCCCCTAGAGCAGGGGTAGGCAACCTCGGCCCTCCAGCTGTTTTGAAACTACAAGTCCCATGAGACATTGCAAGAACCTGACAATCACAGGCATGACTCCTAAGGGCAGAGGGATGATGGGATTTGTAGTTTCACCACAGCTGGAGGGCCGAGGTTGCCTTCCCCTGCCCTAGAGGTTAGGCGCAGTTTAATTCAGTGCTGAGTGGTAGGCACAAATGTGTGAGTGCATTTTTTTGTTGCTGATTTTATCTTGATCTTTAAAATAAATGCTTTGAGACAATGAAAGCCCCCTGTTGGTCTATATTTGTTTATGTACGGAGACGGAGGGAAGTGTGAGGCGATTTTAAACAGAGAGGTGTGCAGAGGATCGGATTAACCTGAGGAGGAGTGAGGGGGTCCTGATAAACGTTTTTGGTGGGAAAGGAAGAGCTACAACTACTCCAGAGAAAAGTGGCATACTTTTATAATGCGCTCATTGACCTTCTTAAATTTAAGAGGTCAAACATCTTCTGGTGAGAGTTTACCTGAGCGGGGTGATGGACACCTGAGCGGGGTGATGGACACCTGAGCGAGGGGATGGACACCTGAGCGGAGTGATGGACACCTGAGCGAGGGGATGGACACCTGAGCTGGGTGATGGACACCTGAGCTGGGTGATGGACACCTGAGCGAAAGGGATGGACACCTGAGCGAGGGGATGGACACCTGAGCTGGGTGATGGACACCTGAGCTGGGTGATGGACACCAGAGCGGGGTGATGGACACCTGAGCGGGGTGATGGACACCTGAGCGAGGGGATGGACACCTGAGCGGAGTGATGGACACCTGAGCGGAGTGATGGACACCTGAGCGGAGTGATGGACACCTAAGCGAGGGGATGGACACCTGAGCGAGGGGATGGACACCTGAGCGAGGGGATGGACACCTGAGCACGTATTTTTTTTTTTTTTTACTGATGGCCCTCTAATTGTTTATTAATCACTGGGAGTTTTATGAACTATACTCTAGAGACTGGTGAATTTATAAGCCTAATTGATATGAAAAGGTTTTTTTGGTATGATTTACATAGTGATCAGATGGTGATTAAGACCGGGTTTTGGATGATTTATTTGTCCATTTACACTGGTGTGGGTTTACATAGCTTTTACTTTTCTCTAAGGGAATTTTGTACATTCATGAAATTGTGAAATAGTGGTTTTACATTATTTATTTGTAAGTTACATCACTCAGTCATATGAAGTTGTTGTTAAAACACATGGCACGGGCTGGATTTTATATTTACGATTTCATATTTGCACATTTGAGGAGTATACAGTTTAAGGTCAATCATATGTATTTATTTTTCACCATATTTATTTAGGTTTTGCACTTAGGAGCGCTCTTGCTAACTTTGAATAATTTTTGACAATACCACTAGGGGCACTATTGGAACAGCACCTTGTACAAATATACACATTGGTCCAATTGTCTCTCTCCTGGTGCAAATGATTATTCTATATATTTTAAGTCCAACTGTGTCATGAGCCTCAGGTGTTCAACTGGACCTAGGGGGTCCTAACTTGAACGATGAAAAGAATTCAGGGCCCTGCATGAGAGGTGTGTAGCGCTGGTAGATTTTCATCTACCGCTTATATGTAAATTTAGTGGGTTATCTGTTTTATACATAGTCAGATTTAGCCTCTGTTCCAGTTTGGCTGTTTTGCATGTAGTTTCACACTATGCCTGTGGGTGTCGTTGTCGCCATGGGTCGGTGTTGGAAAGGCAACGCGCTGAAGCGTGTGGGTGCTCTTCTGTCCTCCGAGTTGCATTCTGGGAGAGGGTATTTATGGGACAGACGCCATGTTTTAGGGTTTTTCTTTCCACCTGCTGGCCCTCCTGGCCGACAGGTATGTGTTAGGAGTACTACCGCGTGGTCCTCCGACCAGGAGGACCACGTTGCTGCAGCGTGTGGGTGAGCCCAGAAGCCTGTCTGGGGCTTACCACAGCGGTGAGGGAATGGTCCTGTGCTGTCTGTCCTACAGGAAGAAGCTGGACAACTGAGAAGATCCCAGGGGGGGACCCGTCATGGAAGGATCATGCAGAGTGCTGGTCTGGAGAGGGGCCTGGTGACTCAGTTGGAGGACGCATCCTAAAGTTAACCTACCGCATAGTACTGCCGGGTCAGCTTAAAGGTTCTAGTGCTGTGTTTGCTGTCCATTGTAAACCATTAAATCCTGTGGCAGAGGCTTTTCTATTCCATTTGTCTGTGGCAGAGACTTTTCTTCGTGCTGCGTGACGGTTGCTAGGTTAGTGAGAGAAACCTATCCGGGTGGGCAAAGTTTCAACTCTAAAAGGAGAGTATTTTCATCTACAAGATTCCAATTCATAATTCTACATCAAGAAAAGGTATTTGAACTTCCCTGCAACTCTTCTACCTCTTTCCTGCTACTTCCTTCAGTTACTCTTTATTAAAGCATTGGAAAAGATACTCAAGTGTCTGGTGTCTACACTGTCTGGTATTAAACTCAACGGGACCCTAGACCCGGTTCTGGTGAAATTGAGGTAACAAAGGTGACGGCAACAGCCCGCTTTAAACCAGCAGCTCCACCGTGAGTTAGTGCTACAGGTGTTTCAGGTATAACAGAGGTTTCTATATCTATGGATCAGGGGGTGGAGTGAGAGGGCTCTCTAACCCGCCATCCGTTCAAATTTGTGCAAACATGGAGGTAAACAGTGTATAGACTGTGGCCTCTGGATAGCCCTGTCCACATACAGGTCAAAAGTACTCCCCCAACCCTCATCTTCATAACAGAGAGATGTGTGGCTCTGTAGTCCTCAGAGATAGCTGGAAAAAAGTAATTGATAACAGAGCACAGGAAGTTTTCAGCTTGTGTAACATTTTAAAATGGAAGTAAAAGTATTCATACTCACCTGTCCATTGGTCCCTCACCAGCATCTTCTGAGTGTTGGTCTTCAGGTCTCTTCGTTGGCCTGCGCAGGATGATGTTACACCTGTGAATGCGCAGGAGTCAGTCGTCCTGGCACCAAGAGATTGGCATGGCGTGGCGCTGTAAGCTGAGCTGTGCATGGGCAGCTCGCTTTACAGTGCCAGAGAAGACAGCAAAGCAGGCAGGTGGGGGCATTTTATTGCAGAAGAAGCATTGCATGTCTCTTCTGCAATAAAAGCCCACCTGCTCACTGTTTCTTACAGCAGAACTTTAAATGTTTAAAATTGTTTATTTTGAAAAGATAATACACTGAGCCTATCATTGTTTCAGTTAAGGGGTAAATTCTCTTTTCACAGAGCCATTTGGATGAATATTTCCCATGTAAAGGTGCCCATTGTGTTGTCTTTGAGAAAATTGAACGGATATTTTGCAAGGAAAATCATCGTCACCTGTCAGCTCCTGTTTGCTTTGTGCTGGGTTGTTGGTTTTACATACATTATGTGTACAGTATATCTGCTGACTCATTGCCTAATTCTGACATGTGTTTCCTAGTTATTGTCACAGTTACCTCTATGTGGCTGTACTCAAGATGAATGCACTGGCAATTCAAATCTACTGTACATGGTATTGGTGAAGACTGTCAGGCTGCATTTGGTGGATCCTTATTTTCACTTAACAACCAAAGGAGTTCCATTTACACATTTAAAGTGGTTGTAAACCCTAAGGACCCTTTCACACGAACGGGTCCCGCTCACGGCGATCATCTGTGCCCCCTGCCAGTGACACCTAGCAATAGGCAGCAGTGCCGCCTACCAGTGCCCACCAGCGTCACCCATCAGTGCCCACAGTGTTAACCATCAGTGCCCACAGTGTCACCCATCAGCGCCCACAGTGCCACCCATCAGTGCCCACAGTGTCACCCATCAGCGCCCACAGTGCCACCCATCAGTGTCCACAATCAGTGCCACAACAACAGTGCTGCACATCAGTGCCACCTATCAGTGCCCATCAGTGTTACCTACCAGTGCCCATCAGTGCCCCCCATCAGTGGTACCTATCGGTGGCTATCAGTGCCGCCTTATCTGTGCCTATCAGTGCCGCCTTATCTGTGCCTATCCGTGCCCAGCAGTGCAGCCTATCAGTGCCCACCAGTACCGCCTCATCAGCGCATATCAATGAAGGAGAAAAATTACCTGTTTGCAAAATTTTATAACAAACTATGAAACAGGATTTTTTTTTTTTTTTCAAAATTTTCCATCTTTTTTTTGTTTGTTTAGCAAAAAATAAAAATCCCAGCTGTGATTAAATACCACCAAAAGAAAGCTCTATTTGTGGGAAAAAAATGATAAAAATTTCATTTGGGTACATTGTTGTATGACCGCGCAATTGTCATTCAAAGTGTGACAGCGCTGAAAGCTGAAAATTGGTCTGGGCAGGAGGGTGGTTTAAGTGCCCAGTAAGCAAGTGGTTAAAAAAAAATCACAATACTTAGAAGTGTACTAAAATTGCTGTCATTTAAAATCTCAGTCCATATAACTGAAATCTACATTCTCCGACATAGGTGACTGCTGGCTCCTGGCTGCCATCGCCTCCCTCACCTTGGATCAGGACATTTTATCTCGAGTTGTTCCAGAGAATCAGAGCTTTCAGAAGAACTATGCCGGAATCTTCCGCTACCAGGTGAGCCAATAATATTGAAACACTAAACACGCTGGGTTTACACTAGTGCGAATTGGATGAGGCTTTTCCCGCATCCAATTCGCACTGCAGGAGATTGTGACCACCTCTCTATGGAGCCGGTTCACATATCTCTGCAGTGGTTCCAGTGCGATGTGCACAGGAGCGCTGTGCGTCTTTTGGTCCATTTCAGGTCCGAATTCAGCAAAAAATTCAGGCTGAAATCGGATCTGAAAAGGTGACCGAGGACACTCCTGACTCCTGCTGTGAGCCATTGCGTGCTCATATGTGAACCCAGCCTCATACTCAGGGTATGGTACGACTGCTTCACTAGTAACATTATACAAATACCAAAGCTAAGGAAGCCAGCCATAAAAGATATATATATAAGCTGCAGTTGCTTGATGTCTTTCTGATAATGGCAACTGCTTAGTTGTTGTCATCATGATGACTTTTGATGACTTTCTGACTCCTTTCTGATTTCTGAGTCATGGACCTAAGTATGCAAATTATGAACTCCGACTTTATTTTAAACTCCAGTTTTTCTAAACACTTTCACCAGCTGATTTAATCGCTTCTTGAGAATGCAGCTTCTTTATCTCTTAATCCTTGCCTATATTTCAGTTTAACCAGTTTGGCTCTAGAGGAAATTGTTTCATTTTTGCGCACATGTAAAAATCTTTATTTTTGGAAATAAAATTACTTAAAGGATATGTAAACATTCTTTTACATATCATTTACATATCTTTTACAAACATGTCATACTTACCACCTCTGTGCAGTTGGTTTTGCACAGAGTGGACCCGATCCTCCTCTTCTGGGGTCCCTCAGCAGCGGTCCTGGCTCCTCCTCTTCTCAAGTGCCCCGTCAGGGAAGCGCTCTCCCTTGCGGGCACGCTCCCGTGTCCTGCTGCTATGTCCATTGACACAGACAGCAGGACTCGGCTCCGTCCCCCGGCTCCCGCATCATTGGATTTGATTGACAGCAGCAGGAGCCAATGAATGCGCTGCTATCAATCTATCCAATCAGGACCTGAGACACCAGCTGGAGCTGGTGTGCTCGTCCCCATCGCAGGAACGATCGGGCTCAGGTAAGTAAAAGAGGGGCTTTGGGGAGTTGGTGCACTACTACTGCATAGAATGCATTGAGGTGAAAAACCACAAGGGTTTACAACCCCTTTAAAGGATAAGTTCACCTTTTAAAAAAAAAAAAAATAAATGCTAATTTTTTTTTCTAAGGAGCCTGCAGAGCATTGTATCCGCAATCACCAGATCACTGGTGCAATGTTCTGCTCCTGCAGACTCTTAGGATACAGTGCCTTGAAAAAGTATAACTGTGAGTTATCATTTTCTGAATGAAAACTATTCATTCAGTGTTTACTATTGTGATTAGCTAATTAAACTAGCAACTAATTAAACGGTACAGATGGGCTATGAATGGCCCTGTCCGTACCATGTGATCACTGTGACCAATCATAGAGCTCATCACAACAGTACACAATGAAAGACATGAAGCAAAGCCTTTCTTTGTGTACAGCTACATGATGTGCTGTGATTGGCCACAGCGTTCCGGTACAGTGATCTGTCATCGACTGTGTCCAGTGGACACGGTGGGCGACAGTTCGCACCGGAGCACGGCCTGTCATATTGCAATAGCCTAGGCAGAAGGGGTTAAAACCCAACTGAACTTTCAGTTTGAATCGGCAAAAGACATTCCAGGTGCATCAAAATGATGGTAAGCAAAGTCTCAGTCTGGGTTCACACTTGTAGGACAAACGCTCGGACATTGGGAGCTCATGTCGCATGACGTGTGAAAATCAATGATTTCCTATGAGAGGCATCTTAACTGGTCTGACAAAAGTCGGTCCGACTTTGAAAATGCTTCCTGCACTACTTTGGTCCGACTTTGATCCTACTTCAGAAACAGCGCGGGCAACTGGCACATAAATTAATTAATAAATATGTACCTGCAAATAATCTGGATCATTACATAAATGCGAGCCAGAAAATTGCACTAAGTGCTAAATGGATCAAGTGACATATGGTGAAGGGGAGATACATCTGTTTGAAAACAGTAAACTAAAGCAATTGAAAATAAACCTCAACATATAGCAATATGGATAAGCATAAACCTCAGCATATAGCAATATGGATAAACATACACATAATATAAAGTGAAAAGTCCAGGATGGATATAAACATTTCTCAGGATAAACCCACTGGACAGTATTAGCAGACTTCCAGCTCCTCAGCCTAAGGATTGCATACAGTCACCAGAAATGCTCCAGTAGATACAGGAGGATGGGATGAGACTTGGACTGCTATCACTGGGATATAGCCTCGGAGGCCGCAGACATCATATTCCACCCAAAAAAATATAAAAAAGATATAGTATAATACCGTAGGGGAAAGGATCAGGTGACATGACAAGTCTTTGATGACGCCCTGGAGGAGGGGCGAAAAGCGTCAACGTAATATCCGGCTAACGGCTGACTGATCCGAATTTGGCATGCGACTTGTGCTCTGAGGATCTTGAAGGGGAACTCCACGCCAAAGTTTAAAAAAAAAAAATGCATTGGTTCCCCCTCCAAGAGCATACCAGGCCCTTCGGTCTAGTATGGATTTTAAGGGGAACCCCTATGCCTAAAAACAGCGTGGGAGTCCTCCCCAAAATCCATACCAGACCCTTATCCGAGCACACAGCCCGACAGGTCAGGAAAGGGGGTGGGAACGAGCGAGCACCCCCCCCCTGAACCATACCAGGCCGCATGCCCTCAACATTGGGGTTGGATGCTTTGGGGCAGGGGGGGCCCTGCGCCCCCCCCCCATCCCAAAGCACCTTGTCCCCATCTTGATGAGGACAAGGGCCTCTTCCCGATAACTCTGACCGTTGGTTGTCGGGGTCTGTGGGTGGGGGACTTATCGGAATCTGGAAGCCCCCTTCAACAAGGGGGCCCCAGAGCCCGGCCCCCCACCCTATGTGAATGAGTACCCCTAACCCATTCACCTAAAAAAAAAAAGTGTCAAATATAAAACAAATGTATGTTATAAAACATGTTTCTAAAGTAAATTATTAAGGCAGCTCTCTTCCGATCTCTTCTCCCCTCTCCGGCTCTTCTGTTTTCCTACGCTGATGTCTTCTGCCTCTGCCGGTTCTTCTCCCCTCTCCGGTTCTTCTCCGTGCTCTCTCCGGTTCTTCTCCCTCTGTCCGCTGTCTTCTGCCTGGTCTCCTCCGCTATCTTCTCGTTCTTTTGCTCGTTCTTTTGCCTGGTCTTCTCCGCTTTATTCTCCCTCTGTTCTTCTTTCGGTGTTGACTCAACCCTCTCTGCCGCTCTAATTCTGGGTGCGCAGTGTGCCACTTTTATTGGCATGGGGTGGGGTCACCGTGTGATGTCACCACCTGGGGCATGATGGGCGGTGATGTCATAAGAGGCGTGCCTCCAGTGACCCCGCCCCATGCCAACATAAGTAGTGGCACACTGCGCAACCAGTATTAGAGCAGCAGAGAGCGGCGAGTCAACATCGGAAGAAAAACAGAGGGAGAAGACCCGGCAGAAGAGCGAGAAGATAGCGAAGGAGATCCAGCAGAAGACAGCGGACAGAGGGACAAGAACTGGAGAGGGGAGAAAAACCGACAGAGGCAGAAGGCATCAGCGAAGGACACAGAAGAAACGGAGAGGGAAGAGATTGGAAGAGACGCCAGAGCTGCCTTAATAAATTACTTTAAAAACATGTGTTATGTGTTTTTTATTACACTTTTTTTTTAGGTGAATGAGTAGGGGTAAAACAATGTGAAAAATAATAATGTGAAGGTGAAGAGATAACAAAATGTCCATAAATGTTGAAAATTATGATCTAGATGAAACTCCACATCCACCACCCAAAAGTCTCTGAAAGTGAAATAGTAGGGACAACGATGAAAAATTTCTGCCAAGTGAATAGATAAAGCACCAAATAGATTGTCTAGATGAGTGTCAGGACCACCACCAAAGCATCAGAGGAGGCTTACCGGAACCAGGTGACTTGAAAAGACATACGTCTTACAAGTCCCAGAGAGCTTGTTTAGCCACCAAGGCTGGCAAAATGGATCCTCAGATGTCCTCAACTTCAAATGGAGGGGGGGGGGGAGGGATAGAAACCCGTCACAGCTTCAGCCGTCCAGACGGAACCAGGTGACTTGAAAAGACATACGTCTTACAAGTCCCAGAGAGCTTGTTTAGCCACCAAGGCTGGCAAAATGGATCCTCAGATGTCCTCAACTTCAAATGGAGGGGGGGGGGGGGGAGGGATAGAAACCCGTCACAGCTTCAGCCGTCCAGATTTTTTTTTTTTTTTTTTTAAGATGCTTTATTCTGGACCCTCCAGCAAGGAAATATATTTTCTAAAAACAGAGGACCTGGAGCTGCTGGCGCCACTTTCACAAGATACCGTTCTTTTAAGCTGTAAAACTTCACGGTGTCCAAACTACCTGCAAGCCCGTAAACTAGTGAAGAACAGGTACCTGTTCTTCACTAGTTTACGGGCTTGCAGGTAGTTTGGACACTGTGAAGTTTTACAGCTTAAAAGAACGGTATCTTGTGAAAATGGCGCCAGCAGCTCCAGGTCCTCTGTTTTTAGAAAATATATTTCCTTGCTGGAGGGTCCAGAATAAAGCATCTTGCAAAAAAATAAATAAATAAAAAAAAATAAATAAATCTGGACGGCTGAAGCTGTGACGGGTTTCTATCCCTCCCCCCCCCCCTCCATTTGAAGTTGAGGACATCTGAGGATCCATTTTGCCAGCCTTGGTGGCTAAACAAGCTCTCTGGGACTTGTAAGACGTATGTCTTTTCAAGTCACCTGGTTCCGTCTGGACGGCTGAAGCTGTGACGGGTTTCTATCCCTCCCCCCCCCTCCATTTGAAGTTGAGGACATCTGAGGATCCATTTTGCCAGCCTTGGTGGCTAAACAAGCTCTCTGGGACTTGTAAGACGTATGTCTTTTCAAGTCACCTGGTTCCGGTAAGCCTCCTCTGATGCTTTGGTGGTGGTCCTGACACTCATCTAGACGATCTATTTGGTGCTTTATCTATTCACTTGGCAGAAATTTTTCATCGTTGTCCCTACTATTTCACTTTCAGAGACTTTTGGGTGGTGGATGTGGAGTTTCATCTAGATCATAATTTTCAACATTTATGGACATTTTGTTATTTCTTCACCTTCACATTATTATTTTTCACATTGTTTTTCCACTGGTTTAATAGTATCAATCTATATGACAGTGTATGACACTCAGTTTATTTTTAATTGTGTTTAGTTATTTATATGCAACTTTGAACCACACTTTTCTACTGGTCTTGTGGGCCCTCCATGAATGGTTTGGGCTAGTTTATTGTTCTCATTTATTTACACATTTAGCGCTACACTTAGCACATTTTAATTTTTTATTTCTCTTTGTCTAAGAGGAGTGTTAGCTGCTTGCTGTGTAATCATCCTCTAGTATTGGTGCAGCGCTGTACTTATCCCCCATCGATTCGAATGAGTAGGGGTACAATGTACCCCATACTCATTCACATAGGGTGGGGGGCCGGGATCTGGGGGCCCCCTTGTTAAAAGGGGCTTCCAGATTCCGAGAAGGCCCCCGCTCGCAGACCCGACAACCAACGGCCAGGGTTGTCGGGAAGAGGCCCTTGTCCTCATCAACATGGGGACAAGGTGCTTTGGGGTGGGGAGGCGCAGGGCCCCACCTGCTCCAAAGCACCCACCCCCCATGTTGAGGGCATGCGGCCTGGTACGGTTGTACGCTCACTCGTCCCCACTCCTTTTCCTGACCTGCCGGGCTGCATGCTTGGATAAGGGTCTGGTATGGATTTCGGGGGGAACCCCATGCCGCTTTTTCAGCATGGGGGGTTCCCCTTAAAATCCATGCCAGACCGAAGGGCCTTGTATGCTCTTGGAGGGGGAACCCATGCCGTCTTTTTTTTTTAACATTTTGCATGGAGTTCCCCCTAAAGATTCATACCAGACACAGTGCCTGTTATTGTCGGGGATCAAATTCGGATCCCTGTTCATTGACGTCGGACTTCAAGTTGCAGGGCAAAGTTGGATCCAAAGTAGTACGATTGTCGCGTCATACCAGTGTGAACCCGGCCTCACGCCCCTTTCACACTACTACAACTTCAAAGTTGCATGATTTTACCGCGATTTCGCAGCCGCGATTTTGCAACGATTTCAGGGAATGCCTGTGTAACTGGGATCAAAGTAGTGCAGGGACTACTTTGAAGTCGGAATGACTTGAAGTTGTACTAATATGAATGGTTGTCATTGGAAATCATGGGGAACGACTTGTCATGCTACTTTGCAGTCCCAAATCGTGGGACAAGTTGTACAAGTGTGAAAGGGACCTTAGGCTCCATTCACATCTATGCACGTTGCTTTTGAGCGTTTCTGACGTGCTTTTTGCGGTGCTTGCCAGGTTTTTGGACACGCGTTTTTATCGCGATTTTACCGCGATTTGCGGTTTTTTCATTTCTTTTGTTACACTGTATATAGCTGGTTGCTAAGGAGGGGGCCGCGTCCTTAACAACCGATGAGTCATCAGCTGTCAGTGGGCTTTCCCGCTGAATGTAAAAAATAAAAAATTGCCGGCTAAAAAATCGTGAAAAAAAAACAAACAGCGTGGGGTCCCCCCCCAGGTCCATACCAGCATGGGATCCCCCCCCCCCCCCCCCCCCAGGTCTATAACATTTTTTTTTAAATGGCGTGGGGTCCCCCCAAAATCCATACCAGACCCTTATCCGAGCATGCAGGTCAGGAAAAGGGATAGGGACAAGCGAGCACCCCCCCCCCCGAACCGTACCAGGCCACATGCCCTCAACACCTTGCCCCCATGTTGATAGGGACAAGGGCCTCTTCCCAACAACCCTTGAATAAAAAAAAAACGCAAATTGTGGCAAAATCGCGGTCCACTGAAGTCTATTACATGCAAAACGCTAAAAGCAAAACAAACTGTAGGACATCAAGCAACTTTTGTTTTGATGTACCTGGAATGTATTTAGTTGATTTTAACTGAGGGTTCGATTGGGCATAAATGCGAGCCCTTATCTTCCTTTGTAGCTATAAGTATTGAAAGGAAATCTTCCAAATTTATAACAGAGGCACTGAAATCACAGCTATTTTTATGAGAGCAGATCTTGGCAGCCATCTAATATAAACACACAGCAGGTATTTCTAAGCCACTAGAAGCAAACTGAAAGCCAGTTTTATTGTCTTTGCTGTGATCTTTGAGGATGAATTGCTTCACAATACAAGCATCTACAGAGGACAGTAGTGGCTCTTTAACTAACGAAGAGTCAGTGTCAATATTTTTTGTTCATAGTCTGGGCACAGGTGCACTTCATTAATTTTGAATGGGTTGTCAACACACCACAGTACATCAGAAACCGTACCTGACCCTTTTTTCAGTAGTGCCTCGTCGCATACCATAGCAATGAACCCCTGCTCTTTTTCCACTTGTTTTAGTAAATCAATGCCAAGTCTAACATCTTTTCCCATTTTTATTTTTTTATTTTTTTTTAGTTCTGGCAATATGGTGAGTGGGTGGAAGTGGTGGTGGATGATCGCCTCCCGACAAAGGATGGACACTTGGCATTTGTACACTCAGCAGAGGGGAATGAATTCTGGGGATCACTGCTGGAAAAGGCCTACGCCAAGTAAGTCCCGTCAGCAAACACATGCCTTATGTAGAAAGTTATACTTTCTCTTTTTAAAGCCAATGTACCATTGCTGACCGCCATCTGAAAATGCAAACTGACCGGCTGTTTATTGGCTTCAATTCTCCTATGTTACCTGGAACAAGTATGCAGATTGGAAAAGTGACACGATGGCCAGGCAGCTAGCATTTTAAGATGGTAAATGGTAGTGTTTGTTTCCTATGAGAGGTATCTTTATTTTATTATTAATGTATTTTTCAGTTATATTTGGTGGCCTGTAGGTATCAGTGTTTGCCTTAGAGCAGTGGTGGTCAACTTACTTAACAGGGGGCTCACCGGTGGCTCCTGTCATCACCAAAGGGTAATACATAAAGTTCAGTATATGTAAGACTACAGAAGACTGGCCGTGGACATTCGCAGGAGATTGTCAGAAACTGTAGACATGCAGCCTGTGTTTAGAGATATGGTGCAGGACAGAGCATGAGAACATGTTACAAGAGACTGCTAGAAATCACTTCCATTTACCTTTTCAAATGACTCCCTTTTCTGACTGCTGGAGTTCAAGGGCCTCATAACAAGTACCAGCGAGCAATGTGTGGCCCTTTGGCATCCAAACCATAGAGGCTTCTGTATTTCGATAATGGAATGCCAATTCTTTTTTACTGACAGGCTGAATGGATCATATGAGGCGCTGACAGGTGGGAGCACCATTGAAGGCTTTGAGGATTTCACAGGGGGGATATCGGAGGCGTTTGATCTGAAGAAAGCGCCGGCTGATCTCTACGAAATTATCCAGAAGGCTCTAAAAGCGGAGTCACTGCTCGGGTGCTCTATCGATGTGAGTTCTGAGTTGGAAGAGTTAATTTGCTATCCTAAATGTATTAAAATGAGTTTCTGTGTCAAAGAGTATAAGGAAAAAAATATACTTGGGTTACTACTACCAATCAGAGTCCCTCCTTAATGCGGTTGTTTTGCTCTTGGAGAATGAAAGTGTGATTATGATTGGTTTCTATGAATCACAAAAATTGAAGTCCAACTCTGGGCTCAGCAAAAAAATACCCTTGCAGTGTTCCCCCCCCCCCCCCCCCCCGCACTGTAAAAAAAATGTGTTTGTTTCCATTAAAATTCATTTTAGTGTATTTTTTTCCTGAAAATATGCGACAATTTTATTCTACTTTTAGAAAAATACATTTTGGGGAAATGCACTCATTTCTAGCAAAAAATGCTGTGCAAATTTGTTTCTAAAACTGCCCCCAGTAAAAGTGCAGGGCAGGGAGGGGGAAGGGAGTTAATTTGTTTACAGTTTTGTTGAAATTGTTTGTGCATACTAACCGCAGAAAACAGGTAACATTTCGAAGGCCGTGTTCATGTGAGTGTTCATATATGTTGTGTGATACAGTATTGATGCATCTATGTTTGAATATTAGGAACCTAAGTGCCTCACGCACAAAGAGAAAATCATTTAATATCTGTGTCATTAGATTTCAAAAAGTTCTACCCATGGCATCTCTAAAATTTCTTATGTGGAATGTGAGGGGCATGCGCGAGAAAATTAAGCGTGCAGCAGTCTTCACATTCCTCAAGAAACAGCATGCCGATGTGATAGCCTTGGTGGAAATACATGTTGAGGGGAGCATCCAGATGGAACTTCGCTGCCCATGGGTTGGGTGGGTGTATCATTCTACCCACACATCCAATGCCGGGGGAGTCTCAATCTTGATAGCTAAATCTGTACATTTTGAGTTATGTGAACTATCTACTGATCCGTAAGGACGATACGTATTCCTCCTAGCTAAATTACACGGGGAACCCCTTACTCATACTGGCCTATTATGTGCCACCCCCATTTAACATCACCATATTTAAAGAGGGACTGGCGTTCATGGCCCGCCACCCTGCAATATCTGCAGTCTGATTGGGTGACTTTAATACCACACTAAATCCAACCCTGGACAGGCTACAACCGACTTCACCCAACTTGAATGCTCCCAACAAAACTAGGTTCTACAAGATCCTCTCCACCTTTCATTTAACAGACACATGGCGCCACAAGTTCCCACAAACGAAATCGTACTCGTGTTTCTCATCCTCCCATAACTCCATGTCCCGCATAGACTTCATACTCATTTCACACGGACTGACACCACGACTACTAGAGGCTGCGTTCTGCCCCAGAATACTTTCGGATCATAGCCCCTACTGGATCACATTAAGCATCCCCATAGCCAAACCACCACGATCATGGCGTTTGAACCCATTTTGGCTATCTCTCCTACCGGAGGATGATGAGCTTGCGGGTAAGTGGAGATTATACTTTGCGGAGAATGACAAGTCATCATCACCCTCCGCAGTATGGGACTCCTTTTAAGCTTTTCGCTCGCTCAACGCTAATTACCTGTCCTCCTCTGAGAGAGACTTTGCCGCCACCCCGACCCCCACAAATACAAACATGCTCAAACTACAAACTAGAGTAGTCACCCAGCTACAATTTCAAAAAGCAAGACAAAAACTTTTTTTCTCTAAACAAAAAATGTTTGAATATGGGGAAAAAGCAGGCAAGCTATTGGCGTACTTAGTGCACAGTGAAGATAGACCCCCGGTGGTTATCACACTACATGGCCCTGGCAGAGAACAAATAACAGACCCACCCATGGTAACCTCCATGTTTAGAGACTTCTTTGCCGACTTGTACAAAACGACAGCTCCCACTGAGATGCAATCAATGTCTGTCTTCCTTGAGAAGGTGACTTTCCCACAACTGACAAAAGAACAGATAGACCTACTAGAGGCACCCCTGACCACAGACGAAATCACAACCGCCATCGCCAGTTTCGCCAGGTCTAAATCCCCAGGTTCAGACGGACTCCGAATTGAGTTTTATTCCCAATTTAGTGAAACACTCACCCCCAAATTACTGGCTCTATACAATCATCTCTTTGAGACTGGGACTCTACCCCCGTCCATGACAGAGGCAACAATAGTCCTCATCCCCAAACCAGGAAAAGACCAGGGATACCCTGAATCTTACCGCCCCATATCCCTATTACAGGTTGACATCAAAATATTGGCCAAAGTACTATCCATCAGGCTCAATCAGGTCATCTTGTCCCTAATACATCCAGACCAAGCAGGTTTCATACCTGGTCGCAATACATCATTTAATCTCCGGAAATTATACATAAATATACAAGCCACACATGAGGAGGTTGGTTCACGAGTAGTAGTGACTCTGGATACAGCAAAAGCTTTCGACTTGGTGGAGTGGAGGTATCTCTGGAGATGCTTGGAGGGCTATGGCTTCGGTCTCAAATATATTAAGTGGGTTCAACTACTATACCAGGCACCTAAAGCCAAGGTGGTAGCCAATGGGTGGCTGTCTCAAATGTTTGACCTCAGCAGAGGCACGAGACAGGGCTGCCCTTTGTCCCCACTATTGTATGCCCTTGCGGCAGAACCCCTTGGGATATCCATCCGAGCAAACCCCGAGATTAAAGGACTGAGAATGGGCTCCTTAATTGAAAAAATCAGTATGTATGCGGATGACACGCTGTTATATTTAGCAGACTCAGGCCCCTCTTTACATACCGCACTCCACACGATCGAACAATTCGGAACATTTTTAGGACTGAAAATAAATTGTGATAAGTCCCAAATTCTACCAATCGATAGCTTCCCACCCCCAGAATCCCAAGCCAGACTACCTCTACAGAGAGTTGCTGTCATCAAATACCTGGGGATCCATATATCCAGATCCCCTACAGACTACATATCCCTTAATATAGACCCTCTCCTTTCCCTTGTTAAAACTAAAGTACGGATCTGGTCCAGACTCCCAATTGGGACCTGGGGCCCCTAAATTTAATTAAAATGATCCTACTCCCTAAAATACTGTATGTCCTATGGCATACTCCAGTTTACTCACCCCTGAAACATTTCAAATCTTTGGAGTCCCTTCTCAAGCCCTTTGTGTAGGGAACCAACAGACACAAACTGGCATGGCAAACTCTCAAAAACCCAACTGACCTTGGTGGCACAGCTCTCCCTGACTTTAACCTATATTACATCGCATCACAAGTGTCACAGCTCTTTCACTTGGATAAAACGGATAGCGAGAGATTTCTCACGCTCCTATGTCCAAAATGGGCACAACACACCAAGGACTCGATGTACGCAATAGCATCGGGCTCGGGAGGGTCGGAGCCAGGGGAAAATAGACAAACCATGCTATATCACTATAGGAAAATATGGGGCTTAGCCGCTTCCAAACTTGAAATCCCACAAATCAATGACTACACGCCGATATGGCACAACAAGAACCTTCCCGAATTCAACAAAATTCATGACAAAAGTATATGGTCCAGGCAGGAAATATTCTGCCTGCATCACATACTAAAAGACGGGCACCTTAAAACCTTCAACTCACTTAAAGAAGAATTCACAATTGAAAATCGAATGTTCTTTAGATTTCTGCAACTCCGCCATGCAACGCAATCGCAATTTTTTGACACTGTCCCAAACCCTGCACCCTGCACCCAATGTCATTATGGCAGTAATTAAGAACACGGATCCCCACAAACTGATCTCAGCATTTTACAACATGCTCTCAACCCCCATCTCTACTAAAATAGCATATGACCTGAAACACAGATGGGAAAGGGAGGTGGGACCAAAAGAGGATGAGGAGTGGGAGGAGTCACTGGAGTCTTGTAAGGCCGTATCCCCCAAACTATCGGATCAACTGTCGCAAATCTACATTCTGCACAGGGCATACCTCACACCCCTTAGAGTGGCAAGATACAAACACACCCAATCTACCACATGCCTCATGTGTGGAAGACAGATGGGCACTTTCTTCCACTTGATCTGGACATGTCCCAAGATTCAAGGCTTGTGGAAACAAATTGTGACCTTTCTACACGATACAATGGGCTCATCCTTAGCATTAGACCCAAAACAATGCCTTCTTTGCATAATACCAGATACAATTGATAAATATACAAAAATATTTCTTCATGAGACGCTGTTCGCAGCAAGAAAAATCATAGCTAAAAAATGGATGAGACAAACGCCTCCCAAACTAGTAGAATGGAAAATAGAAGTGAATAATACCTTGCCGTATAAGAAATGCATATGTATTAACAGAGGATGCCCCAACAAATACAACAAGATATGGGATCGCTGGCTCCAGGAATCTGATACCTGTGTATAATAAAACCAAATTAATTGGAAATGAATACTTAGACACACGCCTCAATATGTGGTTTCTATGTACTAAATGTATACTTGAAGAATACATTCACATGACGAAAACAATGTACCAGTTATCTTAATTACAAACTGTATGACACTCAATGTATCAGTTACTAAGTCTATATGTAAAAGCAAACATAACATGTATGCACCAGTTGATTAATAAAAACCTTTGTTCAACGTAAAAAAAACTCCCCCCAGTAGACAATAATGTAATATCTGAGCTCAGTGGGCGGGATTTTCAACCATGAGGGGTTCTCACTTCTGTAAGGTGGGGAACACCCAACGTCTGTCATGTCCAGGGAAACTAGCCAGGACAAGGGAATAAAAACAGAATGGGAGAATTTCGAACACACTTAAAGGGTGACCAGAACAATCCCACAGGTATGGCAATTACATTAAACAATTTGAAAAATGGTGCAGTGCATCGTAACTTACTGGGGCCCCTTGTCAGGAAGAGCCATTTATGCAAAAGTTGGCCTTTAACTAAAATATTGATATACGCGGGACGCATTGTTCTCTGGCTCCCTCAAATGGCTGAAATTATGAAGTGCAGATCTAAACACCAGTGCTTTTTGTTTCTAGTTGAACTTTGCGGGTCTGCAGTATCTGCCTATTTCCTACCAACTGTCTGCAGTATCTGACCCACTCTTGTTGCATGTCTGCAGTGTCTGGCCTTCTCTAGTTGCATGTTTGTAGTAGCTGACCACCTCTTGTTGCATGTCTATAGTATCTGATCATCTCTTGTTGCATGTCTGTAGTATCTGATCATCTCTTGTTGCACGTCTGTAGTTTCTGACCATCTCTTGTTGCATGTCTGCAGTGTCTGGCCTTCTCTAGTTGAATGTCTGTAGTATCTGATCATCTCTTGTTGCATGTTTGTAGTATCTGATCATCTCTTGTTGCATGTCTGTAGTATCTGATCATCTCTTGTTGCATGTCTGCAATGTCTGGCCTTCTCTAGTTGAATGTCTGTAGTATCTGATCATCTCTTGTTGCATGTTTGTAGTATCTGACCATCTCTTGTTGCATGTCTCTGTAGTATCTGACCATCTCTTGTTGCACGTCTGCAGTATCTGACCATTAGACATGTGCACTACCAAAAAATTTGTTCATTTTCGTTTCATTCGTGTTTTTTTTTTTTTAGAGTTTCGGGTCATTCGTTGTGATTGAAATTCGTTATTTCTAATAAATTCGAAAATAAGAAAGAAAATCCTTAAATTGGAAAGAACGAAAATCCGAAATACTAACTAACTAACTAATAACTAACTATTAAATTATAGGTATTGCAATTTCTTTTCGAATTTGGCTGTTAGTGAACGTAACGAATACGAATTTATCCGAAGTTACGAATTATCCGCAGTAACGAATGCCGCATCTAAACGAATGAAACGTAACCAATTAATAATAATAAAATGTTTTTATTATTTATTGTTGTTAATTTATTATGTTCCATTCGTTTAGATGCAGCATTTCATTATTTTGGATAAGTTCATATTCATTACGTTCACTAACAGCCAAATTTGAAGAAAATTCCAATACCTATAATTTCATAGTTAGTAATAGTTATTATTAGTTACCGGTAGTTATTTCAGATTTTTGAATTTTCGAGTTTTCAAATTTTCGGATTTTCGTTCTTATTTCCGGATATTCGACTTTCAGATGTTTGAATTTTGGAAAAATTTGTTAAACAAGTTTTTGTTCATTCATCATTTCCGAATTAACTAATTTGTCAAATCTCATCAATAAACGAATCAGAACAAAACAAATTTCACATGTCTACTGACTATCTCTTGTTGCATGTTTGCAGTCTGTGGTGTGGAAGGAGGAAGGGGACTGTGCTGGATGTACGCATGGTTAAAGGCACATTGTAAACGTATAGAAAGTTGTTTCTGGACAGGAGAACACTGCACGTAACTAATGAAAATGACTGTATTTATAAGTTGGTGGCATGGTCTCTTGAAACTTTTTTCTTTTTTGTTTTTTTTTTTTTGTTGTTTCTTTGTCTAACCCAGATTACAAATGCTTATGATACAGAAGCCATCACAAGCCGGAAGCTGGTGAAGGGACACGCATATTCTTTGACCGGAGCAGAAGTGGTATGGAAGTGTTGCAGCTAACATATATTTTTTAGCCTTGAAAAAAAACATGTTGCAAGACAGTATAGGTAGACGTTCCTGTGTTTTCTGTAAAGTGAACCTGTTGGTTTACTAATTCAGGGTGAACTAACCAGGTATTCTGCACACCCCCAACCTTCCTGCTTGCCTGGCAAAACCCTGTACAAGCTTAGTATTGGTCTGTGTGGAGCTTACAAAGAGTTAAGGACTCCCCCCCCCCCCCCTCCAAATGACATTGTTTATACCTGGTGATTGACCATTCAGGCACATCAAGTGCTGTATCATGGAAAGAATGGGAAAAGGTCCCCCATACCCAGAAGTATTGGGTATTTCAAAAAGCTGTGACTGGCCAAAGGAAAGGTGGGGGAGTGCATGGAACGCCAGCTATCAAGTGAACCTGTTCATTTCTCCTGATAGGGCAAAGTAGCAAGTTTACTTTAAAGTGATACTAAAGGTTCTGTTTTTATTTGTTTAAAATAACAAACATATCATACTTGCCTCCACTGTGCAGCTCGTTTTGCACAGAGTGGCCCCGAACCTCGTTTTCTGGAGTCCCCCGGCGGCTCTCTCGGCTCCTCCCCCGCATCAGATAACCCCCTAGGAGAAGCGCTCTCCCGAGGGGGTTACCTTGCCGGCGTGAAGACACGAATGCCAGACTCAGCCCCGCCCCCCATCATTGGATTTGATTGACAGCAGTGGGAGCAAATGGCTGCGCTGCTATCAATCCATCCAATCAGGACCCGAGACACCGGCTTTTGCTGGTGTGCTCATCCCCGGGACGAGATAGAGGGGGTACAGGTAAGTAAAACGGGAGCTCGGGAGGGGCTGCAGCATTACAGGAGGTTTTTCACCTCAATGCATAAAATGCATTGAGGCGAAAAACCTCAAAAGTTTACAGCCCCTTTAAGCTATATAGATTGAAGAATATTTTCAACTGAAACTACACTATAAGGTTTGTGAATATCTGATCATCACACCTACAGTCAGTGCTCAATATTTTTTTTTGGGGGGGGGGGCAGCAAACAACCTTGGTCCCCTCAGTGGCACCACTCTTGCCTCCCCCTGCGGGAGACGGACAGGAAGGCGGCGATCAGTGGCCTTACCTTAGGAGGGCAATGACCCACTTCCTGATTGGCCGGGAGGAGAAGCAGGAAGACATTAGCGAATAATCAAGCTCTAATCATGTGCTTAAAAAAAAAAAAAAAAACCCATTGAAATCCATGCGTCGGGCAACCTGCATATAGATTAGGGGGGCGGCGCCCTTGTGCCTCTAATGGAGCGGCCAACACTGCCTACAGTATATGACCTGGTTGGACATCACATTCCAAAACCATGAACATTAAAGTGGAACTTCAGTCATTTTTCATCTTTCTAGCTATTAAATCCTCTGCCCTTGTTTTAACTTTGGATAGTAAAACATTTTTTTCTGCCAGTAAATAACTTATACAGCCCACTTCCTGTTTCTTGTCTGGAAGAAAGCCTAGGCTTATGATATCATGCACAGCTCTCTCTCTCTCATTCTCGTGAGAGTTTGCCAGGAAGGGAGGGGGGATGAGTCATAAGAGGGCCAATGAGAGCTGCAGAGCTGGAGGTGTGCCTCTGTGTGTCTGTGTAAATCAAGGAAGTGAACAGGCAGCAGCTTCAGCTGCCCACAGTTAAAATGGTTGCAGCCAGACTCAGTGGAGGGAGATTTCTGCAGCATATTTGGCAAGTACAAAATCACAGTATATATAAAATTAATATCCAAAGTTGTTGGAGGGAAGCTTCAGAATGGCAAAGATGTTTTTATTACAAATTATGTGAGCAGACTGCAGTTTTTCTTTAACATGAAGTCTCCCCCACCCCCCCACCTATGTGGCTTTCACAGCCTCCACTGTTCTGGAAAGGCTTTCCACCAGAATTTGGATTGTATCTTTGGGAATCTCTGCCTTTTCAGCCAAAAGAGTATCTGTAAGGTCAGGTAGTGATGTTGGATGAGAAGACCTGGCTTGTAATTGGCATCTCAATATACCCCAAAGGTGTTCAGCAGGGTTGAGGTCAGGGCTCTATGGCGGTCACTCAAGTTCTTCAATATGAAACTCATCAAACTAATGGAGCTGGCCAGTCATGGTGGAAAATTGTCTTCCCCAAACTCCGACCACAAGGTTGGAAACACACAATTGTCGAAAATGTGTTTCTTTGGTGTAACATTAACAGTACCCTTTACTGGAACAATGTGAGATTACAGATACTTCTCGTTTAACGACTTGCCTGTTTAACGACCACGCGGACTTACGACCAGCTCTCTCCACCCGAACGACGAGCTGTACATCATTGTATTGTACAGTACAGAATTTTCGTTTGTGTTCTGTACTTATGCAAATTAAAACAAAGTTATCGAGCTGGAGTTTTGTGTTTTAGACCTTTTTTTCACAATACAATATAGTACAGTAGTTAAGAATGCTTAAAATATTGATTACTTGTGGCTCCTCGTTTAACAACCAATTAGTTTAACAATCTGGTTGTTGGAACAGAACCTGGTCGTTAAGTGAGAAGTACCTGTATTGAAAATAATGTTAGGCTTAAAGGGGTTGTAAAGGTAATTTTTTTATTGTTTAAAAATAACAAACATGTTATACTTACCTTCACTGTGCAGCTCGTTCTGCACAGAGTGGCCCCGAACCTGCTTTTCTGGGGTCCCTCGGCAGCTGTTTCAGCTCCTCCCCGCAAGAACTATCCACCTAAAATGCGAGCTCCCTCGCATGGTGGTTAGTTCTTGCGGGCGTGCTCCCGTGATACAGCCGGCGGCTATAGCCGCTCACTGTATCACTCGGCCCCGCCCCCCGGCGCGCCGCGTCATCGGATGTGATTGACAGCAGCGCGAGCCAATGGCTGCGCTGCTTTCAATCCATCCACTGCAGCCAATCAGCGACCAGGCTGAGCTGCAATAGAGATGACGGGAACGAGCAGCGAAGATTCGAGGTGTCAGGTAAGTAAAACAGGGGGGCTGGGGGCGGCGGTATTGTCAAAAGTTTTTTCACCTTAATGCATATAATGCATTAAGGTGAAAAATTTTTTACCTTTACAACCCCTTTAAAGTGATGACAATAGCAGTTGGACACAGTATGCTGTGTAAAGACTGAACAATACTTAAAGTATATGTGAACACTCACCTTGTAAAACAACTCATTCAGTTTAAAATAGAAATAAAAGGCAAAACATGTGTATGTAGATATAAAAAACATTATAATAACATTGTTTCCCCCTTTTTTTTTTTTTTCATAAGTGATCACATACCCCCTGTTCTTAGGTGCATAAGGTGCATAAGGTGCATAAGGAACTGAGAGAGCTGGGGAGGAGAAACAGCAGTACACTGGTCTTCCCAGTGAATGGCTGTGCAGGAGAGGGGGGAGTGTCAGCACAAGTCTGATCATTGGAGGAGAGCAGACTAAGTTCCCAGCACAGCCAGAAAACTGACCGCTGTGCTCTCAAGCCTAGTGTGGTCGGTTTTTAATAGGAAAGTAGAGGGACTGTCGGGAACACCAGGTATTTCACACAAAGGAAGCAGTACAAAGAGAACAAGATATTTTCTCATACAAATACATGGTACTGCAGCTACATATCAGGAATATAAGTGTTGACAACAGTCTGGTCTTGTTTGGTTTTCAGGTTGTCTACAGGGGTCAGAATGTCCAGCTGGTTCGAGTGAGGAATCCCTGGGGAGAGGTGGAATGGAACGGCCCCTGGAGTGACGAGTGAGCATTGAATTTCCTTTTATACACATTTCGTTTTGCTTTTTTTTTTTTTTTTTTATAGAATGTGGAATGTTTAAAACTAGAGGTGCACTGAATGGAAATTTTGGTGCCGAAACTGAAAATTCAGGATGCACTTCGCCGAAACTGAAACTGTCAGTTTTTAAAATTTATATACACACTGAGCAAAATTATAAACACAACACTTTTGTATTTGCCCCTATTTATCATGAGCTGAACTCAAAGATCTACGACTTTTTCTATGTACACAAAAGTCCTATTTCACTCAAATATTGTTCACAAACCTGTCTAAGGCAGGCCATACATTGGTTGAATTTCGAAAATTTTCTTTCGAAAATCTTATCTAAGAATTTTCATTCGTATTCCGCACCATTAGTGGGCTGAAGCAACAGCTGATTTTCTTGCGGCAATCAAATTTGAGTAATCGGACATGTTGGAAATTTTTTCAAAAACAAACAATTTTCTAATCAATGATGGGAGAATCATGCGAGAAATGTAATCGAAAAAGAAATGCGCATGTGCAAGAAAAGAAAATTCCCGGAAAGAAAAGAAGATTCCCAGCCACAAAAAATTCTTTTCTGTAGCAACATGAGGTGATATCGAAGGCTTGGTTGGTCGAATTTCAAAATCAATGGTGGCACCATCGGATCACAAAACGCACAAATTTTCTGATTTTTAAAAGAAAATTCTTTCGAAATTTGACCATGTATGGCCAGCCTAAATCTATGTCAGTGAGCACTTCTCCTCTTTGCCGAGATAATCCATCCACCTCACAGGTGTGGCATATCAAGATGCTGATTAGACAGTATGATTATTGCACAGGTGTGCCTTAGGCTGGCCACAATAAAAGTCCACTCTAAAATGTGCAGTTTTACTGTATTGGGGGGGGTCCGAAAATCAGTCAGTATCTGGTGTGACCACCATTTGCCTCACGCAGTGCAGTACATCTCCTTCGCATAGAGTTGATCAGGTTGTTGATTGTGGCCTGTGGAATGTTGGTCCATTTCTCTTTAATGGCTGTGCGAAGTTGCTGGATATTGGCAGGAACTGGAACACAATGTCATATCCAGAGCATCCCAAACATGCTCAATGTCCGGTGAGTATGCTGGCCATGCAAGTCTAAACTTTTTTGTTAAAAATGAGCCCCCAGGTGGGGTCTGCCATATTGTACTAGGGTGCATGGAATACTAGCACATTATGGCAGATTTACCTGTCTTAATATGCCACCCAGCGCTGCGCTCTCACTTTAGCTTCCTTTCGGGTTCTGCTTCTTGAATGGGCAGGCCGCAATGACATCACTCCTTTGTATGCACTCAGGAGTCACATCACCACGGCACAGATCAGGTGCCAGAAATGTGGTCTGAGCTGCACATACACAGCTCCGATCACTTTACTGCTGACAGGCATAGGAAGCCAGAATAGACCAGTAGCCATCGGGGAAGTGGGGATGTTATTGAAATCCAGTCCTTAAGGCCCAGTACAACACAGTATCTCTATACATTGTATTCTGTTTTTGTATCTCTTTAATTATAGAGCCCCAGAATGGAATTATATTGATCCCAAAGTGAAGGCAGCTCTGGACAAGCGATCAGATGATGGGGAATTCTGGTGAGTAATTAAACAAATTTTATACGTGCGATTTGTAGATTTTTCTTATTGTCTGTTGAATTTCTTGACAATGAAAAGATCCCTTTCAAAATAAATAACAGATTTTTTTCTATACAAAGCTAGAGTATTTCCAAATAATTTATCAATATAACTATAGGTCGGATACGAAACCACCTTGGTGGCCTTACCAGTAAATACTCTATTATTGAAGTCAATTATTCACTGTTATATGAAACTTATGTACAAATGTTAATATGATTGTACCAATGTTATTTTCAAACATTAATAAAAGCTTTTTGTTTAAAAAAAAAAAAATACCAGCAAAAAAAAAAAAAAAAAAAAAGATAAAGCTATTTAGGAGAATCTTCTGTATATTGCTACATTCACACAGCGAATCAGGAGCTTGTGGAGAACATTACAAGGAGGCAGAAAAATATAATAATAAACAATTTCATGAAAAATAGACTACAGGGCCATTAAGTAGTGAAAGTGTATGGATTATTTTTCAAGAATAAAGATATAATTTAGAGTCACTTTAAAGGGCCAATTTACACTATGTGCGTTTTACCGCATGATAAAACATCTCTCACCGCAGGGACACAAAAGAAAACAACTGTTCCCCATGTGTCCTATTCACACTACAATGCAGCCTAGTGCTATGCTGCAGCATGCTGCAATAAAATTCAGAAATGCTGCGTTTTATCGCAGTGCAAAACGCTGAATTGCAGGACGGCGCCAGGCAGCGCAGTGCGCTGCCCGACATTGAGGTGAATGAAATGTACGTAGAGCTTGTTAAAAAAAAAACAGAATTGCTCCGGCTGCTTTACGATTTCATGCAGTGCAAGCGTGAATTTGCCCTAATTAAACACAAGAACAAAAATGTAATATATTACAACTTACCTATGTTTAGATTTTGTGGCTGCGTTAGTTTTCCTTTTTTCGGGTTAAAAATATTTTTAGCAAGTGCAGAAAATACCTGTTAATTTTGCCACAAATACAGTGTCCTTGTCACTTCCTTTGAGATGACGTAGAAGCCAAAAATAATTTTATCCTTCTTGTGTTAACTACTACTCCCAACAACTCCCATGTAATGGAGATGAACAAAGACAGACAAGTTTTAAGTCCAGCCTGGGTGACAACCATGGCTGCTTCAATAGATACAGTAGAGTGCGTGTAACCTCTGAGTTATTCAGGGGATTGCCCAATGAAAATAAAAAATAAAACGAATGCAGCTAACGCATTTAAGGACTGATCATCTGTAAAAATATATATTTATATAATAAATATATATATGTATGTATGTATGCATGCATGCATATATATATAATATATATATATATATATATATATATATATATATATATATATATATATATATATATATATATATTTATGTTGATTTTAGATATATTCTTATATTCTTTAACAGATCTACTCATAAAAAAGCAATGGAAGTGTGGGAGAGCGAACAAGTAAAATGTGAAAGTCTGAGAGTCTGATTTTTTTTTTTTTTTAACATGATTGATTGTTCTCAAGGCATCACAATAGAGGGCCCACAAAAAACTGTAAAGAGAATCACAAGGCAGGAAGGAAAGGAAAATAAATGTTTCTTTCATTTTTTGGACCTACCACGTAGTTATATTTTGGTATCTGTACAGGATGGCATTTTCCGATTTTATTAGAGAATATTCTCGTCTGGAGATCTGTAACCTGAGTCCTGACACTCTGACCAGTAAAGAGCAACACAAGTGGAATATCACTCTGTTTAATGGGACCTGGGCTCGAGGGTCAACAGCAGGAGGGTGCCAGAATTACCCAGGTAAGAGACCAGCTTGGATTACTTGGGACACTGGAGCCATAGGCTCTTCATGGGTGGGGCAACATTTCCATGCTTCCAATTCTGTATACCACATCCACACATACGTAAAGGAGATCTATGGTCACAGCATACACTTTATTTTTTTTTTATAACAGTAGTAATGCAAACAATATTTATTTTTGACAATCCAGTATAAGCTTACTTCTCTTTCTGCAATTTCCTGGACTCCCTTCATACTTTGCACCTTCTCTGCTGTTTACTTTCAAATTCTAGGGACTACATATCCCATGGTACTTTGCTGCCAACAAATGGTGATTCCTGTACTGACTCCACCTCCTAAAACTCCTCCTTTCAGCACCATTGTAGTTCAGAAGAAAGGCTTTGTGAAATGTGTGACACAGCAGTGCCTACTCACAGGACATAGTGAATATGTGTCACAGAATTTAAGGAAGTAAATGTATGGGGATCGTCATGGTAAATCTATCATATTCCTTTTCTGAATGAACACAGTGAGTGATGGGTACTGATGACTCCATGTGTCCATTCATACTTGAAGCAATGTAACCTGTGTTTCTTATGCTTCAGTTTGTGAATGAACAAGAAGTCTCTGTGCAGAGCACTCCCTGTTCATTTATCTGCAGTGCAGCTGAGGTTGCAAAGAAAAGATTGGGGATCTATGACCTCAATAATTTTCTCAGTTTTAAAAGTGAGTCATCAGGGATATGTTTAGACCCCTGATGGTTTACCAAAGTCCTTACCCCCCACAGGGTTGTGAAAAAAAATTCAGGGTTCATTCACATGGGTAATCTGATCCATACAGTGTAAATTAATGGTTTGTTTGTGTGGCTGGAGCCATCTATTACTCTATTGGGATGCAGCAGCTGTACAAACACCCTCTGTCTTTGTTTGGGGTCATAACGCTGTCAAATTAGGACCTGTGGCTGCGTTCGTACAGCTGCTGCATTCCCATAGCATAACATAAGCTGGCAGGTAGGCTGTACGGGACTTTATGGTTTCTAACCCCCAATCAATACGAATCTCGAGGGGGAAAAAGAGTTTTGCCATACTTTAAAGTGGAGTTCCAGGCAAAAATAGAACTCAGGTTTCAACAAAAGATCACAACTTATGTGGTTTTTTTCATGCCCTCCTTCTCCCCCAACCCCCCCCCCCCCCCTGCCTTCTGAGACCTGTGTGTGTCCCAGAAGACGACGGGACCATTTAGAAAGTGCTGTGCAACGCGTGCATGCGGAGTAGGAAACTGGCTGTGAAGCCGCAAGGTATCACTTCCTGTTTCCCTTAGTAAGGATGCCGGCACCTGCACTCGGGGTCGGCTTCAGGTGCCAACATCGTGGGCTCCCAGGACAGGTAAGTGTCCTTATAGTATTTGTAGCGGCTGACTTTTTAAATTTTTTTTCACCCAGGCTGGAACTCCGCTTAAAGGTTGTCCTGATTTTAAAGGGCTATTGGGAAATCTTGAAAGTGTGCAGTGAATAATTTCTACCCTAATATATGTTATTTCTATTGTAAACAGCAACATTCTGGACGAACCCCCAGTTTCGGATAAAACTGGAAGAGCCAGATCATGATCATGATGGATCCTCCGAAGAACCTTGCTGTACCTTTATTGTGGGCCTCATGCAGAAGAACAGGAGGCGACAGAAAAAGATGGGCGAGGATGTGTTGAGTATCGGCTTTGCGTTATACAAGGTTAGTGACTACTTTGTCCTTTGGGAAGGTGGCCTCTGCTCTAACACGCTATACAACTGGAAATGCTGTTGCTTTTGTTTATATCGTTGAAGGCGAGGTCATGGTTTGTGCCTCTGCTTTAGTGTTAGCTATCCATATTACAACATCAGTATATGTAATCTTTTGTGTTAGAAATAAACATTAAATGCATGACAAAGTATTCCCAAAGCACTATGGTTTAGCCAAAAAGACAGCACAGCAGACAATAATTTCTTTGCATCTTCTAGTGACAGAATTACATTTCCTACTGAACCATCTGATAAGGGATGAGTTATTGTTATAACATAGTTGCCAACTGTGCCAGATTTGCCAGGACAGGGGTGCTTCATACCTATTTGTCCGAGCTGTCTGCATCCTGAGCTGTGTCCCAGAAATGAAGGGCATCTCTTATTTGGCAAGATGATGATGATTGTCCATGATGAGGATTAAATAAAATCATCACTGACTCCAGACTGAGCTACAGCCTGCCACGCACATCTGCAGCCCAAAGGAGATCCATTCTGTGTGTCACCAAACCTGTGGCAGTGGGGAGACAGGGACTTTTTGTGTGCAAAGAAATACAGTACCACATAAGTCAACACTTGCTGTATGGGGACACAGACAAAAAACACATTTATAGTAGAGTAGGGAAGGGTTAGAACTTCTGACAATGTTTTATTTCTGTCTTTGCCTTTCTGCCCTGGCAAAACCCACATACCCATTTCCCATACAGGCGTCACAAGCACAGGAAGTAGAAATGGATTCACTGACAGAAATAATATCCTAAAGAAATGCTCTTCCCCACTGTATCTAATGATTTATTGCAGCCCCAGCAGTGCCCATTAGTGATGTTACTCTGTGCCCATCAGTGACATCAGACTTTGCCCATCAGTGACACCAGTCTGTGCCCATCAGTGAGGCAAATCTGCCCATTAGTTATGCCAATCAGTGCTGCCTTTCAGTGCCCATCAGTGCTTGCCCATCAGTGCCGCCCATCAGTTCCCATCAGTGCCTCTCATCAGTGCCACCTATCAATGCTGCCTATCTGTGCTGATCAGTGCTGCATATTAGTGCCTCCTTATCAGTGCCCTTCAGTGCTGCCTCATCATCGCACATCAGTGAAGGAGAAAAATTTACTTATTTACAAAATTTTCTGACAGAAACTAAGAAACTTTTTTTTTTTCAAAATTTTGGGTTTTTTTTTTTTTTTTTTTTAGCAAAAATTAAAAAACCCAGCAGTGATTAAATGCCACCAAAACAAAACACTATTTGTGTGAAGAAAATGATAAAAAATTCATTTGAGTACAGTAGGGGTGCAACGGATCAAAAACTCACGGATCGGATCGATCCTCGGATCAGAGTCACGGATTGGATCATTTTTGGATCAGCAAAAAAAAAAAAAAGACAAATCTATTTACACCCACCGGAGTTTTAGATTTAAAAGCTATTTTCCACACAAAACGGAGCTTATATGCATAAATACAGTATTTGTAGATCGGAAGGACTGTTTAGATGTTAAATTTTAAAAGCAACAGCAAACCTGCTGACCTTACATGGTTGCTAATGTGACAGAACACCTCTGATTTTCACATTTAATGTTAAATGTGAAAATCAGAGGTGTTCTGTCACATTAGCATATGGCATATGACATAATTGGTCACGATTAATAAAGCAACCAATTTTTGGTCCAAGAACTCCTCCTCCTGTTCCTGGACTGGACTTGTGTCAAAGCAATAACTCCAAGGCCAATAATAAATAACACGTTATCTCCTCCGATTCCGCAACATGACCTGGTTGACGAACAGCTGTTCAGAACTGAACCGAAAAGCACGAAATGAAAAGCGCGAATCAACACTCACCAAAACTTCTACTAACACGAAATTAGCAGAAGGAGCCCAAAGGGTGGCGCTAAAGAGCTGAAAACCACGTAGTACATCACTACGTTCGTGTTTGTTGGCCGACAATTCCTTGCTGTTTGTATGCAAAACAAGTTCCTGGCCAACACCCTTCGGACAAAAATCTGAGGTTTTGTCTGTGGAAAATCTGCTAAGGCTGCTTTTACACTGAGGAGTTTTTCCAAGCACTTTTGCGGTAAAGAGCCTGAAAAGCTCTGGTAAAATGCTTCCCTTTAGAATCAATGAATGTGTTCACACTGGGGCGGTTCGCTTCCGTTGCGGTGAAAAAATTTCTGCTTACAGCATTTTTGGAGCATGTTTATTGAGTTAAAAAAATCTGCACCAAAAAATGCACCTTCCCATTATAACCAATGGAAAGTATGGCAAAAACGCACTGATGATGCATTTTAGGTTTTGAGTTTTAAAAATCCCACCGCAAATGCGGTTTCTAGGTTTGGAAAAGCATTTGGTACACAAAGTTTATTTATTTGCTTTGTGATTATTAGAGAATATCTTTCAATAGAAGCTGTTTTGCCCGAAGTTCAGCTGCTAGTTTAGCAAAAGGGAATGCTGGGTAAGGAAATTGTTTGTATAATTTTGTATGAATCGGGGGTCCATCCCTCCTTTAAAATTAAAATGTATTGAACCTTGGAATGCTGAATTTCTGTTGTCTATAGTAACATTACTGATTGATATCACACTTTTTTTCTTGCAGGTTCCAAACGAGGTACATTGACTTTGATGCCATTCCAACTACCACCCCCACAGTTGGCATTTAAAATAAAAATGAAAGAAATGTGTGTTGCTGGTGCTTATGATGGAATTCTTCCAGTTCTCATCAGAATAAGTTGTTTCATTATTTTGAAATCTGTACCATGTGAAGCTGAAATGACAGTTCACATTTTTTGTTGAATTGTTATGCTCAGTGAATGTCAGTATAAAAGAAGGTAATATCAGCAACATCAACATGACTTCAGTATTAATTAATAAAAATAAATACCGATAATAATAATAAAAACATTTTATTATTATTTATTTATTCATTCCATTCCATCTGTTTAGATGCAGCATTCGTTATTTCGGATAATTCGTAACTTCGGATAAATTCGTATTCGTTACAATTACTAACAGCCAAATTTGAAAGGAAATTCCAATACCTATAATTTAATAGTTAGTTCGAAAATTCTAAAGAATAATAACTAACTATTAAATTATAGGTATTGGAATTTCCTTTCAAATTTGGCTGTTAGTGAACGTAATGAATACGAATTTATCCAAAGTTACGAATTATCCAAATTAACGAATGTCGTATCTAAACAAATGGAACGGAACAAATTAATAATAAACAATAATAATAAAAAGTTTTTATTATTAATATTTATTATTATTCATTCATTTTGTTCCATTCGTTTAGATGCGGCATTTGTTATTTCGGATAATTCGTTACTTTGGATAAACTCGTATTCGTTTTGTTCAGTAACAGCCAACTTTGAAGGGAAATTCCAATACCTATAATTTAATAGTTATTATTAGTTAGTTATTCTTTCGCATTTTCAGATTTTCTTTCTTATTTTCAGATTTTTGAATTTACGAATTTTTGAATTTTCGAATTTACGAATTGCGATCATAACGAATGACTCGAAAAAACGGGAAAAAAAAAAAAGAAAATGAACACATTTTTCGGCAGTGCACATGTCTAGAGCAGACTACTTCTTAGGTTTTATTGCTGTCTTTGTCTCTTCTGGGGTGATTCAGCTTTTCTATTTGTCCTGGTGACCACTGTCATCAGTACAGAGTTATACAAATCTAAAATTGTACAGTTGGCACAGGATAGGAGTAAAAGTGGAATTTTTCAATGAGAGCAACTGTTCCTGTGACAGCTAAGTGGGGATTTCCCTCACTATTGAGAGGTTTCCTCTCTATACCTTTTGTGTCTCCAGGCAGGGCCATCTTTACCACAGGGCAAACGAGGCAGCTGCCCAGGGCCCTGTCACTGTTTAGGGCCCAAAGCAGTGCTGCCCCTTAAGCCTGCGCGCTGCCCGCAAATTGGCACATAATCTGCGGTGAAAATCCCCACAGTCTGTCGCAAGAAGCCGCAGCATTAGCCAGCATCAACGCGCACAGTACAGAAGTGCCAGTGCTGCATTTGCTCGATGAAGGAGCGGGCCACGGGTGGGCGGGGCCTTGAGCTCCACTGACGCTCTGGCCCTGCCCCTTGCTATGCGTGCACATTCAATGCTGCCTGTGCAAGTGTACATGATCAGGGGAGCAGAGGCCTCGGTAGGAGGAGTCAGACCGCGGATTGGTGTGCTGTCAGAGTGCTGGATGGTCAAGGGAAACTACTGTGGAGAATTGATCGGAGCTGAGCTGGCCAGGAGGACAAGGTAAGTCTTCCTCCTCCCCTGGCTCCCCATGTGTAGAAAGTTTAAAAACACTGACCTGCAGTCCAGGCTGAGTGAGGCTGTGGCTGTATTTTTTATTACAGAGCACACAGCATTACAGCACATAGCATTACTGTATTTAACTGCTTGATGGGCTTATTTTGGGCCTGGCTGGTTCACATGTAGGTGTTTTGGCGGCCCACATTTGCACAGGCACAGCAGCCCATTCATTTGAATGGGCTGCCATGCCTGCGTTTCCTGCAAAAAAAAATGTGCATGCATCATGTAATAGGCCGCGCACACCTTTGCCCATCAAGCAGTGAAATACAGCACTGTCTGTTCATTCTGCTTTTGCACCATGTGACTTGCCTGCAGTTCCTGCACCGGCAATCTTCCTTCATTTTTAGATGTTTAGGCCACGCTTTTAAAAACACAGTGCGTTTGTGTGTGCAGGAACTGCAGGTAAGTCGCATGGTGCAAAAGCAGAATGGATTTCAAGGTCACTGCATTTTTAAAATGCTGCATGCACCTTTTTTTCTGCAGGAAACGCAGGCATGGAAGCCCATTCAAATGTGGTCCGCCAAAACACATACATGTGAATGTGTGATGTGACAATGGCTGCAATGTAATTGGGGTGCTGTGATGTCTAAAGGGGCACTACAAAGTGGAAATGTCTGCAATGTAATGGGGCGCTGTGATGTCAAGAAGCTGCAATGTAATGGGGCGCTGTGACATAAAAGGGAACTGAGGACAACGTGGGACTGCTGTGAAGGGGGTCTGCAAAGTTTGCCCAGGGCCCAAACCATAATAAAAATGGCCCTGTCTCCAGGGCAGGAAATAAAAAAAATCTGCCCAAAGAGACACAGAAAAAAGTGACAGGGGTTTTAGGCATTTGTTTCTGTGACGAACGCGGGTGTCAGATCCCTGCCCTCCTCGCTACCTTGCAACGAAGGTCTGGCCAACCTCACACCACGTTGTCACTTACGTAACAATGCCACTCTCAGCTGTGCCCAGCACAAAGATTTTCCAGCTTGCGGGACCACAATCTAGGTGCGAGCAGTCTGAGAGTGATTGTCACTGGGCTCATTACACAATTAACCCTTTAACTGCCACCACCCCCATTTAAAAGACCGAGCCGGGGGAGACTTGTAATTTTAGCAATGCCAATTATAATTTTAGAATAAGCGTCTGCCACACACACTGCCGCCACACACACTGCCACCACAGACAGGTCTGCTCAGAGTCTTACTCTACAACAGTAGCGCCCTTTAAGAGGCAGGTTCGTTTATAGCTTGCATTAAGAGCTTTAGAGACAAGGTTAACACTTTTCAACATAAGGGTTTATTATGAAAAGGTCAAAGTTGATGCAAATAAAACATTTACAGAAAAAAAGATGTTTCAAAAGATAAAGACAATATACAGCCACAAAGGAATAAGGTAGAATTGGGAAGGAAGAATACTTGCAGTTAATCAGAGTTTGATCGATGAGCTAGGTAATCGGTTCTCAACTTGGCAGATATTTCTTCTTGGATGGTAAAAGGAGAACTGCCCATTGTCTTGGCATCTCCTCATTTCTGTCAAATCAACGGGGGTGTTGACAGTAACCAATCGTCTGGTCATCTTGTTTAGGGGTTGGTTGCTGGGAGGTGTCTACACTCATGACCATGTCCCAGGCAGATTTTGTGATACATATTGATATATCTGCATCTATAGTGTTTACAGACTGCAAATATTCATATTATTATTCCACGTGAGATTTCCTTCAAAACAAATCTAAACATGCCATACCTCCAGTGTATAGTCTGCTTAGGAGGAATAAGGGGTACCAGTGGTTTCCCATATGACTTGACATAGGGGTGTCTGGACTTGAAACGTTACATATTATCTGAGGAAACTAAATATGTCCATATTATGGCTGTGCTATTAGTAAGTCGGAAGTTATGAAACATGCTGAAATTTCATACTTATTCCACTGTTTTAAGCTTGATGTGTATTCAGACATTTTACAACCGGGGCCTATTGGGTCTCTGAATGGAGAGGGTGACAGTTTTACGACAGGCCTGAACACTCTGCCTTTCAACAAGCTGTTTTTTTACTGACCTAGCCTGGTTCTGTTTTCTCTGTTGAGATAACCTTTTCTGTTGAACTTAAAAAGCTTTGAATTCCTAAGACAAGGGAGGAGGGAGTTCAGCTTTTTCTGTAATGTTACATGGTTAGCCAAGCTGTCATGGCTACTTCCACACCACATGGCAGTTAGCTACAGCTTTTCATGTCAAGTACGTGATATCGTTACAGTTTCCCTATCTGAAATGTAAGTTTTTGGTTACCGATACACTTTAAAATCTTGTTTTGTCTTTCTTAGTTTCAGGACCAAACAGATGTCCACTTCGGCAGGGATTTTTTCCAGAGGAATTCCTCCGCTGCTCGATCTGACACCTATATCAACATGCGGGAAGTCTCTAAGCGCATAAAGTTACCCGTGGGGGATTATCTCATTGTACCCTCCACTTTTGAACCTTTAAAAGCTGGAGACTTCTGCCTGCGTGTCTTCTCTGAAAAAGCTGCCAAATCCCTGTAAGTATAAGTGACAGGTCATACGACATGGCGGGAGTTCTTACTCTTCATTCCACCAACATAATACTAAAATAAATAATTGTACATGATCTGATTGGGCCAGTAAAGGCTGTAAGGGCCACAGAACATTTCTAGCCAGGGATCAGTGCCAGTGGTCACATGGAAGAGTAGTGTTTTCTAAATTGTGATTTGTCTTTCAAAAAGACTCCTGTCAAAACGTTGTTTTCGTTTTTGCAAAAGAGACTTGGCTTTTATAGCTTTATCTGTCATCACAGGGAGATCTCACCCTACTTCTAGTCCCTGTGACAGTGGTCAAGAGTACAAGATCTCTTTAATGGGGAAACGTACAGCATTAAAAGCACTTTTTTGGGCTGGTGTTCTATTAGGCTCTGTTCACACATAGGCGTTTTGAATCGCGGTCGGAACCGGAAAGTGGTTGTTAAGCCACTCTGCCCACTTTATACAATCCCTCTCTATTTTCTAATGCTATGTGCCTCTGTGTACATGCTCTATAAAAAAAATGCCGTCTATACCTTATTTCTGAGCGCCGCTCAGCGCTCACGTGACCGGCTGCCTCTCCGCTCTCTCATTCTGACAGCTGCAGAGGGAGGAGCCCGAGAACCCCCCCCCCCCCACTGATGTCAGTCGGGAGGGGAGGAGGAGAGAAGCAGCTGGTCACGTCACGTGGGCACCGAGCAGCACTCTGAAATCAGGTATAGACTGCATTTTTTTTTTTTTTTATAAAGCATGTACACAGGGGCACCTAGCATTAGAAAACAGAGAGGATTGTATAAAAAAGTAAAAGGTATTTCAGCAGAAGGAGTGGAGGGGTGGACACTCACTGGGGGAGAGGACAGAGGAGAGCTGCAGATGACAGAGGCACGTAAACTGACCACGGTGTCAAGGCTCAGCAGCCATGATAAACTGTGGTCAGTTTAGAGAGGGGAGGGCAGAACCAGGATCAGCCAGGTATTTCAGGTGTTACAGAGGGCCAAATTACACAGCACAAGTACTGTGCTGTTATTCATACTTTAAAGGAACAGGATCCATATTTATTTATTTATTTTTTAGGGTAACAAACACTTTAAGGAGGACGTAATCCCTGATGGGGTTTACTTCCCCTTTTTTCCCCCCTGCAAAGTAAAAGCATAATGGGCTAGTATGCATCGCATACTAGCCCATTATGTTGCACTTACCTGCAAAAGAAGCCAGCGATGTCTCCGCTGTCCCCGCTGAAGGTCACATCCATCTTCACCCCTCTTCCTTCCGGGGCCATGGACTCCGGCTCTGTGCATGCACGCGGGAGCCACCGGTCACAGCACGGGCCCTTTAGAAACGGCAAGATCATGCGCTTGTTTCAGTGTGCATGCGCCGATTACGTTGGCGCAAGCGTATATGGTAAATATCTCCTAAACTGTGCAGGGTTAGGAGGTTATTTCCAGTACCTACAGGTAAGCTTCATTACTACAATTTATGAGAGAGAGAGAGAGAGAGAGAGAGAGAGAGAGAGAGAGAGATTGATTAAAGATGAGCTCCAGGCTCCTTCAGAAAAAATTAAAATGTCCAGGAATCCAGCGGTGTCCTCACCCGAGCCAATTTTTCCCTTAACTATCTTGACTAAGGCAAACCAGCAGCCGGTTTCCTACTGCGCATGCGTGAACTGTGCTGCGCTTTATGAATGGGCCAGCTGCAGGGGAAAGAGGGGGGGAGCCGAGGCAAACTGAGCCAGAATTTGGTGTCGGTACTTTTTAAAACCAGGTACCCGCTCCCCCCCAAATGGTGCCAAATGTGACAGCGGAAGGGGGGGGAGGAGGAGGCAGTGTATGGGTTATACACGTGTGGAGAAAACAGATAGCGAGAGGCAATCTTCCTGGGATAGACCAACAATCCTCCAGTGGAGTAGCATAAACATATTCCTTTCCCTCTAAACTAAATGGAAGGCTTTAGGTCTTCTCCTTGTGACAGGATTAAGAGCCAGGTATAGTCCAGTGGGTATATGCAGACAATATAACAAAAACTCAACCAGCGCTAATCTCTTAAGTTGTAAACTAAAGCGACTGAATACTGAGGATAAAATTCATCAAATCCATCAATTCAAGTTTATAAAAGCAGTACAGCGCTAAAAATATATCCCTATAAATCTTCAATAAACATAAATGTCCATAAAGAGAGAGAATTTCCAGAAGAAGATCCAAGTGTGCAAGTGACATCCACATATGATAAGTGACTCTTGTAGTGATAAACCTCCACCAACAGTATCGCTAGCCGCTCACCTCAGCAAGTGGACCCCTGAATAAATTCAGTCAGGTCTAAAACAGCTGTTCCCACATTGGGAGATAAACAGGAGCAGATAACTTGGGCCAGTCAGCTTTCAGTCTCGTGGAATGATCACATGCAATAGAATAAACAACATCCAGTGCTCTCTGTTTTGCTTAAAAGTTTTAATCAAAGGTAGGTACACTTACAAAGGAAGCACTGTTCCCCAGTGCGAAGGATAAAAGCATGTAGGATACTCCACGGAGCTCGGTGACCAAGACGCGGGTGACGTCGCGATTCAAGTCACGTGATCTTTTCCGTACGCGTTACGTCCCTTGTAATGGGCGGGACTTCTTCAGCGGCGACGGCATGACATGGTCCACCCGCTTTAAATAACTCAGCTGATCAACGCAGCCAATGAGGCAAAATGTATACAGATTACCATGGTAACCAATGACCGGGAAAGGAGATGATAGTTCTAATAATAGAACCACAAGGGGGTTTGCTATAACGGTAGTGAATAACCGAAGCTTAGCCCATAATGACTAAACATATATGTTGTTACTTTGTGTAACTAATAGGAATGTGACCAGCTTCCAAAAAGGAAGTCTAGTTTGTGCGACAACCCGTGTGCTTGCTCGATTCCGTGGAACATCCTTGTATATAATAAAATAAAATAAAACTCAGTCACAATTACATCTATATATTCCAAACATAAAATACATATAAAAATTATCGGTCAGAAATAAAGCAATTAACGTCAAACTCGACGTTTAAGCCTCTAGGCAAGAGAACCTTAGTCTCGTGAATCCAATGGGATTCCCTGCGGCTGAGCTGGCGAAGGAAATTTCTCCCCCTCCAATGTTTATTACCTTTTTCAATCCCCCAGAATTTTAATCCTCTAGGGTTTTGATCATGTTCCATTTTGAAATGTTTAGAAACATTGTGGGTTTTTAATCCTTTTTTAATATTATTGACATGCTCGCGTAAACGTACATGCAGGGGCCTGGAGGTTCTTCCAATGTATTGGAGGCCGCATCCGCACTCCAACATGTATACAACTCCAACTGTCGTGCAGGTAATCAATTGGTCAATTTTGTATTCCCTGCCCGTTGAGGTAGCAACAAATTGTTTACGTTTTTATTATTGCATTTAGAATGCCTGCAAGCTGTGCAACGCCCACAGGCATAGAAACCTGAGAGAAAGGAGAATAATCTATTATCTGCTTGTGTGGGAGGATCTAACACTCCTGTTATTACTAAAGGTTTACATTCTGGTTTAAGGAATAAATCTACTTTCAATCCTTTGAACCCCGACAATAAGTACTTGGAAGTGTTCAAAAACATGTTGTTTAACGATTTGGATAAGATGAAAGTTAGAAAGGTATTGGGCCCACAGTACATCAGACAATGCATGAAATCTCTGGAGGCTAGAAATGACATAATTATACGCCCCGCAGACAAAGGTGTGGCCCTGGTTATTCTGGATAAATCCAAGTATCTCGCAGAGCTTGTTAGACTGTTGGATGATCCAGATACTTATCAGATTCTTAGTAAGGACCCTATGTTGATCTATAAGGACGAGTTACACTGGCTTGTGGAGGAAGGAAAGACACAGGGGATTCTGACAAAAAAGGAGGCGTCCTATTTGGACCCCTTATTCTGCAGAACTCCCATTATTTATTGTCTTCCAAAAATCCACAAGGATAGTATTAACCCCCCTGGTAGGCCTATTGTCAATGGTATTGACTCCATTTCCTCCAGGGTGGGTCAATACATCGATCACTTCCTCCAACCGCTAGTGAATAAAACTGAAGCGTTTCTGAAAGACACGAAACATGTCATCCAAATCATGGAGTCCACCAGTTGTTCCTCCCCGTGTATTCTGGTTACAGCAGATGTAGGGTCCTTATATACTATTATTGGACATGAGGATGCTATATCCTCGGTACAATGGGCCTTATCCAAATTTTCTGACCTTTCAACTAAACATAAGAATTTCTTATTAAAAAGTTTACGTTTTTGTTTAGCCAGGAATTATTTTTGGTTTAGCCGTCAATTTTATTTACAAAAGAGGGGCGTTGCGATGGGTGCCCGCTTTGCTCCCAGTGTGGCCAACTTGTTCATGGCCCACTGGGAGGAAGATGCAGTGTTCAGGCACCGTCCCCCACAACTAGTTTGTTACAAACGGTATATAGACGATCTGATAATGGTCTGGGAGGGAGATCGCTCCAGCCTGGATACCTTTGTACAAACTCTCGATGCTAATACCAAAAATATCCAACTGACCTGGAATTTTAGTGAGGATAAAATAGTGTTTTTAGACTTAGAGATTCGGAGGGAAGAAGATAAGTTTAGATTATGCAATTATCGTAAACCCACTGACCGTAACTCATTCAACCCATTAGAGAGCTGCCATCACAAATCATGGCTATTTAACATCCCTAAGGGACAATTTGTGAGGCTCAGACGAAACTGCACTGACGATAGTGATTTCATCTCTCAATCCATGGCACTCACCTCTAAATTTCAAGAAAAAGGTTATGATCAACTAGCCTTAAAGAGTGATATGGAAAAAGTTTTAGCCATGGATAGGTCAGAGTTGATCTCCAACAAAGTCAGAGATACTAGTAACAATGCCCCCAATTTCAAAATGTTACTTAACTACAATGTCCAATATAAGCAATTTGAAAAGCTGGTTGCAAAAAATTGGCCAATCTTGAAACAAGATCGTGTGCTGGGTCCCCTGTTGCCACCACGCCCGTCTTTTATTTACAAAAAAGCTCCGTCCTTAAGAGACCGTTTAGCACCTGGAGTGGTAGATCCTCCCACACAAGCAGATAATAGATTATTCTCCTTTCTCTCAGGTTTCTATGCCTGTGGGCGTTGCACAGCTTGCAGGCATTCTAAATGCAATAATAAAAAACGTAAACAATTTGTTGCTACCTCAACGGGCAGGGAATACAAAACTGACCAATTGATTACCTGCACGACAGTTGGAGTTGTATACATGTTGGAGTGCGGATGCGGCCTCCAATACATTGGAAGAACCTCCAGGCCCCTGCATGTACGTTTAGGCGAGCACGTCAATAATATTAAAAAAGGATTAAAAACCCACAATGTTTCGAAACATTTCAAAATGGTACATGATCAAAACCCTAGAGGATTAAAATTCTGGGGGATTGAAAAAGTTAATAAACATTGGAGGGGGGGAAATTTCCTTCGCCAGCTCAGCCGCAGGGAATCCCATTGGATTCACGAGACTAAGGTTCTCTTGCCTAGAGGCTTGAACGTCGAGTTTGACGTTAATTGCTTTATTTCTGACCGATAATTTTTATATGTATTTTATGTTTGGAATATATAGATGTAATTGTGACTGAGTTTTATTTTATTTTATTATATACAAGGATGTTCCACGGAATCGAGCAAGCACACGGGTTGTCGCACAAACTAGACTTCCTTTTTGGAAGCTGGTCACATTCCTATTAGTTACACAAAGTAACAACATATATGTTTAGTCATTATGGGCTAAGCTTCGGTTATTCACTACTGTTATAGCAAACCCCCTTGTGGTTCTATTATTAGAACTATCATCTCCTTTCCCGGTCATTGGTTACCATGGTAATCTGTATACATTTTGCCTCATTGGCTGCGTTGATCAGCTGAGTTATTTAAAGCGGGTGGACCACGTCATGCCGTCGTCGCTGAAGAAGTCCCGCCCATTACAAGGGACGTAACGCGTACGGAAAACATCACGTGACTTGAATTGTGACGTCACCCGCGTCTTGGTCACCGAGCTCCGTGGAGTATCCTACATGCTTTTATCCTTCGCACTGGGGAACAGTGCTTCCTTTGTAAGTGTACCTACTTTTGGTTCAAACTTTTAAGCAATACAGAGAGCACTAGATGTTGTTTATTCTATTGCATGTGATCGTTCCACGAGACTGAAAGCTGACTGGCCCAAGTTATCTGCTCCTGTTTATCTCCCAATGTGGGAACAGCTGTTTTAGACCTGACTGAATTTATTCAGGGGTCCACTTGCTGAGGTGAGCGGCTAGCGATACTGTTGGTGGAGGTTTATCACTACAAGAGTCACTTATCATATGTGGATGTCACTTGCACACTTGGATCTTCATCTGGAAATTCTCTCTCTTTATGGACATTTATGTTTATTGAAGATTTATAGGGATATATTTTTAGCGCTGTACTGCTTTTATAAACAGTGGGTATATGCGCCTCAAGAATCGTGGTATATGGGGAGTAAAGAGAAAACGCTCATTGCGCAAATTCCATCAAAAAGGATAATTTATTGTATAAAAAGTAAAAGTCACTCACATTTCGTAAGAAGGTACAGAGCAGTATGAAGCGTCCAGCGCTTCTAACCACAAAGATGGCCGCCGTGTTACCATCCAACCGCGTCCTGCGTCCCCAGTTTCTAGTCGCCCTTTCTACACACGTGCATAACCCATACAATGATGGTAAGGGTCAGTTTGTTTGGGTGTTGGTGATGGTGTTTACATCTCCTTTCTGAGTGTCCTTTCATTATGGATCCCGCTAAACAGAGTGTCACCACTTCCTTCTAAAGAAGAGGACTTTGTTCAGCTATTGTTATTTTTATCTTTATGGGGACATTTAGACTTATTTTCTAGCACTGCACCACTCCTCCTAACAGTATATCCTGGTAAAAGAATAAAAACATGGCACACCTTCTCCTCAATAACCCCACCCACCCCTCTTCTTTTCTTCTTCTTTTTTTTTTTTTTTAAGTTGGTTTCTCTCTACCTGTCCTCCTGTTTCCAATCTCTTGTATAATATATTTTTCTAAAAAATGGCATAATAGGGCTTGTATCACCAGTAGGCAGCCAACTTGGGAGCCTCAGAGGTTCTCGTACAGGTCATCTCTGCCTAAAGCCACACACAATCAGAGAATTGTACGAAAAATACAGATTTTAAAGCGATCGTACGATAATCTGATCATTAGTACACAGCCTTTGATTTTAATTTAATCAGTACAGTTTATGTCTTGCATGCTTGGAAACGAAAGAATACATTACTATACAATACATTACATCACTTCCGAAGTTGTATTCTGTCATACAAGAATTTTTGTAAATTGAGTAACCTCTTCATTTTTGATTTGAGACTATCATTCAAAAAAAAAAAAAAAATGAACTATCATTTGTGTGTGCGGGCCTTTACTCTGTAGATCATCAGTGGCTCCTGTCGGGTTGTTCTTTTTATCACAGCTCTCTGTTTTTCTGAACATATGTGGCTTTGTTGTAATTACTAGCCTCTTTCATCTTTCTCAGCTGCTTCTAAGATGTTGCCACCATTGATGTGACTATGAATTGTATTGCTCATGTCGTTTTTTTTAAATTAAGTATTTATTTATTTTTTTTAATACAATATATCCTAGTTAAATATTAAAATAACAACACTATATCTTAATAATAAAAGACAACAATATATCCTAGTTGAAGAATAAAAAAAAATTACAATATATCCTAGTTATAGATTTTTAAAAAATACAATATTTACAACAGTAGATCCCTTCCAATCACAATTGACCCACTCCCCCCCCTCAAAAATAGATATACCCCAGCAGCCAGCTTCAATAAGACCCTCCAGCACACCCTAGCAACTCTTGCCATTACATACATTCAGTGCTGGAGGTGCCGAAATAGCATTCTCCCCCATTCCTGCTGTAAAAAGCTTGGCATATTAGTTTTAAAACCTATGGGCTTAAAAATAAAATAAACTTGACCTAAAACCATACTAGTTTGCCTTTAAATTGTTTTTTAAGGCAGAAGTTTTTTTTTTTATCTTAATGTATTGTATGCATTAAGATAAAAAACCTTCTGTGTGCAGCAGCCCCCCTCAGCTCCTCTAATACTTACCTGGGCCCATCTCGATCCAGCGATGTTGCACGAGAGACTCGGCTGTCCGGGACACTCCCTCCTGTATGACTGAGGGACACAGCGGGCGCCATTGGCTCCCACTGCTATCAATCAAAGTCAGTGAGGAGACAGAGGTGGCGGAGCCGAGTCGTGGCTCAATGTGTCTGAATGGACACACACAGCAGCAGCTTGGCTCAGGGGCCACCTTATTAAGCTGCTTGCTGTGGGGGCATTCGGCAGGGGGAAGCGAGGGACCCGAGAAGAAGAGGATCTATGCTGCTCTGTGCAAAACCATTTCACAAAGCAGGTAAGTATAACATGCTTGTTGTTTTTAAACAAAAGAAAAACAAGACTTTGGTATCACTTTAATGTTACATTTTTGTTTGTGTTTTCTTTCACCCAGGGAAGTTGGAGATGTGGCAAAAGCAAATCCTTATGAGGTAAGGGCTTATTTAGCCCAGAATATATTTTCTTAAATGATACAGGGGGTTATTTACGACAGGCAAATCCACTTTGCACTACAAGTGCACTTGGAAGTGCAGTCGCTGTAAATCTGAGGGGTAGATCTGGAATCAGGGGAAGCTCTGCTGATTTTATCATCCAATCATATGCAAGCTAAAATGCTGTTTTATATTTTCCTTGCATGCCCCCCTCAGATACAGTTGATACAGCGACTGCACTTCCAAGTGCACTTGTAGTGCAAAGTGGATTTTCCTTTCGTAAATAACCCCCACAGTGTCATTATTCTATAACTTTCTGAGCTGTGATCTTGAATTTCAGCTTTGGTTATGCAGCAGAAGAAATTTGCATCTGCCTAAAACGTTCTAGCTAAAGGAATGTATTAGTACAAAATGAGGGGGGGGGGGTGGGACCCCAGCTTTCTTGTGGTTCCATAAAGAGGTCCTTTTCCAGTTTAAAGTTGAGACCCCATTTACAGTAATGCCACGTACACACGGATTTTCTGACAACAAAAACGTGGATTTTTTTTGGTTCAAACTTGTCTTGCATACACACAGTCGCACAAATGTTGTCAGAAATTCCGAACATAAAGAACGCGCTGATGTACAACACGTACGACGGGACTATAAAAATGAAGTTCAATAGCCAGTGCGCCACTCATACTTGATTCCGAGCATGCATGGAATTTTGTGTGTCGGACTTGTGTACACAAACTCGCAATTTCTGACACGTTTTGTTGTCGGGAAATTTGAAAACCTGCTCTCAAACATTTGTGTGCGAAAATTCCGACAGCAAATGTTTGATGGAGCATACACACGGTCGGACTTTCCGACAACTAACTCACATCGAACATTTCCCGTCGGAAATTCCGATCGTGTGTACGCGGCATAACAGTTAACTGTGTTGCTATACATAAGTTACCCAGGCAATCTATCCATGTAAGAGAAGAGTTTAAATACTTACCTCTCCTCCCCCCCCAAGCCACCAAACACAGCTTGGATCCTGAGAAATCTTAAGTTAGCTGGAAAACTGACACTTCTGGAAGTGTCAATCTCCTGGGTCCTCTGCAGTTCTTACTGGTTCCACATGCTGATTTATTCTCTCTCCACCACTATCCCCAAGGAATAGACACAATGGGTCTGATTAGCAGCTGATCCTGGGGAGAGGATCATTAGCTGCCTCATTTTGCACTGAATCTTGTGGCCATGGAGGGTGGTTTGTAGTGAGATGTTTGAGGTGCTAGACGGGTTGGTGTTTATAACAACAAAACTTTGTCTGTTCATTATAGCCCTAAGGCTTCATGCACACTGCAGCTCAAAAAAGCTGCTTCTATAGGCGTCTGAGATTTTTTTTTTTTTTTTACCCCTCCATGTTAGACTATGTGGTTTATTTACTAAAGGTAAATCCACCGTGCACTACAAGTGCACTGCAAGTTCACTTGGTAGTGCAGTCGCTGTAGATCTGAGGGGGACATGCAATGAAAATAAAAAAAAACAGCATTTTTTGCTTGCACATGATTGGATGTTAAAAATCAGCAGAGCCTCCCCTCATTTCAAATCTTCCCCTCAGATCCACAGCGGCTGCACTTCCAAGTGCACTTGTAGTGCACAGTGGATTTGCCCTTAGTAAATCAACCTCCCTGTGTCAATGCACGTTATAGGTCTTTCAGGTGTTATGAAACCCGGGAGTTAAGTTGCAAAAAAAAAAAAAACCATCAGGAGAGGAGAGGAGCTTTTGACCATAAAAACCACTCAAAAGCTGAGCTCCTTTACGTGCATTAATGCTAATTACCGGGCACTAACACATGTTAATGCTAGGCATGTTCTTGCATTAATACATTCTAATGGCCAGACCTCTGGCCAACAGAATGTAGTAACGTCAGATGCAGGAACGTGCGTTAACACTCATGCATAATGTGGCTTTTTACTGTGTTTTTGCTGCTGATAAACTCCTGTAGGGGAATGAAGCATCATTTGGCATATACAGTGTGCATGAGGACTTACAAAGGAAGCCACAAGGACAAAAGAAGTCCAGATGGCTGAATTTTATAATTTTTTTTATGACAAATTAGAAGCATGGAACCATTATATAATGGTTCATAAATATTTTAAGGAATAAATTAAATAGCGTGGCGCTAAATTATTAAAACATGATAGAACATATACCGTGCATAAAACGCTAATATAAATGAATGATAAAAATCTCAATTCATAAAGTGCAAAATGTGAACTAAAAGCAAATTTACATTTCATAATAAATAGAGCCACAATTAATAAAATTAATGTGTTGAAAAAACAATATTCAAATGCTTTAAATAAATAATAAGTCCCAGTTCATTAATTAAAAAAATCGGTAATATCCAAGTGCAAGTGAATACCGCTCTCATCCAATAAATATAAGCGATCCAAGAAATAGATAGTTGTTACATCCAATGCTGCTCACCACAGTGATATAAGATAAGGTTGGCTCCTTACCAGACACTGTAGTGTGAACCGTATTAAATGGTCAACAGCAGGTTTGAAATAACCAGGATGTCTTCCTGTCACTCCTCATCCCCTTATTATTTGTTTATAGGATTTGAATATTGTTTTTTAAACACACTAATTTTAATTATGTTGGTGTACCTTTTTATGAAATGTACATTTGCATTTATTTCATATTTTTGCACTTTAGGAGTTGAGATTTTTATCAATTTATTTTAGAGTTTTAGGCACATTAAGTACGGTATATTTTCTATCGCGTTGTATTAATTTACCGCCACACTATTTGATTTACCGTATTTATGTACTAATTTGGTATCACAGATTTTGGCGTAGGCTGCTTTTATGTGTTAAAATCTTCCCCAGTGCAGAATTATTTTTGTTTTTATATTTTAAGTAATAATAACTCATAAAGCTTCCTAAAAATGATTAATGAGACAAATAAAATTGCATTACATAAATGTATAAAGGGGTAAAAGAGAAGACAACTGAGACATTAAAAAAAGGGCTTTCTTTCAGTCTTTAGTCAAACTGCAAAGAGCTCACAAAATCATGGTAATGTTGGTACAAAATAGAGGAGACTTATTGTTAAGAGCTAAATTTGCCCCCCCCAAATGCAAGCAACATCATGGAATAACCATTTCTTCTTTCCCCTCAGCCTCAAGTATCCGACAAAGATGTGCCTGCCGACTTCAGGAATGTTTTCGATAAACTGTCAGTGGGTGTAAGTGAATTTCAATACTTTTAATAGAATAGAGTGAGAGACAGTAAAGGATATGTCGTGTTTTGTAGGTGAGGCTAGTGCTACAGAACCAAGAACCTCACTCATTCATATATAAATATGTTCCCTTACTTAAAGTGGAACCAAAATCAAACACTAGGTCCACTTTAAGAAATTAAGGAGGAATTAGGAAGGGTAGGCCTTGGTATTAGAATAAGGTTGCCACCTTTTGTTCAAGCCAAACCTTAACATATTTGCAGCACAGGGCAATTTATTTTTTTTTTTTTTGCAGTAAACACTATAGGACCTGGGAAACATTTGGGTGCCACAAGGAAAGCACTAAAGTGACACGCAGACCACGCTGCAGCGAACAGTGGGTGTGGCCAAATTGCTCTTGCTCACATCATTGCCCCACCCTTCAGTGATGCCAAACCTGGCCCCAGACAGCTGCCCACATCTCCTGGTTGGAAACAGATTTGTGTGTGACAATCTCGGTTACTTGGGGAACCACAGCCCTGTCTGAATTATGTGTCCGGGTTTCAGGAGGGCGGAAACCCGGACACATGATTCAAAACTCGGACTGTCCAGTTGAATCCTGGACAGGAGTCAACCCTGTATTAGAACCAGATTTAACTCAGCTGTTCATGGTAACAGAGAGATTTTGTAATACAGTTCGGCGTTATGTCAGTGACACGCTGTAGGGTCACAGTTGAAGTCAATAAAGATCCTCCGGTGCAGTACTGCTGGAAGCCACAAAAGCAACTGCCTAGTTTAGAATACATGATCTGGAATGAAAGAAAACAGTCAGATATTGTGACGGATCCTATTCCACACTCCACTGAGTGCCCCCGTCAATAACACCGCTTCCTCCAGTATGACCATCAGACAGATATAATATTATAGCTGCAGTAAATACACTCTATCGAAAAGCCAGTGGTGTGCAAAACACACCTCAAAAACTTCCACCCGGTGCCAAAAAAAAGTGCCCACACATAGAGAGTGAAACACAAAAACGTGCAACGGGTGTACAGAGTCCTCCACTAGGGAAGGACCTTACCCTGATCCCCCGGGGCGTTAGGCTCCAGACAGGGACTGAGGTACTCAGACAAAGGGTCCATCCGGCCGAAACCAGGCGGACCCCCACAACTGGAAGGACTGCCGAAGCAGACCAACCCAAGTACAGTGGGGCTCTCCCGAAGAGAGACCCCTCAAAGGAGAGGGCAAATCAAGCCAAAAGGCCTATGTCCACCCCCTCCCAAGACTTTCAGAGTAGGCCCGAGGACCCACACCCTACTCGCCACACAGTGACAAACGTGTATACAAGACAACCAAAAAAAGACAAAAAGGTGACAAACAGGGGTAAAAGAAAGAGTGGGGAAGATAGTGAGATGGGAGAGTGAAAGTGGCCATTGTGCTATACAATGGCCGGCCCTCCGGCCAGGCATAAAAATTTCCCCTGGTCCTGGCCAAAAGGCCCGGCCCAAGAGGCAGGTGCGAAAAACGTGTGTTGTGGTGAAGTGACCATGGTGCCATAAAATCAAGTGCTTTCACACCGTGACTATACGGTACCCTGAACTGCCACTTCAGGGGCACATTCACCACTGGCTTTTCGAAAAAGCCCTGACCCACAGCCCAGACCACAGCAGCCCCCACCCCAGGCAGAAAGGTATGGAGTTCTGGAAGCTTGGAAAGAGCCCTTGCCATCAGGCTTCACCGTCGTTCCGTCCCTCCTACCTAATTACATTCGGGAAATACTGGCCGCTCCCCCGGTGGGAGAAAGGGGAGCCAGCGTTCTCTCCCAAATAACTGTCCAGAGCTAGAGCTGCCCCAATCCAGGCCAGAAGGCCAGGATCCCGACCCTCCGCCAAGACCGAATGGTTCTCCGTCCCCATCAGAAGGCTTCCCTTTCGGCTACAAACCGCTCCGGGTTACCTTCACTCCAGCAGGTTTTGCATAGAAACCGCAATCCCATCTCTATCTCGCCATAGATCAGGGACAGAAGCAAGCGCCACCTCCTGAAAACTGATAAGAACAGATACTAGACTTGATCTTAGCCAAAAGGCTGAGAAGCAATTAGCAATAATCACGCCTCAGTTGAACCTCATTGGCTATGATACTGCCACTGCGCAAAGTGGCAGTATCACTTTACAGCAGCTGCAGTAAATACACTCTATCGAAAAGCCAGTGGCGTGCAAAACACACCTCAAAAACTTCCACCCGGTGCCAAAAAAAAGTGCCCACACATAGAGAGTGAAACACAAAAACGTGCAACGGGTGTACAGAGTCCTCCACTAGGGAAGGACCTTACCCTGATCCCCCGGGGCGTTAGGCTCCAGACAGGGACTGAGGTACTCAGACAAAGGGTCCATCCGGCCGAAACCAGGCGGACCCCCACATCTGGAAGGACTGCCGAAGCAGACCAACCCAAGTACAGTGGGGCTCTCCCGAAGAGAGACCCCTCAAAGGAGAGGGCGAACCAAGCCAAAAGGCCTATGTCCACCCCCTCCCAAGACTTTCAGAGTAGGCCCGAGGACCCACACCCTACTCGCCACACAGTGACAAAACGTGTATACAAAGACAACCAAAAAAAGACAAAAAGGTGACAAACAGGGGTAAAAGAAAGAGTGGGGAAGATAGTGAGATGGGAGAGTGAAAGTGGCCATTGTGCTATACAATGGCCGGCCCTCCGGCCAGGCATAAAAAATTTCCCCTGGTCCTGGCCAAAAGGCCCGGCCCAAGAGGCAGGTGCGAAAAACGTGTGTTGTGGTGAAGTGACCATGGTGCCATAAAATCAAGTGCTTTCACACCGTGACTATACGGCACCCCTGAGCTGCAGTAAATACAAGTCTAGTCGATAATAGCTTGTAGAATCTTGACTGCTTTATTGGGCAGAACACAGCCTTTTTATACACATTTAACACAAGGGGTTAGATAACGAGGTAGGGCTGACTCATGGACACTTCCCCCCTCCCCTCTAGCAAAAACTTAAAAGACAATAATATAATTAACATGTTAATTAACACAACACTTAAGGCAGACCTGGTGACCAGACAGTTCGTCTCTGCAGGTTAATGTGATCAGCTCTTTCAAGAGTCATGTATTGTTCAGAATAAACAACTGAGAATATTCTTTGGGCAAGTTCAAAAAAATAAAAGATTAATATAGAAATACCAAATAACAGGGTGAATGTGGACAGAAAAAGGTCCTTGCAGCCAGTGTCCGCGACAGATATGCTTATATTGACTCCTATACCCCTAACAAACGTCCCTAATGCCTCCCTGATTGTTTAAAGTGGAACCAAACTTTGAGCATAGGCCCTTGTCCATTTTAAAGATTTGCAGAAGAATTTGATTTTGCTTTACATCAACTGAGCCCCTGTGTGGGAAGTTTTAGTCTATCATAGTATATATTATGTATACCAAGAAATCTGCTTCCAAAGAAGAAGTACAGCATCTATCGAAAAATATATGAATCTTTTAGTTGTAGGTCTGGGAACTCTCACAGACCAGAGATGTATTATTGGTAAGGACTTAACTCAACTTTAAAATATTTAATGTAGATTTAATAAAGAGGTGATTTGGGATAGACCTGAACAGTAAAGCTAGGTATGGCTCCAAGGATACAGGTCATATTAACACTATGTTTTATTTATTTTTCATGTTTCCGCAAGAATTCTTGTTTTACTCAGAGGATAGTCTAACACAGAAGAAAACTTATCTTTATCCATGGTCTTGTAGTCTTCCCACTGGTTCTACTTTTGACGACCAGTCCCCCGAAGCCTGTCATATTGCTGGTCTTGTCGCTGCCCCTCTTGCCGACATCAGCAATGTAGGACCAGCAGTCATCAGGGGGGAGATTTACTAAAACTGGAGCACTCAGAATCCGGTGCAGCTGTGCATGGTAGCCAATCAGCTTCTAACTTCAGCTTGTCCAATTAAGTTTTGACAATAAAACCTGGAAGCTGATTGGTTTCTATGCACAGCTGCACCATATTTTGCACTCTCCATCAAATTTCCCCCCATGTGTCCTAGATTGTATAGGATGTTTTAGGCGTGCTCGCCAACATTCTGGCATTGGGAGAATGACAGGGGCACGGAGAAAGGCAAGTATTCATCTGTATCACATCAACCCCTAGTAAAAGGAGCATTATATTCTGCACCAGCTGGGGGGATAGAGAACTAACTTTTGATATTTTATTTATTTTATTTATACCCAGAGTTCCGCTTTATATTAGCAATGCACATATTATAATTTGGTGGCTTTGGCACTTTGTTTATCACAGTTTGCCTGGCTAGAGAGGGTAATAACCTATAATATCCAATCAACAATCTTACTGTACTATCCAGAAGAAAATATTATACAGTATGTTACTATTACATTTAGGTTTTTGTACATCATTCTTTACATTTCCTATTGATGTCTTTTATATCATTGCCTACTGGTTCTTATCTCTTTTGTAGAAAGGAGAAATCAATGCCAAGGATATGCAGGCAATTCTCAACAAACTTCTGGCCCGAAGTAAGTTTATCTTTTGTACCAAATGAATGATTTTAAAGGGAAAATACAGAGAGTTTTAGTGAGCTCGTTATTTCAGGTTATTACTGCGGTTTCTACTTTGAAAGGCCCATTCTTTTGATTTCAGTGAAGTAGGGAAAGATTAGAGCATCTGTCAGGTTTTTATTGCCATCTGTGTTCCATTGGAGGGATTTCAAACTATCCACATTAATTCACTTTCTCCAATTGGGAAAGAGGCAGAAACAAATTTTATTATAGTGAGAAAGTGTTGGACATTCTAACATTTTTTTTATTGCTGCCTGTGTCTTCCTGTCCATGTGACACCACCCACCTCCCCCACCCCTCATTTCTTGTCTTGAGGTCAAAGTCAGTAATAAAAACCTGATCGAAAGAGTACAGCATTTTTTGTATGACCTTCATATGTTTCCGTACTTGCTCTTTCATATTTTTTTCCATATTCCATTTTATCATATTTTATTCTATTAAATATAGAGATTTGCAGATTAGCCACTAGGGGGAGCAAACTTTTTTTTTTTCAATTAATCTGCCTTCACTCTTAAAGAGTTTGTAAACCACAGAAAAAAAAAAACAGTAAAAAAACCTGCAAGACAAAAGGCATTATGAGCTAGTATGCATCACATACTAGCTCATTATGAAATACTTGCCTTAGAACGATTCCCTGCAGTGCCGCCCGCACTCCGCTTCCATGGATGACAACTTTTACTGGAGTTACCTCCGGATTCGCGGGCTCTGGCGCCATGATTGGCCAGAGTGATAACGTCACTCCCACACATGCGTGTGGGAGCCGCTGGTCATGGCACGGTCCCTGAAAAAAATGGCACAAGCAGCCTGTTTCTTTGGTGCGCATGCACCTATGACGTCGGCAACAGCGTATATAGTGAATATCTACTAAACGGTGCAAGTTTAGGAGGTACCTACATGTAAGCCTTATTATAGGCTTACCTGTAGGTGCAAGTGGTGTAACAGCGTTTACAACCACTTTAACAATTGTTGATATTAGATATCACTTAAATAGCTTTTACAGTATCTCACAAAAGTGAGTACACACCTCACAATGTAAAGTAGTGAGTGTACAGCTTGTATAACAGTGTAAATTTGCTGCCCCCTCAAAATAACTCAACACACAGCCATTAATGTCTAAACCGCTGGCAACAAAAGTGAGTACACCCCTAAGTGAAAATGTCCAAATTGGGCTCAATTAGCCATTTTCGCTCCCCGGTGTCATGTGACTCGTTATTGTTATAAGGTATCAGGTGTGAATGGGAAGCAGGTGTGATAAATTTGGTGTTATCGCTCTCACTCTCTCATACTGGTCACTGGAAGTTCAACATGACACCTCATGGCAAAGAACTCTCTGGGGATCTGAAAAAAAGAATTGTTGCTCTACATAGAGAGAATCTAGGTGGAATTTATCATTCCTGTTGGCAGGGCAAAGCAAAGCTAAACAGTAGGGATGAACCTGATGTACCTGGGTTTGGTATAGGGCAGGTTCAGCAAGATTTACTGAAGTGCAGGTGCCGAATGCAAACCTCATTGAAGCCAAATGTTAAAAACCATAATTGACCATATCTAGGCCAATATGCAGGGGATTGTCAAACACTAGCATGAAAGGGCTGGGCACTGGCCTGGGTAACATGTACCAAAGCAAAGAAATGTATATTTTTTAAATTCCGGCCAGTAAATTAATGGGACTGGATGATGTCACTGGTTGCTAAGGATGCAACAAGTGCCAGCAGCTTCCACAACAACCATTGACAGGAAGAAAGCTGTAGCATTACTGCTACTATATATGAGATTCTGTTCCTGTTAAACAAGCAAAAAGCCTGGAATTGTGTTTAGAACAAAACTGGAGCTCATCCCTACAAAACAAGAGCAGTGAGACTGATTGTGCAATAGATTTAGTACAAGGTTACAGCCTGAGTCATAAAATCCTCCTTTGCAAAATGTTACACTTTGCTGACGGACAGACTGAGGGCATCTAATGGCAGAAAGGAATTACTGTGGGGGACAGCATGAGAGAGGAAGTAAATATTGCAGCCAGAGCTGCATTTTTAATATTTTGCATCTCCAAGAGAAGTTTTAATGACCTTTGCACACAGATCTGGATAGGGTTTTTTTATACACAATATGCTACAGTGCTCACTTTTAAAGTGTTTCTAAACTCAAAAAGTAATATATTGCAGCTTACCAGTCCTAAGGTATGGTGGCTGGGTTAGTTTTTTGTCTCTATTTTTTGCCTGCTGAAAATGTTCTTAGTAGCCTGAAAAACGAAAATGAATGCAGCCACAACATCTAAGGACTTATAAGCTGAAGTATATTACAATTTAGTTATTGGGTTTAGATACACCTTAGCCCTTGTTACAGCACTTTCAAAAGCCAGATGGCAATGTGTGATTTTTTTTCTTCTCTTTTTAGGAACAGATTTAAAGTCCAGTGGATTTACAATGGCGACGTGCAGAGAGATGATCTCCCTCATGGATGTATCCTTTCTGTGACCGTATGTTGCAGATATGTCAGACAAAGGCTGTAATTTTTGGAAAAGCTGCAGTAGGCTCACAAGCTTGGCCAAATTTCAATTCTTTAAAATGTCAAAATGGCAACAATCAATCGATCTGTAACTCCAATGTTGTTGCAGTTATCTATGATCTCAGAAAAACTCTTTAGTTGCCTTTGACCAAAAAGCTGGCCATAGATGGGTAGAAGTTTGAATGCAAAATCTTGGGAAAAGAAGGTTCTAAGAAAGTTTGTTCATTTTTCTAATCATTTTTGGGTCAAATCAAGGTTCATTTTTTTTTACCACAATACAAGAAAATTGTAAGGCGCAGGAGGGAAAATTTCTGTAGAAAGAACAAATATCTAACATTACATGTGTTTTTTTTTTTGTTTGGTAAAGTCCATTCATTCTAAAATCAATTAAGCTATGATTAAGCACCAGTGAGAGTGGTGTGAAACGCGTTCGCAGTTTGCAAAATTAATCTGTTTTTGTACAGACTGTAGCTTCAATAAAGGAGACAACTATTTTTGGAGTGCGGCTATCCGGATCTTTATTTGCTCATATGTAAAATCAAATGTTAAAAGCAAACAAAATCTTTACAATGACAAATGAATGCTTTGAGAATATTTGTAAGAATTTTACTAAAACTTTTCTTAACAATTTTTGTTTGAAATTCTATCCATCTATGGCCAACTTTAGTTATGTATTTTGTGCATGTACAGTGGCTGTGGGCATTCGATTGACCAAAACCAGGAAACAATTCTTAAACTGATAACAATTTTTGGAACCCTTTGTTGACAGAGAGATTTTCATTATTGTGTTAAAAAATAATCGTGGTCACACTGCAATTCAGTTGCACAGAGAAGCATTCCATATTACACATACCCTCAGGGTCTGATTTAATAAGGCTGACTATACACCGTTTGACTCTCGGCCAGTTCAGCAGGAACCGGCCAAGATTCGACCTGCTAATGGGCAGGCTGAATGTACCAAGTTGATCAATCAACTTGGGTACAATCAGCCTGCCAGATTCTCTTGCAGTTATCACTGTCTTTTCCCAGCGGGGACGGTTGCGGGGACGGCAAAGTTAACGGTTCTCATGAAAGAGCACCCCCCCCCATACCCAGTAATACTCACCTTGCTCCCCTGCCACTCTGTTCTTCATTCCAGCTAGAAATCCATACCTTGTATAAACTCAATGATGGATGGTATTGAATCTTAAACAGAGATCATCTCTCATGTGACAGTGTTTGGGCCTGGTGATTGGCCACTCAGGCCTGAGTACTGCTACCACAGAGAAGGAGATATGCTTCCTCATACCTGGAAGTATTGGGTGTTTCCTGAAGGATCTGATAAAGCAACAAAGTAAAGTGGGGTTCCACCCAAATTTTAAACTTTATCTTACCCCATTCATTAATTGCCTAGATGCTCAAATGCCTGTCCAAAAAAATTATATCGCCGTAATTACCTCTTATTTTTAATTCATAGTTCCACTTCCTGTTTCTCCTCCCGTGGGAGTAGGGGTGTTTCTTGCCTTTCCCATTTCCTCCTGGGAGCTAGTCTCAGGCTTCCCAAGATGCAGTGCAGAACGCCGTCATGCCTTTGGTTGCCATCACAACGGGGCGGGAACTTCCGACGATGCCCCCCGTTGTGATAGACTGGAAGTAAACTAGTAAAGGGTCTCGGAACGCCTCTTCATCTGTACCCAGAGGAGTACTTTGATTTTCCTGGATGGATTAGCTTTCCACACCGAACATCTACTTTCTGCCGATCAGCTGGTTTTGCTGCAAATTCCAGTTCAGGTGGTTTTCTTGGGAAATAATCAGTTCAGGAACTTCTATTATGAAACATGATTAAAAAAACAATTCCTTGACTTAAATCTGTTAAGATGGATGGCACTGGAACGCTGAGTCTGGTAGAATTTAGAACCCTCTGGATGAAGATACAGAAATATGTGGTAACGTACTGTTCCTGCTATACATTTAATATGTAATATTGCTGTGATTTTAGTGTTGGACATAACAAAGTAAACATATGCAAAAACACTTATACATCCCCTTTAAATGTAATCTGCATACAGGATATCTTTATTAAAGCAGACAGTGACAGATCAGGCACCATGGATGCCCATGAAATGAGGATGGCATTACACAATGCAGGTAACATATATCTGTTTTATTGAAAATTGATGTAAGAGGTCCTTACAAAGTTGGGCCTTTCTTCTCCCTCTTAAGCATAGTGAAAGAGATCATTTGTAGGTTGTTTTTGTTCCAATCAGATATAAGGTGTGATGTAGTATATGAAGTGGAAAGCTCCTGGTGAAAATGTACTAGATGGCAAAATGAATCACTAAAGAGAACCTTTATAATTATTCAGAAAAGCTCTACCTTTTTTCATAAAAATTCTGACCTTGAGATACACTCCAGTGATTTTGCCTAGGCTAAGATAATGTCATCAGTCTGCTGCAGGCAGGATTAAAGGGGTTGTAAACCCTCGTGTTTTTTCACCTTAATGCATCCTATGCATCCTATGCAGTCACTGCCCCCCCCCCCTCTCCCATTTTACTTACCTGAGCCCCTTCATCTCTTCGGCGGGGACGCACTGTCCCGCTCTCCATGGGGTCCCAGTTCTTGATTGGATAGATTGATAGCAGCGCAGCCATTGGCTCCCACTGCTGTCTATCAAATCCAATGACGTGGGCGCGGCCGAGTCTGGCATTCGTGTCTATGGACACAAATTCTGGACTCGGGAGCGCGCCCACAAGGTAACTACCTCGGGAGATCGCTTCTCCTAGGGGGTTATCTGATGTGGGGAGGAGCCGCGAGAGCCGCCGGGGGACCCCAGAAGACGATGTTCGGGGCCACTCTGTGCAAAATGAGCTGCACAGTGGAGGTAAGTATGACATGTTTTTTATTTAAAAAAAAAAAAAACGATCCTTTACAATAACTTTAAGCATTTCCTCATTCACTTTTTCCACAGTGACGAAAAGGCTTTCAAGAGGGTCTGGGATTTTGATGTGAGATGTTATACAAAGTAGCGGGAGGGCGTAATATTTGAAGAGCTCACTGGCTCAGGTTAGGATGCTCACAACAGACAAGGCCACCCTCCAGTGGGTACACCAGCAGGTTACCAGAAACATGTACAAATGGAAGGTGCGCCAGACCAAAAGATCCAGCACTTAGGTTCCCTGCACAGATTCACACAGGAAAAAAGCTCTATTTTCAGTCCATTCAAGGTTCTTATTTTAACTAGGCCTGGTTCACACCTATGCAGTCTGCAATGCTTTATACGGTGCGCTTTGCATTTCTGCACACACATTTTTGACGTGTTTTTACTTTTGCATTTTTTATGCTTTTGGGGGGGGTTTTTTGGCCAATTTGTTGTTAGGCAGATTGAAAAACGCAAATTGCGGCAAAATCCATGACATGCTTTTCCGCAGCTTCTCCATTAAAGTCTATTGAATTAAAAATGCACCATTTTGCATTTAAAAAAGTCCCTGACCCTTTCCAAAAATGCAGCGGCTGAAAAAAAGCATGGATGTAAACGTATCCCATAGGAACACATGTTAAATGAATTATAGTGCGTTTCTGCAAAAAGCACTAAAAAACGCATAGGTGTGAACCAGGCCTCAAGCCCTGATGAAAGGGGGGGGGGGGGGGAGTTGACCCCTGAAATGCATTAGTTTTTTTTTTTTAGTGCAAACTGATAAATTAATTTGGTCTCTATTACCTTTTGGTCTAGTGCTCTGTCCATTTGTGCATGTTTTTTCTTCCACAGTGATCAGACTGTAACATTATAACTTGGCAGCAAGTCCCAAGGTCAGAGGGTGCAGCAGGGGCTGATCTGTGTCAGAAATTTGTCAGCCAAGAACTGGACATGCACCAGGATTCACATGGGTGTGCCATCTCTGAGCTGGTATCTTAGCCCAGGAATAGGGACTCTGGATGTCTATTCTCTCTGGATGAGAGCCCATAAATACCTAAAAGACTGACTCATTAGTTAGCATGCATGCTAAGCCCACTTTATGTTATCCCAATAACAGAAGATACAGCAATGATGGCTAAAAATAATCACTGACATTGTTTTCTTCCAGGATTTAATCTTAACAACCAGATCCAGCAGAGCATCGCTCAGCGCTACGCTTCCAATGACCTGACTGTACACTTTGATGCATTTGTTGCCTGCATGATACGTCTGGAGACTTTGTTCAGTAAGTGAGATATCAGCAAACCAAAACCTCTGATGAACCCGCAGACATTACACAGAGCACTCATTTTATAGTGCTGACATTTAAAGTGGTTGTAAAGGCAGAAGGTTTTTTTTATCTTAATGCATTCTATGCATTAAGATAAAAAGCCTTCTGTGTGCAGCAGCCCCCCAATACTTACCTGAGCCCAACTCTGTCCAGCGATGTCTACGAGTGTCTCAGCCGTCCAAAATTCACCTTCCTGATTGGCTGAGACACAGCAGCAGTGCCATTGGCTCCCATTGCTGTCAATCAAAGTCGGCTAGCCAATCAGGGGAGAGAGGGGTTGGGGCTGGGTCAGGGCTTTGTGTCTGAATGGACACAGGGAGCTGTGACCTGGCTTCGGTGCCCCCACAGCAAGCTACTTGCTGTGGGGGCACTGAACAGGAGGGAGGGGCCAGGATCACAGAAGAGGCACCCGAAAAGAGGAGGATCAGGGCTGTTCTGTGCAAATCCACTGCAACAGAGCAGGTAAGTATAAGAGCCCTTTCACAATGGGGCGGTTTGCAGGCGCTATTGCGCTAATAATAGCGCCTGCAAACCGACCCGAAAGTGCCGCTGCTGTGTATCCAGTGTGAAAGCCCCGAGGGCTTTCACACTGGAGCGATGCGCTGGCAGGATGGTAAAAAAAGTCCTGCCAGCAGCATCTTCGGAGCGGTGAAGAAACGGTGTGTATACCGCTCCTTTACTGCTCCTGCCCATTGAAATCAATGGGATGGCGCGGCTATATTGCCGGCAAAGCGCCTCTGCAGAGGTGCTATGCGGTGGTATTTAACCCTTTCTCGGCCACTAGCAGGGGGTAAAACCGCCCCGCTAGTGGCCGAATACTGACGGCATAACGCCGCTAATAATAGCGGCGTTTGACCGCCGACGTCGCTCCCCGCCCCAGTGTGAAAGGGCTCTAACATGCTTATTATTTTTATAGAAAAAAAAAAACCAATCCTTTACAATCACTTTGAGACTCCTTTTACACGCTAAAACAAACGCCGCTCTACTGCTAATGGTCGGCGCTTTCAGTGTAAAAGCAGCCTAAGGACTTTTACATTTTGGAGTAGGACTAAGGCTTTAGGAAGCAGATGCGCTTAGGATATTGTTAATGTGGGGTCAAAGGTTAGGGGGTTAAAGTAGTAATAAACCCCGAACTAAAAAAATAATATATAGCAGTTTACCAATGCTTGGATGTGGTGGTTGCATTGGTTTTCTTTTTTTATGGCTTTTCCCCTTTTTATTTTGATCTGGCCATTAACATACCTGCTGTATAAGAGTGCCCCCATTCTGGATGAAGGAACAAAATGGACACCCTTGGACACATCATTCTCAATCTGGGGGAGGGAAATGTTAGATGCACTAGCAGATTTAGATGCACTAACAAATTGAAGCCAAACTCCAAATAAAACTTTTTAAGTAGTTACAGCAAACTGTTTTGTTCCTTTTGGGATAAAGGTTTTTACATGAATAAGCTGATCATTGTAAGCACCCCTCTCAGTGGTAGATGTTTTGTTTCAACCCTCTAACTGCTACATCTGCACGACAGCTTGTTCTGTTGAAAATCAACAGACTTACCAGGTAAAAATAAAAGAAACAAAGCCTAAAAAAAGAAAACTAATGCCGCCATCACATCCAACAATTGGTAAGCTGCAATATAATAAATGTTTGATTTTAGGTTTAATACTGCTTTAAGGTTAGGCTGCCCATAGATGATTCGTTATTTTTTTTTGATTATCCAGAGGGCTGATCGAAAAAAAAAAAAAACTGATTCCCCCATCCACATAAGCAAAGTGCTTGGAGGAATCCTCCCTACTGTGCCACTGTATTCTGATAGCGGGACTCCTCTGCTGTCAGAATATATTGATCAGCTGCTGCAGCTGATTGACTGCAGCTGCTGATCAACAAACATTTTCCAACATTCCTATTTGACAGAAGTTGTTAGATTGACATCTGTTGAGCGGTTAACAACTACAGGGAAAAAAATTCGTCCAGTCCTTCCTGAACCTGCAAAATTTGGATCCATCTGTGGCCAGCTTAAAGTATAAGGTGTATATATATATATATATATATATAGATATAGATATAGATAGAGATATATATATATGAGAGAGAGAGAGAGAGAGAGAGAGAGATAATTTTAAGTATATATGTAAAGGCAAAACTTTTTTTCTGTTTTGGACAGAGTGGAGATGGGTTAGAACACCTGTCAGGTTTTTATCCTGCCTGTCCAGCACCCTGAATAAAAGTTGCTTACCGTACCTTGCTCTTATGAACACGGCCTACTACAATCTTCCCAAATATTCTTTCCTCTGACCATGCTTGCACACCTGATCCCCATTCCAGGGATCTATCTGCTGATAATAGTGATGTTTGTACAATGTGTCTGGAGATTGATTTGATTTGTGAAAAGCAGTAAGACAGTTCTAGGAACAGGGGGGTGTTTGTGATTTAAAATAGGTTATCAGCGCTTACAGAACTGGTTGATAAATCTGAGTCTCAAGCCTAATACACACTAGTAATTTTTTTTCGTTTTGAAAAAAAAGTGACAGCTCAGGTCGGAGCCACTGTACTAACAATCCGATGTTGGTACAGTGATCTCCCCTGCTGTGCTATTGCTTTCTGACAGAGGGACGCCCCCCCCCCCCCCAGAACACTATGGTCAGCGCTTTCAGCCATTGGCTGAGAGTGCTGATCTGGAGCCGGTCAGCTGCTGGTTTTCCAGCATGCTCGTCTGGCAGAAGCTGCCATACACACGGGCCATATGTTGGCTGGTTTTTATTGAACGGTTTTTATTGACTGGACCAGCTGCCATACACACGGCCTGTATGTTGGCTGGTTTTTATTGAACGGCTTTTTTTATTGAACCGTTTTTGTTGATCGGACCTGCTGCCATACACACGGGGCCGTATGTTTGCTGGTTTTTATTGAACCGGCCGATGTCGTCCAACATTCGGCCCATGTGTAGTAGGCTTCAGGGTCTACTTTAAAGGGATTGTAAGGATCGGTTTTTGTTTTTTTAAATAGCAAACATATCATACTTACCTCCACTGTGCAGCTCGTTTTGCACAGAGTGGCCCCTAACATCGTCTTCTGGGCCCCCCCCGGCGGCTCTCGTGGCTCCTCCCCGCATCAGATAACCCCCTAGGAGAAGTGTTCTCCCGAGGGGGTTACCTTGTGGGCGCGCTCCCGAGTTCAGCATTTGCATCCACAGACATGAATGCCGGACTCGGCCCCGGCGCCCGCGTCATTGGATTTGATTGACAGCAGCGGAAGCCAATGGCTGTGCTGCTATCAATGTATCCAATCAAGAGTCGGGACCCCGTGGAGAGAGGGACAGCGCGTCCCCACCGAAGAGATGAAGGGGCTTAGGTAAGTAAAACAGGGGGGGTTGGGGGGGCCGGTCGACTGCCAGGAGTTTTTTTTCACCTTAATGCATAGGACGCATTAAGGTGAAAAAACACGAGGGTTTACAACCCCTTTAATGTGATCCAGGACACTGACAGCACACATCAAAGGCCAGTGGCTCTATGCAATGATCTTATACTAAATAAAATGCATCTGTTCTCTTCCAGAAATGTTTAATCTTTTGGACAAGAATAAAAGCGGAACCATTGATCTGACCTTACCTGAGGTATGGTAAATCTTATTGAAAGCATACTATTTTTTTCTGTTTTCTTCATAAACTGGTTATGGGTCTAGTAGGCATCTAGCTGGATGTGTGGGCAAAATAAAAAAATATATATTAAGTACATATCTCTAGCACATGCACATTTTCCAAAAAATACACAGGTACACAAAATGCCTGTTAATCTGCTAAAAATCCAGTGAGCTCCCAACTTCCTGTAGCGAGCTGACAACTGTACCTTTGCTGCATTGAAATCCCAAACAGTGTTATCACTCCTTCTCGACTAAAGAACATTTCCCCCCCTGTATTCTGGAGATGAGGAAACAGGGAACTGTTCTGTACTACAAATCAGGAGTGAACAGTCTAAGGTGACAAGGCTGTGGCTCCATAGTTGCCAACATTCTCCAAAAATTTATAGGGACACTTTTTTGTCTGTGGGAGTCTTATTATAATCAGGAGGTGGGGCATTCATTTGTAGGCATGGTGTAGCAGGGGGGTGGAAAATGAGGCACGTGCAGCGCCCTGCGGCTAAAAATGAGCATGGTCTAAACTGAACATTGGGTGTGGCTTAAAGGGGGTGTGGTTAGAGTCTGAGATGAAAGAGGGATGGGGGGGGGGAAAGAAAGAGAGAAAGAGATAGGGAGGGAAGAAGAAGAGAGAAGGTAGAGCAGATAAAGATACTCCAAACACCTGGCGTTGGCAATTCAATCATCAAGACACCATGGTTGGTATGGTGTCAGGATGATTGAAGCGCATTATTTCTATTATTACATTGTAATATAAAATGAAATAGTTCAACTCACCATAATGCAGAATCAGTGGGAGCCCTGAGTGTGTCACTTGCCACGTCGCCTGCCACCAGATGCAACTTGGCTCACTTGTCACCACAGATACAGCATGTCACTTGTCACAGTAGATACAGAGCACTCGTCACCACAGATGCAGCGCACTTCTCACCACAGATACAGTTCGTCACCAAGATACAGCGCACTTTTGTCATCCCAGATACAGCTAGTCCATGCTGCTCTGTATCAGTGATTTGGTCTCCGCGCCATTTACAGAAGACCAAGAAAAAAGAGGCAGAGCCTGAGTGGCAATGAAAGCGGTTACCAATAGAAATGGAGCAACCACAAGAGCTCCGCCTCTTATGAAATTTCCCAGGACACGGTAAGACCTGGACAAGGGTCTAAATACCAGGAATGTCCCAAAAAAAATTGGGACTGTTGACAACTATGCTCCTTCAGAGTTGCAGTACAGGTAGTAAGCTTTGTTGCCTTAGGACAGGAAGTGTATTACTGGCAGGATCACCAGAACACAAAGCGGAAAAAAATGGATTCAGTTGCCACATCTAAGGACTTGTAAGCTGCAAAACAGTATATTACACTTTTGTTCTTTTAGTGTACAAGAAAAATCCAGCCAGGAATCTGTCTGCCCTTAGCTTAGTTCCTGGGATGTATAACATAATTTGCCTAGACCTGGCAAGCAGGAAGTAACTGAAGAATTGTGTGACAGACTCACCCGGGACAGAGGCATTTGGAGGGGACTGAATGCTAGCCTCTTGCCTACTGACTATGGGCCCTGGCATTTGAGGGAGCTGCAAGCATTTAGGAAGATGTTCTGTTATGTAACGCAAAAGGGCATTATTAAGGAGGCCATGATGGTCTCTGCTAGCTTGGGACTCAGTGGACAGATGTATGTGAAAGGAATGCTGATTAATGAGATCTGAAAAGCCCGGGTCTTTCACCCAATAGTTTATTGTGCTCATTAACACACCTTTGTCTCCTAGCAAACTATTGGGGGATGTGGTCATACTTATGTGTATTATAAGTTGTGAGCGAGGAGACGGCAAGTCTACCCTGAAAGGTCATATCTCTGAGTCGCCAAGTCTGGGTAAATGATTAGATAACTAGCTCATGTTAATTTATGTTTCTGGTTACAGGTTTATTGATAGAGTAATATGAGCAGGAGGGGGAACCTCCTCTTCAACTGTATAGAAGACGTTATTCTTGTTCTAATAAACAGTTCATGTTCAGCAACCAAACGAGTATTGCCTTGTTTGTTGTTAGCAGCGGTTGGAATATCTGATATCTATATTCAGACTGGGAGGAAGCAGTATATGGCAAAAGCACTCAAGCGGAGTGTGGGACATTTCGTTACAAATTATAAAAAGAAAAAATAGTTAAACGCAAGTAAATATAAGATACCTTCCTGTCTATTTATTAATGGTAGCAGCACAAGGATTAAAAATAGTCAATGCTAATAAGAGAGTGAAGTCCCGCTTTTACATCCTTCCAGAATACACTAAATCACATGCATTGCCTATCTTACCACCATCTTTTGCAGCATATTATTGGCTGGAAGAGAGTAATGCCGCGTACACACGGTTGGACTTTTCAGCTACAAAAGTCCAACGGACGCTGACGGACTAAAGCTGGCTGGTAATTCGATCGTGTGTGGGCTTCTCCGGACTTTCAACGTACTTTTTTAGCCTCAAATCCGACGTACTTTAGATTTGAAACATGCTTCAAATCTTTACGTCGTAACTACGACGGACCCCGAAGTCCGCTCGTCTGTATGCTAGTCCTACGGACAAAAACCCACGCTAGGGCAGCTATTGGCTACTGGCTATCAACTTCCTTATTTTAGTCCGGTGTACGTCATCACGTACGAATCCGTCGGACTTTTGTGTGGTCGTGTGTAGGCAAGTCTGTTCGTTAGAAAGTCTGCCGCAAGTCCGCCGCAAGTCCGCCGAAAGTCCGCCGAAAGTCTGTCGGACAGGCTGTCGGACTTTTGTAGATGAAAAGTCCGACCGTGTGTACGCGGCATTAGAACTGAAAAGCTGACAGTCTCTGTGTCACACTTCTGACCCTAATTTATGCTAATTGTGACTTCTCTTATTTCTACAGTGGCTCTGCTCTACCATGGTTTAGAAGACATCGTGGACGGAACAGATGTGCCTTTTTGATGATTTAAATATTTTTGTAACTTTTTTAATGATCATATGTCAAAAGACTCTCCATTTGTGTAAATTATCAAAGCTGTCAGAGTTCCACCCTAAACTAGAAGTTTCGTTTTTCGCCTGTTGGTTCAACTAAAAATTATTTACTGTAACAGAGGTTGAGATAGCTTGTATGATTGCAATATGATGACCACTTGGCTTGGTGTGAGTTTATGCCAGTACTTGTATGATGAAGAAATGCTAATAAACCTGTCATGGGCCCTGTCCTACGTCTCTTTTTTAAATATCAATAACATTGGCAACAAATCCATTTTGAATTCTTTATACATTTGCAAGCACAGATCTGTGTCTGCTCCTAGGAGGGCTTATGCCGTGGACTGTGTACTCACATGACTGTGCATGCATTCACCTTCTGAGACCACAACATTAACAGCCATAGGCACAATGCATTGCTTTGTAGGTGGACACTCATTTCCCTGCTGTTGATCACTGCTATTGGACAGTAATCACTTGACAAAGCAAAGCTGCAAACCAGTGCTTAATTGTTAATTTTCTGTCTCCCTTGCTGCCCCTTGGGGCTCATTCACACTGGTCAGGTCGGTTGAATTTAAAGCAAACATGCTAAATAGAGATACGGCGATATACCGGCCGCCAAAATTTTTCGGCCAAAAATAGGGTTATCAGCGTTTTGCCAATAGAAAAAAAAAGGTGCTGATAATGGCATTCAGCATGACTTCAATGCAAAATTGCGTCCCATTGACTGCAATGCAAAAGCACATTTCATTGACTTCAATGCAAAAACACCTCCTATTGACTGCAATGCAAAATCGCATCCCATTGACTTCAATGCAAAATTGCATCCCATTGATTTCAATGCAAAAACGCCCCCATGGACTGAAATGCAAAATCGCTTCCCATTGACTTCAATGCAAAATCAGAAAAAAGGAAATACCCCCTATGTGGGATTTTAATGGCAACAACACCACTATAACAACACCACTATAACAACACCACTATAATATGGTAAAAAGTGTTTTGTTGAGATATATATATGATATATAATATAATATATATATATATATATATACAATCTTGCATTGATGTCAACAGGACATGATTTTGGATTGAAGTCAATGGGACACGATTTTGCATTGATACAGATGCTTACACCATGTCAGAAAGTGGTAATCAGTTGCCACATCCCTAATATATAGGAAAAAAGGAAGTTTTAATGGCGGCAACACCACTATAATATGATAGAAAAGAGTTTATTGATACATATAAAATTAGATCAATCACACATGTGATGATCAGTTAAACCCAAGACAATGGACAAGAAAAACACATAGTGAATTTGTTACGAGCATACAAATTATATTATTGTAAATCTCCAAATTCTGAAAAAAAACTCTTCGGTACCCGACGCATTTCTGGTTCAAGCCCATCGTCAGGGGTATTGGATAAGAGAATGTATAATCAACTATTTGTCTAATGAAGAAAAAAAGGAAAACATACAATTTGTATGCTCACAATAAATTCACTATGTGTTTTTCTTGTCCATTGCTTTGTCTTGGCTTTAACTGACTGGCTTTCACACATGTGTGATTGATCTAATTTTATATGTATCAATAAACGCTTTTTTTATCATATTATAGTGGTGTTGTTGCCATTAAAATTTCTTTTTCCTATATATTAGGGATGTGGCAACTGATTACCACTTTCTGACATGGTGTAAGCATCTGTATCAATGCAAAATCGTGTCCCATTGACTTCAATCCAAAATCATGTCCTGTTGACATCAATGCAAGATTGTGTGTATATATATATATATATATATATATATATATATATATATATATATATATATATTATATTATATATCATATATATATCTCAACAAACACTTTTTACCGTATTATAGTGGTGTTGTTGCCATTAAAATCCCACATAGGGGGTATTTCCTTTTTTCTGATTTTGCAAGATCGTGTCCCATTGACTTCAATGCAAAAACATCCCTATGTACTGCAATGCAAAATCGCATCCCATTGACTTCAATGCAAAATTGCATCTCATTGACTTCAATGCAAAATTGCATCCCATTGACTTCAGTGCAAAATCGCATCCAATTGACTACAATGCAAAAACGCCTCCTATGGACTGCTATGCAAAATCGCATCCTATTCACTTTAATGCAAAATCATGTCCTATTGACTTCAATGCAAAATTGCCCCCTATTGACTGCAATCCAAAATCGCGTCCCATTGACTTTAATGCAAACTCACGTCCCATTGACTTCAATGTAAAAAACATCCCCTATTGCCTGCAGTGCGAAAACGCATCCCAATGACTTCAATGCAAAAACACCCCCCTGTTTACTGGAATGCAAAATCATTACCCATTGACTTCAATGGAAAATCATGTCCCATTGACTAATGCAAAAACTCCAGCCACATTAATTAAATTAAAAAGCATTTTTAAAAACTGTCTATTTCGGTTTTCGGCCAAGTGCATCCTGAATTTTCGGTTTTTGGCTCTAGAATTTTCATTACGGTGCACCACTAGTGCTAATGTGCGTTGCAATAAGGAGGCCAATTTATTTAAATGGGCTTCCTAATACAACACAACTAAGCTAAAATTGTACCTGCTGCAATTTTTTTTGTATTGCAGCCCACCGCAGTACAAGGCGGTGTGTTACCATGCATTGCCATGCATTGCAGCAAGGTGCCTTTTCCTAATGCATTAGGGCGCTATTTAAAATAATTATGTGAATGGGTCCTAACTGTCACTGCTTCACATGTGTCCAGGCATCTATCAAAAAAGACACAATTCTTATTATTGTTTTTATACAGGATTTATATAGTGCCAACATTTTGCAAAATGCTTTACAAAAGAGAGACTGCTACAGTACAACTCAACACAGAGAGTTGGGAGGGCATCGGTCCTGACAGCTTACAATCTAAAACGCCTAAAAGCCATGATAGCGAATACTTTAACTTTATTGAGAGTTTTTCAATTTTAATAATAATTTGTATCTACACTGTGGGATAGTTTGTGGGCTTCGCAACTATGAAGTAAAGAGCAATTGAAGCCGTTGTATCTCAGGGTATAAATCTATTGATTTCTAGGTATAGAAACTGTTTTGGATGTGAATTGTGCATTTTTGTATGTTTAAATTATGTGTTTGATGAATGTGCTAAATATTGCAATAAATTACAATTAAAAGAAATGTCTAAATGCTCTTATAAAATATGTCTTCATTTTTTGTCTTTAACCACTTCAGCCCCGGAAGGATTTACCCCCTTCCTGACCAGAGCACTTTTTACAATTCGGCACTGCGTCGCTTTAACTGCTAATTGCGCGGTCATGCAATGCTGTACCCAAACGAAATTTGCGTCCTTTTCTTCCCACAAATAGAGCTTTCTTTTGATGGTATTTGATCACCTCTGCCGTTTTTATTTTTTGCGCTATACACGGAAAAAGACCGAAAATTTTGAAAAAAAATGATATTTTCTACTTTTTGTTCTAAAAAAAATCCAATAAACTCAATTTTAGTCATACATTTAGGCCAAAATGTATTCGGCCACATGTCTTTGGTAAAAAAAATGTCAATAAGTGTATATTTATTGGTTTGCGCAAAAGTTATAGCGTCTACAAACTAGGGTACATTTTCTGGAATTTACACAGCCTTTAATTTATGACTGCCTATGTCGATTCTTGAGGTGCTAAAATGGCAGGGCAGTACAAAACCCCCACAAATGACCCCATTTTGGAAAGTAGACACCCCAAGGAATTTGCTGAGAGGCATGTTGAGCCCACTGAATATTCATTTTTTTTGTCCCAAGTGATTGAATAATGACAAAAAAAAAAAAAAATTACAAAAAGTTGTCACTAAATGATATATTGCTCACACAGGCCATGGGCATATGTGGAATTGCACCCCAAAATACATTTAGCTGCTTCTCCTGAGTACGGGGATACCACATGTGTGGGACTTTTTGGGAGCCTAGCCGCGTACGGGGCCCCGAAAACCAAGCACCGCCTTCAGGATTTCTAAGGGCGTACATTTTTGATTTTACTCCTCACTACCTATCACGGTTTTGAAGGCCATAAAATGCCCAGATGACATAAACCCCCCCCAAATGACCCCATTTTGGAAAGTAGACACCCCAAGCTATTTGCTTTGAGGCATGTTGAGTCCATGGAATGTTTTATATTTTGACACAAGTTGCGGGAAAGTGACAATTTTTTTTTTTTTTTTTTGCACAAAGTTGTCACTAAATGATATATTGCTCACACAGGCCATGGGCATATGTGGAATTGCACCCCAAAATACATTTAGCTGCTTCTCCTGAGTACGGGGATACCACATGTGTGGGACTTTTTAGGAGCCTAGCCGCGTACGGGACCCCGAAAACCAAGCACCGCCTTCAGGATTTCTAAGGGCGTACATTTTTGATTTTACTCCTCACTGCCTATCACAGTTTCGGAGGCCATGGAATGCCCAGGTGGCACAAACCCCCCCAAATGACCCCATTTTGGAAAGTAGACACCCCAAGCTATTTGCTGAGAGGCATGGTGAGTATTTTGCAGCTCTCATTTGTTTTTGAAAATAAAGAAAGACGAGAAAAAAAAATTTTTTTTTTCTTTTTTCAATTTTCAAAACTTTGTGACAAAAAGTGAGGTCTGCAAAATACTCACTATACCTCTCATCAAATAGCTTGGGGTGTCTACTTTCCAAAATGGGGTCATTTGGGTTTTTTTTTTGCCACCTGGGCATTCCATGGCCCCCGAAACTGTGATAGGCGGTGAAGAGTGAAATCAAAAATTAACGGCCTTAGAAAGCCTGAAGGCGGTGCTTGGTTTTCGGGGTCCCGTACGCGGCTAGGCTCCCAAAAAGTCTCACACATGTGGTATCCCCGTACTCAGGAGAAGAAGCAGAATGTATTTTGGGGTGTAATTTCACATATTCCCATGGCATGTTTGAGCAATATATCATTTAGTGACAACTTTGCGCAAAAAAAAATAAAAAAAATAAAAAATTGTCTCTTTCCCGCAACTTGTGTCACAATATAAATTATTCCATGGACTCAACATGACTCTCAGCAAATAGCTTGGGGTGTCTACTTTCCAAAATGGGGTCATTTGGGGGGGGTTTGAACTGTCCTGGCATTTTATGCACAACATCTAGAAGCTTATGTCACACATCACCCACTCTTCTAACCACTTGAAGACAAAGCCCTTTCTGACACTTATTGTTTACATAAAAAAATAATTTTTTTTTGCAAGAAAATTACTTTGAACCCCCAAACATTATATATTTTTTTTAAAGCAAATGCCCTACAGATTAAAATGGTGGGTGTTTCATTTTTTTTTTTCACACAGTATTTGCGCAGCGATTTTTCAAACGCATTTTTTGGGGAAAAAACACACTTTTTTACATTTTAATGCACTAAAACACACTATATTGCCCAAATGTTTGATGAGATAAAAAAGATGATCTTAGGCCGAGTACATAGATACCAAACATGACATGCTTTAAAATTGCGCACAAACGTGCAGTGGCGACAAACTAAATACATTTTTAAAAGCCTTTAAAAGCCTTTACAGGTTACCACTTTAGATTTACAGAGGAGGTCTACTGCTAAAATTACTGCCCTCGATCTGACCTTCGCGGCGATACCTCACATGCATGGTGCAATTGCTGTTTACATTTGACGCCAGACCAACGCTTGCGTTCACCTTAGCGCGAGAGCAGGGGGGACAGGGGTGCTTTTTTTTTTTTTTTTTTTTTTTTTTCTTTATTATTATTATTTTTTTATCTTATTTTTAAACTGTTCCTTTCATTTTTTTTTTTTTAAATCATTTTTATTGTTATCTCAGGGAATGTAAATATCCCCTATGATAGCAATAGGTAGTGACAGGTACTCTTTTTTGCAAAAATTGGGGTCTATTAGACCCTAGATTTCTCCTCTGCCCTCAAAGCATCTGATCACACCAAGATCGGTGTGATAAAATGCTTTCCCAATTTCCCAATGGCGCTGTTTACATCCGGCGAAATCTACGTCATAAAATGCTCGTAGCTTCCGGTTTCTTAGGTCATAGAGATGTTTGGAGCCACTCTGGTCTCTGATCAGCTCTATGGTCAGCTGGCTGAATCACCGGCTGCATTTTCAGGTTCCCTGTTGAGACAGGAGAGCAAAAAAAAACACGGAAGATGTTGGGGGGGGGGGGGGCATTCCCTCCCACTGCTTGTAAAAGCAGTCTAGAGGCTAATTAGCCACTAGGATTGCTTTTACATGAAAGCCGACCGCTGGCTGAAAAGAATGATACCAAGATGATACCTAAACCTGCAGGCATCATTCTGGTATAACCACTCAAAGTCGTGAATGGCGTACCTGAAGACAAAAAAATGGTTAACAATAAAGCACAGTAAACGGTAAGGTATAAAAAATTGCATACCTGAAAAGCAAACATGATAAAACATAATAACAATAAAACATTGCAGAATAGAATACAGTAAAAAAGAGCAGAACAATAGAGAGAGAATAGAGAGAGAGAGAACAATAAAACGACAACTATTTTTATTTTATATTTTTGTTTGTGTTTTTTTTTTTTTACACTTTTTTTTGTAACTAACTATAATAACTGTAACCGGTTCCAGGTTCGGGTCTCTCAAAATGCGATGGCATCTCGGGAGACCCTGTGAAAGTGTGCCTAGTCTGTGCAATGCTGTACCCTACGCTAATACTCAACTAGTGCATGGTAGCGTTCAAAACATTCACCAATGCAAAGACCAGGATTGTCAGGACAGGAGGGACAATAATAGCGGGTGTCACGGCTATATCCGCGCTTGCTGCAGACACAACATATTTTTTGGGGGGTTCGCTGGGTAGGGGTACTCGGGAGGACATAAAGAAAATGCCTCTCATGCAGCCGACTGCATTTGGTTGGGGATGTGAATGGGGGAAGTACGGGCGCTGCAGAAGCGGTGGGTTCCCAATTAGGATTGGCGAATGCAGCAGGAAGGGCACTATGGGCATGACGGGCCTGTGTTTGTCTTTTTGGTGGCAGCGGGACACTACTTGTGCTTGCCACCTCACCAGCTTGAACTGCACTTATGGGACTCGCCACGTCACCACGTGTTACTGCAGTGCTGGTTTGACTACGACCGGGGTGTACTAGGCCGCTGGCGCTTGCCAGTTCACCAAAGCGCTACAAAAAAAACTGTTAGCGATCGCAGGGATCAGGCCTGACTCTGCGAACGCTGCAGTTATGCGTTTAGAGTTTTGTAAGTGACAGTGATCGATCGATACTGCACTTGGGTGGGCTGGGCTGGGCTGGGCCGGGCGGAGGGGCAAAACGCAGGTGCTAGCAGGTATCTGGGCTGATCCCGCTAACACTGCGTTTTTGGGAACCCTAAACTGCTGGGGACGCTAGTATAGATCTGATCGGATCAGATATTGATCTGTTCAGATACTATACCACTAAGGGAGGCGTATGCTGCGTGCGTGGGTGTTAGCGGTACTGGCACTAATCTGACGCTGCCTGGGGCTGGTGCTTGCCAGTTCACCAAAATGCTACCAAAAAAACTGTTAGCGATCGCAGGGATCAGGCCTGACTCTGCGAACGCTGCAGTTATGCGTTTAGTGTTTTGTAAGTGACAGTGATCGATCGATACTGCACTTGGGTGGGCTGGGCTCGCCTGGGCGGAGGGGCAAAACGCAGGTGCTAGCAGGTATCTGGGCTGATCCCACTAACACTGCGTTTTTGGGAACCCTAAACTGCTGGGGACGCTAGTATAGATCTGATCGGATCAGATATTGATCCGATCAGATACTATACCACTAAGGGAGGTGTATGGTGCGTGTACGGTGCGTGCGTGGGTGTTCGCGGTACTGGCGCTAATCTGACGCTGCCTGGGGCAACGCATATCACCGCCGGGCGATCAGGGGGCTAAACCTTTATTCGGTAATAAACGGCGGGTGCCCTGACACTATAAAAAATAAACTAACTAACCAGCGTCACCCGTAACAGTTATACGGTGATCAGTGGTGAAAGGGTTAACTAGGGGGCAATCAAGGGGTTAAAACATTTATTAGATAGTATATGGGGGTCCCTGTCGCTATAAAACACTGACGGCGAACCTAAATATTTACGTCCCTAACTAGCGTCACCAGTGACACTAATACAGCGATCAGAAAAATGATCGCTTAGCGACACTGGCGACAGGGGGTGATCAAGGGGTTAAAACTTTATTAGGGGGGGTACTGGCGCTAATCTGACGCTGCCTGGGGCGACGCATATCACCGCCGGGCGATTAGGGGGCTAAACCTTTATTCGGTAATAAACGGCGGGTGCCCTGACACTATAAAAAATAAACGAACTAACCAGCGTCACCCGTAACGGTTATACGGTGATCAGTGGTGAAAGGGTTAACTAGGGGGCAATCAAGGGGTTAAAACATTTATTAGGCAGTATATGGGGGTCCCTGACGCTATAAAACACTGACGGCGAACCTAAATATTTACGTCCCTAACTACCGTCACCAGCGACACTAATACAGCGATCAGAAAAAAGATCGCTTAGCGACACTGGTGAGGGGGGGTGATCAAGGGGTTAAAACTTTATTAGGGGGGGTAAGGGGGGTACCCTAGACCTACAGGGGGGTTACAGTAACTGTCCCAACACTGCTAACTGTCACAAACTGACACTATGCAGTAATCAGGAAAAAAAAAAAAAAAAAAAAAAAAACCTGCTTGGTGTCAGTTTGTGACAGGGGGGGGGGGTGATTGAGGGGTGATCGGGGGGCGATCGGGGGGGGATCGGGGGTGTAATGTATGCCTGGCATGTTCTACTGTGTGTGTTTGTGTTGTGTACTTACTTACATGTCATCTCTCCTCGGCGCTGGAACGGAAACTGACAGCCGAGGAGAGATGACATCACATCCTCTGCCTCTGTGTACTATACAGAGGCAGGGGATGTTTGTCAGTGGCTGGGAGCGATCGCGAGGGGGGGGCCACGATCGGATGGCCTCCCCCTCGTCTGTCATCGCTCCCAACCAAATGCCGACCGCAGCTGGCACCGGGGGGGGGTCCGATCGGACCCCCCACCCGCGGGAAGGCAATCACGTTTCAGGTACGTGATTTTGCCTGCCCGTGCCGCTCTGCTCACGTATATAGGCGTGAGGCGGTCGGCAAGTGGTTAAAGGGTTTAGTTCACCTTTAGCAAAAAAAGTGCCTCTGCAGGTAAAAACAAACTGTGCAGCTCTAAGTCGGACAATACCCTTGCTATAGGTGTAGGGCTACTACGTACCTCCCGAAGTGTGGTGGAAAAACCCTCAGAGATGGTAGCATCCTGTCCTGCCTTGTTGCTAGGATGTTGCTAAGACATTCCCAGCCGTTATTGCCTTCCCCCACCATCACAGGTATGTACAGTCAATGGACTACATCTATAGCAAGGGCATTATTTCACTTTGGTCAAAGCTACACAGTTTGTATTTTTATATACAGAAACCCCTTATTTGCATAGGCAGATTTTTTTTAGAGCTCTGTGCCAGATCGTGTTCTTAGTACATGATCTAAAACTTCTGGGTCCGGGGCACGCGGGGGTCCGCCAATCGTTCCTGAGAGAAGCAGAACAGTGGTAAACAAATACCACCAAAAGAAAGCTCTATTTGTGGGGAAAAAGAGCACACATTTTCTTTGGGTACAGCGCCGCACAACCTCGCAATTGTCAGTTAACCACTTGCGGCAGAATGGCACGGGCAGGCAAAATCACGTACCTGGTACGAGGCGGTCGGCTCCGTTAGGGGAGTGATCCAGGCCGGGGGGGGAGACCACTTATTCGTGGCCACCCCCTCGTGATCGCTCCCAACGATTGAGAATCTTCCTCTGCTGCTGTATAGTAAACAGCGGCAGAGGAAGTGATGTCATCGCTCCTCGGCTCGGTATTTTCCGTTCCGGCGCCGAGGAGAGAAGACATCCGAGTAAGTGCACAACACTACACATCACAGTAAAACACACCAGGCATACTTTACACCCCCGATTACCCCGCCCCCAACCCCCACCCCCACCCGTCACAGTCACACCAAGCAGTTTTTTTTTCTGATTACTGCATTGGTGTCAGTTTGTGACAGTTAGAAGTGGTAGGGCAGTTAGTGGTAGCCCCCTTTAGGTCTAGGATACCCCTGTTCTGACTCAAATACAAGGCAATAAACGTTATCTTTAGCTTCACATAGAGCTTACATGACCTGGTGATCTATTTATCCCTTGCATCAATTCAGACAGCTTAACTCAATGGATAACTCACTGTATGGAAAGACAGACGATGAATCCTCTCGAATGTTCCGTTTAATGATGGGTATCCATAGGTAGAAAAACGTTGCAGTTGTAAGCCACATGTAAAGATGTTACAGCAATGAGGTATACTGTGCACAATGAATCAGAGAGGAAGGGGAGGAGAATATACAGAACTACGGTGAGAGAAAGAGTTCAGATAGACAGAGGGAACAAATCTTAAAGACACAGAGCATAATAAATCACATAGTGTAACACAACACTCCCCGTCTGAAATCTTTAGACTTCATAACCATAAACAATTATATATATATTCAATAAGTCCAATACTGTTAAATGTCCTGGAACCTGTAATGAAAAACATGCAACAAGCAAGTATAAACATAAGTCCAACAGGATAGAAGAACATGTAGTCCGACGTATGACGTCTTCAAAGAATTCCAAAGTTCAAAGTTCAGAACCTGTAGATAGCAGCAATAAACTCCCCGCCGTGCCAACAGCATGGCTAGTCCTTGTATAAGTCACTCACCTGGCAAAAGGAGTACTAACTCTGTAATTGGCCGAGTAAAGGTTCGCGTCGATCATCCTTTGGTTACCTTGACTTCTACCTTCCGGACCTTGTTATCGTCACTGGGCATAACCTTGGTAATAAGACCCATGGGCCACTCATTACGACAAACTTCCTTGTCTTTTATAAGGATGAGATCTCCAACCTTAAGATTAGGCTTAGATGTTTGCCATTTGTTACGACCTTGAAGGTGAGATACTCCTTCATCCAGCAATGCCAAAACACATTGGCGAGATGCTGCACCTGCTTCCATTGACGCCTGTAGATATCCTTGGGTTCAATCTCACTTGAAGATATTACTGCAGTCCCAATCTTTTGAGTAAGGAGCGAAGCTGGAGTAAGGATCACTGGAGCATCAGGATCTGAAGATACCGGCACTAAAGGTCTTGCGTTCACTATAGTACACACTTCAGCGAGAAAGGTAGACAAAGTATCATGGGTGAGTGGTAAAGACTTGTGAGTCTGCAACATGGATTCAACAGGGGGTGAGTATGACTCCTCACACAAAAAGCTTGGAGGTGACAGCCATAAGCTGTCCTGAAGAACATCAGATGACACAGCTCTGGTCCCACAGTCAGCTGGATTGAGTTCAGTGGGAACATAATGCCATTGACTTGGTAGGGAGAAATCTCTTAATACATTCAACCCTGTTGCTGACATACACATGAAACTGTTTTGTTTGGTTGTATATGTAACCAAGTACTACCTTACTGTCTGTATAGAAGGTGAAAGAATCAATTCTAGTGTCCATTTCACTTCGTATGACTTCGACAATTTCTACTGATAGTACGGCAGTACGGCTAGTACAAGGCAATAAACATTATCTTCAGCTTCACATAGAGCTTACATGACCTGGTGATCTATTTATCCCTTGCATCAATTCAGACAGCTTAACTCAATGGATAACTCACTGTATGGAAAGACAGACGATGAATCCTCTCGAATGTTCCGTTTAATGATGGGTATCCATAGGTAGAAAAACGTTGCAGTTGTAAGCCACATGTAAAGATGTTACAGCAATGAGGTATACTGTGCACGATGAATCAGAGAGAGGAAGGGGAGGAGAATATACAGAACTACGGTGAGAGAAAGAGCTCAGATAGACAGAGGGAACAAATCTTAAAGACACGGAGCATTATAAATCACATAGTGTAACACAACAACCCCCCTAACCCCCCCTAATAAAGTTTTAACCCGTGATCACCCCCCGTCGCCAGTGTCACTAAGCGATCGTTTTTCTGATCGCTTTATTAGTGTCACAGGTGACGCTAGTTAGGGAGGTAAATTTATAGGTTTGCCGTCAGCGTTTTATAGCGTCAGGGACCCCCATATACTACCTAATAAAGGTTTTAACCCCTTGATTGCCCCCTAGTTAACCCTTTCACCAGTGATCACCGTATAACTATTACGGGTGACGCTGGTTAGTTCGTTCATTTTTTATAGTGTCAGGGCACCCGCCGTTTATTACCGAATAAAGGTTTAGCCCCCTGATCGCCCCGCGGTGATATAACTTAAGTCAGATAGGGTCTGCGTTGCCCCAGGCAGCGTCGGGTTAGCGCCAGTAGTGCTAACACCCACGTACGCAGCATACGCCTCCCTTAGTGGTATAGTATCTGAACGGATCAATATCTGATCCGATCAGATCTATACTAGCGTCCCCAGCAGTTTAGGGTTCCCAAAAACGCAGTGTTAGCGGGATCAGCCCAGATACCTGCTAGCACCTGCTTTTTTCCCCTCCGCCCGGCCCAGCCCAGCCCACCCAAGTGCAGTATCGATCGATCACTGTCACTTACAAAACACTAAACGCATAACTGCAGCGTTCGCAGAGTCAGGCCTGATCCCTGCGATCGCTAACAGTTTTTTTGGTAGCGTTTTGGTGAACTGGCAAGCACCAACCCCAAGCAGCATCAGGTTAGCGCCAGTACCGCTAACACCCACGCAAGCACCGTACACCTCCCTTAGTGGTATAGTATCTGAACGGATCAATATCTCATCCGATCAGATCTATACCTGCTAGTACCTGCGTTTTGCCCCTCCGCCCGGCCCAGCCCAGCCCAGCCCACCCAAGTGCAGTATCGATCGATCACTGACACTTTCAAAACACTAAACGCATAACTGCAGCATTCGCAGAGTCAGGCCTGATCCCTGCGATCACTAACAGTTTTTTTGGTAGCGTTTTGGTGAACTGGCAAGCATCAGCGGCCTAGTACACCCCGGTCGTAGTCAAACCAGCACTGCAGTAACACTTGGTGACGTGGCGAGTCCCATAAGTGCAGTTCAAGCTGGTGAGGTGGCAAGCACAAGTAGTGTCCCGCTGCCACCAAAAAGACAAACACAGGCCCGTCGTGCCCATAATGCCCTTCCTGCTGCATTCGCCAATCCTAATTGGGAACCCACCACTTCTGCAGCACCCGTACTTCCCCTATTCACATCCCCAACCAAATGCAGTCGGCTGCATGAGAGGCATTTTCTTTATGTCCTCCCGAGTACCCCTACCCAACGAACCCCCCCAAAAAAGATGTTGTGTCTGCAGCAAGCGCGGATATAGGCGTGACACCCGCTATTATTGTCCCTCCTGTCCTGACAGTCCTGGTCTTTGCATTGGTGAATGTTTTGAACGCTACCATACACTAGTTGAGTATTAGCGTAGGGTACAGCATTCCACAGACTAGGCGCCATTTCACAGGGTCTCCCAAGATGCCATCGCATTTTGAGAGACCCGAACCTGGAACCAGTTATAAAAGTTACAGTTACAAAAAAAAGTGAAAAAAAAAAAAAAAAACACAAACAAAAATATAAAATAAAAAAAAATAGTTGTTGTTTTATTGTTCTCTCTCTTCTCTCTCTATTGCTCTGCTCTTTTTTTACTGTATTCTATTCTGCAATGTTTTATTGTTATTATGTTTTATCATGTTTGCTTTTTAGGTATGCAATTTTTTATACTTTACCGTTTACTGTGCTTTATTGTTAACCATTTTCTTGTCTTCATCCACAACTTTGAGTGGTTATACCAGAATGATGCCTGCAGGTTTAGGTATCATCTTGGTATCATTCTTTTCAGCCAGCGGTCGGCTTTCATATAAAAGCAATCCTAGCGGCTAATTAGCCTCTAGACTGCTTTTACAAGCAGTGGGAGGGAATGCCCCCCCCCCCACCATCTTCCGTGTTTTTTTCTGGCTCTCCTGTCTCAACAGGGAACCTGAGAATGCAGCCGGTGATTCAGCCAGCTGACCATAGAGCTGATCAGAGACCAGAGTGGCTCCAAACATCTCTATGGCCTAAGAAACCGGAAGCTACAAGCATTTTATGACTTAGATTTCGCCGGATGTAAACAGCGCCATTGGGAAACTGGGGAAGCATTTTATCACACCGATCTTGGTGTGGTCAGATGCTTTGAGGGCAGAGGAGAAATCTAGGGTCTAATAGACCCCAATTTTTTCAAAAAAGAGTACCTGTCACTACCTATTGCTATCATAGGGGATATTTACATTCCCTGAGATAACAATAAAAATGATTTAAAAAAAAAAATGAAAGGAACAGTTTAAAAATAAGATAAAAAAGCAAAAAAATAATAATAAAAAAAAAAGCACCCCTGTCCCCCCTGCTCTCCCGCTAAGGCGAACGCAAGCGTCGGTCTGGCGTCAAATGTAAACAGCAATTGCACCATGCATGTGAGGTATCACCGCAAAGGTCAGATCGAGGGCAGTAATTTTAGCAGTAGACCTCCTCTGTAAATCTAAAGTGGTAACCTGTAAAGGCTTTTAAAGGCTTTTAAAAATGTATTAATTTTGTTGCCACTGCACGTTTGTGCGCAATTTTAAAGCATGTCATGTTTGGTATCCATGTACTCGGCCTAAGATCATCTTTTGTATTTCATCAAACATTTGGGCAATATAGTGTGTTTTAGTGCATTAAAATTTAAAAAAGTGTGTTTTTCCCCCAAAAAATGCGTTTGAAAAATCGCTGCGCAAATACTGTGTGAAAAAAAAATGAAACACCCACCATTTTAATCTGTAGGGCATTTGCTTTAAAAAAATATATAATGTTTGGGGGTTCAAAGTAATTTTCTTGCAAAAAAAAAATTTTTTTTCATGTAATCAAAAAGTGTCAGAAAGGGATTTGTCTTCAAGTGGTTAGAAGAGTGGGTGATGTGTGACATAAGCTTCTAAATGTTGTGCATAAACTGCCAGGACAGTTCAAAACCCCCCCAAATGACCCCATTTTGTAAAGTAGACACCCCAAGCTATTTGCTGAGAGTCATGTCGAGTCCATGGAATATTTTATATTGTGACACAAGTTGCGGGAAAGAGACACTTTTTTTTTTTTTTTTTTTGCACAAAGTTGTCACTAAATGATATATTGCTCAAACATGCCATGGGAATATGTGAAATTACACCCCAAAATACATTCTGTTGCTTCTCCTGAGTATGGGGATACCACATGTGTGGGACTTTTTGGGAGCCTAGCCGCGCACGGGACCTCGAAATCCAAGCACCGCCTTCAGGCTTTCTAAGGGCGTAAATTTTTGATTTCACTCTTTACTGCCTATCACAGTTTCGGAGGCCATGGAATGCCCAGGTGGCAAAAAAAAACCCCAAATGACCCCATTTTGGAAAGTAGACACCCCAAGCTATTTGCTGAGAGGTATAGTGAGTATTTTGCAGACCTCACTTTTTGTCACAAAGTTTTGAAAATTGAAAAAAGAAAAAAAATTTTTTTTTCTTGTCTTTCTTCATTTTCAAAAACAAATGAGAGCTGCAAAATACTCACCATGCCTCTCAGCAAATAGCTTGGGGTGTCTACTTTCCAAAATGGGGTCATTTGGGGGGGGGGGGGTTTGTGCCACCTGGGCATTCCATGGCCTCCGAAACTGTGATAGGCAGTGAAGCGTGAAATCAAAAATTTACACCCTTAGAAATCCTGAAGGCGGTGATTGGTTCTCGGGGCCCCGTACGTGGCTAGGCTCCTAAAAAGTCCCACACATGTGGTATCCCCATACTCAGGAGAAGCAGCTAAATGTAATTTGGGGTGCAATTCCACATATGCCCATGGCCTGTGTGAGCAATATATCATTTAGTGACAACTTTGTGCAAAAAAAAATAAATAAAAATTTGTCACTTTCCCACAACTTATGTTAAAATAAAAAATATTCCATGGACTCAACATGCCTCAAAGCAAATAGCTTGGGGTGTCTACTTTACAAAATGGGGTCATTTGGGGGGGGGGGGGTTATGCCATCTGGGCATTTTATGGCCTTCAAAACTGTGATAGGTAGTGAGGAGTAAAATCAAAAATTTACGCCCTTAGAAATCCTGAAGGCAGTGATTGGTTTTCAGGGCCCCGTACACGGCTAGGCTCCCAAAAAGTCCCACACATGTGGTATCCCCATACTCAGGAGCAGCAGCTAAATGTATTTTGGGGTGCAATTCCACATATGCCCATGGCCTGTGTGAGCAATATATCATTTAGTGACAACTTTTTGTAATTTTTTTTTTTGTCATTATTCAATCACTTGGGACAAAAAAAATGAATATTCAATGGGCTCAACATGCCTCTCAGCAATTTCTTTGGGGTGTCTACTTTCCAAAATGGGGTCATTTGTGGGGGTTTTGTACTGCCCTGCCATTTTAGCACCTCAAGAAATGACATAGGCAGTCATACATTAAAGGCTGTGTAAATTCCAGAAAATGTACCCTAGTTTGTAGGCACTATAACTTTTGCGCAAACCAATAAATATACACTTATTGACATTTTTTTTACCAAAGACATGTGGCCGAATACATCTTGGCCTAAATGTATGACTAAAATTGAGTTTATTGGATTTTTTTTAGAACAAAAAGTAGAAAATATAATTTTTTTTCAAAATTTTCGGTCTTTTTCCGTGAATAGCGCAAAAAATAAAAACGGCATGGGTGATCAAATACATCAAAAGAAAGCTCTATTTGTGGGAAGAAAAGGACAGAAATTTCGTTTGGGTACAGCATTGCATGACCGCACAATTAGCAGTTAAAGCGACGCAGTGCCAAATTGTAAAAAGTGCTCTGGTCAGGAAGGGGGTAAATCCTTCCGGGGCTGAAGTGGTTAAAGATACCATTTTCTTTAAAAATTTCTAGATCAAGAAAGACTGTCCGCTCAATACTAATATTCCAAGATAAGATAATATTTTTATTGTTGCCATTTAATTTATTCATAAAGACCTCTAAACCAGATCTTTCACCCTCCCAAATCATAATTAAATCCTCAATATACCTATGGTAATATACTAGCTCAGGGGGTCAGTTTTTGAACACACATTCTTCCTCCCAGTGGCCCATAAATAAATTGGCCACACTGGGAGCAAACCGAGCCCCCATCGCAACTCCCGTAGTCTGTAGGAAGAACTGCCTATTGTACCAAAAGTAATTTCTTGACAGACAAAAGCTCAGACAACTCAAAATAAATTTCTGATGTTTCCTCGAGAGGTCAGATGACAAAAAAGCCCATCTGATCGACGATAAAGCGTCTTCATGACTAATAATAGTATACAGTGAACTTGCACCCGCTGTGATTAGGAAACTTGCTGGGGAGGCTTTAAGGTTCTCTAGAATCTGAATGATATGTTTCGTATCTTTTAGGAATGCCTCAGTGTTGATCACCATGGGTTGGAGAAAAGTGTCAATGTACTGACCCAGTCTAGATGAGACCATACCATTGAGAATCTATTTTATGCATGGACTCTCTCTCTGAAGTTGTTATTTTCAGTGAATGACTTCTCAGATATCTCAAGTCTCCCGGAAGGTGCGGTAGACTCCCGCATTTCTGCGGCGGCTCCCGCACACCCGCAAGCGTCTCCCAATCTCCCGGGAGGAGAGATTGGAGTGGCGGGGATCAGCTGTGATCACCGATCTCCTTTGTATAGATTTTTAGCTGACAGACGCTTCTCCTTCTCTCCCTCCCGTGGCTGATGGCTAAAAAGCTATACAGGGAGAACGGTGATCACAGCTGTCCCTCCCGCTGCACCGATCATTCCCAGCTGTTTCCTGTGTGCTCCTCCCCCCGGCCCCTCCGTGTCCTTCTCCGCCCCCGTGTTCTCCTCCGACCCCCATCCATGTCCTTCTCCGCCCCCACCGCTCTCTTCCGCCCCCCCCCCCTTGCAGCCGGCTCCCCTCCTCTCCTCTCCCACCGGCTGCGGGGGAACTAGTAATAGGACACAGTGAGCGAGATTGCTCCTGTGATTACTGAGCAGAGTAAACTGTGTTTACTCTGCTCAGTTTATGAATGGACAGGAGCCGCTGTCTCCTGTTCATTCATCTTTAGTGCTGAGAAAGGGACAAGGGGAATGTGTCTTCAGTCCTTTTCTCTGTCTCAAAGGGGAGATGGCAAGGGTCTGTTTAGACCCCTGACATCTCACCAAAGCCCCCCAAAAAATATATAAAAAAAATTATTTTAAAAAAATTCTAAAAAATGAAATAGTGTAAAAAGTGTATAAAATAAACTACTGACACCACTCTCCCCTGCCCTACCAACACTGTCCACTGCCCCAATCCCCTCCCCCTAAAAAGCATTGTGAAAAAAAATTAAACAATTTAAAAATAAAAAAAAAATCAATTATTAAAAATAAAAAAACTACTGACACCACCCCCCACCCCCTTCCCCAGAAGCACTGCGACAAAAAACTGAGAAATTGATTTAAAAAATATTTTGCAGCGAGGGGGGGTGTTTCGTTTGCGGGCGCAAAGCGCCACCTCCCTGAAATGAGTTTTTGCAGGTTGGGGTGTCTGAATTCTGGTATGCATTGATCCTTGTACAGAGCAAGCACAGTACGGTAATTTAATATATATATTTTGCTCACATATAGTCTGTAGTTTCTGTTTTGAGCTTGAATCTGGGTTTTATTTCGTTTATAATTAACTAGGTAGCCCCATTGTTTTGAGTCACAGCTATCTGGTTTTGACCCGGACAGTAAGGGTTTAGAATGCTGTGCCCGGGTTTGCCTGACACCCGGACACCAGTGCCGCTGACAGGGGGTACCATGGGGCCTCCTGTAGGGGCCCCCAGCACACAGGGGGACCCAGACAGCAGGGGGATCAGAGCAGCGGGCGGGTGGGGAATTACAGAGGAGTCAAAACATAAGGGAGAGAGAGAGGCGACAGGCAGCTGCTGGTGCGGTAGTTAAATGTTTAAAAACAATCCACTCACTCTCCATGTCAGAGCTGTAGGCATGCCAGTCTGAAGTCCGCTGCCCCATTCTCCCGATCCACGCTGCTGTTTCACTGAATCACTGGAGGAAGCCAAGGATACAGAGCCGCAGGGAAACTGCAGTCAGCTGTCAGATAGCCTAGGACGCTGTGATCAATCAGAGCGCTCCGGAGGCTTAACCATGCCTCCGTTTCCTCCAGCAATTCAGTGATAACAGCAGTGTGGATCGGAAGGGAAAATGGGGCAGCGGACTTCACAGACTGATATGCCTACAGCTCTGACATGGAGAGTGAGTGGATTGTTTTTAAACATTTAATTTATTAAAAACTACCGCACCAGCAGCTACCTGGCGCCTCTCTCTCTTCCTTATGTTTTGACTCCTCTGTAATTGCCCCCCCCGCTCCGATCCCCCTGCTGTCTGGGTCCCCTTGTGTGCTGGGCCCCTACAGGAGGCCCCGTGGTACCCCCTGTCGGCTGCCATTGGGTTTTGGGGGGAGGAGGATTTGTGCTGGTAGGGGAAGAAGATTTGTAATAGGAGGGTATGGGGATAATGGTACCGCAATCACAAAGCAAAACTTCTTTTGGGTGACAGGCATCCCACGATTCTGTTTGCGCTATTTTGCCGCGATTTGTCGGGTGACAAGCAAGGCAAAATCGTGCCACGGTTTGGGGTGCAATGCCGTGCGCCGCTAAAGTGTTCGGGTTTGGCTTGAAGAAAAGGTGGCAACCCTAGTCACAGCTGAATAAATACTGGATGTCTCTGGTACCAGTAACGTCACCCTTGAAACAATAAGGACGGTCTATTGTCTTTTTTTGGCTAGTAACACTTATCTTGTTTTTCGTCTGAATGGTCATCTTTTGCTCAATCTTGAGTCTTTTTATCAAATACTTTTATTTACTGACCTCGGAGGTAAGGACCTTTCAGCATTGTCAAATGGGGTTGAATGGTTACACAGGCCTGAGACTACATTTACACTATTTTAAGTTTGGTTAATAATTGTCTGAAGGACCAGTTTCTCAAGGTCATTCTTCCTGTCCTTGTCTTAAATGTTTCATTAAAAGGGTGAAATCAGCTATTGCAAAATCATAGTTCATGAGTTTTAAAAAATATTATATAGAAATACCCTGACACCCCCCCACCACCACCAAATTAACAATGCTGCTGACCAAAGGTGCCCCCTGTGCTCTTTCATCCAGAGTGAGGCACTGTCATACAGGAGGTGTGTTACTGGATAGATCACCAGGTGAAAACAGGGAAAAAAGCCTAAAAAAGGAAACCTATTGCAGCCACCATACCGCACAAAGATTGATAACCTGCAATATATTACAATTTTAGTTTTAGGTTTAGTACCTTTTTAAGCTGGCCATACATAGATCGAAATTTGGCCAGTTCAGGAGGGACCAGCTAAATTTTGATCCGTGTGTGGCCCATACAGAAGTCGATCTACTTGAACAGAAAGTATCTTAGATACAGTGGGGCAAAAAAGTATTTAGTCAGCCACCAATTGTGCAAGTTCTCCTACTTAAAAAGATGAGAGAGGCCTGTAATTGTTATCATAGGTATACCTCAACTATGAGAGAAAAAATGTGGAAACAAATCCAGACAATCGCATTGTCTGATTTTTGAACGATTTTATTTGCAAATTATGGTGGAAAATAAGTATTTGGTCACCTACAAACAAGCAAGATTTCTGGCTCTCACCGACCTGTATCTTCTTCTTTAAGAGGCTCCTCTGTCCTCCACTCATTACCTGTATTAATGGCACCTGTTTGAACTTGGTATTAGTATAAAAGACACCTGTTCACAACCTCAGTCATACTCCAAACTCCACTATGGTGAAGACCAAAGAGCTGAAGGACACCAGAAACAAAATTGTAGACCTGCACCAGGCTGGGAAGACTGAATCTGCAATAGGCAAGCAGCTTGGTGTGAAGAAATCAACTGTGGGAGCAATAATTAGAAAATGGAAGACATACAAGACCACTGATAATCTCCCTCGATCTGGGACTCCACGCAAGATCTCACCCCGTGGGGTCAAAATGATCACAAGAACAGTGAGCAAAAATCCCAGAACCACCCGTGGGGGACCTAGTGAATGACCTGCAGAGATCTGGGACCAATGTAACAAAGGCTACCATCAGTAACACACTACGCCGCCAGGGACTCAGATCCTGCAGTGCCAGACATGTCCCCCTGCTTAAGCCAGTACATGTCCGGGCCCATCTGAGGTTTGCTAGAGAGCATTTGGATGATCCAGAAGAGGATTGGGAGAATGTCATATGGTCAGCTGTTTCTCTGCAAAGGGAACAGGACGACTGATCCGTTTACATGAAAGAATGAATAGGGCCATGTATCGTGAGATTTTGAGTGCAAACCTCCTTGCATCAGCAAGGGCATTGAAGATGAAACGTGGCTGGGTCTTTCAGCATTACAATGATCCCAAACATATCGCCCGGGTAATGAAGGAGTGGCTTCGTAAGAAGCATTTCAAGGTCCTGGAGTGGCCTAGCCAGTCTCCAGATCTCAACCCCATAGAAAACCTTTGGAGGGAATTGAAAGTCCGTGTCGCCCCAAAACATCACTGCTCTAGAGGAGATCTGCATGGAGGAATGGGCCAACATACCAGCAACAGTGTGTGACAACCTTGTGAAGACTTACAGAAAACGTTTGACCTCTGTCATTGCCAACAAAGGATATATAACAAAGTATTGAGATGAACATTTGATAATCGACAAACTACTTATTTTCCACCCTAATTTGCAAATAAATTCTTTCCAAATCAGACAATGTGATTGTCTGGATTTGTTTCCACATTTTGTCTCTCATAGTTGAGGTATACCTATCATGACAATTACAGGCCTCTCTCATCTTTTTAAGTGGGAGAACTTACACAATTGGTGGCTGACTAAATACTTATTTGCCCCACTGTATACAGAACACCCCTCTTCCCCATCTCAACTCTTATTGCCCCTCAGTCAGTACAGATAAGAGTTTTAGGGTGCTTTTCCCCCCATACTCCCCCATTCAGGCCTCTACCGTATCAGAGCGGGGCCTGAAATCAGTGATAGCTGCTTAGCGTTATACCTGACCCCATTCTGAACTGCGGACTTGAGGTCCCCTTTTCATTGAGGTGTGAAAAGAGGGATCAGGTTTATTCTATGTTTGATTAATCTACAAACAAGAAAAAGATTCAGTGCTAGTTCACACCAGATGCAGTTCAGTGCGCTTTTTTTCTGCACTGAAAATGCATGCAGTGTTTTCCATGTATTCCAATGGCTCTAGTTCATACCAAGGCAGTCAGGTCCCAGTGCAAAAAAAAAGTAGAGCGTGCTGCATTTTTTCTGCACAGAACTGTACTGGAACCTAGCAAATTGCATCAAAAACACACTGGAACTGCGTGTGGTGTGATCTGTAAGCAAAAACTGATCCGGAACATATCCGGAGTGCATTTTTGTGGCATGAACTGGCCCTAAAAATGCATGCACAGTGTTTTTCATGTATTCCAATGGCTCTAGTTCACACCAGTGCAGTCAGTCCCAGTTTCCGGTGCAGAAACTGACTGGAACTGACTGCACTGGTGTGAACTAGAGCCATTGGAATACATGGAAAACACTGTGCATGCATTTTTAGTGCAGAAAAAAGCGCTCGGAACTGCATCTGGTGTGAACTGGTCCTTATTGTTTTCTGATACATTTGATCCCAGACTTTGTGTGGTGCACTTTGACCCAAGAAGATTGTCCCTGCTTTGAAAGGACCAGGTGTGGTGTGCAATTAACAATTTTCAGTCGATTTCAACCATTCCCGAGCCACAACGTATCACAACTAATCACCAGAAACGAAAACTGGCCATACACTAAGGCTCGATTCACATCTATGCATGTTGCTTTTGAGTGTTTCTTTAGTGTTTTTTGCGGTGCTTGCCACGTTTTTGGACACGCGTTTTTACCACAATTTTACTGCGATTTTGTCACGATTTGCAGGTTTTTTTTACACTGTATATAGCTGGTTGCTAAGGAGGGGGCCATGAAGCCGGCCGCCGCGTCCTTAACAACCGATGAGTCATTAGCTGTCAGCGGGCTTTCCCGCTGAATGTAAAAAAATTGCCGGTTAAAAAAAAAAATTGTGAAAAAAATAGCGTGCGGTCCCCCCAGGTCCATACCAGGCGCTTGAGTCTAGTATGGATTTGGAGAGGACCCCCCATGCCAAAAAATAGCGTGGGGTCCCCCCAAAATCAATATCAGACCCTTATCCGAGCATGCAGTCTGGCAGGGCTCCCCCTCCGAACCATACCAGGCCGCATACCCTCAACATGGGGGATGGGTGCTTTGGGGCAGGGGGGTTCTGTGTCCCCCACCCCAAAGCACCTTGCCCCCCTGTTGATGGGGACAAGGGCCTCTTCCCGACAACCCTTGCCCAGTGGTTGTCGGGGTCTGCAGGCGGGGGGCTTTTTTGGAATCTGAAAGCCCCCTTTAAGGGGGCACACAGAACCCGGCCTCCCCCCCCTATGTGAAGAAGTATAGGGTACATTTTACCCCTACCCATTCACCAAAAAAAAGTAGTGTAGTGTTAAAAAATACAGTAGACAGTTTCCTGGCTTGCTGGGCGGCATGCTCGCATAAGGGTTTGGTTTTTACATTCAGCGGGGAAGCTTCCCAGCCCCCTCCTTAGGAACCAGCTATATACAGTGTAAAATAGGGTTAACCCTCTTGGGCATGGAGTTCACCAGAGTTTCACAGTTGCCACTAGAGTCCTTTTCCACTCCTCCATGACGACATCACGGAGCTGGTGGATGTTAGAGACCTTGCGCTCCTCCATCTTCTGTTTGTTTTTGTTTTTTTAATAATCAAAAATTTTTATTGATTATTTCATTTATATATACACCATTTATACAACATTCTATACCCCTTTGTTCAATCAATAGAAACATACTACACATTACATCCTTCATCACCTACCACCGTTTTCCCCCCTGTCCCAGCAGTCGACATTTACATATGCGAGGAGCGAAAGAAGAGAGGAAGAAAAAACCCACTCCACTGTGTTTATCGTGCTTATATTTATAAAGTGTTTAAAAATAAAATTATAAATGAGTTCCCCCTTATTCTTATCAGTGTCAATAATCACTTCATTTCATAATTATATATTGTAAAAAGGAAAGAAAAAAAAAATATATAAAAACAACCCTCCGTGTATAATAGTGCTTATGATTATAAAGTGCTTAAAAAAAAAAAATTAGAGACACTAATTATTCTGATTAGTGTCTTTAGTCCCTTCAATTCCTTGTTATGTATTGTGAGAAAAAAAGAAAAAAAAACCCTTCCGTGTACATTCGTGTTTGTAATTATATAATTTATAAGGTGTTTTAAAGATAAATTTATGAATACATTCCCCCCTTATTCTAATTCGTGTCATTAATGACTTCAGTTCATTATTAAATACATCCCCTTTATTCTAGTTCGTGTCACTAACCACTAAAATTCATAATAATGTAAATGTGCATGGTAAAAAAAAAAGAAAAAAAAAAAAAAGGGGGGCGTAATATCCCTATAATTCATGATTGCTAATAATCGTGTGCCTATCTCCTTCCCCCCTCCGCCACCAATGTTTGTCAAAACTGGGACAAGAGGGAAATAGTAAAATAAAAACAGAAACCACATATACATATAACCATACATTATCTTACCCCCCTCCCTCTTTGATTAGCGTTATAGAAGTTATATGACTATTTACATCTACCCTTCAGGGCCATTCTTCTTATATCTCTATTCTAAATGACTATACCATTCCTTCCTCCTACCCATCTGTATTTCCTTCTTCTATTATCTCCTCAGCGCATTGTTCCCAGTTTGCCCATGTCGTTTCAAATTTCTTTCTTTGGTTTTTAACCACATGAACCCATCTCTCTGCTTCCTTTATTATATTAACCTAATTTCTCCACTCCATAACTGACGGGATCCGGTCCTGTCTCCAGTACTTCGGAATTAATTTTTTCGCTGCATTTAACAAATGTGGGGTTATACTTTCTCTATATTTTTTGACAGGTCCAGTCATTCCATGAAATAAATATTGTATGGGCCCAAACTCTATGTGATCCGTCGTCATTTTCTTAATCCAGGGGGCTACTAATTCCCAAAAACGCTTAATTATTGGGCATGTCCACCATAGATGAAGAAAAGTTCCCCTCTGTCCACAGCCCCTCCAGCATTTGTCATTAGCTTCTGAAGAGATTTGTGCCATTTTACCTGGTGTCCTATACCATCTCGCTAGGAATTTATATGCCATTTCTTGCACCTTTGTACTTATGGAGGTAGTAAATGTTAACGATATAATTTTATTTATTTGTTTATCTGTCCACACTTGGCCTCGCTCTCCCATTCTTTTATGAAGTATGGGGGTTTCTTTCTTGTTCTCCTAGGATCATTCTGTACATCCGGGATAATGTATGCCCAGGTTCCGATGTCTGTGCACACTTCCTCTCAAATGCGGTAAGTGTATTTATGGATCTTAACGGTTTTATTTTCTTAAGGAAGCTCGTCATTTGACGGTTTTTTTCATTCCGCCATTCTTGTCTCCCCAAATTTCAAGATCATCTCTGTCAGTGGTATTAAAACTCCACTTGGGGCAAACTTACCGCATCTAATATTCCCATCTTGTCCCCACGCCCCCAGACTTCCCGTCTTCTCTCCCGGGGGGGAACCACGGAAATCCCTCCAGAGGAGCCAGAGGGGAGGTCTGTGGGGCATACCTGCCCTCTTTATTCATTCTATCCCATACTTCTAATGTATTCAGGGTTATTGGTGATGTCCATTGTGACAGCCCTCCACCTTCTGTTTGAGAATGCCCCACAGATGCTCAGTAGGGTTTAGGTCTGGAGACATGCTTGGCCAGTCCATCACCTTTAACCTCATCTTCTTTAGCAAGGCAGTGGTCGTCTTGGAGGTGTGTTTGGGGTTGTTATCATGTTGGAATACTGCCCTGCGGCCTAGTCTCCGAAGGGAGGGGATCATGCTCTGCTTCAGAATGTCACAGTACATGTCGGCATTCATGGTCCCCTCAATGAACTGTAGCTCCCCAGTGCTGGCAGCACTCATGCAGCCCCAGACCATGACACTCCCACCACTATGCTTCACTGTAGGTAAGACACACTTGTCTTTGTACTCCTCACCTGGTTGCCGCCACACACGCTTGACACCATCTGAACCAAATAAGTTTATCTTGGTCTAATCAGACCACAGGACATGGTTCCAGTAATCCATGTCCTTAGTCTGCTTGTCTTCAGCAAACTGTTTGCGGGCGTTCTTGTGCATCATCCAAGAAAATTAATTGAAAGTTTGATTGCTCTATTGGCATGTGTGTGGCCAGCTTAACCACTTAAGGACCTCCTCACGCCGTTGTACGTCGGCAAGGCGGCACGGGCAGGCAAAATCACGTATATGTACGTGATCTGCCTCCTGCGGGTGGGGGGTCTGATCGAACCCCCCCCCCGGTGCCCGAGGCGGTCCTCTTTTGTCCCCCGGCGATCGGAGGTGAGAGGGAGGCCATCCATTTGTGGCTCCCCCTCGCGATCGCTGCCGGCCAATCAGATCATTTGCTTTGCTGCTGTATGCTAAACAGCAGCAAAGGAAATGATGTCATCTCTCCTCGGCTCGGTATTTTCCGTTCCGGCGCCGAGGAGAGAAGACTTCACTGTGAGTAAAAACACTACACACACAGTAGAACAAGCCAGGCACACTAAACACCCCTGACCCCCCCCTATCGCCCCCCAATCACCCCCCAATCACCCCTCCCCCCTCCCTGTCACACTGACACCAAGCAGTGTTTTTTTTTTTTTTTCTTCTGATTACTGCATGGTGTCAGTTTGTGACAGTTACTGTGTTAGGGCAGTTAGAGTTACCCCCCTTTAGGTCTAGGGTACCCCCCTAACCCCCCCCTAATAAAGTTTTAACCCCTTGATCACCCCCTGTCGCCAGTGTCGCTAAGCGATCATTTTTCTGATCGCTGTATTAGTGTCGCAGGTGACACTAGTTAGGGAGGTAAATATTTAGGTTCGCCATCAGCATTTTATAGCGACAGGGACCCCCATATACTATCTAATAAATGTTTTAACCCCTTGATTGCCCCCTAGTTAACCCTTTCACCACTGATCAACGTATAACTGTTATGGGTGACGCTGGTTAGTTAGTTTATTTTTTATAGTGTCAGGGCACCCGCCGTTTATTACCGAACAAAGCCCCCTGATCGCCCGGCGGTGATATGCGTCGCCCCAGGCAGCGTCAGGTTAGCGCCAGTACCGCTAACACCCACGCACGCAGCATACGCCTCCCTTAGTGGTATAGTATCTGAACGGATCAATATCTGATCTGATCAGATCTATACTAGCGTCCCCAGCAGTTTAGGGTTCCCAAAAATGCAGTGTTAGCGGGATCAGCCCATATACCTGCTAGCACCTGCGTTTTTGCCCCTCCACCCGGCCCAGCCCAGCCCATCCAAGTGCAGTATCGATCGATCACTGTCACTTACAAAACACTAACCGCATAACTGCAGTGTTCGCATAGTCAGGCCTGATCCGTGCGTTTGCTAACAGTTTTTTTGGTAGCGTTTTAGTGAACTGGCAAGCACCAGCCCCAGGCAGCTTCAGGTTAGAGCCAGTAGCGCTAACACCCACGCACGCACCGTACACCTCCCTTAGTGGTATAGTATTTGATCGGATCAATATCTGATCCGATCAGATCTATACTAGCGTCCCCAGCAGTTTAGGGTTCCCAAAAACGCAGTGTTAGCGGGATCAGCCCAGATTCCTGCTAGCACCTGCATTTTGCCCCTCCGCCTGGCCCAGCCCAGCCCACCCAAGTGCAGTATTGATCGATCACTGACACTTACAAAATACTAAACGCATAACTGCAGCGTTCGCAGAGTCAGGCCTGATCCCTGCGATCGCTAACAGTTTTTTTTGGTAACTGGTGAACTGGCAAGCGCCAGTGACCTAGTACACCCCGGTCGTAGTCAAACCAGCACTGCAGTAACACTTGGTGATGTGGCGAGTCCCATAAATGCAGTTCAAGCTGGTGAGGTGGCAAGCACAAGTAGTGTCCCACTGCCACCAAGAAGAAGACAAACAGGCCTGTCGTGCCCATAGTCCCCTTCCTGCTGCATTCGCCAATCCTAATTGGGATCCCCAACCAAATGCAGTCGGCTGCATGAGAGGCATTTTTTTCTTTATGTCCTCTCGAGTACCCCTACCCAACAAACCCCCCCAAAAAAGATGTCGTGTCTGCAGCAAGCGCGGATATAGGCGTGACACCCGCTATTATTGTCCCTCCTGTCCTGACAATCCTGGTCTTTGCATTGGTGAATGTTTTGAACGCTACCATTCACTAGTTGAGTATTAGCATAGGGTACAGCATTGCACAGACTAGGCACACTTTCACAGGGTCTCCCAAGATGCCATCGCATTTTGAGAGACCCGAACCTGGAACCGGTTACAGTTATAAAAGTTAGTTACAAAAAAAGTGTAAAAAAAAAATATATATATAAAATAAAATAAAAATAGTTGTCGTTTTATTGTTCTCTCTCTCTCTCTATTCTCTCTCTATTGTTCTGCTCTTTTTTTTTACTGTATTCTATTCTGCAATGTTTTATTGTTATTATGTTTTATCATGTTTGCTTTTCAGGTATGCAATTTTTTATACTTTACCGTTTACTGTGCTTTATTGTTAACCATTTTTTTGTCTTCAGGTACTCCATTCACGACTTTGAGTGGTTATACCAGAATGATGCCTGCAGGTTTAGGTATCATCTTGGTATCATTCTTTTCAGCCAGCGGTCAGCTTTCATGTAAAAGCAATCCTAGTGGCTAATTAGCCTCTAGACTGCTTTTACAAGCAGTGGGAGGGAATGCCCCCCCTCCCCCACCGTCTTCCGTGTTTTTCTCTGGCTCTCCTGTCTCAACAGGGAACCCGAGAATGCAGCCGGTGATTCAGCCAGCTGACCATAGAGCTGATCAGAGACCAGAGTGGCTCCAAACATCTCTATGGCCTAAGAAACCGGAAGCTACGAGCATTTAATGACTTAGATTTCGCCAGATGTAAACAGCGCCATTGGGAAATTGGGAAAGCATTTTATCACACCGATCTTGGTGTGGTCAGATGCTTTGAGGGCAGAGAAGAGATCTAGGGTCTAATAGACCCCAATTTTTTCAAAAAAGAGTACCTGTCACTTCCTATTGCTATCATAGGGGATATTTACATTCCCTGAGATAACAATAAAAAATGATTACAAAAACAGATGCGAGGAGGATGACGTGAGACGTCAGACGTCCAAGGGGAAGGGAGGAGTAAGAGGTGTGCTCTAGCAGACCTCCCCTCGCCTACACTGAGCGGGACGCCGGGACGGAGCGGACAGAGTAGAGAAACCCGGGAGCACTGAGAGGGGATCGGCATGCTGAGAGCCGGCGCCTCTCCCGGAAGACGAGGTAACATACAGGGTGGCAGACTCCGCGGCCCACTCCGGGTCCCCGCTCTCACCCACCCCCTGCCCCCCTCCCTGCAGGCAATGCCAGTGATTCAGTCAAGCACGGAGCCGGACATTACGGCAAGCGTCAGAGGATAGGCGCTTCACAGCCTGAGCGTGGCAAGGAACTTCAACAGCCGAGCATCTTACACACAACATGGAGTGACGACTGACATCTAAGTGTGGTGGTGGTAAGAGATCTGCAAAGCCTAACAAACGCCGAATGGTAAGAGTGTATCTGTAATAAGTTTGGAGAAGCAAGCTGGCGGACATTATGTAAGAAAAACTTATGTGAGAGCAGCTTTATTATCCCTGTAACTGGAGGGTAAGGGGGTTCTCTGGTATCATCTTTGGCACAACCTTTATTTGCATAAACTGTATCAAACGAATAGAACACAATAGGAGTACTGTTTTTTAGGGTTGAAGTGGAATAACTGGTACCCCTGGGTGGAACAACGGACTGCTTCTTTTGTCTCTCTTTTCTCTTTTTTCTTCTTTTTTTCTTGAAGCACACAAACTCCTACGACATAGTTGCGCCATTTATAAGCCTGCAAACCAGTACCGCAGCACCCTTGGGGGAGTGAAAGCGGGGATACTGAGAATAATCCCAATAGTTCTAACATAATTAAAAAAAAAAAAAAAGGGGGGGGGGGCTGTGCGCTACTCTCCCTTCCTGCTCTTCCCTAAGGGGCTTATTCAGAAGCAGGAAAGTGTGATACAGCGAACCCCAGTGAATGCGGTAAGCAGAGTTGGTTCATCCGTAAACATCAATACAGGGAGGAAGCCCTGTAAGGTTCTAAATACCTGAGGGGTATGGAGGATGGTATATAGCAGAGATAAGGCCTAGGGAGTGGTAATGGAATAGAAACGCAAATATAGCACCAAAACGGGATTCTCCCTGCATATCTAGCTAGCTCAGGAGACGCCAGACATAGATCAGCGGAAAACGCATACAGGAACCCCTGTATCAGTATTACATAAAGGTACGATCTCAGTAAAGCCACATAAAGGCTCATGCATTGATTTAACCGATTTAACTGTGTACCATCACTACACCAGCACCCGCACTTTGAATATAACTCTACTCGGTATCTAAAAGAGGAAGCCTGGAGCCTGGCCTAACACGGTTAACTCTGAACACACTGATTAAGGCTAAGTAGGCCTGGATAGTGGGAAGAGAAGTATGAGTCGCAGTTCAGCTAAAGCTGGGAAGGGGGGCCCACCGAAAACCCCAAAAGAGAATATAGCTGGGAACACGCCCGCTAGTACTATTAAGCAATACATGGTAAAAGGAGGGAGCCCGGGGAGTTCCCAGCAAGAGACCCAAAAATCAAATATAGCAGATAAAAAGAAGAAGGGACTCAACGAGAGGGAAGACATGACCCCAGATCACTATGTTCATCATTGATGAACATAGACAAGATCCACAACTACCTTCGAAAGATGAACTAGCAGAGATGCTTAAAGCGCTTGAATTATCAATCAAGGCCGAGTTCAACTTGCTGAGGTCTGATTTAGGCAACCTTCTGGAAAGAGTGGAAGAGGCTGAAGACAAGCTTGATAAGCAAGGACGAGAGATCTCTGGCTTAAAAGAACAACTTAAAATAACCCAACAAAACCAGATAAAAGTATGCTACAGGCTGGAAGATCAGGAAAATAGAGATCGCAGACAAAATCTGAGACTCAGAGGGGTCCCAGAAAATAGGGGTGAAGACCTAAGGAAGATTGTGGCGACAATCTTCAGCCCACTTCTGGGGCTGGAAGGAGAAGATTTCCCAAAAATTGAGCGTGTGCACCGGATGGGTAGGCTAGACACCAGACGGTTTGAAGGTAGCCGTGACATAATTGTGAGATTCAGATTTTATGAAGATAAGGAAAACATCTGGTTTAAGCTGAAGGGCCATACCCCATTCCAGTTTGAAGAGGCAAGAATTCAAGTCTTTGCGGATCTAGCTAAAGGCACACTGGCGAGAAGGCGACATCTAAAACCCCTACTGGAACAAATGGTGAATCAAGATATTACGTATACATGGGGATTCCCAGCCTGCCTGGTAGGCAGGAAAGATGGGAGATCCGCAAGTCTAAGATTTCCAGGAGAACTAGAAGAGTTCTGCGAGAAATTGGGGATACAGATACCCCCTGCACTGGACTGGTCCATGGAACACTGGATTGAACTGAGTGTGGGCTAGGGGAGGGGCTTGGGGGGGTGGATCTGGGCGGGAGGGGGGAGCTAAAGGTCATTGTCAATCAAATCTAGGGAATCGGTGCACCTCAGACTCCGCCTTTGGAGGAGGAGACCAATGGTGGGCCGCTATGTCTGCGACCCTCACTGGTCTAAGGGTTCAGTAGGGACCGGGGGGGTGGAGGGGAGGAAGCGGGGGGGTGGGGGGAGAGGGGTGGGTAGAAGAAGGGGGGGGATGGTGAGGGAATTGGGGGGAAACAGTGGGGAGGGAGGGAGGGGTAGTAGGAACGAGGGGTCTTGCTCAACTTCATCCCTATGGAAAAGGGAAAACTCTCCAGGGTCTAAGGCAAAGGGGGATATCAGGAGGATTAAATAAAGAGATATGGCAACAATAAAATTTACAACATACAACGTCAAGGGCTTAAATATACCCAGGAAAAGACATAATATTTTCAACGAGCTGAAAAAATTGGGACCAGACGTGGTGATCCTACAAGAGACACACATATCACTACAATCGCGACTAAGACTGTTCTCGAGGGAATACCCGGTCTGGTTTCAAGGAGATACTATCTCTAATAGGTCACGGGGAGTAGCTATTGGTTTTGCAAGGAAAATAAGGTTTGTGCTGGAGGAAAGATTAGTAGACCCAGAAGGAAGATATCTGTGCCTCAGAGGTAGTTTAAACGAAGAGAAAATAACCCTAGTCAATATCTATGCCCTCAATAAAAATCCGATGAAGTACCTGGCAAACATCTTGGGAAAAATAGTGAAGTTCATGGGTGGACGCCTGATTATGATGGGGGATTTTAATTTCTGCTTCAACCCAAGTATGGACAGTACGGCCCGACCCCAGGGGAAGGACTGTATGCATCTAAAGAAGATAAGGCAATTACTCTCCAACTGGCAATTGGTGGACATTTGGAGAGTCCAAAATCCAACTAAGAGAGATTACACGTTCTATTCCCCTGTGCACGGGACCTACTCTCGGATTGATTGGGGTATAATTGAGCATAAGTGGATTGACAGGGTAAAGGGATCCATGATAGGAAATATAACCTACTCTGACCATGCACCCATGACCATCGAAATGAGGTCAGGAGGAGACCTGGCTGAGAGAGGGCAGTGGAGGCTAAATGAGGAGCTAATTAAAGAAGAAGAGGGGTATAATAGAATCAGACAAGAACTAGAGAATTATTTTGAGGTAAACGATACGGGGGAAATATCAGGGGCTACATTATGGGAGGCACATAAAGCCTATATTAGAGGAGTATTGATAGAAATGGGGGCTAGGAAGAAAAAAGAGAGGCAGGGAAAAATCCTAAAATTAACGGAGGAGCTTACGAGACTAGAACAAACCCACAAAAAATACAAAGGCCAGCTACCACAAGAGATACACCATCAGATGGTCATTAAAAGATCGGAGTTAAAAATGGTAATGGAACAGGAGTCCAGAGTTTCACTGAACAAAATAGTCTGGGAGAGACACAGATGGGGTAATAAACCGAGCAAACATCTTGCAAAAATAGTCCAAAAGAAAAAAAAAAGCTAGGAATTTCATAGAAAAAATTCAAACTAAAGAGGGTCAAATAGAATATTCAACTAAGAAGGTGACAGAAACTTTCAAGGACTACTATAAGGAGATATATTCTGCCCCCAAGCTAGACATCTACTCAAAAAACAGGATAGTGAGAGGTAACAACTATATTAAAAGGGCAGCGCTCCCCAAGATCCCTGAGGAAGACAGAGATTTACTGGAAAGACCAATTTCTGAAGAAGAAATCAGTAAAGCGTTAGCTGGAATGGCCCTCGGGAAAAGCCCAGGCCCAGATGGCCTAACAACACTTTATTATAAAACATTCAGAGAAGTGTTAGTACCTAGGTTGTGCCGGTACATGAACGGGTTGGGTGATAGCTTTGAGATGAGCAGAGACGCATTGAAAGCATCTATTACAATTATATTGAAAGAAGGCAAAGATGAAACCATATGTTCAAGCTATCGCCCAATCTCTCTACTGAACATCGATACTAAACTCTACGCTAAAGTGTTGGCAGAAAGACTAAAGGAATATATGAACCTATTAGTTAACGCAGACCAAGCAGGGTTCGTTCCAAATAGGGAGGGGAGGGAAAACGGGATTAGGACCCTACTCTTGACAGGGAAAATGAAGGAGAGTGGGCCCCCAGGACTACTTCTGTCGATTGATGCAGAGAAGGCTTTCGACAGGGTAGACTGGGGGTTCATGATCCAGACCCTGGAGGCTATGGGACTGGGCCCTAAAATGATTCGGAGGATAAAAACTTTGTACCATCACCCAACCGCTGTAATTAAAGTCAATGGGATTTTTTCTCAACCATTTGAAATGGAGAGAGGCACGAGACAGGGGTGTCCCCTGTCCCCGCTTCTCTTCGTGTTAGCCATGGAACCCTTCCTGGCCTCAATACGAAGGGACCCGCATATTCGAGGTGTTGTGGTCGGAGAGGAGGAACACAAAGTCGCAGCATATGCGGACGACGTGTTATTCTACGTAACGGATCCAGCGACGACGATGCCCAACCTCATAAAGGCATTAAGGAAATACAGGGAGGTATCCAATTTTCAAATAAATATGAATAAATCAGAAATATTAAATATAAATGTAAGTAAACCAGTGGCCGAGAGTTTGAAGAAAGAATTTAGTTTCAAATGGACTAAGGAATTAAAATACCTGGGTATTAAACTAACCAGCTCAATTAAGAAGACGTTTATTACGAACTGCATGCCCTTATTAGACCTTGTAAGAGGAGAATGTAATAGACTCTACCATAAGGCCCTTTCCTGGATTGGACGTATTAATGTTTTTAAAATGGTTTTATTACCCAAGATCATGTATGTCTTCCAGATGCTACCAGTTCCCCTCCACCAGAACTACCTGAGGACGGTAAAAAAAATAATCATTTCGGAGGCCATGGAATGCCCAGGTGGCACAAAACCCCCCCAAATGACCCCATTTTGGAAAGTAGACACCCCAAGCTATTTGCTGAGAGGTATAGTGAGTATTTTGCAGACCTCACTTTTTGTCACAAAGTTTTGAAAATTGAAAAAAGAAAAAAAAATTTTTTTTCTTGTCTTTCTTCATTTTCAAAAACAAATGAGAGCTGCAAAATACTCACCCTGCCTCTCAGCAAATAGCTTGGGGTGTCTACTTTCCAAAATGTGGTCATTTGGGGAGGTTTTGTGCCACCTGGGCATTCCATGGCCTCCGAAACTGTGATAGGCAGTGAAGAGTGAAATCAAAAATTTACACCCTTAGAAATCCTGAAGGCGGTGATTGGTTTTCAGGGCCCCGTACGCGGCTAGGTTCCCAAAAAGTCCCACACATGTGGTATCCCCATACACGGGAGAAGCAGCTAAATGTATTTTGGGGTGCAATTCCACATATGCCCATGGCCTGTGTGAGCAATATATAATTTAGTGACAACTTTGTGCAAAAAAAAAAAAAAAATGTGTCACTTTCCCGCAACTTGTGTCAAAATATAAAATATTCCATGGACTCAACATGCCTCTCAGCAAATAGCTTGGGGTGTCTACTTTCCAAAATAGGGTCATTTGGGGGGGGGGGTTTGTGCCATCTGGGCATTTTATGGCCTTCAAAACTGTGATAGGTAGTGAGGAGTGAAATCAAAAATTTACGCCCTTAGAAATCCTGAAGGCGGTGATTGGATTTCGGGGCCCCGTATGCGGCTAGGCTAACAAAAAGTCCCACACATGTGGTATCCCCGTACTCAGGAGAAGCAGCTGAATGTATTTTGGGGTGCAATTCCACATAGGCCCATGGCCTGTGTGAGCAATATATCATTTAGTGACAACTTTTTGTAAATATTTTTTTTTTTTTGTCATTATTCAATCACTTGGGACAAAAAAAAAAAAATATTCAATGGGTTCAACATGCCTCTCAGCAATTTCCTTGGGTGTCTACTTTCCAAAATGGGGTCAATTGGGGGGGGGGTTGTACTGCCCTGCCATTTTAGCACCTCAAGAAATGACATAGGCAGTCATAAACTAAAAGCTGTGTAAATTCCAGAAAATGTACCCTAGTTTGTAGACGCTATAACTTTTGCGCAAACCAATAAATATACGCTTATTAAATTTTTTTTTACCAAAGACATGTGGCCGAATACATTTTGGCCTAAATGTATGACTAAAATTGAGTTTATTGGATTTTTTTTTATAACAAAAAGTAGAAAATATCATTTTTTTTCAAAATTTTTGGTCTTTTTCCGTTTATAGCGCAAAAAATAAAAACCGCAGAGGTGATCAAATACCATCAAAAGAAAGCTCTATTTGTGGGAATAAAAGGACGCAAATTTCATTTGGGTACAGCACTGCATGACCGTGCAATTAGCAGTTAAAGCGACGCAGTTGCTGAGCTGCACACCTAATAAGCGGCTCAACAACCAACTGAAAGAGCACTTGGCAGGCTGACAACATTGCTGCTAAATGAGAAGCAGGGTTTTAGTGTTGTCCATCTGTAACAGGAAGTGCAGTTACTGGCAGGATCTCAAACAAGAGAAACTTGAGGAAGATACCACCGTGAAGATTGGAAGCAAACTTTTTTTAAATTTTGGATAGGGTAAGGGAGGGTTATAAATTCTGTCAAATTTTTGTTTTTCGCCATCTGTGTCCTATTGCAAAAGGTAGAAAAGAAAAAAGGTCCAAAATATGGGCTGATCCTTCACAGAAGGTACAGATGGGAGCTGTTCCAGTAAAGAGGATTGCATAACAGATTAGAGATCGCCTACAGCTGCTTCCAGCCATATATCCTTGGCATGCATTCTGTACATGCCATTGCAATGAGGGCTGTTACCCCTCTTCTGCTCTTTTATCTTTACTACCATGTAACTGTCTTTGAAGTGACCCCATGCCCTATAAAATGTTTTGTTGACAGTCAAGTCTTTCTTCTCCCAACCCCCATCCCCTCTCACACAATCTACACACCAACAACACACAAAATACCACAACATATCCTGTCATTATCTGCCACCAGACAGCTACCACATGACAACACCAATCAACATTACAGACAGGCTCCGGCCTAGCCTGAGGCCAGTAGAGCGGTCAGTGATAAAACGGCTGGATGAAAGTGTTTTTGTTCTTACTGGGATTGAAATTTGTTTTGGAAAAAAGTTTTCCTGCTGTAACCTAGTTGACAAGTGTCCATCATTTCTAAAGAACAACTCCATTTTGAAAATGGGGTTGATTTACTATAGGCAAGTAGTAGTACTATGCAAGTGCAGTTGCTCTAGAGCTTGGTAAATGAGGGGAAGCTCTGCTGACTTACATCACCCAATCATATGCAAGCAAAATGCTGTTTTTTTTAAATTGTCTTTGCATGTGATTGGGTATTCTTTGTAAAGTGGCGTTTACCTCATTTACTAAACTCTGGAGCAACAGCACTAGCAATGTGCACAGTCTATTTGCCTTTAGTAAGTCAACCCCAGTGTGTGTAAAGAGTCACACGTGTGCAACACACAGAATGAAGAGCTCAGGAGTGCATATCGCACAGAATACAGGGGTCAGGAGTGGGTATCGCAGAGAGTGCAGGGGTCGGGAGTGCATTATGCACACACTTCAGGGGCAGGAGTGTGAAACACACAGACTTGCGGGCCCAAGAGTGCATAACACACAAAGTGCAGAGGGTCAAGAGTGCTTATCATACAGAGTACACGGGTTAGAAGTGGTACCTCACCATGCAACAGTGGCATAGTTGCCAACAGTCCCGATTTGCCGGGACATTCCCGAAAAACAGACCAATGTCCCAGTTGTCCCGGGCAAAATCCCAAAAATCTACCTCTGTCCCGGACATTGGGCAAACCCAGATCCCTACCTCCTTTGGCTCCCCCAGCAGCAAAGCTGTTCAACTTCTCAGTATTAGGGACTCGAGGAAGTGCAAGGAAGTCAGGTGAAGCATAGCTCGCAAAGCGATTTGATGGGACTCGTAAGGGGGCATGACCAGCCTCAGAGGGGAGATCGCACCAGCGCTCCTTGAGTATGGCCAGGTGCAGCATGCATGTGATGAAGGAGCAAGCTGTGGCAACACAGAGCACACCCGACCAGAGGTAATGCTTACTCCAACTATGCCTGAGAGCGGGGCCTGGCGGGATGGTGAGGAAAGCCTGGGCTGAGGAGAGAGTCTGGAGCCAGGGAATGGGAACATTCCAAATACCACTGTCCTCAACCGCCATTGCCATTCTAAACAATGCCGGCTCTGCTGTCATCTTGGCTGCTGTTAGACTTCAGCAAAGGGCAGCACTCGCCTATTGGTTGTTCGCAACCTGGGCCAGGAGGGATCAGTAATGGGGGGCAGGAGAGAGCAGTAATAGGGGGCCAGGAGAGAACAGTAATGGGGGGGCAGGAGAGAACAATAATAGGGGGCCAGGAGAGCACAGTAATAGGGGGTCAGGAGAGAACAGTAATGGGGGGCCAGGAGAGAATAGTAATGAAGGGCCAGGAGAGAACAGTAATAGAGGGCCAGGAGAAAACATTAATAGGAGGCCAGGAGAGAACAGTAATATGCAGCCAGGAGGGAACAGTAATGGGGGGCCAGGAGAGAACAGTAATATGGAGCCAGGAGGGAACAGTAATGGGGGCTAGGAGAGAACAGTGTAGGGGAGCCAGGAGGGAACAGTAATGGGGAGCCAGGAGAGAACAGTAATGGGGAGCAAGGAAAGGACAGTAATAGGGGACCAGGAGAGAACAGTAATAGGGAGCCACTGATGTAAGTCATCTCAGACTCTAACCACACCCCCTTTGAGCCACGCCCAATATCTAGCATCATTTCAACCACGCCCTTTTTTCACCGCAGTACACTTCACGTGCCACATTTTCTCTTTCCGATTAGGCCACGCCCCCAAATGAATGCCCCACCCCTAAGTAAAATAATACACCACCTACACAGAAAAAAAGTGTCCCTAAAATATTTTCGAGAATGTTAGCAACTATGCAGTGGCATGTGGTGGCTGAATTTCATTTTTTTTAAACCTTAGTTTTACCTGCTGACCTGGTGATTTGGTCAGTAAGGTCAGTAGGCCTTATGCACATTGTCTAAGTGCTCCATCAGTACCACCTATAATCTCCTCTTCTTCTCTGCATAGGGGTCCCCTAAGGCTTTTTTCACCTTTTTTCACCTCCTCCCATGTTCAATTCCAGTGCCTCTACCATCCTCTGGAGCTACCTACTTCAATCTTACCTGCTATCTCCTACTCTGTCCGCTGTAATACCAGGGAGCCCAGGATCACCAGCCAGCCACATTGGTAAAAGCACAAGTCTTTTATTTCACAAAATCAATAAAACTGTCCACACTCTGAGTATAAAAATCAAACTTACAGCTCACCACCTGTAAAACGTATCCCTTAACAAGGTTACATCCCCGGCTGCCTCAGGGGTTCAAGGGTAGGGTCATCAGCTAAGTGCATCCTACTTCACACTCTCCCTCATAGACACCTGTTGGTTATTTCCTGTGCCTTTTCTGGCCTCTCCTGCGGGCGGGCTAACCTTTCCAGGAAATATCCCTGTAATCAGGGTTGTAGGATCTTTTCCTCCCAAAGTCTCTCTGAGCCTCCAAATTCCAGGTCCTATTTAAGGAATTACCTATCTTGCTAAACTGTAAGCCAGTTTTTCCTTCTCTAACTGGAACCGCTCACCCTACATGGATGAGAACCCCTGAGTACTCCAAAATGTTCTCAAATCATCCCCTTAAAGGAATCGCAACCCAAATAGTGGAGAAACCTACCTACCTTCCAGGACCCATCACCAGGTCCCTGGCATTCATCTTTAGGCACTCCTTGAAAACTTATCTCTTCAGGGAAGCCTATCTCGCCTTAACATAATAATTTAAAATGTTTGTTACCCCAGTATTTCATATTCCTGATATGTGTCTGCTGTACCATGTACTTGTATGAAAAAGTATCCTGTTCCCTTTGCATTGCTTCCTTTATGTGAAACCCTTGGTGTTCCTGCCAGTCCCTCTGCTTTCCTATTGAAACGGACCACACTAAACAGGAGAACACACTATGGTCAGTTCTCTAGCTATGCTGGGACCTCAGTGTGCTCTCCTCCATTGATCAGACTTGTCCTGACACACACCCCCATGCATAGACATTCAATGGGAAGATCAGTGTACTGTTGCCCCTCCCTCTCCCACCCCCAACTCTTATACAGCTGAGAACAGAGGGAATGTGATCCCTTTTAAAAAAGGGGAAAAATTGTATTTATAATGTTTTTTATATCTATATATAAATGTTCTGCCTTTCATTTCAATTTTAAAGTGAATGGGTTGTTTTACAAGGTGATCCTTTACAATCACTTTAAAGTATAACTCAAAGAAAAACGGTTTTGTTAGTTTTGGATAATTTGCAAAGGGATTAGAACGCTTGACAGGTTTTTATTGCTGTCTGTATTCTAGTTAGGGAGATTCACCTTCTCTATTTGTCCTATTTACCATTATCATTTAAAGTGAAAGCAAAAGAAAATCCCAAATTTTGGGTTGTCCCAAGAAAAGTAATAGAGGGGAAATCTTCCAATGGGGATACTAGTTCTGGTTACCTGGGGGTCCCCAAGGAATTCCCTTAATTTGCAGGGATTTCCTCTCACTTCCTGTTCGGCTATGGGACAGAAAGTGAAGGGAAATCTCTGCAATAGGACACAGATGGCGAAAAACAAAAATTTGACAGAATTTATAACGCTCCCTTACCCTATCCAAAATTTAAAAAAAGTTTGCTTCCAATCTTCACGGTGGTATCTTCCTCAAGTGTCACCCCGCTTCTCTTCACAAGGCTGCTCTGCAAGCGTCACCTCCGCTCAGTGTTGCCAACCGCCCGTTAATTTACGAGCAGCCCGTAAAAATCACCCCATTTCCGGGGCGCCCGTGAATGTCCGTTACGGGCAGCCGGTGCCCGTAAAAAAGATGGCTGCGGGCCGGCCATGCAACTGCGCATGCGCCGTTCCGAAGCCTGCAGGATTCGGGAAAGATCGCACAAGCTCAGCAGGCCGGCGCATGAACAGTAATGTAATCTCCTGCCCACAGCCTCTCATCATCTCCTGCCCACAGCCTCTCACCATCTCCTGCCCACAGCCTCTGACCATCTCCTGCCTACAGCCTCTGGCCATCTCCTGCCCACAGCCTCTGACCATCTCCTGCCCACAGCCTCTGACCATCTCCTGCCCACAGCCTCTAACATCCCCTGCCCACAGCCTCTGACCATCCCCTGCCCACAGCCTCTGACCATCCCCTACCCACAGCCTCTGACCATCTCTTGCCCACAGCCTCTGACCATCTCCTGCCCGCAGCCTCTGACCATCTCCTGTCCGCAGCCTCTGACCATCTCCTGTCCGCAGCCTCTGACCATCTCCTGTCCGCAGCCTCTGACCATCTCCTGTCCGCAGCCTCTGACCATCTCCTGTCCGCAGCCTCTGACCATCTCCTGTCCGCAGCCTCTGACCATCCCCTGCCCGCAGCCTCTGACCATCCCCTGCCCAGTCCCCACAGCCTCTGACCATCCCCTGCCCAGTGCCCACAGCCTCTGATCCTCTCCTGTCCGCAGCCTCTGACCTATTCCTACATCATGTCTACATCATGACATCTGACTGAGCCCTGCACGATGCACCTGAGAGGAGGTCAGTGACAGCACCGCCAGGCCAGTCTAGGGGGGTTGCTGATGTAAGGGGGAGTGAATACAATAATGTAAGGGGCACTGATATAAAGGTTTCCCCCTAAATTAGTAACTCCCCTTACCTTAGTGTATTCACACTGTGGAAGTTGATCTCTGGTCACCAGAGTGCCCACCACATCAGAGTTCCTGGCATTCCCCTTTAAATCAAAGTCTGCAGGATTGCCCCTTACAGTGCAAAGGGGAACTCAATCTGCAGACCCTGATGTAATTGGGAACTCTGATGTAAAGGGAACACAGTGGACTCTGATATAAGGTGGTCTCTGGTCACCAGAGCCTCCCCTTACATCAGAGTTCCCCCTTAGATCATGATCTACAGCCTTCCCCTTTACATAAGAGTTCCCTTTCACTGTAAGGGGGATCCCTGCAGACTCTGATGTAAGGAGGGAACCTAGTGCTAGCTGGGTTATAGTAACCTGACCTTCATGTCAATGGAGAAATATGTTTTTTGACTTTTGTTTAGCTTAAACACATTGCTAATAGCACTAGCTATATGTTTATCGTTCAAATATGTATCCTTGCACTGTTTAGCACTGAAAATAGTGATTTTAGGTACTTTTTTGCAGCACCAGTAAAAAATGTGGATCTGCCAGTAATTTTCATGATTTTTGCCAGTAAAAAAAGTGGTGCCGTTTGTAAATGTGGTCATCCTGCCAGTAAATTTCACTTCAGGGGGTTGGCAACACTGCCTCCGCTGGCTGGGTCCCTGGCTTGATACCTACTGAAGTTTCCCCGATTCTTCACCATCCCCGGTTGGTGAGAATACTGCTCCGGTACTTGCTTCAGTTACTCACTGTGGTCCCTGGTAATAAGGTGGTTGGTCCTTTAGTGGCGACATCCTCCCCTCTACCTCAGACCCTGACAGGTTCTCTGGCCGGCAGAACCGTCTCTTTTGGTTGGACTGCAAGCCGCAAGCCCAACCCTGCACTGCTCTCCTGCTTCTGGGTAGGTCCTCAGACAGCCTAGCAGCCAGATGTGCCCAGGATAGGCCCAATCTCCAGCCTAGCAGCCAGGGTAATACAACACATGTCCACCCAGGCAGCCATCCAGGTGGCACAGAACACAGATCACCTGACTCCACCCAAGCAGGAGGGGGATTCAAGAAAACCCCTGCCCATTGGCTGAGATGCCCCATACTGTATACTCATAATCTGACCTTGTATTGCCATTCTCGTATCTAGTACCACCAAGTACCCGGCCACCTAGTGATAGAGAGAAGAGAAAGAGAGAAAAGTGCAACCAGGCCAAGCTTAGGGAGAAATCAATGAATCTCTAACAATTAGCCAAGATGACTATTCCTGGCAAGTAAATTTCAAGGAGCAACCCTGATTAAACTCCAGGGTGCTATATGCCTATAGTTCTACTTTAACATTTACTTTCCCCATCAACACATTCCTATACATTTATCACTTTTGTATTACTTGGCCTTCCTTTTTAGAGTGTAACCTTACACAAGCAGGGCCCTTCTAACCCAAGTGTCTTGATTTGTATTGTAACTGCACTGTCTTTATTTATATAGCTGCATAAACTGTAAATCCTGTATTATAATAATGTCTGGGATGTTGAAGTCACCCATCGTTAAAACCTCTCCCTTCATTGTCATTTGAGTTATTTCATTAGCCAACAGGTTATAATTCTTTGACTTTCCCGGGGGCCTATATACTGTACTACATCAAGGGGAGATCCCTCGCTGGTTTGTCGACAAACCCAGAGGGTTTCAAGTAGTTCATTTGTTTTCTGAAATAAAAGAGATGTATGAGATTTTTTGTTTTTCACAATCATACTTACCTAGGCAGATGCTGCATTGGTCTGATTCTGCATCTGTCCCCTGCCAGCTCTAACACTGAGAACCGAGCGGTCTAATACAACCAATAGCTTGGTTCTCAGGGCTCAGTGAACAGAGAGCTTGTGACTGTCAACCACGGCTCTCTACTCTGCCCCCCCACGCTCACTGGAGTGCTGGACTGTGGAGGGGGCGGGAGGGGCCAGCTCAGGCTCTCTGTGGCTCACTGAGAGGCTAAGCCGGGTGCCGGTCTAGGCATGTGGGCAGATCCTGACTCCATTGTCGCGGTCTTGCCCCGAGCCTGGACCGGCTCTGTGATGTCAGCAGATAGTGGACATCAGCCCTCTGTCTGCTGAAAACGGGTCACAGGAGTGAAAAACGAACTGCACTCCTGTGATCAATAGAAAAAGTACAGCCAAATGAGCTTTGGCTGTACTTCTCCTTTAATGTTAGTTTGATGCAAATCTTGACAGAAATGGCAACTCCACGTCCCATCTTTCGTACTCTTCTTCCCTGCATAGGGTGTATCCTAGTATAGTTATTTCCAAGTCATTTAAATCCCTGAACCATGTCTCTGTAATCGCAACCCAGTCTACATTAGCTTAGTACAGAAGAGTTGATTGCTCACAAAGCTTGCTACCTAATCTACGAGCATTGGTGCACACAACATGCTGAATTTCTAGTTCAGCCAAGTCCTTAGAAACACAAACTCCCACATTTGTTTTTACCTGCTGGAAACAGAAATGCCCCTTATCAAATAAATTTATATTCATTATTAATCAAATTTCTTTGTGTATTTATTATTATTTTCTTTTTTTTTAAATTACATTGCATGGCTTTCCCTTTTTTTAACCCTGACTGTTTCAGTAGTGAACTAGTTGCTTACATAAGGATTTTTATGACTTTGACTGTTTTCTGGTGTTATCAGAGATCTAAACACACTTGCGACTTTCTTTATAAAGATAATCCTCCAATACACACCCTGTCCCACCTCGCTGAGCAGTGCCCTCCCTCCCTTCTGAGTCTGACCTTTCTCCTCCCTGCTGCCCTTAGGGTTTTGACAGCAAGCTTCCTTTTCTATATATAAACGGAATCTGCCTCTGCAGCTTCTTACCTCTCTACATCAGTGTACTGAGCATCTACACTATGGCAAGTTGTGCTGCTCAGCTGGCCAAGGATAGGCGCTCAGCCCTAGGCATTGGCACCAATAAAAACCCGGTAAAATACTTGAACCAGGACTATGAGGAGCTGCTGGCAGAGTGCCTGGCATCTGGAAAGCTATTTGAAGATCCAACTTTTCCAGCTGCTCAGGCTTCTCTGGGCGTCAATGATCTTGGACCAAAGTCAGAAAAGGTACAAGGGCTCGTCTGGAAAAGACCTGCGGTAAGTGAGACTTTTATATCTTACCTGTGGTTTAATTGTTCTTTCTGTTACAATACTTTTTACTTAAAATTTCAAGGAAAAATACAAAATTTCAGTACTTACTAGCATAGGAAAAATAAACCAGTATGCTATACACCGAGGTACAAGGGATCATAAAGGTAAATTACAGATATATATTCCAGCAACCATGGCCTGTACGTAACTTAGCTCAGTGAGCAATAACAAAATAAACAATACAAAAAGAAACAAACAAAAAAAGAGAGGTAGGTATATTCAAATTTTCCTGTCGCTCTTCTAGGCTCAACATGGAGGCTGCATTCACGCTTCAGTGTTTTGAATCGCGGGCAGATTTGCAGAGATTCTGCCTGCGATTTGAAAGCACCGATGTGTGCATGACAAATCGCGGGACTCGCATTTGAGATGCCATTCATTTGAATGACACCTAAAATCTCGGCTGTGATTGTCGCATGATAAATCGCACTGCAGTCGCGGGAAGCATGTCGCCCAAAAAAGTTCAGGCGCTACTTTTTAGGTGGGGAAATGTGCACACATGTTGCAGAGATGTAATGAATATACATTTTTTTGTTCTGACATACACTTAAAAGCAAACATTTCCTAAAAGTAATAGACTGGAATGCCATTGTTGATCTTTTTCTTAAAATACTATATGCCAGACTGTCCTGTTCATCCTTAATACTACAAGTTACTGGCATTGAACACAGGCAAATAAGAAGGTTTGAGTAAAGTCATTATCTGTATAGTTGTTTTGGATTAGTGACTCAAAGGACTGAATCCAGAGGATCACTATGACAGACAGGGAACAAGGATCTGCAGATTAAGGAGCCTGCAGCCGTAGCATCCATGGTCCTCTCAGGAAAGGTCTCCTTTAGGCTCCTTTCACACTGAGGCGCTTTGCAGGCGCTAAAGTGCTAAAAATAGTGCCTGCAAAGCGCCCCAAAAGAGCTGCTCAATGCACTCTAGTGTGAAAGCCCCGAGGGCTTTCACACTGGAGCGGTGCGCTTGCAGGGCGGTCATAAAAGTCCTGCAAGCTGCATCTTTGGAGCGCATTAGGAGCGGTGTAATTACCGCTCCTAAAGCGCCCCTTCCCATTGAAAACAATGGGGCATCGCTGTAAACCTGCCCGCAAAGCGCTGCAGCGGCGCTTTGCGGGGCGGTTTTAACCCTTTTTCGGCCGCTAGCAGGGGGTTAAAACCGCCCCGCTAGCGCCGCTAAAATGACGGTAAAGTGGCGCTATATTTAGCGCCGCTGTACCGCCGGCGCCCACACGCCTCAGTGTGAAAGTAGCCTAAAACCAACAGCATCCTTCCAGAAATAAACAGAACAGTTCAGTGTTGGGCAAAGTTTTACTTTTTTTTGCATCATGCATCTGTAGCATTTTATAACATCTAAATTTTTCTCTAATAGGAAATAAAGGAAAAGCCTCAATTTATTAATGAGGGAGCAAATCGAGCTGATGTACGACAAGGATCTTTAGGTGAGCAGCAAGTTTGAGCAAATGTTGTTCAGTATTCCTTGTGATTATAGATGGGAAGGTCTGTCAGCAAGTAGCGATCAGTCCATCCACACTACACTTACTATAGAGACCCCCTACAACTAGCGTTGCCAACCTACCAGATTGAAATTTACTGACATGACACTCAAAATTTACTGGCACAGTCAAGTTTTTATTGGCATATACAAAAGTTACAAAATGACAGTTTTAAGTGCATGTTTCAGTATTTAGGCTACAAACAAGTACAATATGCAATTAGCAAAGTGATTTAAGGAAGATATTAAGGCAAAAATATTTTCTTTTTTCTTATTTTCGATATAGTAATTTAGTAGCTCAGGGACAGGAATCGAGAGGGCAAGAAATTAGAATTGGCAGCACACACACATGAAATTGACTCTCACAGTGACACCGACAGCAGTGTGCAGCAGCACAGATGATGACTGCCTCACCAACATGACACGTCCCCTCCTGAGTCACAGTGACCCTCTCTCTCCATGCCAGGTGGTCCCTTCAACCCACTCCCGGCTTGCCTTCCTCCCGTCCTGCAGACCTGCACATGAGCCTCCGGCTGCTCCATTTCCCTGCACCATGACTTCACGCCACACACTGCCGGCATAGTCCAAACACACTGTAGCAGGCACTGGGATGGTCTCGTCCAAGCGTCACAGTCATATTTTTTGCTGGCAACCTTTTTCTTTCACTGGCATTTACTGGCAGGAGAAAAGTGCCCATTTTTTACTGGCTGCCAGTAAAAATACTGGCGGTTGGCAACACTGCCTACAACCTTTCTTCCAGCACCATAATGAGCGGATGTGGTGCATGTGTGATGAAAGGTCTGATCCCTTCACTCCATGAAAGGAAATTAGTAGCAGAAAGATGTATCTCCATTTCCTTCTCTTGGTGGCTCTGTGCATGTCCTCATGATCAAAGGGGATGCTCAGATCTGTCACTGGCATTTGGTCATGTCATTTCTGTTGAAGGCAAGTGACAAGTTCATCTTGGAATATGCAGTGTATCTAAACCCAAGAACCTAAATTTAATATATTGCATCTTACCAGATGTAGTGGTTGCATTTGTTTATATTCATCAGACTTTTTTTTTCTTTCATTTTCACCTGGTAAACCTGCAAATAACACACTTCCTCAATCCTCTCACTTCCTCTCCTAAGGTGGCTATGCTTCCTTCTCCACTGTACCAATGGAGGGAGCCATGGTTGTCACCCAGGCTAAACTACAAGCCCTAGCTGCCGTAAGCAAATGTCTCAGAAGGAGTTCTTACATTTCTTGTTAGACATAGGGGTGTCATAGGCGTGTCATTCAACAGGTAAGCCGCCGGGTTTGTCCCGAGTGAAACTCCAGTCAGCGTCTCAATTGTAGATTCCACAGCAGTCCAAAAATTGTTTAATTGTGGGCATTCCCAAAAAACATGTAGACGGGTCTCCACAGATTCCCCACAGCGCCAACCTGTGCTTGGGACCTGCGGATATATTCTATGCAATTTGGCTGGAGTTCTATACCATTGTGTGAGAAGTTTATAACCTCCCTCCTGGTACCTACTAGCCAGAGAGCCCTTATGCCGTGTACACACGACCGGACTTTTCGACTGAACTGGTCCGACGGAACGAATCCTTCAGACAATTCGATCATGTGTGGGCTTCATCGGACCTTTTTTGTCTAAAAATCTGTCGGACTTTAGACATAGAACATGTTTCAAATCTTTACGACGGACTCGAGTCCGATTGAAAAATCCGTTCGTCTGTATGGTAGCTCGACGGACAAAAAAGGACGCAAGGGCAGCTATTGGCTACTGGCTATGAACTTCCTTATTCAAGTTCTGTTGTACGTCATCACGTTCAAAAGGATCGGACTTTGGTGTGATCGTGTGTAGTTGTCAATGCCTTTGTCTTTCACGTTGTATGGTTATAACATTTTATTGTTTTTTTACAGGCGACTGCTGGTTTCTTTGCTCCATTGCATCTCTCACCCTAAATGAAGAGTGCTTGAACCTTGTGGTTCCAGGAGATCAAAGCTTTGACAACAACTATGCAGGGATTTTCCACTTCAAGGTAACTCAAGTCCCAATTTGATCTGCTTTGGAAGTCCTATGTTGACTTATATCAGCCAATATATATCAAAAAAATCCAGGCTAGGCGATAGGAGGAATGAAGGAAGCTAAAGCAAACAATTATTTCCAGTTATGCTGCCACACCTAAAAAAGGACAGTAACGAAGGACTCAATTTTTCTCGCTAGTGGCTTCTATCAATGTGGGTGGTTTCTATCATTGTGGTGTAGATCTGCAAGGGGCTTATTCACATATTGAAGCAATCCTAACCTGTAGCAGTTTATGAGTGACTCTTTATTAGATATTCTTGATTTATTAGGATCCTTGAAAAAGTCACGTGACTGTGATGTAACGCGTGGGAGGAGCCAAGGATGCTCTGTGCAGATCAGCAGTTTCACACAGTGTACTGCACTGAATCTGCTCCTGTCTAAGGCGGCTGACTGCTATAGTAAAACCTGCATATGCCTTATCATTATAAGGCACACGTGAGTGGATTGAAGTTTGCCTGTGTACCTTGGTATCCTAACTATTGCACAATGATTGTTTTTTTCTCTTATCTGCCTGTTTATGATTCTCACATTGGTTGTGAATAGAAGCAAAAAACACATTGGTACTATCAATGAGCACCTTAATTAAGCAAGTGTTTTTAAAAAGCTTTGCTAGTGATCAAAAGCTCTATACCAATCAGGATTCTACACCTGTATAATTGAACCTTCTGAATACATCCCTATATATTTATTTTTATGTGGATTTTTTATGTGAATTTTTTACACATTTGGTGTCACTAATTTTTTATAATTTTACACTATTTTGATTGCTGGATTTTTTAGGAATTTTTACTCACCGCTGGATTTATTTGACTATTTATATTTATTCTTATATATTCATTTTCATGCACATTGTGAAGCGCTTCAAATATCATTATTTATTCTTTTTAAGTGACTCTGAAAACACTCTCTTTTGATAGCAGCCTCTCTTGGTTTTATGTGTAATTATCAGCTATTTAGCAGAACAGCGCTTTGTGTTTTATATATATTTTTCCCCATGGAATCGGTTCACACATCTACGGAGCGGCTCCGGAGCAAATTGCACAGTCCTGTGCGTCTTCTGGTCTGTTTCATGTCCGAATTCAGATAAAATTTCAGGCTGAAATCGGACCTGAAATGGTGAACGGGGACGAACCGGACCCCTACTGTCAGCCACTCTGTGCGCCAGGGTGAACCCAGCCTAAAACATACATGCACATATCATATGAGGCATAGAATACTCACATGTAATTGCCACCATGATTCAGCACTTGCGGTGGCATGACATCACGTGAGCGGCACCGCTCGATCGTGGCATTGTTTACATGTGAGTGTTCTATAGTTTTCTTTTGATCTTTTCATTTTTTGGTGGAGAAACAGACACAAGTACTCATCATTAATAGCAGGCTTTTTCTGGAGACCTACACAGGTGCCCTCAGTGGAACTCATAGAATGAACCTTTATCGTTTTGTGAGTGACTCCGCCTACATTCACATCGGGCTGTTTTGATATGTCAAATCGCATGTCAAATTTCCGGCTATTGCCGGCAATGGCACCGACTGAATAGGTGCGACGCCAACTTTCCGCCTTTGTATTACTTTTGGCGACTTCGGGGGCGATTTAAATAAGACATCTGTACATGAACCCGCACAGGTGTCTATCAAATCGCCCCCGAAGTCAGACTGCTCTGCTGGCTTGAAATCGCGCGAGTTCAGCTGAACTCGCATGTTTTCAAACCCGCCCTCAATGTGAACCTAGGCTCCTACCAGCATGCATATGCACCTAAATGTATTCCAGTTGCTAGAATAAATGAATATTCTAGCCAACAGAATGAGTTTATGCTCTTATGCTTCTAAATGCCATACATATATACAGGCAGTTTTTCCTCCAACTTCTGGCAGCATATATGAAGCATACATTCATATGCCTGTGTGCATGTAGCCTTAGATCAGCCCTGTATGGAGGACCGATACTGTTCTACATTGCTCTTTCTATTATTTTGAAAAAAGCCTGATTTATGTTCTCCAGAGTGACCTATGTGATTGGAGGAATTTTATCACACTCATTGTGACTAATGGCAGTGATGTCACTTATGTCATGAATGTCAGGCAATATAAAAGGGACGAGCTGAGACAAGCAGGAGGAATTGTTTTGTGTGATGTAGAGGACAAACATGTAACATGTCAGGAATTCAACAAAATGTCAGAGAAATATGAGAGAGAACTCAGTTATGACACGCTATAAGAAATGTTATAAAGATTTTATGTTGTGGAAACAGAACACAGTCAGGCCATGCAAGCAGCTAGAGATTTACAGATATTGTCATTATGTTGTAAAGCGCTGCACAAACTGTTGGCGCTATATAGATCCTGTATAATAATATTTATGCCATACCTTCTTCCCTGTGCAGTGCGGGTTGTATTAAAGGGTCATTCCATCTCTTTCTTTATTTCAAGAACATTAGTGGGGTGGGGGTGTACGGTAGTACTGTAGTCCAGCAGGGGATAACTGGGCAGGGCTGACCATGCTGGCTGGGATTTCAGTACAGAAAAGTCAGTGTTGTCAGCTTAGTTAGGAAGTTGTGTATTCACTGGATGTTTTTCTGTACTTACAATGAGAAGTGATGAATGTTTTTTTTTTTCATAATTTTGTCCAGACATATACTTAGGCCCCTTTCACACGAGCGGCCCGCAAAGATCCGTCTGTGCATTTTTCAGACGGATCTGAGCGGGCCACCCATTGACTTCTATGGGCAGGCAGATATCAGCGGAGATGTGTCCACTGACACCCACCTGTCATCTGATCCGACAAGATCCGAGAAGATACACTGAAAACAGACGGATGGCGATACGTTCGCCATCCGCCCAGCGGATCAGATGGGATCGGATGAAAACAGACATGCTGAGCTAGCCGAGTCCGCTGAGCGGATCCGCCCTGTCTGAAATGGGCCTTAAAGAGTAACTGCACTTTTGTTATTTAAAAAAAAAAAAAATTCCTTTGGGTGGTCAGTGTATAGTACTGTGCAAGAAATTTTAACAAATTTCTTACCTCTTTCTGAAGAAGAAGCTGTTCATTTGATTATGCCAACCTGCAGAGTGAATCTAAATAGGAGTGACTTTTCACTATTAATCAGTTAATGCACTTGTTCTAATGAGAAAAGTTGCAGTGTCTAACCCTTTCTGCGTATCTCACCAAAAATGATCATAGTCTGCACCAACATTTTTGTTGCAGAGGATGCCTAAAATTTGACTTGTATCTTAGTGCAGAAACCTGGGAAAATCAGTGAGCCAATCACACAAGCAGGAAATTACATTTTTTTTTGGGGGGGGGGGGGTTCTGTACAACAAATTTATACAAACCACCTCCAAATTTCTTTTAAGTAAAAAAAATAAATAAATAACAACACTTCTATCTGTGTTTTGCCGCGGTATGTGAAGAGAAGCCAGAACGGAAATGCCCACCAACATTTGATATTTTGATTTGTGAGCTGTGCAAGTAACGGTTTCAAAGATCTCCACTTCGGTATCCTGGATGGTGTAAGATCCGCAAATAACTGGACAGTTTGACCAAATAATGTGATAGCAGGTCTGGATCTTGTCGCGGCCATGAGTTTCTCTTTAATTTTGTAGAAATTAGGCTTGGCTACGATGTCGCTTGGCAAGTCATCAGATCTGGGAGCAATCATGGCTCAGTGAGCCCTATCCACCTCCAAATGATGCGGTTGAGATTGTGAATCAGTGATGACTTTGGAATTCTGATTAACCCTTAAAATTGTGCTATCCATCTTGTTTTTTATAACATCCAGCCTCTCTCCTATAGATTGTAAATCTTGCTTAAATTGTTACTAAACCCACAACAGTAAAATCAGTCTGTATATGCAGCATAGCATGCTTGTTATACTCACTGTGGAACTTAAGGGGTTAATCCTCTGCATTGTGGAAAAGGGCTGTTTTATATCCTGTATGCACAGATCCTCCCCTTCTGCACTGTCTATCTGGGGAAGGCCATCTAACACAGGCAGAGTAGCCAACCTGCACATTCTCTGTTGTGTCATTTATGCTGGAGAGAATATTTACTTGTTATCAGAGCTAGCCAGGTCACATGATATTGACATCACACATGTGGGGGTGTATACAGGCTGTAGTGAAAATCTCCTCCTTCCTGAACTTTTAGCACTGGAGAAACTGTGCAGTTTAACATGTAACCGTGGTATATAGATCATCCAAAAAGGTATATTGTGGCAGTATTTTAATGTAAAAAGAAGATTTATAAGCTGTGAGCATTACCGAGTTTAGTAACACTTTAACTTTAGTGATAATAATCCTGCAATCCGTAGAGAGTTCCTGTTGTAAAAGTGCTGGCTAGTAAGACAGCATCTCCAGAGTATGCTGGCTGCTGGGGAGGCACTGAACCCTGCACAGAGCTGGACTTTCTGATAGCTATGTTTGCCATTTCAGACATGGTGCGATGTAGGATGTAGGAGAGGCTTCAAAGCCCAGAAGGGAGGGAGGAGAAGGCTGGCTGTGCTCACCTGGGGAGGAAGCTGACTGATCCTCCTGTAGATGGTGAGAACAGAGGACAGCACCTGCAGATCCCCTGTTATGCAGAGCCGGGCCATTTCTCTCCAGGAGGGAGATACACGTGGGCTATTGTGTATGCCTGTTCTCAGCTGCTGCGCCATCTTGGGAGACTGCTGGAAGGAGGAGGGCATGCAGAGTGGGTCTGTGGGGCCGAGCCCACTGTCTTTCTTAAGGAAGACCACAGCCCTCTTCTGCATAGTGAGCTGCACCTCCACCGGTCCTCCCTGGTCCGTTGCTGGAAGCTGCTGAGGGTTCGGGATGTGTGGAGCCCGGTCAGCACAAGACAGCCATTGGGACCGCATGCAAGTGCACTGATGAAATGCTTTTGAAGTGTATTAAGATTTTGCAGATCTGACAACACTGGTTGATATCTCAGTGCAGCAAAAGCAGCGTTGTCATCTCACACAGGAAGTTGGGTGCTCACTGGATTTCTGTTTTTTTTTCTGTGCTTGCTGCATTTTAAAAGACATATTGACTTATATTTCAAGGTATCTAATCCTAACAGGTGGGCTAATAGCACAAAGGAGGGTTCCAGAATAAAATTATAGCATGGAAAAAGACTTCCGTGCTATAATAAAATTATAGCATGGAAAAAGACATGGAAGGATATCAAGAGATACTTTCATAATTTGTAAAATAAAATTCAATTATACCACCCAATCACCTATCAAGCATCACTAAACCCAGCATTTGTTTCATAAGTCAGCTACAACCATGACTCACCGATTTCTATACTAACCTGTTACCTGTCTCTCCCAGTTCTGGCAGTACGGGCAGTGGGTGGATGTTGTGGTGGACGATCGGCTGCCAACAAAGAAAGGGAAATTGCTCTTTGTAAAGTCAACAGCGGCCTGTGAGTTCTGGAGCGCCCTCCTGGAGAAAGCCTACGCCAAGTAAGTGCAATGTGATGCCCCACAATCAGGAGACTTACCAAAGACTAAATAATTCTCCCGGAGCTGTAACTTTTACCTTGGCCCAAAAATGTAATTGATTAAAGTCCCCATACACACTGGGTTTTTGCTCAGCTCTTCTAAACTCCCTTCTCCTGGCAGGAGAAAAGCAGCTTCAAAAACACATTCAAGCCGCTTGGGCGTTTCGTCATTTCATTGGCCAGAATATTAATTTATTATGGCCATTTAAAGGAATGAATGTTCAAGCACTAAACGCACCTATCGCTTTCGGCGCATTTAGACACGTTTGCATGCTTTTGGTGTTTTTTTTCTGCCAAAATGCTCCTCTCTTGAATAGGCAAGTGATCAAAAGCACCATGACCCTATTTATTCCTATAGATTGTATACAGTGCCTAAAAAGGTATTCATACCCCTTTTTTTCCACATTTTGTCATGTTACAACCAAAAAAGTACATTTATTTTATTGGGATTTTATGTGATAGACCAACACAAAGTGGCACATAATTGTGAAGTGGAAGAAAAATGATAAATGGTTTTCACATTTTTTCAACAATGGCTTTCTTCTTGCCACTCTTCCATAAAGGCCAGATTTGTAGAGTGCACGACTAATAGTTGTCCTGTGGACAGATTCTCCCACCTGAGCTGTGGATCTCTGCAGCTCCTCCAGAGTTACCATGGGCCTTTTGGCTGCTTCTCTGATTAATACTCTCCTTGCCTGGCCTGTCAGTTTAGGTGGACGGCCATGTCTTGGTAGGTATGCAGTTGTGCCATACTCTTTCTATTTTCGGATGATGGATTAAACAGTGCTCCGTGAGATGTTCAAAACTTGGGATATTTTTTTATAACCTAACCCTGCTTTAAACTTCTCCACAACTTAATCCCTGACCTGTCTGGGTGTGTTCCTTGGCCTTCATGATGCTGTTTGTTCACTAATGTTCTCTAACAAACCTCTAAGGGGTTCACAGAACAACTGTATTTATACTGAGATTAAATTACACACAGGTGGACTCTATTTACTAATTAGGTGACTTCTGTAGGAAATTGGTTCCACTAGATTTTAGTTAGGGGTATCAGAGTAAAGGGGGCTGAATACAAATGCACACCACATTTTTTAGATATTTATTTATAAAAAAAAAAATCCTAATAAAATACATGTATGTTTTTGGTTGTAAGATGAGAAAATGTGGAAAATTCCAAGGGGTGTGAATACTTTTTGAAGGCACTATAATAAATGGACTTTATGCTATGACAAAAGCGAGTCAGATTAAATTACACACAGGTGGACTCTATTTACTAATTGGGTGACTTCTGAAGGCATTTGGTTCCACTAGATTTTATATTGGAGTATCAGAGTTAAGGGGGCTTAATACAAATTTTCAGATATTTATTTGTAAAAAAATTTGAAAACCATTTATCTTTTCCCTTCCACTTCACAATTATTTGTGTTGGTCTATCACATACAATCCTAATAAAGTACATTTAGGTTTTGGTTGTAACATGACAAAATATGGAAAATGTCAAGGGGTATGAATACTTTTTCAAGGCACTGTACACTCATTCTATTCATCCAGAAGAGTGCAGAACCAGCCAGGAAACATGGAGGAGCACAGGAGTGTGATGATGCTCATAGTTTATGGCCAACAGATGACATAGAAAGCTTCAGGATTTTGACAGTGATTTGCTGACACCCTTCTGGCTATGCAGTAAATGAGGGCATGCATCAGTCACATGTTTTACTGACAAGAATTCTAAATTTTTCGGCAGGGAAGATGGTTTATGTATATGTATTTAAACTTTTTCTAAGCAGTATGGCAAGGGTTACACTTTCAACTAAATTTAAATAAATACATGATTGCCATACTAGTTTTCATTGGGGAAGATATTGCACAAAAGTCCGTTCTTTGCTGTTTTACTATTTCAGTAATGGAATAATTATAGACACCATTTACCTCTTGTATTATCACACAGGCTGAATGGGTCCTATGAGGCTCTAAAAGGCGGCTTACCTTTGGAAGCTCTAGAAGACTTCACTGGAGGTGTCGGTGAATTATATTACTTTGAAAAAGCACCGAGCAATTTGTTTCAGATCATTCGTAAAGCCTTGAAAGCAAAGTCCCTGGTCACCTGCAGCACTGTGAGTCTCATCTCTTCTTCTTCTCTATAAATAATTCTATATTGCATTTAAAAAAAAATGCTAGCAGGGACAAGTCTATAAAATGTAGCAACGGCCTTGCAGGTTACCTTAGGCAATATCCCGGATGAGCCCCCAAATGTAGCACACCCCCGTAGGGACTGCTGATGAACTTGAAACCCCAACTCCTGCACAGCCAGGCACACCAAATTTTCACAAGCACCCAGAGTCAGAGAACAGTCCGTGACTTTGTTTTTTTTATTAATGGGTTAATAACTTGGATAGGGATGGGAGGTTATGGAATGCCCACTTGACTTCAGCAAAACTCCAGGGACATCTTCCTATATGCAGCTAAAAGGTTGCTTATCTTTGGAAGCTCTAGAAGACTTCACTGGAGGTGTCGGTGAATTATATTACCTTGAAAACGCGTTGAACAATTTGTTCCAGGTAATTCGTAAACCCTTGAAAGCAAAGTCCCTGGTCACCTGCAGTAGTGTGAGTCCCATCTCTTCTTCTTCTCTATAAATAATTCTATATTCGATCATACCAAAAAAAATCTCCGTTCAGAGACAAGTCTATAAAGTATAGTAAACTGTACAGACGCTGGCAATAAAAATGTGGACAGTGCTAAGCACTGAGCATCGTGGAAGTCCGCTGTATTCAATTTTTATTTGTAATGCTTTTACACAAATAATTACAAAAATCAAATATCTATGCACTGCATTTAGATCATGGCTGGTGGGAGGATTGGCAGGGTGCTGTACATAGCTTTCTGAAAATATCACAGCACCCTGCCTCAGTACTTCTCTCAAGAGCCATCAGACCTGATGCAAGCAGCGAGCAGGCTCTAGGGAAGAGTCATGCAAATATCAAAAAGCCTTGATAAGTGGATGTCAGTCTGGACTGGAGGAGCGGGCAGGCTGTATTTCCATGCCCTAGGCAACACCCGCATGTGATGCTGGGCCTCCATGCTTTTTTTCTTTTTCACAAGAAACGGGCCTCCATGCTTTAAAGAACCAAAATCCAGTAGATAAAAGAGGCAGAACATAAACAGAAAACATCAGAAAGTCTGGGGAGGACACTGTACACTGTGAGAAGCTCAGAGTGTGCAGTGGAATTAGAGTAAACTATTACAGTAAAGGAAAGTAGCCTGTACAACTGTAGAAGACTTAGAATGAGGCTAGAGTTCGGCTTAAAACAATGATAAAAACCTTGCATGTTCCTCTTAAATCAAATAATGATCCTGCTTTTCTCTTGTAACAGAAATCAGACTCTGGATCAGGTGAAATAGTTGTGAGCACCAATGTTGTGAAGAATCACGCATATTCTCTGATCGGCGCTGAAGAGGTAAAGAATTAGCGTCTGCCATTTTCATTGATTTGTGAGATGTGGTTCAAAGCTATAATCCCAGTTTATGTGCTGTGGATTGTGTATTTCAGGTCAGCTATCGTGGAGACACAGTGCAGCTTGTCCGAGTGAGGAATCCATGGGGTTATAAAGAGTGGAATGGTGCCTGGAGTGATAAGTATGTTCTTCCTTGTGGGGGAGATGTAAACTCACACCACCATAGGACAGACGTTTCCCACCAAATTCCTTGTGGCTCTTTACCGTGAGCCACTCCAGATCCCTGGACTTGAACTTGCGAATAGACCCCCCCAGCTAAATTGGGATCTTGATGTCTTCACAATGGCTTCTCTAGCACTACTGCCCCAGGAGCAGAGTCCCCACACTGTGATCTCCTCCTGCAGAACTGGGCCCAGGAACACTGCCTTGTTCCCTTTAGGCCTCGGACTACTTACGGACCCTCCCACCACCCATTGGGCACTCCTCCTCAGGGATTGGTTGGAGTCCAATAAATATTTAGGCTGCCTACTCTATTCTTCCTCCCACTATAATTGTAGAATCCTTCTCGAAGACCAGGGTTAGTAACAAAGCAGCTGTGAAACACTGAGCAGCCCTAACCAATCAACCCCAGCTCCTCTGATTACAGGGTAGCCAAACAAAACTGTCCTAGCAGCCTACTCTATACGAGGAGAGTGCTACACCAGGGTTTGGTTGTCAAGTTAAAGTCTAATTTGGGACACAGAGGGCAATAAAATCCTCATGCAAAAAGGTTGAGATTGAAGTGCCAAGTCAATATACACGTTTATTCCAATGTAAAACCATGCAGAAGATTGTTCCAGAAATCCAACACTTTTCGAGAATCAAGCGTCACACATTTCTTCAGGGTTTAAAGGGATTGTAAAGTCAGAAGGTTTTTTTTATCTTAATGCATTCATTCCAGTGTTCTTTGTGTAAACACAGAAGCAACGTCACAACGTCACTTCCGATTTACTCAGCTGCTAATGGCGCAGTTTAAAAAAAAATTACAGTATTCAGAATCGCCGTTTCTGGCGATCTGAATATTTTGAGGTGCAAAGGAGGGATTTGGGGTCTTTTAGACCCCTGATTCCTCCATAAAGAGTACCTGTCACCACCTATTACTGTTACGAGGGATGTTTACATTGCTTGTGACAGCAATAAAAGTGATCAATTTTTTTTTTTTCAAAAGTGACAATGTAAAAATTTTTTATAAATAAAATAAATAAGAAAAAAAAAAAGTAAGTCACACCCACATATGTAAACCATGTTCAAATCACACATGTGAGGTATCGCCGCAATCGCCAGAGCGAGAGAAATAATTCTAGCACTAGACCTCCTCTGTAACTCTAACCTGGTAACCATTATTTTTTTCTAAAGCGCCGCCTATGGAGATTTTTAGGAACCGTGGTTTGTCGCCATTTCACGAGTGTGCACAATTTCAAAGCATGACATGTTAGGTATCTATTTACTCGTCGTGACATCACCTTTCACATTAAACAAAAAAATTGGGCTAACTTTACTATTTTGTTTTTTTTTAATTCATGAAATTATCTTTTTTCCTAAAAAATTGCGTTTGAAAGACTGCTGCGCAAATACAGTGCGACATAAAATATTGCAAGGATCGCCATTTTATTCTCTAGGGTCTCTGCTATACAATATATATATATATATATATATATATATATATATATATATATATATATATATATATATATATATATATATATATATATATATATATATATATATATAATGTTTGGGGGTTCTAAGTAATTTTCTAGCAAAAAATATGGATTTTAACTTGTAAGCAACAAATGTCAGAAATAGGCTTAGGCATGAAAGGGATAACGTGTTTGTTATTTTTATAGTGAAAAAAATGAGTCGTTACAATCACTTTAAGAGGATGGATCAAAAGAATTTGGTAATTTGGTAATTAGCCTGGTTTAGGGTTAAATTTGGCTGGAAAGTTGGCATATCCTTGTGGCAGCACGAACAGCCAACTGGAACCTGGTTGGATGTACTTATGATCCATTTTCTTGGCCCTTTCTGTCTCTGACCTGATTGGAGAAATATTACCTCAATTCCTCTTCTGACTGTACACAAGGGCGGACTTTTAGACCGGACTGGTCCGATGGGACGAATCCGTCGGACAGTCTGACCGTTTGTGGGCTTCATCGGACCTGCAGCAGACTTTTTCAGTCGGACAGACGGACTTTAGATTTGGAACATGTTTCATATCTTTCCGACGGACTTGAGTCCGGCGGATGAAAACCGACGCTAGGGCAGCTATTGGCTACTGGCTACCAACTTCCTTATTTTAGTCCGGTCGTACGTCATCACGTACGAATCCATCGGACTTTGGTGTGATCATGTGTAGACAAGTCCGTTTGTTTGAAAGTCCATCGAAACTCCTTCAGAAAGACCATTGGACCTTTGATGTCGAAAAGTCCGCCCGTGTGTACACGGAATAATACACATTATTATTATTTTTTTTCATTCCACCCAGCAAGCTGAACAGAAAAAAACGAGGAGTTTAGGAGGAGCCGTTGTACTAACTATGCAATGTTAGTACAGTAATCTCCCATGCTGAGCTATTGTGTTCTGACAGGGGACGGCCTCCCTGCCAGAACACACCAGTCAGTCCTCTCAGCCATTGGCTGAGAGCACTGATCAGATACCGATCGGCAGACCTTTTTCGGTCATACCCCTATCGACAGAAGCCAGCCAAACAGCCACCATACACATGGGCCAAATGTTCTGTCTGACACTCAGATTCATTAAATTAATCTTCCAAAATGGGGACACAGGCCACAAAAAATAGGGTTTTTCCCTTCCCCACTCTATCCAAAACATGTCAGACCAATTTTGCTGGATTTGGGCTTTAAAGTGACCCTGTCACCACAGTGTCACTTGTAAAAAAGCCAAGTATGTACAAGAAAAGGCAATATGCTTACTTTTCTGGTGTCCTGCATGTTGAAATTTCACAGCTCCCTGGGTCTTTAGTTTTTTGTTTTTTTTTAGGAGAGTATTTCAGTGATATTTTTTTTATCTGTCAATGGATTCTTTTTTTGATTAGAGTTTTGCTTCAAGTAAAATGGATAAGTACTGTATTCTGTGTTTAAACAAGTTTAGCAGATGAGATTTGTGACTTTTTACCTCCTACAGTGCTCCGGAATGGAACGAAGTTGACGCAGAAGTTAAGGCTCAGCTGAATCTGCAGTGTGATGATGGAGAGACCTGGTGAGTTCTGGGGAAAATGTATAATGCATCGCCAATAAGTTCTCCTACTGCGTCATGATCACATTTCATATACAAACTTTAAAATGTGTAAAAAATTCTGTAAACACACTAATACATGCTCTTTACAAGCCCAAAATCTAAATCCAGTCAATAAAATCTCATGTAAGTTTTAAAGTATCAAATACATCTTATAAATCATTATCAATCACCCCAGGGGACCAAGTGCATGGAGCATGAAAAGCATGGGGCACCGGGTCCCATTCTGATATATGCTTTAGTTCATGGCCTAGTAGTTTGGTAAATAGAATGCCCCCTACTGCTGTCTGTCCATGCAGCTGACAATGTGAAGACTATTTAATGAGGGTTGATTGACATCGCTCGTCTCTAGCAGCAGGCACATGTTGGAGTCAAGTGCCATCATTCAGCACAGCAGAGGGAGGGGTCAGCTCCATTCATAACACAAGCCATTGGTAAAAAAACAATCTGCACTTCTGAGGCTGTGTGATCTATCTGTGAGCTGCTAGTAAACATCCACTGCATGGACAGATAGATCACACAGCCCTGCCAGCAATGACCGACACAGAATAAAGGAATGGCACGAGTAAAAGCCATTGATGGTAAACAATTCCCTGTGCCCATGATGAGAGTCTTAGAGAGGGGACAGTGCCTAGTGCAGTGCTGTAGCTTCAATTTTGGCTAGCCCATAAATTGGGCTTCAGGCTGGGGTGTAGCTACATTATAGCACAAAAGGAATAAAAATGTACTTTTAATGCACAACAGGGATCACTAGGATCACCCTAGGGAATTCAAGAAAGATTTTTCAATTGTGTGAATACTTCTTATTTAAAAAAATGGAGGCTGGAAAATAGGAACTTTCAGTGTGCCACAACACAAATATATAAAAAAGTATACCGCTTTATGTTTACATTAAATATGTTTAAAATACACAACTATAGATCACCAGTTCTACTGTATTACAGAAGTTATGTACAATATGGTGGATCAACGTGTTTCACATTTGACTTACATCTTCAGGATACACTTGAATGCATGTGTAGATATGACTAGTAGACAAAGAGGGGACAGTAAAACTGGTTGGGTGCCACCATCACTGGAAGGAGCGTCCTGCTAAACAGCTCATGTCTGATGATGTGGAGGCTGTGGGGGATGGCAGATCTGGATGTGGCCAATGGCTTCCACTGCTGTCTCAGCCAATAAGGAGGATGAAGCCCAGGAGAGCCGCTGCTCTCGGGCACATCGCTGGATCAAGAAGGGGCTCAGGTAAGTATTGGGGGCGTGGGGGCTGTTGCACACAGAAGGTGTTTTACCGTCATGCATATGCATGAATGTAAAAAAACCTTGAGCCTTTACAAGCACTTTAATTAATAATTATAGGCCTGAGATGATGATCCATGGACATTTATAGAGGCAGGAAAAGCATGAAGGCACGAATACTGTACTGCACCAAAACACATAATTAATTAAATAATATGTATACAGTCTGTCAGAGCTGAATTTTTTGTGTTTTGCAGGATGCCTTTTTCTTCCTTCTTGGTTGAATTCTATCGGGTTGAAATCTGCCACCTTAATCTGGACAATGTATGTTGTAATGACTCACATAAGTGGTGTCTAACTGGATATAATGGAAAGTGGACATCAGGAGTGAACGCAGGAGGATGCAGAAGCAACTGTAAGAATAAAAAGTTTCTGTCACAACCTTTTCCTACTCACCACACGACACTAAGAAATATTGTTTACAAAGCTCAATAGCTCTAGCTCAAAATCTCAAATAACAAAAAGTAAAATAAAAGTGACCAAAATGCAGTATACATTACTTTGACACTGTAAATTAAAATGAAAAACATTGGTATTCTCTAGAGCTACCCCCAAAGGAGCCGCTTGGTAACTTGGGTTCTCTGTTCTATGCCTCGACTCCAAGAACAACCTCAGCCCCTCTAACACACCTGGTTAAGTGAAAGTAACTACAAGCACTTATAGGAACATAACTTATAGTATAGATAGATAGGGTACGCGAAGAGCAGGGGGGGCAGAGAGCACTGGGGGGGGCAGAGAGCCCTGGGGGGGACGGTAAGGTCAGAGAGCGCGGGGGACCAGAGAGCACTGGGGGGGGAGAACGCACTTGGGGGGGCGGAGCGCACTGAGGGGGTGGAGATCATGGTGGAAGCTGACAGTAGATGGAGATGGAGAGCACAGATTGGGGGCAGAGAGCATGAGAGGAGAGCACTGGGAAGGGCGTGGAGAGCACTGTGGGGGGGGGGGTGAAGAACACTGGAGGAGCCGGAAAGCAGGGGAGGGTCGGAGGGCTGGAGAGCAGGGGGGATGGGCAGCAGAAAGACACTAGGACAGGCTTTGGATAGGAGGAGCAGCTACATATAGAGAAATCTACCTCTCCATTTTCTTCCCTCTTTCTTCCCTTTCTTTTGCCCCCGCCGCTCCTATAATGTTTTCTAATAGTAAGTAAACATGCCATCATTGGCAGTCTGGCTCTCATTTTCTCTCTGGCCTGGCTCCGTGGTGTCTGTGGCAAGCGGCAGCTCCTCCCCATCATGGTCATGGGTCAGCTGACCTCTAGTTTCCACCCCCTTGCCCCGACGGCTGAACTGAATGGGCGGTCGAAAATTAAGAGGCCAAGTTAGTTTCATGGGCTTAAGGAGCAACCCAGCTTCTGCAGCTGCTTTTGGCCCCACAAGGACATGCAAATGCCTTGTGTGCCCTATGGCCAGTCTGGGCTTGGTTACTAGTGAGATAGCGGCTGGCCCAGGCTGGGGTAAGGGTTAACTCTTATAGCCTCAGTTCCCGGGCTTTTGGACCTAGCCAGCCTGCCTAGCCCGTCCCACTGGGGCTTTCGGGGACATCTAGGTCTTGGACAATTTCATAATGGACACTCATCTCACAGAGGTATACTTAGACAGCCATTCTACTATAGTTAGAGTTAGGGGAAAGACGTTGTTCATATTGAACTGTTATGCCACACCTCTTCTGTAAAGTATACTAACAATTATGAGCCTGGTCTGAAGTTATTTGAATTGGTGTATGTTGGTTCTGGTGTATCTAAAGAATCAGAGTCTGTAAAGCACAACTGGGTATAAAGTAACAGCACTACAATGGGTTAACTCAGCAAGACAAGAGGAGGAGTGTAGTTGATAAGAGTAACCAAGTACAAAATCAAGACACAAAGCAACCAGTCATTAGGGGTGGTACCTAGTAAGGAGGCAGGTCCTCCCATAGCGAGGGGGTCGTTGTCTGGCTCCCTTGTTAGCGGTCGGTATCCAATAGCAATCGGATACGAACCTGCATTGCAGAGATCACATGAGTACGGACGTGAGTGCATGCATGAGGTCCACGCTTTGTGCACGGCGAGAACCCATTCTGTTATGGGAGTGAGGTAACAGAGGTACCCTGGACTGGTGGAGTGGACACAGGCTCAACAAGTCTCTCTTAATGCAACATACAAACTACAGTGTGGAGTGACATGGGACAGCACTTTTCAGAGGACCTCAGTATGCTATTTTACTGCACGCAGTGAACCTTCAGCTGGTGTGTGGCTACTGGAATAAGGCGAGATTTCAAGTATTTACCATAGCTGAATTGAAAGATTATTTAATGACTTTTATAGAAATGTGTATTAATTTCTATTAAGACATTGTATATTTTATAGGACTCTTTTAATAACTGGCTTAATTTTCTCTGGCAGTGACGTTTTGGACCAATCCACAGTTCCAGATCACCCTGGAGGACCCTGATGAGGATTGCAAAGGAGAGAGTGGGGAGACACGCTGTACAGTGCTGGTCAGTCTGATGCAGAAAGAGCGTCGGAGAAAGAAACCGCAAGGAGAGAACTTGTTAAGAATTGGCTACTATATATACAAGGTTAGCTTCATGTGTAATTCTGGGCTGTCTGCCTTCTCATGTAGAGTGGGTTCACAAGGAAATTGTAATAGTTTAGGACCAATTGAAAGTTTGTAAATTCTAAGCTTACTATACAAACTGTTTTTTTTTATAAATGAACATTAAAATCATGGCAATGGATTCCCAAAGCACTTTAGGTTATCTAAGAGGGGCAGAATGAGTTATCTCCTTTCAGACAGGCTGTCTCTCATTGAAACTTCAAAAGGAGCTGTATGGAGGGAGGAGAGGGAGGAAGAGTCATTGCTCTGACTCATTCATTTGTATGTGTTAAATTCAGTTTCAGACATATAAATTCTTTTTTACCAATCTCATGTACTATTAATTTTGGATGGCACCCAACTCACTAAACCAATGCACCATGCATTGGGCTTCTGCATTGTGTTGTGGAAAAAATTAGCGCAAGTCTAATTTTAGGTCTGTTGTGCATTGCGGTGTGTGTTGCCGCCTGTAGTATCAGTCAGTTTCTGTACTTGATTTGCCTGTGTCCTGGATCCTTAGATCAGCTCTCTGCAAATATTCAGGAGGCAAAGCCAGAGGTCCCTCAGCCAAATTAAAAGCTGGGATCCCGAAAAGGATTCTTGCAGCTACAGGTAGTCTCCCAGCGATGACATAGGCCTTAGACTGGGCCTTATTACCCCAGGAACAAGAGACCTCAGTTCTGGGCCCCAGCCTATTTATACCCCTCTCAGCCCCTTCTGGTCACTCACTTTCTTACCTGACCAAGGATTGGCTGAATAGGCATTATTATGCAGACTAGGATCTGTGTTCTCCCACCCGCTATATCTCATTACTTAATGGGATGCAGAGGAAACTAACCAAGTCTGCACCAGCAAAACCCAGAACTGAAACTACTAAACAATTGTTGCTCTCCCTGCCTACAGGGAGACCAAAATCTAAATTTGAACGCAAGTAGCCTACTGGGTCACTACATGTGTAATCAGTTTTAAAATGTCTTTATAATGCATCATATTACTTGGATAGTAGATCATGTGTAATTATCATTGTTGTTATTGATTATAGTAATTTTTTATTATAGTTGTTATTGTTTTTGTAGTTACACAATGCCTTTTATTATATCTTTTTCAGGTCCCTAAACAGGTGCGGAGTTCATTTTTTTTTCTCCATGCACATACCTTCCAACTTGATATGGTGAAAATGGTAAAGAGTAGCCTTTCTTAACCAAGGTTCTGTAAAACTCAGGGGTTCCTCCAGTGAATACTAAGGGTACCTTTAAGGATGGATTGATCATCTACAATGTGATGGCACTTGCAAAGTTCCAATACTGACAACACTTAGCAGGAGGCACTACGCTGACCACCAATGCAACAGGGCATTCTTTTCATTGGCCACCACTATAAGTGGCCCCCTACTGACCTCTGATATCCAATGTTGTATAGTGACCACCAATTTAAAGTAGCACTTTTTCACTGCCCTCCAATCTAACAAAAGTACTATTGTATTTATAAACCGCAACTATATAATATACAGCGCCTTGAAAAAGTATTCATACCCCTTGAAACTTTCCACATTTTGTCATGTTACAACCAAAAACGTAAATTTATTTTATTGGGATTTTATGTGATAGACCAACACAAAGTGGCACATAATTGTGAAATGGAAGAAAAATGATAAATCGTTTTCCCAATCTTTTACAATTAAATATGTGAAAAGTGTGACGTGTATTTGTATTCAGCCCCCCTAAGTCAATACTGTGTAGAACGACCTTTCTCTGACATTACAGCTCCAAGTCTTTTTGGGGATGTCTCTACCAGCTTTGCACATCTAGAAAATGTTTGCCCATTCGTCTTTGCAAAATAGCTCAACCTCTGTCAAATTGGATGGAGAGCATCTGTGAACAGAAATTTTCAAGTTTTGCCACAGATTCTTAATTGGATTTAGGTCCGGACTTTGACTGGGCCATTCTAACTCATGAATATGCTTTGACCTAAACCATTCCAATGTAGCTCTGGCTGTATGTTTAGGGTCGTTGTCCTGCTGAAAGGTGAACCTCCGTCCCAGTCTCAAGTCTTTTGCAGACTCTAACAGGCTTTCTTCTAAGATTGCTTTGCCTTGCCTCCATCCATCTACCCATAAACTCTGACCAGCTTCCCTGTCCCTGCTGAAAAAAGAGTCCCCACAACATGATCCTGCCAACACCATGTGTTAGTTTTCTGCCAAGCGTAGCATTTTGCTTTTAGGCCAAAAAGTTCAAAATTGGTCTCATCTGACCAGAGCACCTCCTTCCACATGTTTGCTGTGTCCCCCACATGGCTTCTCGCAAACTGCAAATGGAACGTCTTATGGCTTTCTTTCAACAATGGCTTTCTTCTTGCCACTCTTCCATAAAGGCCAGATTTGTGGAGAGCAGGACTAATAGATGTCCTGTGGACAGATTCTCCCACCTGAGCTGTGGATCTCTGCAGCTTCTCCAGAGTTACCATGGGCCTCTTGGCTGCTTCTCTGATTAATGCTCTCCTTGCACTGGCCTGTCAGTTTAGGTGGACGGCCATGTCTTGGTAGGTATGCAGTTGTGCCAAACTCTTTCCATTGTTGGATGATGGATTGAACAGTGCTCTGTGAGATGTTCAAAGCTTGGGATATTTTTTCATAACCTAACCCTGCTTTAAACTTCTCCACAACTATATCCCTGACCTGTCTGGTGTGTTCCTTGGCCTTCATGATGCTGTTTGTTCACTAAGGTTCTCTAACAAACCTCTGAGGGCTTCACAGAATAGCTGTCATTTTACTGAGATTACACACAGGTGGACACTATTTACTAATCAGGTGACTTCTGAAGGCAATTGGTTCCACTAGATTTTAGTCAGGGGTATCATAGTAAAGGGGCTGAATACAAATGCACCCCACATTTTTTGATATTTATTTATAAAAAAAAGTTGAAAACCATTTATCTTTTTCCCTCCACTTCACAATTATGTGCCACTTTTTGTTGGTCTGTCACAAAAAAACCTAATAAAATACAGTATGTTTTTGGTTGTAAGATGACAAAATGTGAAAAATGTCAAGGGGTATGAATACTTTTTGAAGGCAAAATGCTGTGACAAAAGCGAGTCAGGGATTGCATCTTTTCCAAATCTTCATTGCTGGCTTGTGGAGCCTGTGAATTGGATACAAGAGGACAGTCTTTCCTGCCAAACTGGATTATTGGGTTAGTAGCACAATTTAAGTTTTTGAGAACTTAAGTACACCCGTGTAAACAGGGTATTAAACTGTGCATGTCAGATTTCAATCAGTTTATAAGGCTTGGTTCACACCTATGCAGTTTGCTTTTGATCCATTTCTGCAGTGCTTTTTGCGGTGCACTTTGCGTTTTTGCACACACATTTTTGACACATTTTTTTGTGCATTTTTTGGCCAATTTGTTGTTGGGTGAATTAAAAAAACACAAATTGCAGCAAAATCGCAGCAAAAACACACTGCACGCTTTTTGGTAGCTTTTTCATTGAAATCTATTGAACCAAAAACGCACAGTTTTGCTTTAAAAAAGTCCCTGACCCTTTCCAAAAACGCAGCAGCTAAAAAAAGCATAGATGTGAACATGTCCCATAGGAAATCATGTTAAATGGACTCTAGTGCGTTTCTGCAAAAAGCACCAAAAATGCATAGTTGTGAACAGCTCTTGACCTTAGAAACAACTGTTGGGTGCTCACATTAGAGGGCTGGTAGCCTATCAAAATTCTGGTGCAACAGAAAGTAATAAGAATGGAGCTAAGATTTTATTGTCAATAATGTGAAGATGAATTACTGCACAATGCATACAGCTACTGAGGTGACTGAGGACTAATTTTAAAGGGCTTTAACTGCTTGTTCAGAGTAAAGTGTATGTAAAGGCCAAAGTTTTGTTTTAGTATTTAGAACCTGCCAGGTTTTTATTGCTGAAATGCCGCTGAGGATATTCACTCTTTTAATTGGTCTGGATGACCTTTGTCTGTAGAACAAAAATGTTAGAGCTGTCACAACAACAGGAGGAAGGGAGAAATCTTCCAATGGGGGCCCCAGTTCTCATGACAACTGTCTAAGAGGGAATATCCCCACCTTTGAAGAGATCACCTCTGGATCTCTGGGACAGGAAATGAATGGAAATCATTCTAATAGGAGCTAAAAAAAAACTGACAGAGGTCTTAAAGAAGATTTCCAGGAAAAAAAAGTTTTTCCCCTCACTGGTTAACATTTAACTGCTTGTTTTTGTCTAGGGGTGAGGAGAGTGAAGATATACTTACCTAATCCGCTGATCCTCCAGGCACAAGAACGGTCCCTGCTGCTCCTGCTCCCCCACATGCTGTGCATGGACTGTTCCTGACATCATCACACCCATAGACCAGCTGTGGATGTGAGGACGGCAGGAACAGTCCAACACTGGACATTGGGGAGAGCTGTTTTCTGGAGCATGGAAGGATCAGGTGAGTATAGCCTTTCTGTGCCCCCCCCTGGACAAAACAAGCAGTTAACCCATGCAGTGTTCCTGAGTTCTGCTTTAACCATTCCCCATTCTAAAGTGCTTGTTTATGAGGCACCTGAGATGAGAACACTCTGGCTAATATGACAGGTGCTCTTTAAGCTTAGTTAATTGGGATCCTTCCATATTGTCTCCAGAATCTTACCAATCTGCAGCTGGGGAAAGATTTCTTGAAGAAAAATAAAGACGTAGCCCGTTTGGATTTTTACAAAGATCATCGTGAAGTATCCAACCGGTTCCTGCTTCCTGTTGGAAACTACATAATCATCCCAACCACCTACAAACCTTCTGAAGAGGCTGACTTCTTTCTTCGTGTCTTCTCAGAGAGAAACTCCAATGGGCTGTAAGTAGAAAGAGTACATGAAGATGTTTTCACATTTTAAAGCAATCCTGTGGCTTGTTAAGTTGGGGCTAAGAATGGGTTTTCTTTGATCCTGGTATCGTCAGCAGCATATACTTAATTTCCTTTGCTTCCATACCGCTCTGTTTAGCATCAGGAGCCAAAGGAAATATCCAGTACTTCTGGGTATGGAGGAGAATGTAATTCACTCCATGTGACAGCACTGGAATGTTGGGACCTATACTGCTACCCTGTTTCCATGACCTAGCGTGATTGTCGGTGATGGCTGCAATATAAGACCTACCCCCCAAATAAGCCCTACCCTGTTTCCCCAAAAATAAGCCCTACCCTGATTGGAGAGGGGTAGAGAAGGAAGCGCCACCTGAGTGTAGTATTAACAAATGTGTTTGCGCTTACAGTTACCAATACTCCAAACTAGATTGGGGTCTTTTTCTGCCTCCATCTCAAGGGTTTGCCAGCTTTAGAAAGTCTTAAGCCAACAAACCCACAAACAAGGTAGATGGAGTAATCTCCCGACCAAGACATTGAATTCTGACAGCAGCACCTGCTACCGTCTGAAGACACTTATCAGTGTCTGCTGCTGATTGGCTGCAACTGCTGATTGGCCGAAAGACATTGATTAAATAATCGATTTGGGGAGCCCACATACTGATCAAAATTCATCAAGTCCCTGCTGCACCAGTCAAATATCGCTCCGGCCAGCTTTAGTATAAAACCGGCCATAGATGGTTGGAATCTTGGCCGGTACAAATGGTACCAGCTATGATTCGAACCATCTATGGGCAAGCTGACTGTACAATCAGCATGTCAGATTTTCGGCATGTGATTATGGTCAATGGCTATAGCCACTAGCAATAATCATTGTGTTCTCCCGGCAGCAACTGCTCCCCGCACCCCCCCCCCCCTTCCCCGCCAGGTGAACACTATAGCTTAGCAGGGAGGATTCCCCCCATCAAACTAACCATGTTGATGGCAAAAACAAGCGATTTTCTTTCCTGTAGAGGAAAATCGCATCATCTATGGCCAGCTTAAAGTGGAAGTAAAGTCTATTTTTGCACTTGTACCTACAGGTAAGCCTATAATAAGACTTACCTGTAGGCACCGTGAATATCACCTAAAATTGCAAGGTTTAGGAGATATTCACACTGCATGCAGACGGCTCATGCACTTTGAAGGGATGGCATACCTGTGCCATTCCTTCAGACCCCCAGTACCACGGTCTATGACTCCTGCGCGCATGCATGGGAGTGACGTCATTGCGGCGCTACCAATCAGACGGCCGAACCCGAAAGGAATTTCGAGTGAATATGGAAGCCCTCTCAACGGTGACAGTGCGCTGCAGGAGGACTTTGTTCTAAGGTAGATGCTAAATAACGGAATGATGGACTTTGTAGGCACGTATAAATATATATATATATCAATTTTTAATAATTCACATAAAATAAATACATATACAACACAAAATATATGTGATAAAGCAATATGGGACACAGTGGTTTTATCCTAGAGGTAACACTTGGTTAAATACTTCCTGTGTGGCAATATTGAAAAAATGCCCACACTGGGATGTAGCGTTCCTCTTGGTAGTTTCCACAGTCCTCATAGATTAAAAAGAATTGCTCGCTCTACATGTTTCGCAACCTGAAATGTCGCTTCTTCAGGAGCTTCAATAATTCTAATTCTAATTCTAATTCTTTGTTTTAAGGTAAGTATTTCATAATGTGCTAGTATGCATCACATTATGCCTTTACCTTGCAGGGTTTACAAAAAAAATGTAAAAATTGTGCGATTCACTACCACTTTAAGTTGGGGGAGATAACAGTAATTAACAGGTCCCTTGTGTATAATTCGCACGTATCTTGTTACACTTCCAAACAACCTACATATTACAAAATGTTAGCTTTTCCACTGTACATTTTAGCAAACCTTTATGAAACTAGCATTTCCAAAGGATTGGTGTATCATTAAGACAATCTGTCCTTATTCAGAAACCAGTGACAATTTTTAAAATGTATTTTATTTGTTTTAGTGAAATTGGCAATGTGGTGGAAGCAAATATCTATGAGGTAAATTCAAAGCTGTTCACAATTTATATAATGTATATATCAGTCTTCAGCCTGTATGCCTTTTATGTCCTTCCAGACTTTTCTGAGATCATAATATTTCGTCATTATTAGTGTGTACATTTCACATTATCATTTGCAGTATATTCAAACCCCCCCAAAAAAGCTTACATATGGTGGCTACATTCATTTTCCAGTTTTCATTATTACCACCTGGTAATCCTGCCGGTAACAAACTTCCTGTTGTGGGGTGGCCACGCTCACCCCCGTAATGCATCTATGGAGGTGAATCATAGAATAGAAAGTGTGTTAGGAATACAAAACAACTCCCAATTACCTCATTTCAATTACATATGAGGATGGGGGGGGTGTAGTCCACAGAAGTTGGATGGGAAGGCAGATCATTTTGAGATTTCAGTGCCATCCCCAGCAAGTTGGATTTCTATTGTGGTCAAGAGATATTTCCTGTACTTGATGAAAATAGTTTTAGCCTGAAAAAAGAAAATTAAAGTGGTTCTAAAGGCAGAAGGTTTTTTTTATCTTAATGCATTCTATGCATTAAGATAAAAAGCCTTCTGTGTGAAGCAGCCCCCCTCAGCCCTTCTAATACTTACCTGAGCCCATCTCTATCCAACGATGTTGCACGAGAACCTCGGATTCTCCTTCCTCATTGGCTGAGGCAGCAGTGGGCGCCATTGACTCCCACCGCTGTCAATCAAAGTCAGTGAGCCGATGAGGAGAGAAAGGGGGTGGGGTTGAGCCACGGTTTTGTGTCTGAATGGACACACAGAGCAGCAGCCTAGCTTGGGTGTCCCCATAGTTGCTGGCAAGGGACCAGAAGCGTCGACAAGGGACCCAAGAAGAGGAGGATCTGGGCTGCCCTGCGCAAAACCATTACACAGAGCCGGTAAGTATAACATGATTGTTATTTTTAAACAAAAAACAAAGATGTTTAAACAAAAAAAAAAACAAGTCTTTAATATCACTTTAATGCAGCCATCACATCTAAGGACTACAGTACATGTTTGGGTTTAGATACACTTTAATTGTTGTTAGAAGTTTATTTATTTCTTTCTCTTTTCTTTCTTTCTTTCTCTCTCTCTTTCTTTCTTTCTTTCTTTCTTTCTTTCTTTCTTTCTTTCTTTCTTTCTTTCTTTCTTTCTTTCTTTCTTCCTTTCTTTCTTTTACAGTATATATCTATCAGTCTTAAAAATAGCTAATTAGTTTGAATAAAAATGAAATAATAATATTTTATTTTGTGAAGCCTTTATCAAATTCTGCCCCAGAAGTGGAGCCTCAGAACGGGTGTGAGGAATCAGATGAAGAGGTAACTGACATCCCAATTATAGACAGATTACATGTTTTATAGTTATTAGTGAAATAAATGTAAAGAATGGATTTTTTTCTGCTTGTTACATTGTTTCCCGTCATGTTTGCAGCAGCAGAGAGAGGAGTTCAATGTAGAAGACCTGAGTCGGGCTTTGAAGAAGAAGCTGTCAAAGTGTAAGTTGAAAATTATTCTCACACTACATCAGAACAATCTCACACAACTGCTGAATTAGAATTTTTTGAAATTTGAATTTTTTGCATCTCATTTATTACATCCTCAATCAGTATCACAAACAAATTCACACTAGAACATTAGCAATAAGAACAGATATCCATCTCTATGTTACATTTTGGGTATATTACTACCCTGTCCACAGGGTGACAATATTGCTGTGCCATTTTACTGAAGAACTGTCACCCTATCACAGGAAGAAAAAAAAATAAGGGCTCTGTTGGCAGGATCAACAGGTTATAAAATGTACAGGATGGGACGGGAGCCCAGATAAAGAAAAACTGTTGTTAATGTTAGTGAAAGACTGAATCATATGCCATTTTGTAATTGTGACTAGAGGTCTGCTTTAATAAAATCAGTACATGATTCATGTGATTTTATTCCTTCATCCACATGTAAAATCACTGGCTGTGGCTATATCCAAAAACACTAGAGAAAATTATTATTGTTATTATTCAGGAGCAGCCAGTCCATAAGAGGCGCAGGGGCGCCGCCCTCCTAGTTTGCATGCAGAGCGCCAGACTCATGGGTTTCTATGAGTTTTTTTTTTCAAGCCACATGATTAGAGCCTGAGGATCTAATTGGCTTGAAAAAGGTTGGGCTCTGCACTCCGAACCCACTCACTTGTGACACTAGCGAATCAATATTCCCCAATCAGGACAGGGTGTGGATCGGGTTGGCGGGGAGGAGAAGCCGAGGAAACCGCGGCGCCGTGACCGTGGAGGTGTGAGTGCAGACCAGACGGGGTTTGTTTGCAACCTCCCCCCAAAAAAGTTTAGCACCAGCCGCCTCTGTTATTATTATTAATATTATTATTAATAACAAAAATTATTATTGTAGTCAGGCCACTGCTTTGTCGCTATAGGTTCAGGCGGTGGAGAGTACACTCCATAACAAACCACAATTACTAAACTCACCCTAGATCCTGTTCTTCTGTAATCGTAGCACACTTCCTGTCCTGGGGTGACAATGTTGCTCCTGAGCTCCTCCATAGATACAGTGCAGTAAGTGAGTGTTGTCACTCTAGGACAGAAAGTGTGCTACTGGACAAATCACCAGGTGAAAGTAAAGAAAAAAAAATCTGGAAACAAACACAGCCATCACACCTAAGGACTGGTAAGCTGAAATATATTATATTTCTGCTCTTGTGGTGAGATATGCTTTGACTCTTTTTCTGGAAGATGTGATCCTTTGATTGAAGCCTTTATATGAGATCGTATTAGGGGTATAATGCACAAGCTGCTGGTTTCAAAGTTCTGAGCATCACTCCAGCGCCTAATCCGCATCTGATCCGAAGTCTAGTGCCCTGTACACATGGACGGACTTTGTTCGGACATTCCGACAAACAAAATCCTAGGATTTTTTCCGTCGGATGTTGGCTCAAACTTGTCTTGCATACACAAAGTTGTCGGAAAATCCGATCGTTCTAAACGCGGTGGCGTAAAACACGTACGTCGGGACTATAAACGGGGCAGTGGCCAATAGCTTTCCTCCATTTATTTTTTCTGAGCATGCGTGGCACTTTGTCCGTTGGATTTGTGTACACACGATCGGAATTTCCGACAATGGATTTTGTTGTCGGAAAATTTTATATCCTGCTCTCAAACTTTGTGTGTCGGAAAATCCGATGGAAAATGTGTGATGGAGCCTACACACGGTCGGAATTTCCGACAACAAGGTCCTATCACACATTTTCCATTGGAAAATCCGACCGTGTGTACAGGGCATAGGACTACCGATACACAATAAATGATCAAAGGGGGGATATGGGGCTGTTTAATTTAACATTTTAGTTATATTTTAAAATGTGCAACTTTGTTACTTTTCCCTTTACAGATACCGATATTAAATGTGATGGATTTGGCCTGAGGACATGCAGAGAAATGATTAATCTAATGGATGTATCCTTTCAAAAATGAATCAAATCTTACTATTCATACTGTATAAAGATGATGTGTAAATTCATAAATACCCTGCACTGGGGCTCTGTGCTCTGTTGAGTCAGTTGTAGGGGGGCAGCTCTATATCCTGCACTGTGGCTGTGTGCTGTGCTGGCCTAGCTGTAGGAGTATAGCTGTATTAGACATGTGCGATTTGATGTGTTACAAACTGAAATTCGGACAAAATGTCATTATTTGGAGATTCGGATGTATCTGCATTTCCAAATCACAATAGTAACAAAGTTTAATAAATCCAAAAAAAATTATAATGCAATGAATTTTTCGAATACAAAAATGAATTTTAATTTTAATTTGAACATGGATTCTAATTAAAAAAATGAACTCAAATTTGAAATGGTAAAATATTGCAATAAATACAGGTATAAAAAAAAAGGAATAAAGTGAAATAAGATGATGATTCCTACTTAGGCCGCTTTATGGAATAGAATAGAATAAAGCAAAATAGAATAGAGTTTAAAAATAGTATAAAATAAAATAGAATAGAAAATACAAGAATAGAATAGAAAATAAAGGAATGGAACAGAATATCGTAAAACAGAATAGAATAGATTAGAAAATATTCTATTCTTTTATATTCTTTTCTGTTCTATTCTATTCTTTTATTTTTCAAATCTATTTTATTTTGTTTTATTCTTTTCTATTCTATAAAGCAGCCTAAGTAGAAATCATCATCCTATTTTATATATGTTTCCATTTCGAATTCAAATTCATTTGTGAATTCAAACTAAAACAGCTTTATATCCTGCACTGGGGCTGTGTACTGTGCCATCTATAGGGGGATAGCTGTATATCCTACACTGGGGCTCTGTGCCATGCTGGGCCAGCTATAGGGGGATAGCTTTATATCCTACACTGGGGCTCTGTGCCATGCTGGGCCAGCTATAGGGGGATAGCTTTATATCCTACACTGGGGCTCTGTGCCATGCTGGGCCAGCTGTAGGGGGATAGCTTTATATCCTACATTGGGTCTCTGTGCTGGGCCAGCTGTAGGGGGATAGCTTTATATCCTACAATGGGGCTCTGTGCCGTGCTGGGCCAGCTGTAGGGGGATAGCTTTATATCCTACATTGGGTCTCTGTGCCGGGCCAGCTGTAGGGGGATAGCTTTATATCTTGCACTAGGGCTCTGTGCTGTGCTATTTTACCACTGTCTGGAAGAGTCCTTAACCACACACTGTACAGGTGGACAATACCGGGACTCTGAGTGCAGAAGAATATAAAACTCTCTGCATGAAGCTGGATCGCTACATGGTAAAGATCTCTTATTTTATATGAGATTAATTGCTAGATATGGGAACCTTTTTAATGTTTCAATATGTAAACATTTTAAACATTTTTCACAAGATCGATGCAAATCTATTCAGTAACATAAAAGAAATCAGGGCAGTCCTGTAATCCAGGCCAACATATCAGTATTCAGTATTTGCTGATCTTTGTCCAAACAATCTGATTGGTTAACATGTGTTTTGGCTTAATGTGTATCTAAACCCAAAATCAGGAATTCTATATACTGAAGCTTAGCAATTCTTGGATCTGATGGCTGCAAGTCGCTGCAGTTTACTGTCCAGCAGGTGTCCGTTTATGTATGTATAGGCCCTCGGGCTAGGTTCACATTAGTGCAGCTGTGATTTGATCAAATGTTCAGTGCAATTATGTAGTGCATCTTGGTTGCATTTTGAATGTGTTTTTGGTAGAGGAAGGAGGATGGATGCTGGTTGTTAAGGAGCCTTACAACCTGCAAAAATTCATCAAAAACAAATGCACATATGTTTTTGGTGCTTTCCTTTTGAAGTCTATGGTGCCAAAATCGCACTGCAGTTGCACCAAAGTAGGGTAGTAGGACCCTTCCAAAAATATGCTTCTGTACACCCGTACACCCACAGTGCTCATACATGGATCGGAATTAGGTTGGTCCCTGCTGAACTGGCTGAAATTCGATCCATGTATGGCTGGCTTAAGTACATAGCCTTGGACTGCCTAGAGTTCACATTCAGGAATGCCCACGTTACTAGCAGTAATTACAATTTGTTCTTCTTTATGATTCCCTTTACAGAAAATCTTCCTGGAAGTGGATGCCAATCACTCCGGATCCATCGATGCCCATGAAATGAGAAATGCCCTGCAAACAGCAGGTGACCGAACCCCTCTAATTTTCTGTACTGACAGGTGTACAGATGGAAAGGCCTGGAAAAAAAAAACTAAGAAGTTAGGAAAAAATTCAGTTTTTTTCAAAAGCCATTTTTTTCTGGATTCTTTTTAAAAAAAGGAGTGTTGAATATCTTCTTTTACAATGATAAATAATATATACCATTTTTACCGGCCTATAACACGCGCCAGTGTATAACACAGGGGTATAGCATGCATCCCAATTTAAGAGGGAAGTTTCAGGAAAAAAAACATTTTTTTTTAAATAAACCACTTTGAAGCAAAATAATGGTCAGTGAGCATCAATGCAGCCTGATCTGTGCCCATCTGCAGCCTGATCTGTGCCCATCTGCAGCCTGATCTGTGCCCATCTGCAGCCTGATCTGTGCCAATCTGCAGTCTAGTCAGTGCCAATCTGCAGTCTCATCAGTGGCCATCTGCAGTCTCATCAGTGGCCATCTGCAGTCTAATCAGTGCCCATCTGCAATCTAATCAGTGCCCATCTGCAGCCTAATCTGTGCCCACCTGCAGTTTAATCAGTGCCCACCCACAGCATTGCTCAGTGTCGATCTGCAGCTATGTCGTGATATATGCTGCCATCGAGGGATAGGTGGGGACGAGCGCTGCCGAAATAGAGCTGGATCTCCTGTGTACTCAGCTCAGCGTCACGCCCAGTCCTGCCTCTTGGCCCGGATCCTATGATGGACATAACGCCGGTCCAATGGCGGGACGTCCATGCTAGGAGCCGTCCAGTAACATGCATTTTTCCCCGGGGGAAAAATGCATGTTATATGCCGATAAATAAGTTATATGATATGGTATTCAAACTATATAATGTGTTGAAGCTTAATTAAAGATTTCTGAGACTTTATATAAAGTCTCTCAGCTGAAGACAAGTAAATCCTGGAATACAATTCAAGTAACACTGTACTTCTCAATGCAGTTCTCAAACAAGAGAAATATGCATTTCTGCCACTAGAGGGCATTGCAGGGAAAAGGCTCCAGTTTAGTTTGCTTGTGAGCTCCATCTTGTACCTTCTACAGTTGGGTGATTGTTGGGATATAGAAGATCAGGTGTAGGCAACCTGTGGCCCTCCAGCTGTTGCAGAACTACACGTCCCATCACGTCTCTGGGAGTAATTGTAACTGCCAGCCTTGCAATGCCTCATGGGAAATGTAGTTCCACAACAGCTGGAGGGGTACTGGTTGCCTACCCCTGCAATAGATGATAGTTTCTGTCCTCTCAAGCCTTAACTGACAGATACGAGGGTCAATTTGTCTGACAAATTAGTTTATCTTTACAACCTTTTAATGATTCCTATAAATGTTCTCCACCATCACAGCATAATGTTTCCCTATAGTCTCTTCAGTAAATTGTTTTTTTTCTTTTCCTCCTCTCAGTGAAATGGTGAGACCAACATCTAGAGTTTGGAAACATTTCCGCAGTGCAATTTCTGCTAAGAGCAGATATTGTCAGATGAAATATTCTTTTCAAAAATGCTACAAGCATGACACAACAGATCCTGGCATACCAGAGGTCCCCTAAAGACATTAAAAATACTTTATGGAATGAAATGATGATTACCATAATAAAAGTGCGAGTAGCTTTTCTCTCCAGATTTCTCATTCCTGCTTCTTCTGGATCATTAAAAATTTTTAAAAAGCAAGTTTAGTTTACTGAATAAGCTGTACTTTTATTTCAAGTATAATGGATATAATAGTAACAAAATTACTTTAAATTTGTAAAACTACTCCACGCTGAACTTTTTTCAATTGTTCCTAAAATTTCCATTTTTCTGGAGAAAAAAAACAGGGATTTTTTTTTCCCTCATGGCTTCAAAATTTCCAGAAATGTTACATCTCTACAAAGGTGTAGCTTCATCAGATGAGGAGGGAGCCTATAGCTGTACAGAAGCCTTATTCTATTCAGTGCTGCTCTACCCACAACTGACAAAAGTGAACTTCAGGCAAATTTATATAAAAAGCACATATTATTGCAGCCTTGTATTCATTAAGCAAAAAAAAAACTTTCCCCTGTAAGACAATTGCATAATATGCTAGTATGTAACGCAGCGCTTACTAGCACGTTATGAAATACCTTAGAATGAAGCCCTCCAGTGGTGCGCTGCTCAGCTGAGAGAGCTTCCATCTTTCCCCGGTCTTGCTTCCGGGTTCGTAGACTCCAGCTGTGTGAGGGGTTGGAGCCATGATGATGACACTTCCGGCGCATGCACGCGGGAACCCCTGTGTTCCGGCACGGTGCTCTGAAGGTCCGGCATGGTGACGTCACCGGCTGCATCCAGTGTGAATATCTCCTAAACAGTGCCCATTTAGGAGATATTAATTTTACCTACAGGTAAGCCTCACTATAGGCTTACCAGTAGGTAAAAATCACAAAGCGGATTTTACTACTGCTTTAACCTGTTGTCACCCATGTAATGCATATGTGCTGCAGCAAAGACAGTAAGGCCCCTTTCACACTGGGGCGGTAGGGGGCGTCGGCGGTAAAACAGCGCTATTTTTAGCGCTGTTTTGCCGCAGTATTCAGCCGCTAGCGGTGCGGTTTTAACCCCCCCGAAAAAGGGTTAAAACCACTCGTATAGCGCGGCTATAGCCGCGGTATTACCGCGGTATAGCCGCGCTGTCCCATTGATTTCAATGGGCAGGAGCGGTTTAGGAGTGGTGAATACACCGCTCCTTCACCTCTCCAAAGATGCGGCTTGCAGGAGATTTTTTCTTCTCCTGCCAGCGCACCGCTTCAGTGTGAAAGCCCTCGGGCTTTCACACTGAACAAACAGCGGAGGCTGTTTAGGGGCGGATTGCAGGCGCTATTTTTAGCGCAATACCGCCTGCAAACCGCCCCAGTGTGAAAGGGGCCTTAGGTTTTAACACCCACATGCCACACATGCATCTATGGGCGGTAGGTTTCTGTACTGAGAGTCTGTCACTGTGCACTCCTAGCATAGAGACCAAACTGTCAAACACAGCTTCCGGTCTCTAGTAATGATCGGGAATCAGCAGGGCTGGATCTCGATCATGTGATCATTGTGACAGCCAATCACAGTAGTCACGTGATCAGGCAGCCTTTCCCTCCCTGAGGCTTAACAGCCCCAACTGAAAAAAAATGACAGGGCTGGGCAGGAAGGGGTTAATAAATCATCAATTATATTTTTGAATGCAGGACGTGTAAGTACCTGAATCTGACTTGGTATCTACCAGCCCCTTTGCAGTCCTTGTACAACAGAGCTCATACTGAGAGAGGAAGAGCAGCACAAGGAGTCATTAAGTTGTGCTTCAGTGCTCATGTACTGATAAGGGATGTGCTGATAGGAGGAGAGAGCAGAGTGACAGAGAGATGAGCTCATCAGTCTGCTGCTCCTCCTTTCACTGTCCAGTCACAGGATGAAGGTGGGGAGGTGACCTGTAAAGCTCTTCACACATGTTACAGTCTGATTGTACAATCTCCATTAGATCTACCAAACACTATGTAGTGCAACGACCTGCCTGATTGGATGCAAAACGATGTTGTGTGTTGATGACCCCTACAAGAAGGACTTTAAATTTATTTTAAACAGTTACATGAATTTTATTTTATTGGCAGGTTTTAACCTCAATACCAGGATTCAGGAGTTCATTGTACAGCGATACGTCTCCAGCGATCTGTCCATCAATTTTGAAGATTTTATAGCATGTTTGATTCGCTTGGAGACTTTATTCAGTAAGTGTTGCAAGCTGCTCAATACTGCCCCCTGTCATCCTTGTTGTGTATAAAGGAAAATAAAACTACACTGATCTATGGAGAGGTACATGCATACATATATGGAGATAAACGTCATGTAGGAGAAAATATATTTTCAACTGAACTCCTGGCAGATATTAAAGACACAAAATAATTTTATATATCACATCACATTAAAGAGTATTGCAAGATCCATACAAATACATGTATCAATTGTTCATTACATGTGTGTGTATGTATGTATATATATATGTGTATGTACACTGAGCAAAATTATAAACGCAACACTTTTTTTATTTGCCCCTATTTATCATGAGCTGAGCTCAAAAATCTACGACTTTTTACACAAAAGGCCTATTTCTCTCAAATATTCACAAATCTGTCTAAATCTGTGTTAGTGAGCACTTCTCCTTTGCCAAGATAATCCATCCACCTCACAGGTGTGGCATATCAAGATGCTGATTAAACAGCATGATTATTGCACAGGTGTGCCTTAAGCTGGCCACAATAAAAGTCCACTCTAAAATGTGCAGTTTTATTGAATTGGGGGGGTCCGAAAATCAGTCAGTATCTGGTGTGACCACCATTTGTCTCACACAGTGCAGCACATCTCCTTCGCACAGAGTTGATCAGGTTGTTGATTGTGGTCTGTGGAATGTTGGTCCATTCCTGTTCAATGGCTGTGCGAAGTTGCTGGATATTGGCAGGACCTGGAACACAATGTCTTATCCAGAGCATCCCAAACAAACTCAATGTCTGGTGAGTATGCTGGCCATGCAAGAACTGGGATGTTTTCAGCTTCTGGGAATTCTGTACAGATCCTTGCAAAATGGGGCTGTGCTGTTTAATGCTGCAACATGAGGTGTTGGCGTTGTGTGGGTGAGCGGTTTGCTGATGTCAACGTTGTGGATCGAGTGGCCCACGGTGGCGGTGGGGTTATGGTATGGGCAGGCATGTGCTATGGACAACGAACACAGGTGCATTTTATTGATGGCATTTTGAATACACAGAGATACTGTGATGAGATCCTGAGGCCCATTGTTCTGCCATTCATCCACGACCATCACCTCATGTTGCAGCATGATAATGTACGGCCCCATGTTGCAAGGATCTGTACACAATTCCTGGAAGCTGAAAACATCCCAGTTCTTGCATGGCCTTCATACTCACCAGACATGTCACCCATTGAGCATGTCCAAATCATTTGGTGGAGGGGGATTATGGTGTACGGTTGTTTTTCAGGGGTTGGGCTTGGCCCCTTAGTTCCAGTGAAGGGAACTCTTAAGGCGTCAGCATACCAAGACATTTTGGACAATTTCATGCTCCCAACTTTGTGGGAACAGTTTGAGGATGGGTGGAGGTGGATTATGTTCCAACATGACTGCGCACCAGTGCACAAAGCAAGGTCCATAAAGACATGGATGAGGGAGTTTTTTGGGTGGAGGAACTTGACTGGCCTGCCCAGTCCTGACCTCAACCCCACAGAACACCTTTCAGATGAATTAGAGCGGAGAATTAGAGCAGAGATTGTGATCCAGGCATTCTTGTCCAACTTCAGTGCCTGACCTCACAAATGCGCTTCTGGAAGTATGGTCAAACATTCCCATAGACACACATATAAACCTTGTGCACAGCCTTGCCATAAGAGTTGAAGCTGCTATAGCTGCAAAGGGTGGGCCAACCCAATATTAAACCCTACGGACTAAGATGCTATTAATGTGCGTGTAAAGGCAGGCGTCACAATACTTTTGACAATAGTGTGTGTGTGTGTGTGTGTGTGTGTGTGTGTGTGTGTGTGTGTGTGTGTGTGTGTGTGTGTGTGTGTGTGTGTGTGTGTGTGTGTGTATATATATTAATATACTGTATATATTAATATTAAAAATAACCAAACATGCCATGAACCAAAAAACATTTCAATCCGAAGATCATGGTGGTATAAGAGATGGTCCTGGGGCATTCCTTCTTAAATATGTGTCCCCATTGAAAGATATTACCTCACCTCCTAAGGCAACCAATTAAGCATTAGCTTTTATATCCCAATCTTTTGTATGAATAATAATTGTAGCAATACAGCATACCAGTAAAAATACTGTTTTTGTTTTTTGTTTTTTTAGAAATGTTTGACATATTGGACGCAGACAAGAGTGGAAGCATCAATTTGTCCTTATCTGAGGTAATTTTCTCCATTTTGGACTAAAAGACTTCATATTAATATTTACAGCTTATAGAAACTGCTAATTTTGGGGGAAAGTTTATAAGCGATGTGATATATATATAATATATATATATAGTTGTGATGCTTTTTCTTGTACAATTTAACTACTTGCCTACAGGGCACTTACACTTCTTATTTCTTACTTACACACACCCCTTCCTGCCCGGGCCATTTTTCAGTTTTTAGAGCTGTCGCACTTTGAATGACAATTGCGCGGTCATGCTACACTGTACCCAAATTACATTTTTATAATTTTCTTCACACAAATAGAGCTTTCTTTTGGTGGTTTTTAATCACTGCTGAGTTTCTTATTTTTTACAAAAAAAAAAGAATTTTTTTTTACTTAGTTTCTGTCAGTAAATTTTGTAAATAAGTAATTTTTCTCCTTCACTGATGTGTGCTGATGAGCACTGATAGGCTGAACTGGTGGGCATTGATGAGGTGGCACTTATGGGCACTGATGAGGCAGCACTTATGGGCACTGATTAGGTGGCACTGATGAGGAGGCACTAATATGCCGCACTTATGAGCACTGATAGGTGGCACTGATATGTGGCACTGATAAGCACTGATAGGCAGCACTGATGGGCACTGATAGGCGGCACGGATAGGTGTCACTGATGGACATTGATGGGTGGCACTGATGGGTGACACTGGGCATTGATGGACAGCAGTGATGGGCACTGACTGGCATCACTAATGGGCACTGATTGTTGGAACTTGTGGGCACTGATTGCTGGCACTGATTGGTGACACTGTTGGCGCTATAATGTAATCAGGGCACTGATGATCAGTGCCCTTATTACATGTTTTGTTGTCCCCTGCGAGGTGATGATGCTGATCGGCTCTCCTCGCCACACACTCTCTCAGTGTGCGGTGAAGAGCGCAGATTACTGGCATCTCCATGTTTACATGTGAACGGATATGATTGGACACAGTCCATCACGTAGTTAAAGAACCCCGATGGTGGTTCTTTACAGAGATCGGGGTCGCGCCGCGTCCTAGCAACACGACGTGGACGCAATCGCTGCACGCTCCTGTGGGTGCACAAGAGCGGCCATTCTGGGACGCTATCATATGACGGCGTCCCAGAACGAGAGCCACACTGCCGTCATTTGACGGTGGGCGGGCGGCAACTGGTTAAATATCATTGTTTTACAGATTACCATTTAAAGCCCAACTGGACCTTTATTTTTTATTAAGCATAGTCCTACAGTTGCATTTCTTTAGAAAGCAGTCACAGACTGAATAGAGTTGCCTGTCCCCTGCCAGCATGTTGCTGAGAAGGATCCTTGTTCTCTGTGTGGAAGCAGCGGTCTCTCTGCAAAAGTGCAACACACCACCTATTGAATTGCAGATCTTTCCAGTCAGTCACTAAGCTTGGAAAGATGTCTGTCTTTGGCTGGCATTGGATAAACTTTTAGGCTGGGTTCACATATATGTGGCTGCAGTTTGCAGTCTGGAATCTGATGTGTTTCTGTTCACCAGTTCAGGTGCGAATTATTCCCTGAATTTGCACCTGATCCCGACCCAAAAACGCACAGGACCATATTCAAAACCGCACCGCGGCCTCCCCGCACATTTGTGAACCGGCTCCATTGAAAGCGCATCCAACTCGCATATATGTGAACCCAGCCTCAAGCACCACCTGTTGGATGCATGCAGATATAAAAAAAATATATATTTCCTTTTTTTTCAGTCCTGACCATAAGAAAGAGAATATACACACAGTTGTGCTCATACGTTTACATACCCTGGCAGAATTTATGATTTCTTGGCCATTTTTCAGAGAATATGAATAACACAAAAACTTTTCTTTCACTCGTGGTTAGTGTTTGGCTAAAGCCATTTATTATCAGTCAACTGTGTTTACTCTTTTTAAATCATAATGGTAACAGAATCTACCCAAATGACCCTGATCAAAAGTTTACATACCCTGGTGATTTTGGCCTGATAACATGCACACAAGTTGACACAAAGGGGTTTGAATGGCTATCAAAGGTAACCATCTTCACCTGTGATCTGTTTGCTTGTAATTAGTGTGTGTGTATAAAAGGTCAATGAGTTTCTGGACTCCTGACAGACCCTTGCATCTTTCATCCAGTGCTGCACTGATGTTTCTGGATTCTGAGTCATGGGGAAAGCAAAAGATTTGTCAAAGGATCTGCAGGAAAAGGCAGTTGAACTGTATAAAACAGGAAAGGGATATAAAAAGATATCCAAGGACTTGAGAATGCCAATCAGCAGTGTTCAAACTCTAATCAAGAAGTGGAAAATGAGGGGTTCTGTTGAAACCAAACCACGGTCAGGTAGACCAACTAAGATTTCAGCCACAACTGTCAGGAAAATTGTTCGGGATGCAAAGAAAAACCCACAAATAACTTCAGGTGAAATATAGGACTCTCTGAAAACATGTAATGTGGCTTTATCAAGATGCACATTAAGGAGGCACTTGAAGAAAGATGGGCTGCATGGTCGAGTCGTCAGAAGAAAACCATTACTACGCAAATGCCACAAAGTATCCCCCTTACAATACCCCAAACAGCAAAGAGACAAGCCTTAAATCTTTTGGCACAAAGTCATTTAGAGTAATGAGACCAAAATTGAGATTTTTCGCCACAACCATAAACGCTACATTTGGAGAGGAGTCAACAAAGCCTGTGATGAAAGGTACAGAGGTGGATGGCTGATGTTTTGGGGATGTGTGAGCTACAAAGGCACAGGAAATTTGGTCAAAATTGTTGGCAAGATGAATGCAGTATGTTATTAAAAAATACTGGAGGAACATTTGCATTTATCAGCCAGGAAGCTGCGCATGGGACGTACTTGAACGTACCAACATGACAATGATCCAAAACACAAGGCCAAGTCGACCTGTCATTGGCTACGGCAGAATATAGTGAAGGTTATGGAGTGGCCATCTCAGTCTCCTGACCCCAATATCATTGAGCCACTCTGGGGAGATCTCAAACATACAGTTCATGCAAGACAGCCCAAGAATTTACAGGAACTGGAGACTTTTTGCAAAGAGGAATGAGTAGCTTTACCATCTAAGAAGATAAAGAGCCTCATCCACAAATACCACAAAAGAATTCAAGCTGTCATTGATGTTAAAAGGGGCAATACAGGGTATTAAGAACTGGGGTATGTAAACTTTTGATCAGGGTCATTTGGGTCATTTCTGTTGCCATTATGATTTAAAAAGAGTAAACAGAGTTGATTAATAATAAATGGCTTCAGCCAAACACTAATGCCCTGTACACACGATCGGACATTGATCGGAGTTTCCGACAACAAAATCCATGGATTTTTTCCGACGGATGTTGGCTCAAACTTGTTTTGCATACATACGGTCGCACAAAGTTGTCGGAAAATCCGATCGTTCGGAACGCGGTGACGTAAAACATGTACGTCGGGACTATAAACTTATTTATTCTGAGCATGCGTGGCACTTTGTGCGTTGGAATTGTCCACACGCGGTCGGAATTTACGCGAACGGATTTTGTTGTTGGAAAATTTTATAGCCTGCTCTCAAACTTTGTGTGTCGGAAATTCCGATGCAAAAAGTCCGATGGAGCCCACACACGGTCGGAATTTCCGACAACAAGCTCTGATCGCACATATTCCGTCGGACAGTCCGATCGTGTGTACAGGGCATTACTATGAATGAAAGAAAAGTTTTTGTGTTATCATTCATATTTTTTAAAAAATGGCTGTACACTTATGAGCACAACTGTGTGTGTGTGTGTATATATATATATATATACAAAACCTCAATACATTAACTGTCTGTAACTGATTTTGTTTTCTCTTACAGTGGCTCTGTGCTGCACTGATATGAAGAGAACTCCATACACATACATGGAACCGGTGACTGTGCATTGTCTTTAGACTACCTGTTCGCTCAGCAGCAGAATTATCTTCTTTTTAAATAATTATAACCCTTATCAGGAATATAAAACATGACCAGTGTATTGCTTTTATGTAAAAAAATCTTTTTCTGTACATAAAAAAACACTTAATAAAAGTCAATAAAAAATGTATTTGTTATGGTTGGTTTGCCTGCGTAAATCTTTTCAGCGGTAATATATAAATCAATTCCCTTCAACCACAGACTTGTGGGCATCCAAAGCTATAAGAACATCTCCACTGGTGATAAAAAAATAAAAAACAAAAATGAATTATTGTTTTAAAATAAAAACGTGCCCCTGGCTTTAGGTGTTGGAATGGAAGGTATAAAGGATGCTCACTAATTTGAAGGGCAACTTCATAGTTTCCAATTGTCCCTAATTTCGAGGGACTATCCCTGATTTTCCTGGACGAAAACCTTCTCCAGAGTGCTCAGGACCTCAGACTGGGCCGAAGGTTTACCTTTCAACAAGACAATGACCCTAAGCACAGCTAAAAAAAACTAAAGAGTGGCTTCACAACAACTCTGTGACTGTTCTTGAATGGCCCAGCCAGAGCCCTGACTTAAACCCAATTGAGCATCTCTGGAGAGACCTAAAAATGGCTGTCCACCAACGTTTACCATCCAACTCGACAGAACTGGAGAGGATCTGCAAGGAGGAATGGCAGAGGATCTCCAAATCCAGGTGTGAAAAACTTGTTGCATCTTTCCCAAAAAGATTAATGGCTGTATTAGATCAAAAGGGTGCTTCTACTAAATACTGAGCAAAGGGTCTGAATACTTAGGACCATGTGATATTTCAGTTTTTCTTTTTTAATAAATCTGCAAAAATGTCAACAATTCTGTGTTTTTCTGTCACTATGGGGTGCTGTGTGTACATTAATGAGGAAAAAAATGAACTTAAATGAATTTAGCAAATTGCTGCAATATAACAAAGAGTGAAAAATGTAAGGGGGTCTGAATACTTTCCGTCCCTACTGTATATGGCAGCTGTTTTACCTGCCAAAAGATTTGTTTCTCCGTCCATCCAGTCCTAGGAATTACACAGTTCTCCCACACAGCACAGGCATGTCTGGCAAGGCAGGGAGACCCACATTTTCTCTGCTTCAGTTAAAGTAAATCAGAATGCAAACATAAAAACCAAACACACTGTTTACAAATTTCAGCTTAATAGTCTTTAGGTGTGGTGGCTGCATTTGTTTTCTTTTTTAAAGCTTTCATTACTTTATTTTCACCTGGTGATTCAATCAGTAACACACGTACTGTCTTAGGGACACTTCACACTGGTCAGACATGTGCTCTGGCTTCGATATCACAAGTCGCATGACATGTCAAACTCAATGGTTCCCTACGAGAGCCCTCTTAACTGGTCCGACTTGTGTAGGACCGACTTTGAAAAAGGTTCCTGCACTACTTTGGTCCGTCTTGGATTTGAATTTGAATGGAGGTCGTATCCAAGTCGGATAATCATCTTAACTGATCTGACTTATGGCATACGACTTGTGCTCTGAGATCAATTGTATGCAATGTTAGCAATGTAAAATCTCCTAAAATAAACAGCGTGCCCCCCTCCCAATACATACCAGGCCCTTTGAGTCTTTTAAAGATCTTGAGGGGGAACCCCACGCCACAATTTTTTTTTTAAATGGCGTGGGGTCCCCCCTAAAACCATACCAGGCCCTTCAGTCTGGTATGGATTTTGAGGGTAAACCCCACACCAAAAACAAAAAACGGCGTAGGGGCCCACCAAAATCCATACCAGACCCTTATCCAAGCGACGAAAGGTAGCGGAGAAAGATGACATCCTGATTGACGGTTTTTGTAACACTACACTGTTTTTTTCTTGGTGAATGGGTAAGGGTACATTACCATATTCATTCACATAAGGGGTGGGGAAGGTGGGATCCGGGGGCCCCCTTTCTGAAAGGGGACTTCCATATTCCGATAAGCCCTCTGCCTGCAGACCCCCACAACCACTGGCCAGGGTTGTTGGGAAGAGGCATCAACATGGGGACAAGGTGCTTTGAGGTGGGGGTGCATGCTTGGATAAGGGTCTGGTATAGATTTTGGGGGAGGACCCCACATCATTTTTTTGGGGCGTGGGTTTTACCCTGAAAATCCATCTAGTATGGTCTTGGGGGGACCCCATGCTGTTTTTTTTCCCATAGATTTGGCATGAGACTTCATTAATACCAGAGGCAAAAGAATTGTTTTGAGTGGTCACAAGGACAAGTCGCAATCATCTCAAAGTCGGATCAAAATTGGATCCCATTCATTGAAGTTGCATGGAAGTCGGACTTGAAGTCGCAGTGCAAAGTCAGATCGGAAGTCCTGCGACTTTTGTGTTGGATCAATGTGAACATAGAAAAAACACAATAATAGAAATAGTAATAAACATAAAAATAAAAATAAAAATGTAATGAAAATAAAGAAAATGAAGAGTAATAATAATAATAATAAAAATAAAAATAAAATAAAAATAAAGATAAATAAATATAAAAAAATAATAATAAATATAAAAATAAAAAATAGGAGATAAATAATGATGATAATAAACAATTATTATTTACAAACATATTAAAATGAACAATCATTATTTAGAAAAGGGGGTGAGCAATCATTGTTTGTAAAAGTAAGTATTTGTTTAAATGTTTTTTTGGAGAATATTTATTGGGTTAGGGCGATTATTTAGAGGCACTCTCAGGATCATGGTGCAATATGAAAATATGTTGAAGAATGAGTTTATTTATAATATTGTGGCAATCTCAATGCTCTCATTTATACCCCCAGGCGAAAGTACATCTAAGGTGTAAATCCAATAGGTCTCGCGGGCGCAAAGTTTCTTGAATCTTTCTGCGGCCGAGAGGGATCTGGAAATCTGTTTGATGACCCAAACTTTAAGGCCCACCATGGAGCTCTGGTGGGCCATAGCAAAATGCCTTGGGACACTATGGGGGTCAGTGCCCCCTTCGATTAGTCTTCTGTGCTCGCCGAATCTTTGTCTAAGGGTCCTAATTGTTCGGCCTACATAGATTAGGCCACAAGGACAAGTTAGGCCATAGATTACAAAGTCCGACGAGCAGTTGAAGAATTCCTTAAGACCATAAGTCTTGCCCTTGGTAGTGAAAAACCTCTGTCCATGTTGGACAAACCTGCAGGTTTTACATAAAGCCTTACGGCATTGGTACATGCCCACCAGGGGGATCAGAGTGGGTCCTGGTTGTGTGACTGGGGTGGATTTTAGTTTGCTTGGTGCAATCTTAGTTTTTAGATGCGGAGCCCTATGGTAGATAACTTTTGAGCGAACAGGGAGAGAGGTTTTTAGGTGGGGATCTTGATATAAGATCCCCCAGTGTTTTTCCAAAATTTTTTCCATGTGTTTGTATTTGTGATGAAAAGTAGTTATAAACCTGCTTGAACAGTCATGTAGAGGTTAATTGGTTTTAGGGGGCTTCCCATGCAAATAATGATTGTAAGCCTCCTCAACTAAGGTTTCTGGATACTTCTTTTCAAGGAATTTTCTTTTTAAAATTTTGCCGCGTTCGGCATAATCACAATCTTTGCTACAATTCTGCCGAAGGCGGTAGAACTGTCCTTTTGGAATGTTCGTGATCCATTTTGGGAGGTGGCAGCTCTCAAAGTGTAGAAAGGCTTGATGTAATTTCTAGTAATGATATTGGCATCTTCATGTCCTAATTCAAGATCCAAGAAGGCTATTGTGGTGGGATCTGTGGCTGACGTAAAGGACAACCCGTACGGGTTGTTATTACAATGTTGGACAAAAGTAGTAATCAACTTAGTGTCTCCATCCCAGATAATTATCAGGTCATCAATGTATCTCCCAAAGAATATTATATTGGCTGCAAAGGGATTGTTTTGGTAAATAAAGTTGTTTTCCCATAATATTTTTTATTACTATTTCTATTATCATTTTTTTTTTTCATTTTTAATTTAATTTTATTTTTATTTATTTTTATTTTTCTTTATTTTACTTTTTATTTTGCTGACCATATTTATATAGATACCCCTAACAACAGCCTTCTTCCCGTTATAATACTTTTAAAGAGAATTCTGTAAAATAACAGTTTAGTTCTGATTTATTGTCCATTGTTTTTAGATGAAACCACATTCGTTCCTTAATATGCTTACTCCGGCCCCTCCTCCCCCCTCCTCTCTCCCTCCCCCGTCCCTCCCTTCCTTCTACATAAGCCAGTCTTACTATCTATCTATAGCTTAATGAAGGAGCACGGCTACCAGAATATCGTAGCCTGTACGCTCAAGAAACGCGTCGCGGCCCTGTGATGTCACAGCTGTGCGCTTGCCCTCCATCTGCGTTCCAAGCCTCATCTGGACTTCCATCAACACCGCGGCCGGCATTAGCGGTATACCAGGAGCTACACGCAGACCTGCCAGCACCACTGTGACCCACTGGATGATTTGCCCCATGATGGATCATTCCTCTGGATTCCTAGATGCTTTTTTTACACTACCAAAATGTGAGTTGTTTGCATATTGCTTTTAAAAATAAAAAACGGCCTTTTATACTACACCCAGAGGCGCCTCCCTTCCTTGTGTTTTTTCTATAGATTCTGGAGCTTGGTTTCAGTTCCCTGGAAGGCAGCCCTGCTTGTGGACTATACATTTATCCCCTTTTTTATACAGACTTGTTACATGGACCTTCAATGGACTATTCATGCTGATTTTTCCTTTTGTACATGTATCTTTTAAAATTGTAGTTTTTAAAATTGTATGCTGCTCACTGTGATGTTGCTAGATATTTTCCAGTTTTTTTGCGCCTTTTCCTTGTACACTCAATGTGAACATAGCCTTAGGGTGATAGTGCTTGCTTGCTTACTCACTCTACTATATCAGAACAAGTCAAGACTACAAAACACCTCTCCTGAAAATTCAGTGAACCTGAACTTAAAGGAAAATCTTCTTGATGTCTAAGGGTGAAAATCTTGTTATTAAATTCTGGTTATATTTATTGCTAATCTACAAACTACTGTTAAAAAAAAGGCATTGTAAACTGTACACTGCCATGTACCAACGCAATTTTTTTTTTTTCTTGTTCAATCTTCCTATTTGAAAATGTAAAATAATAGTCGACAATCCCGATGTAATACAAAGAATTTTTGAATAGCAGTTTGCAGGTATGTCAACACATTTATTTATTTATTCAAGGAGGTATTATTGATAGAGTCACAATACACTTCAAAGAGGAAAAACAACTATTATGGATCACATTATGATTGTCAACAACAGTAATGACTGACCTGAATGAGTCAGAAACAGAAGTATGATAGTTGAGAAAGTGTAAAAGATGGGGGAAAGTCAGCCAGGGGGGACCACTGTGTCCATATGTCAGTGTGTGCAAGAATGGAGATCATTACAATTTTAATGGGGGGTGGTCAAAGGCTCGTGGAAGGTTATGAGAAACCCATGGTTCCCAAACTCAGTGAAATTTGGGCATGTTGTCCTGAAGCCGGTCTGTCAATTTCTCATTAAGCATAGTCCAGTGGACTCCGAATTCCACCTCAGACACTGATATATGTTTAGCCAAGCTTTTGGTATCGTCTCTTACGTGGCAGTGAGAACATGGGTCATGAGAATAAACTGAAGTTTACATATCCCCACAGACTTCCGACTGAGGAGAGCTTCAAGTGGTTTCATCAGAAGCGTTGTCAGAAGAATGGTATTCAAGATGCCGTACACTTGCCGCCATTGACGCTGGGCCACTTGGCAAGTTCACCATAGACATTTGGCCACCTGGCAAGTCCACCAAATATGAATAAATGAGCCTATGTCCGAACAACCAGGAAAGCAAAATGAAGAAGCATCACAGTTAATACTGCTGGTCAAGTTGGTACCATGTACCACCAAAGTAGTACTTTACAGTTAACTTCAAAGGCAGTTCCATTACATGAGCGGGACTTAGTAGTAGTCCAGATTTGAACCTAATGTTTGTGATCTATGGGCAGCTGTAAATCTTTTTCACATTTGCTAACTTAGTTTAAAGGGTCTTGAGTTTACCTGGAGGTTAAAGTGCTATAAAAAGGGGGATCAGTCCAGTGGAGTATGAATTGTCTTTGCACATGGCTTCAAAAGGTGTTGAGAGGTAAATAGTTATTTTTTAAACATGGAGTGGATGTCACATAATGTTTGACCTGTAGATATCGAAACAACTCGGAATGAGGTAAGTAGCATATTTTTTGAAGGTTGGCAAACCAATGGAAATAACATTTTTTTTTAATGATATTGTGGGGGGGAAAGTCTTTTCGTGCCTTTAGGTTGGATGTCCTTCCTGTGCCTGCATGGGTTTCCTCCAAGTACACTGGTTTCCTCCTATACTCCAAAGACATACTGGTAGGCCAATTCACTCCTGTCTAAATTGGCCCTAGTATGTATCCTGTATGAATGTGAGTTAGGTTGTAAGCTCCTTGAGGGCAGGGAGTGATGTGAATGTACAATATACTGTATAAGTAAAGCATTGCATACATTTTTGACTCTGTAGAAGCATGTGTAATAAATAAAAATAAATAAATAAATAATAATGCAGCTTCAGGGTCTCTGATAGGGGATAGAGTTCACACTCCTGTACAGGGAAAAAGGCAGAAAGGACTTTCTTTCCTGCAGGCAAAGTATTCCCATGGCCCACGGCTGTCAGCACTTACAGCTCCCTGTGCCCCTTGCTAAATTGACCCTGGTGCTCTGTACATTACACACACCTGACTCCTGCACTATGTACATTAAACACACCTGATCCCTGCACTCAGAGCCAATCCACCCTATACGCTCACTACGCAAGCTGCGTAGGGCCCAGCCGCTGTGGGGGGGGGGGGGCAAGGGCGGATTGGCTCTGCTCCCGGAGCTCCAATCTGCTTGGCCTTGGACGATCCCCAACAGCACCTATTTCCTGGATGGCCTCTCCGTCCTCCTCCTCCTCCCCTCCCCCGGGCGGGCCCCTAATGGAGGAGGGCTGGCTTGGAGTGGTAACAAGTTTCTGGTTGGAACACACAGGGAATCACAGATAATACAGGTATGTTGGAGTGCTCAGAGGATAATACAGGTGCCAGGATTTGGGTTGCAGGCAGGAACACACACTAGGGATAGCTGAGAGCAGAACAGTGGAGATCACAGGAGCAGGATGAAGAATGAAGGTAATGGCGGGACACGTAAGCGGGGGGCCTCTGTGCGGACTCTGATGTAAGGGGGAACCTCTGTGCGGACTCTGATGTAAGGAGGGCCTCTGTGCGGACTCTGATGTAAGGGGGGGCCTCTGTGCGGACTCTGATGTAAGGGGGAACCTCTGTGCGGACTCTGATGTAAGGAGGGCCTCTGTGCGGACTCTGATGTAAGGGGGACCTCTGTGCGGACTCTAATGTGCAATGGCAAATGGTTTACATAGCTCACAGCACCACGGGTCAGGTAGAGGGCCCCTTAGCAGAATTTTGCTTAGGGCCCCAGGGAGGTCAGGATCGGCACTGCCTGCACTCTATGTGTTACTCCTGGTCCCTGCACTATATACATTAAACATACAGCTGACCCTTGCACATTGTACATAGGCTCAAATTTTAAACCCCTCTCTTAAGCCTCATACACACGGTATGATTGTTGGACAACTGAGCGTCTGATTTTTGTCAAAAGGGCGTGTGCCAGGATCTTGTCTTGCATACTAACGTTACACAAATTGTCATGCCACAAACACAAACGTAGTGATGTACTACGAGGAATTTCAGCTCTTGAGAGCCACCCTTTGGGCCCCTTCTGCTAATTTCGTGTTTGGTGAGCATTATTTCCGAGCATGAGTTTGACTTTCCCTGGCAGATAGTATTCGAAAAGTACCTCAATGTGGCTGTCTATGTTCTTACTGATGCAAAACTATCCTGCCGTTAACCAATTTCTATCAAGTTCCTATTGAGAATTAGGAGACTGCAGATGATACAGCAGTGTAAAATTGGCCAGCAGCAGGACATTCTTAATAAGGGAGAATAGACTGTAATGTTGTAGAAGAAAAGATTCCAGGCAGGTTTTACTACAAGAAATAAGAGTCCATAGGTGACACAGTAGTGTAAAATTGGCCATCAGCAGGCCAGTTCTAAATAGCAAGCCCAAAATTTCTAGAGACAAACAGCACAAACAGCACAGACTGGGACTTTAATACAAAAATCACTGCAGAGAATACAGCCATTTAAAATTGTAAAGTGCAGCTTTAATAAGGAAGAATAGGCCATATTGGTTTATGCCTAACTTTTATTTTATATATGGAGATGGGGGTGCTGTGAATACGAGTGATATAAAGTAAGGTGGTTTAGGTGTATACTGTTCTTACACTTTTTTCCTTTCAAACAATGCATAGCTTACAAAACTTCCTCTAATTGGTATTGTCATGTTCAGGGGTCAGGCTCAGAGACCCACAGGCCGTGGAGAGGCTCCCACCGACTCTCTAGATCAGTACAAAAGCAGGCCACCCTAGCGGATAACTTTAGCTCACCTGAGGTGCGGGGTCTAAGCATTAACCAGTATTCACCAGAGCTTCTGATGGTGGAGATGGGTTTTGCTGCGTGTTAGTACCAGGTTGCAGTCCTCAGGATCACCCTACCAGGATATGAGCAAGCCATGGTCCATTAGCAGTCCAAGGTTCAAGGCAAGATTGTTCAAGGAATTGTCTAGGCTGCTGTCCAGTGCCCCAGGTGGCTCAGCAAGAAGAGACACTGCCAGACAAAGCAGAGGCTGTAGGTTCAGACCCTGGTCCTGAAAAAGAGGTGGGTGGATGACATCACGATCTCCACCTCAGCCAGAGGAAGCTCTGTATTCATTCAGTAAATACAAAGCTCCCTGTGAATGGTTGAGCAGCGCTCATCCCGATTTAATTTTTTTTCCGGTGTAGGATGGGAAGTCTTGCTAACATTGCTGGAACACAGTGCTAATAACTGGATTGAGTGGATGCTGCATACAGCCCATACAGTGCTGAGAGCCGTTGCATGTCTTAGTGAAGTAAATACATTGTTTCAGGGTTTTTGTTCAGCTGGAACTTGGTGGAACTTCCACCACCTCTGGGTCAGGCCCTCTGCTCCCTGCTCACCACTATCACTTATAAACACAAAAGTCCGGCTTCTGTATTTACAGGTGGCAGCTTGTCTCCCACCAGCTCCCATATATGTGATCACCTGAGTGGTTTTCCACTGAGTGCAGGATAGGAACAAGGGAGATGCAGGTGCCCGGGGTGCAGTGTAGATGCCAACACCCCCACTGGATGATCTCTGAACAAGTGAGAGAGGCGGAACCAATTGCAGTGTGAGGGGAGGTACTGCAGCCAGCTGGGTGTTTCAGCTTAATACAGCAATAAAAGTAAGACATGTGGAAGATGGAGCTTTTAAGGAAGTGGGGAGAAGATAGGGGCAGTGGAGGATGGAGTTGCATGCAGAAGTCAGAGCTGAAGAGGGGTGAAAGTGACATGTGGATGGTGGATGCAGAGGTAAGTAACTGTGGAAGAAGGTTGAACACTGCACTCTGTATGTAGCACACCCCTGAACCCTGCACTCTGTGTGCAGTGCACCCACAAACTTTGCACTCTGTGTGTAACCCCCACAAACTCTGTATGTAATGCACTCCTGGTATGTCATGCCCCTTTAAAACCCTCCCACTGATAGTGAAGACACTATTTGATGTGGTTTGGAGGGTGCATGTGTGGGGGCAGAGGTTTTTTTGGGGGGGGGTCGTGGTTGAGTTCCTGTACCTATTTTCTGAGAAAAAAAAGCCCTGGTTTGTTTAGACAACTTGGTCCATTCGACCTATTTAAACTTTAACAAAAGCTGGAGATCAGCTTTAAAGTACAATTTCCAAACTGCCCCTAATCTCTCCCTATGCAGTTTGTCAGCTTTATCTATAAGAGCTTCCATTTCACTGACATGATGGCTGCTCTGTACCCTCCCCTTTTCATATGGGTGGGGGGGTTCAACTTATCCAAAAGTCCTCTTGTTGGCCTAAGCCTGCTAGTGAAGAAACCTGGTGAGGGGTTCTGTAGTCCTCAGCAGTAAATGTAACAGCTAAGAATGCAGCACAGACAGAAAGCACACAGGTATTTTTGGCACCCATCAAACAAAAAGAAAGAAAACACTTTTAACCACATGCCACCCAGGCCAATTCTGACATTTCTCTCCTACATGTAAAAATCATCATTACATAGAAATTACATAGAACCCCAAAACATTATATATTTTTTTTAGCAAAGATCCTAGAGAATACAATGACGGTTATTGCTGATAACTTTTTATCTTGTGCGGTATTTGCGCAGCAATTTTTTGAACGCGTTTTTTTTGGAAAAGAAAAAGTTTTGTGCTTTAAAAAAAAAAAAACAGTAAAGTTAGCCCAATGTTTTTGCATATTGTGAAAGATGAATGTATGCCGAGTAAATAGATACCTAACATGTCACGCTTCAAAATTGCACACGCTCGTGGAATGGCACCAAAGTTCGGTACTTAAAAATCCCCATAGGCGACGCTTGAAATCTTTTTTACTGGTTACATGTTTTGAGTTACAGAGGAGTTCTATGGACAAAATTATTGCTCTCGCTCCAACGCTCGCGTCGATACCTCACATGTATGGTTTGAACACCGTTTTCATATGTGGGCGGGACTTACGTATGCGTGCGCTTCTGCGTGCGAGCACACGGGGACAGGGGCGCTTTAAAAATGTATTTTTTTTATTGTTAATTATACTTTCTTTTTTTTATTTTGACACTTTTTTGAAAAAAATTAATTTTTTTGATCACTTTTTTCCTATTACAAGGAATGTAAACATCCCTTGTAATAGGAATATGACATTACAGGTCCTCTTTATAGTGAGATATGGGGTCAATAACACATATATAATAATAATGACTCCGCATCTCACCACTAGGCTCACCACTAGGGAAAAAAAATAAACCGACCCTGGCTTCCCAGCCGAGGTGGCGCCGTTTTTTTAATGCAGAGGCTGGGCGTGACGTCATAACATCGAGCCCGGCCTCCGACGATCATAGAGACTCCGGTGACCATCTGGTCCGCCGGAAATCTCTATGATCAACATCCGGGGCCGGCGTATCCTGTGTCCGACTCACCAATCGTAGCGGTGAGTCGGTAGAAGCACCGGAGAGCGGTGGGAGGGGGGGATGTCCCTTCTCGCCTCCCGTAAGAATGATCAAGCGGTGGAACAGCCGCTATGATCACTATTATGGTGTAGGGAATCGCCGGCTGAAAACTGCAATATCTGAATGATGGCTGTAGCTACAGGCATCATTCAGATATCCCCGCTCAAAGTCTGTCACGTCATATGACGGCGGGCAGGCATGAGGAGGTTAATGGTATATTTAACCGAACAAGATGGAGCAAATAAGAGAAGTTCATTGTTAGGCTTTACATACACTTTTTGTAACACTTACAGGCCTTTTTCCCAGCCTGTGCCTGGGCAGTGAAATGTGAAGCAGCACACTGATTATCTATTTACTCTGCTCTCTCTTCCTATCAGTATGTTGCTTGTCAGCATATGAGCATTGCAGAAAATCTGATTGGCTCCTTGTGCTGCTTTTCCCTTTTCCCCAGTATGAGCTCTGCTGTACAGGTACTGCAAGGAGCTGATACCAAGTCACATTTGTGTACCTATACTGCATGTATTTAAAAAGAAATACAAAAAGAACTACTGCCAAAAATAAAATAAAAATACACAGCACAATAAAAGATTAAAAAAAAACATTTTGATTCAAATCACTTACATGGACCCACCCTAGCCTGAGACTGGACCTCTGAACTTTGCATTACTTTCCTACTGACCTCTGAAGCAGTGCTGTTAACCTCCCACAGCAATTTTTACTGACAATACATGAAAAATTTACTGACAGCGCACTTTTTGTTATTGACAACCTGAAAAATTACAGAACCCCTATTAAAACTATGATAATTAATATTTAAACAGTATACACACAATATGGAAACACTGACAAGACCCATGACAAGTAATTTGCCTGGTTTATACTGAAAAAGTCAGCATGACAAATTATTACCCCTTGATATTTACAGATAGTTGTAAAAATCATTGATTTTTTACAAACTGTTAGTAAATTAACTGACAGTTGGCAACCCTGCTCTGGAGTGTGACTTACTAATGACCCCTACACATTGCATTAGTTACTACTGACCTCTACATTAATAGCATAGAAACATAGAAAATTGACGGTAGAAGAAGACCTAGTAGTCCATCGAGACTGTCCATTTTTTTGTTTTTGTTAACTTTTTGTATAGAGCTATGTTTGTCCCAAGCATGTTTGAAGCCATTTAATGTTGGCTGTCTCACTACCTCTGCTGGTTGTTTATTCCAAGCATCAACTACCCCATAGTGATGTATCCTAGAATTCTATTTGCTTTCCCCATTGTCTGGCCACACTGTTCATTTTGCAATCATCTGAAATAAGTACCCCCAAATATTTTTCTTCTGTAGTGCTGGCTAACACTTTACCCCCAATGTTGTACTCTCTAAGTGGATTCTTTTTTACCCAGATGCATTATTTTACATTTAGAAACATTGAACTGTAGTCTTCACTGCTTTGACCAATCTTCCAGCAATGCCAAATCATGTTCCATGTTACAGACACCTCCAGGGATATCAATCCTATTACACACCTTTGTGTCATCAGCAAAAAGACATACCTTGCCCAATAAACCTTTAGTTATATCACCTACATATAGATTAAATAGAACAGGACCCATGACTATTGTATAACAGATGTCACTTGTTTACCCTTAAAATCACACCATCACACCCCTGCTACGTACCCCTTCCTTTTACCCCAATAATTGAGACCACACCCATCTGGAGTAAAATATTGCCCGTAGCAGCCAATTATCTTTATTAATAATAACCAAATATAATAATTTAACATCAACTTAACATAACTGTATAAAACACCTGACATATCAGTTAACTACTCCGTTGGTCTTTGCAGGGAAAAACCCTCCAATCTTACACTCGATCCACTCCGGCGCTGCGGTACCCTAACTAAAATAGGCCTCCAGCTGACATGCTAGCTCGAAGACAACAAACCAATTGACTGCAGTGCAATAACCAATTCCAGCTAAACCCCTGTTAGCTGAAATACCACCAACGGGCCTCATACTACCGATGGGTCCCGGACTCTTCCATATCTGGGGTTTAATCCTTCACCCGCAAAGACCAACACCACGCTACTGCCACGACATCCACACCTTGTAAAATGTAAACCAAATGAAGCCATATAGACACCATACTTACCCCCATTTTAGGGAGGGAGGGTGGGAAGCTCGTTCCTCCTGACCAACTGAGCTGGGGAGGGACCTCTCCCCGAGCTCAATTAACTCTGCTCCACCCCTATTGCACAAGCCCACCAATCACAGCTATTCTTTCATAAAAGCCCTCATTCTAAGTTCCCCTATTAACCCTGTCATGCCTGCCCTTTGCTTATTATTTTTTATTTATTTGCTCCGGGCTTCCTGTATAGAGCCTTGTGGTTCACTACTAGTGACTGGTCTCTGTTATGAATAAACCCCATTTACAACCAAACTTTGGTATCTATCCTTTATCCAACTGCATATCCAATGAACCACTCAAGAGTTAAGTCCTAGCTTGTACAACTTTTGAATTAGATCATTATGTGGAACTGTATCAAATTCCCTGCTGAAATCAAGATATGCTATGTCTACAGCACCTCCCTGGTCCAAAACATTGGCTTTGGGTCCAGCAAGTTGTGTATGATCAATCAATGATTCTCCTTTTCAGGAGTGATTCCATTAACTTGACTACAACTGATGTTCAACTCACTGGCCTGTAATTGCTAGCTTCTACCTTGCTGCCCTTTTTGTGCATAGGTACAATCAGTGGTGGCCGCTCCATTAGGGGCGCAGGGGCACTGTTCCCGATCCATGCGCCCGCCCCCCTAATCTACATGCAGGGCGCCGGACGCATGGATCTCAACGGGGGTTTTTTTTTTGAAGCACATGATTAGTGCCGAGGCTCTAATTGGCTTAAAAAAAGGGTGGGCTAGGGGCGCAGAGCACTGCACCCTAAGCCCACCTTGTTGGGTGACATTAGCAAATTAATATTTGCTAATGTCTTCCTGCTTATCTTCCCTGCCAATCAGGGAGCTTGTCCTGAGACACGATTGGCCGCCAGTCTTAGGACTCCCAGCCAATCGGGTTTCAGGATCCACTTCCTGTTTGGCCGGGAGGAGAAGCAACACCTGTTCGGCCGTGAGGAAAAGCGACGGCCCCTCGGCAAGCTGGAGCGAGGAGCAGCATCAGCTTCCTGCATCGGCAGCATCGACAAGCTGGAGTGAGGAGCAGCATCAGCTTCCTGCATCGGCAGCATCGACAAGCTGGAGTGAGGAGCAGCACAGGCCTCCTAAGGTAAGGCCACTGATCGCCGCCTCCCGCGCGGTTTGTTTGCCGCCCCCCCCAAAAAAAAATATTGAGCATCAGCTGCCACTGGGTACATTATTAGCTGTCCAACAGTCATGGAGAACTTCTGTTGAGGTTAATTAAAATGATCCGTTAATGGTTAAACAACTATATCTCCAAGTTCTCTTAGAACTCTGGGATGAATGCCATCAGGGCCATTGCTTTATTAAGCTTTAACCGTGCCAGTTCCTCTGCTACCTCTGTCTCCAGAAGACCTAAAAATTAACTGTCATTACTAGAACCAATATGATTCCCCAACTTGTTATTGTTAGTGCAATTTATTTCTGAAAAAACTGAACAGAAGCAGAGGCGTTTCCAGCTTTCATATTTAGGGGGGCACAGGAACAAAAGTAGGGGGACCAACTTTAAAATGCAATTATATATAATTATATCCTGGGGCCCTTTATTATGATCCCCCAATGGGACCCTTTCACATGTTCTGCAGTGAGCCCCCTTCCTACTGTATTGAGGCCCCTAGGGTGGCAGAAAAAAAGATTTGTCACCAGCAAACCAGGAAAATATAAGGGTCCAAAGCAGTGGGAGAACTACCAGGGTTGCAAAGGTTGCACTTGTGACCGGGCAATGGTGTTCTGCCACTGTGGGGGTCTGTCTCCTTGGCAGCGGTGGCAGTCTATTAAGACCTAGTGCTGGTGACATTATGGGTACATGCAGGGAAAGGCTGGCACTATTGGTTGTAGAGAGCTGAGCTCCCAGCTGGTCACCTAGCAGCAGTGATGATGTATAACCTTCTCTGTTGACATGCCCATTTGGATGTGATCCAGGTGATGCTCCCAGTCAGATCTAATAAACACAATATTTTTTAGACCTAACAGTTGAATGAAAAATTGATCAATGTATGGGCTAAGGCTAGCCATAGACAGTTTAAATCTCGGCTGGTTCAGCAAGTACTGGCTGGGATTTGTACCATTAATGGCAGGCTGAATGTACCAAGTTGATTAATCAACTTGGGTAAGACCAGCTTGCTGGATACTCTTATGATTATCGCTAGCAGTCGCTATAGCTGCTAGTGATAAAAACTGTTTGTCAGGAGAATACAATTGCTGGGCAGGAGGGATTCCCTTGTCAGCACTGACTGTGTTGATGTGTAATCATGCAAACTTCTTTCCTGAAATCTGAGGTTGCAGGAAAGAAATGAGTACCATCTATTACCCGCCTAACTGGAACTGAAAGTTTGTAAAGGTCTTGGAAGAACAGGAGGGGGAGGGAGACAGATGAGGGAGAGGGATGGAGATAGGGACAGTTCAGTGAACACAGTGTACTGCAGTGTACACTCACCCACGGGTCAAGGCTGGAAGCAGAAATCACTGTCACACAGAGGAATCCGCAGCTGCTGATTTTCATATTTCCCACCAACACATCCCCTCTCTTCAGACAGGGCCAGTGCTATCACTAGGCCAACTAGGAGGCCGCCTAGGGTGCACTGCTGCCTAGGGTGCATGGCCACTGGTTACCCTACTCTCCGTCTCTGCTCTATGTAAGTTTTGCAGTGCCGTATTATAGATACCTCTGCAATAAATATTATAACCTCTAGTGGGCGCTAATGGGATAAAGCGTGCACATCCAGGGGGATACAGGGGATGCCTCTGCTGCATGTTACTCAGGCAGCCGCTCTGTGGTGTCATTATAGAGGCGCAGCACTGGAGGACATGTCTTGATGGAACGGAAGCAAACATCCCCTGCGCACCTCTATGATCAGTGCTCTCTACTGCAGCCGCATGCTTCCTCTAGCGCTGGCTCCTGTCACACTGATGTTCAGGCAAAGGGGGTGGATCCAGGGGCGGAGCCAGCGGGAGCAGCAAAATGAGGTTTCGCCTGGGGTGTTCTTGCACCAGTCCTGTCTTCAGATACAGCTGCACTCCGGGGATAGTGTGAGCGAAACTGGAAGACACAGGAGGAATAGGGGCAGGAGGAGGAGGAGCTGTATTCCTCTCTTCTCTCCCATCCATGAGGGGAGTGGGGGTGGGTGGCTGGGCTGTGTAAGGGCTGTGTAAGAGTGTCATAGGCACTCGACTCAGCCTGCAGTCACCTCACCAGTTTCAGAATTTACAGGCTGATTCTCCAGGAGAAATTAGTCTGTTTTCTTCACTGTCACTGAGATACTGGGAGGCTTGGCGCCCCCCCCAACCCCCCCCCCCCCACAGTGCTGGTGTAGTCCTTCCTGCAACTCGCTCTCCTCCCTGCCAATGAGGATGCAGGGGGAGGGAGCAGATCGGGCGGCCATGGCTATGCAAGCGCCGCTCGTATTATGCACAGTGTCAGTGAGAAATCCCCCGCTGTCAGGAAAGCCGCTCTGCCTCTCAGGAGAACCTGTGTCAACTCGGCGGCGGCCCCAGCAAGATGCGGGACACCCACTACATATACAAACTGTATTTTATTTGGTGGGGCACATGGTGGGACACAGTATAATGTTTGGGGGGTCATGGCCCCCCTAGTGACGCCACTGAACAGAAGTAATTGTTGAAATGGTTTGCTACAGCCAGATCTCCCTCAACATATGTGTTTTCATTTTAATGATCCCATTGTATTTTTACCTTCTATTCTCAATGTACCTAAAAAAGTTTTATATCCTTTCCTATAAGATTTAGCAATTTTCTCCTCTTTCTGTGCTTTGGCAGCACTGATAATGTGTTTGGCCTCTTTTTTGTCTATTTTTTATACTCCTCTCTGTCAGCTACAACTCCTGTTTCCTTGTATCTTCTATATGCAATTTTTTCTTCTTTTATTATCCTACTTACCTCTTTAGTTAACCATATTGTTTTTTTCTTCGGTTTATTCGTACTAACATGCCTGACATATAATCTTGTTGCCTCCAGGGTGATAGACTTTAATAGTGCCCACTGATTACTTACTCCATTTTACTTCAACTGTTCAATTCATTTTTTAGAAATAACCCAATTTTAGCAAATTTTGTCCTTTTGAAATCTAAAACTTTTGTTTTTAAATATGATTTTTCAGTTCTTCTTTTAATATCAAACCAAAGGCATTGGTAATCACTAGACCTTCCCCATTTGTCAGTACTAGGTTAAGAATACAGTCACCTCGGATTGGGTTTTTTACTAACTGTTTTTTTTTTTCAAATGCCGTATTTATCGGCGTATAACACGCACTTTTTTCCCCTTAAAATCAGGGGAAAGTCGCAGGTGCGTGTTATACGCCGATCCCCTGCGATCCGACCTGTCATATTTTCAAAATCGCCGATCGCGATTTGAAAATGGCGCCGCCGGCGCCGAAATACACAGAGCCGGTCCTCGGCTCTTTCCGGCGGCTGTCGTTCATTTTCGGCTCCACTCGTAGTCCCGAGCGGAGCTATCCGAACCTACTCGGCTAGGTTCGGATAGCTCCGCTCGGGACTACGAGTGGAGCCGAAAATGAACGACAGCCGCCGGAAAGAGCCGAGGACCGGCACTGTGTATTTCGGCGCCGGCGGCGCCATTTTCAAATCGCGATCGGCGATTTTGAAGCCCAGAATGGCTGGGATCACTGGAGGAAGGCTGCACTGGGGAAGGCTGCACTGGGGAAAGCTGCACTGGGGAAGACTGGACTGGGGAAGGCTGCACTGGGTAAAGCTGCACTGGGGAAGACTGCACTGGGGAAGGCTGCACTGGGTAAAGCTGCACTGGGGAAGTCTGCACTGGGGAAGTCTGCACTGACAAGGCTGCACTGGGGAAGGCTGCATTGACAAGGCTGCACTGGGGAAGGCTGCATTGACAAGGCTGCACTGGGGAAGGCTGCACTGACAAGGCTGCACTGACAAGGCTGCACTGACAAGGCTGCACTGACATGGCTGCACTGACATGGCTGCACTGACATGGCTGCACTGACATGGCTGCACTGACAAGGCTGCACTGACATGGCTGCACTGACAAGGCTGCACTGACAAGGCTGCAATGATGGGCGTTTAAATGTAAGTTTTTTTTTCCCTTCAACTTCCCTCCTAAAAGTTTTTTTTTCCTTAAAATTCCCTCCTAAATTTGGGGTGCGTGTTATACGCCGGTGCGTGTTATACGCCGATAAATACGGTATATATTTTATTAGTTTTTTCATAGAAAAGGGCAGAGCCCTAAACAGGGTACCACAATGGTATAACATAAGAAAGTGAGGTCGCAGCCTCCCAAAGTATATTATAATAACCCATATTATATTTTTTAATACAAAGGAAAAACACTTGATAGCCTATTGCTGTAATATGGTATTATCTCAAACATTGACATCTGCACAACGTTATTTCTGCTCTGATTTACATGTAAAAGTCAGGAGACTACTACCAGAGGATAGATTAAGAAAGAGAGAAAGAGAAAAAGAAAAGTGAAGTGAATAAAGGCAAGAGTAAGGAAAGAAGGTTGGGGGGGGGGGGGCGGAAAGGTGGGGAGGGGAGGGGGGGGAGGGGGTGGTCAAGCCCCAGCAAGAGTTTGTGAATAATTCGATCTTCCTTCCCTAAGAGGGCTATTAATTGTCCATAAGGGCTTTACCTTCAGTAGAATATTTGAACATATTCCATAACGTCCAAGTTTTTTTATATACTTCTTGTCTATTTTGGGCCGTCAGTATAATGTCTTCTATTCTATTTATATCCTCCACTTTCCGTAACCACATCGATACGGTTGGTGGGGAATTTTGTTTCCATAGCAAGGGGATACAGGCTTTGGCTGCACTTGTTAGATGGCGTAGTATAGATTTTTTATAAGTTTTGAGTGGTATAGGAGAAACATAAAGCAAGAAAAATGCCGGGTCATTTGGGATCTGGTAATCTGTGAATTTCTGAGAGATAGAGCGGACCACGGACCAGAAATTTGTCAGTCTAGGACAGGACCAAAACACGTGCAGTATCGTTCCCTCCTCCTCTTGACAACGCCAGCAGTATTTGGATGTATCAGGAAATATAGTATGTAAACGACTAGGTGTTAAATACCACCTCGTCAGGATCTTATAATTGAGCTCTTGTAGTTTAGTGCATATAGAGGATTTAAGGGAGAGAACTATCATGTTTTGTTTCTGGACTGCTGTGAAATTACGTTGAAGGTCTGATTCCCACTTTACGATGCCTGATAAAGTCGGTGGTTGTGGAGGTGTATTCAGTAAAGTGTACATCTTGTTCAGTAAAGTGATCATCTTGTTCAGTAAAGTGTACATCTTGCTTTACTAACTGTTTTATAGAAACCCTATTCAGTGCTTTCATTACATCCCTGCTCCTGCTCGTAATAGCAGTTTGAGAATTCCAGTTGATGTCAGGCATGCTGAAGTCACCCATAATCAAAGCCTCTCCCTTCATTGCCATTTGAGTTATCTCATCAATGAACAAGTTATTATACCGTAATCTTTAGTTTGTCCTGGGGGGTCTACAGCAATTCTAAGAGAATTTAGTTATTTGAATTAATGTTAGCTTTATGCTATTTTTGACATACTGTATATGGCGACTCCACCTCCCCTCATTTCTACTCTGTCCTTCCGGTATAGTGTGTACCCTGGTATAGTTATTTCCCAGTCATTTGAATCCTTGAACCACATCCCTGTAATTGCAACAAGGTACAAGTTCTTCCTAGATATAAGAGCTGTCATCTCGCAAAGCTTGTTGCCTAAACTATGAGCATTATTGCACACGACATGACAAATGCTGCTATCTACTGCTTTTTTTTTTACCATCAGAAACTTCAACCCATCAGCCCAGTCCTTAGCAACATAAACCCTCACAATTATTTCAATCTGCTGGGGACATAAATTACATCTCTGCCCCCATTTTTCAGTTTAAACCCATATCCCAAAAAAAGTTCCTAAATTCCATACTATCTCTCTTGTACAGCTCAAGGACAGACCACTGGATAGCATCATGTCTAACATAGCCAAAGCCTTCAGCTTTGCACCAATCGTTTAACAAAAAATTGAATACTGCTATACAAAGTACTTTCTCTTGTTGTCCATTATGCACAGGTAAGACCTCTGAAAATATAACAGTAAACCCTAATGCCATGTACACACGATAGGATTTTCCGACAACAAAATCCATGTATTTTTCCCGACGGATGTTGGCTCAAACTTGTCTTGCATACACACGGTCACACAAATCTTGTCGGAAATTCCAAACGTCAAGAACACGGTGACGTACAACACGTACGACAAGCCAGATCTCAAATTTTGTGTGTCGGAAATTCCGATGGAAAATGTCCGATGGAGCCTATTTCCGACAACAAGCTCCCTTTGAACATTTTCCGTCGGAAAATCGCATCGTGTGTACAGGGCATAAGGCTACATGTACACCACTGCTGCTGGTAAACTGACACTTAGGAGCAGTTGGGCATTTTTTTCAACTGCTCCTGAACTCTCCTCTATGTTATCCTATCTGTCCATGTACACAGGGTCGTTTATAGTCGTTTCTAGGCAGTTGAGTTTAGAGGCTTTTTTTGAAACGCAAAAAATGGGTTCAGAAGCTGAGTTTAGAGGCATTTCAAGCGCCAAACACTTCTAAATGCGGGAAAACGCGGTAACTCGTATTTAGCCGTGTTTCGTTTACAGGCATTTTTCTATTTTGGCTATTAAAATTAATTAATTAATTTTAAAAAAAATAAAAATAAAAAAATAAAATAAATAAATAAAAAAAAAAAAAAGATTTCTTCTCCTTTTAGAAGCCTTATTCACAACACCCGCCTGGTTTGCAACCTCAGATAAAACAGTTACTTTTGGAATTGCAATTTTTTTCTCAAGTTCCTCCTTCCTGTGCAGAGAAGGGTTGCCAATCTCTCAAGCAGCTATGTTTGCAACCTTTGTATCTGCTTCTAGCTCTTGACGGCGATGCAGAGAGGACGGATGTGCTCCTCCTGTTTCCTGATTGACCGGGAGGAGAAGCAGGAACAGTGGCGGCCCGTCCATAGGGGGCGCATGGGCGACGCCCCCCCAGTCACAAAAAAAAAAAATATGTCAAAAAAAATTTTTTTTTTAAACTGGCCCTTTAAAAAACAAAACAAAACAAAACAAAAAAAGGTCCTTAAGTGCTCTGTGTTCGGACGCCGGACACAGTGCGACACCGGACACAGTGCACTTATGGGAAGCGCCACGTCTATGCAATCAGAAGATTGCAGACATGGCGCTTCATTTGCGGGCGTTGAGCCCGCCTTGCGGCGCTTTCTGAAGCGCCGAGTAGCTTCCACCCAGCGCTCTGCATTTGGTGGTGACACGGGCTGCTGCATTTGGTGGTGACACGGGCTGCTGCATTTTGTGGTGACACGGGCTGCTGCATTTGGTGGGACACGGGCTGCTGCATTTGGTGGGACACGGGCTGCTGCATTTGGTGGGACACAGGCAGGCTGTATTTGGTGGGACACAGGCAGGCTGTATTTGGTGGGACACAGGCAGGCTGTATTTGGTGGGACACAGGCAGGCTGTATTTGGTGGGACACAGGCAGGCTGTATTTGGTGGGACACCGGAAGGCTGTATTTGGTGGGACACAGGCAGGCTGTATTTGGTGGGACACAGGCAGGCTGCATTTGGTGGGACACAGGCAGGCTGCATTTGGTGGGACACAGGCTACTGCATTTGGTGGGACACAGGCTGCTGCATTTGGTGGGACACAGGCTGCTGCATTTGGTGGGACACAGGCTGCTGCATTTGGTGGGACGCAGGCTGCTGCATTTGGTGGGACACAGGCTGCTGCATTTGGTGGGACACAGGCTGCTGCATTTGGTGTTACACAGGCTGCTGCATTTGGTGGGACACAGGCTGCTGCATTTGGTGGGACACAGGCTCCTGCATTTGGTGGGACACAGGCTACTGCATTTGGTGGGACACAGGCTGCTGCATTTGGTGGGACATAGGCAGGCTGTATTTGGTGGGACACAGGCAGGCTGTATTTGGTGGGACACAGGCAGGCTGTATTTGGTGGGACACAGGCAGGCTGTATTTGGTGGGACACCGGCAGGCTGTATTTGGTGGGACACAGGCAGGCTGTATTTGGTGGGACACAGGCAGGCTGCATTTGGTGGGACACAGGCAGGCTGCATTTGATGGGACACAGGCTGCTGCATTTGGTGGGACACAGGCTACTGCATTTGGTGGGACACAGGCTGCTGCATTTGGTGGGGCAAAGGCTGCTGCATTTGGTGGGACACAGGCTGCTGCATTTGGTGGGACACAGGCTGCTGCATTTGGTGGGACACAGGCTGCTGCATTTGGTGGGACACAGGCTACTGCATTTGGTGGGACACAGGCTACTGCATTTGGTGGGACACAGGCTGCTGCATTTGGTGGGACATAGGCTGCTGCATTTGGTGGGACACAGGCTGCTGCATTTGGTGGGACACAGGATGCTGCATTTGGTGGGACACAGGCTGCTGCATTTGGTGGGACACAGGCTGCTGCATTTGGTGGGACACAGGCTGCTGCATTTGGTGGGGCACAGGCTGCTGCATTTGGTGGGACACAGGCTGCTGCATTTGGTGGGACACAGGCTGCTGCATTTGGTGGGACACAGGCTGCTGCATTTGGTGGGACACAGGCAGGCTGTATTTGGTGGGACACAGGCAGGCTGTATTTGGTGGGACACAGGCAGGCTGTATTTGGTGGGACACAGGCAGGCTGTATTTGGTGGGACACAGGCAGGCTGTATTTGGTGGGACACAGGCAGGCTGTATTTGGTGGGACACAAGCAGGCTGTATTTGGTGGGACACCGGCAGGCTGTATTTGGTGGGACACAGGTGGGCTGTATTTGGTGGGACACAGGCAGGCTGCATTTGGTGGGACACAGGCAGGCTGCATTTGGTGGGACACAGGCTGCTGCATTTGGTGGGACACAGGCAGGCTGCATTTGGTGGGGCACAGGCTGCTGCATTTGGTGGGACACAGGCTGCTGCATTTGGTGGGACACAGGCTGCTGCATTTGGTGGGACACAGGCTGATGCATTTGGTGGGACACAGGCTGCTGCATTTGGTGGGGCACAGGCTGCTGCATTTGGTGGGACACAGGCTGCTGCATTTGGTGGGACACAGGCTGCTGCATTTGGTGGGACACAGGCTGCTGTATTTGGTGGCACACAGGTTGCATTTGGTGAGACACAGGCAGGTTGTTTTTGGTGGGACACGGGCTGTATTTAGTGGGACACAGGCTGTATTTGGTGGGACACAGGCTATTTTGGTGGGACACAGGCTGTTTTGGTGGGACACAGGCTGTTTTGGTGGGACACAGGCTGCATTTTGTGTGACACAGGCTGCATTTTATCTGACACAGGCTGCATGTAAGGAGTCACTCCGCTGGGGGCATCTGATGTAAGGATGGACTCCGCTGGGGACACCCGATGGCATCTGGTGGCAGGCGACGTGGCTAGTGACACGCTCAGGGCTCCCACTGTTTCTGCATTATGGTGAGTTGAATGATTTCATTTTATATTACAATGTAATAATAGAAATAATGCGCTTCAATCATCCTGACACCATAACAACCATTGTGCAGGGATGATTGAAGTGCTAACACCAGGTGGAAAATCTTTATCTGTTGATTGTTAAAGTTTCTAGAATACACATATTTCTATTGTTGTGTAGGATCTGGGCCTGCTGTCCCTCCATCCCTCTCTCCCTCTCCCTCCATCCCTTGTTCATCTCAGACGCTAACCACACCACGTTAGAGCCACGCCCACTATTTTTCTGAAACCACCCCCATTTTCACCAAGTGGGAGGGGTCAAAAAGGAAGGGCAGGTTCTGGCGCCCCCATCCTAAAACTTCACCAGCCGCCACTGAGCAGGAAGACAATAGTGAATATTATTTTTGCTATTGTCACACAAGTTGGTGGGCTCTGGGCGCAGTGCTCTGCACCCCAAGCCCACCCTTTTTTGAAGCCAATTAAAACCTCAGGCTTTAATCATGGGCTTAAAAAAAATAAAAAAAACCCCATTGGAATCCTTGCATCTGGCGCCCGGCATGTAGATTAGGGGGCCGGGAGGTTTCTATTTGGGGGGGCGGCACCCCTGCGCCCCTTATGGAGCGGCTGCCACTGGTAGTGATGAATAAATATAGCACTCACATTTGATGGAGGAAATATCAGCTTGTCATCTGTGGAAGTCTTAGCTTCCCTAGCAGAGATCGGCAGGCAAGCGGCTGGTGTTGTGCAAAGATCGGCTGGAAAGATGCTGGGTGGTGGAAAGGAAGCGCTGGAGAATGGAGAGGCCAGTGGCATGGTGTGCATCAGCGTCTGGGTGTCCTTGGCCTGCTTAACACTCTTTCTGAAATGCAGATTTCGGCCAGGAAGCGGCTGGGCAGAAACAGACAGGAGCGATGTGGCTGGGGAAGCTAAACCGTGTGCAACGCTGTAGAGTGGTGGCTTCTCGATGTCTTCAGCTGGTTCTGCAATCTCCCCTGAAGGTGAGGTGATGACGTCTCCTGATGGAGAGACATCATCACCTCATCCCAGTGGGGATTGACGAGCCAGCTGAGGATGTAAACACAAGCCGATAACCGGCTTCTGTTAAAGGGACATCGGCACTGATAATCAGGGCACTAATTATCAGTGTCCTGATTATCAGTGCAGTCCCAACAGTGCCCACCAGTGCTGCCAATCAGTGCCCACCAGTGCTGCTAATCAGTGCCCACCAGTGCTGCCAATCAATGCCCACCAGTGCCGCCAATAAGTACCCATCAGTGCCTCATCATCAATGCCACTTATCAGTGCTGCCTACCAGTGCCCATCAGTGCCACCTACCAGTGCCTATCAGTGCCCATCAGTGCCACCTGTCAGTGCCCATCAGTGCTGCCTATCAGTGCCGCTTCTCAGTGCCCTTCAGTTTTGGCTATCAGAGCCCATCAGCGCCATCTATCAGTGCCCATCAGTGCCACCTAGAAGTGCACATCAGTGCTGCCTATCGGTGCACCTCATTAGTGCCCACCGATGCCGTCTCATCAGTGCCCATCAGTGCCACCTATCAGTGCCCATCAGTGCTGCCTCATCAGTGCCACCTAATCAGTGCCAATTAGTGCAGTGAATCAGTGCTCATCAGTGCAGCCTCATCATCACACATCAGTGAAGGAGAAAAATTAGCTGTTTGCAAAATTCTATAACACACTATGAAAAATTTTAATTTTTAATTTTTTTAAATGTTGGCCTTTTTTTTTTTTTTATTAAAAAAATAAAAAACCCACTGGGTTTAAATATCTCCAAATGAAATCTCTATTTGTGTGAAAAAAATGATAAAAATTTTATATGGATACAGTGTTGCATGACCGCGCAATTGTCATTCAAAGTGTGACAGCGCTGAAAGGTGAAAATTGCCCTGGGCAGGAAGGGGGTGAAAGTGCCCAGTAGGCAAGTGGTTAACACGTATGCTCTGACACATTTCCAATGGAGTGAATAGAGTCAGCTGAGGTGAGAAAAGGTAGAGAAGAAAAAAAGTTCCAAAATATGGGCTGATCCATTACAGAAGGCACAGATGGGAGCTGTTCCAGTAAAGATAATTACATAACAGATTAGAGATTGCCTATAGCTGCTTTCAGCCATATATCCTGTGTATCCTTTGCATGCATTCTGTACATGCCATTGCAATGAGGGCTGTTACCCTACTCTTCCGCTGTTTTGTGTATACTACTCTGTAATTTTCTTTGAAGTGACCCCAGGCCCTATAAAATGTTTTGCTGCTGGTCACATCTTTCTTCTCCCAACCCCCATCCCCTCTCACACAATCACACACCAACAACAGAAAATACCACAACATGTCCTGTCATTATCTGCCACCAGACAACTACCAACATTGCAGCCTAGCCTGAGGCCAGTAGAGCAGTCAGTGATAAAAAGATGACTTAACGAGGATAAAAGTGTTTTTGTTCCTACTGGGATTGAAATTTGTTTTGGACAAAGGTTTTCCTGCTGTATAAACCAGAGTTCTAGTTTTTGGGGGATGGATCGTGAACTTGAAACTTTAGAGGGCATATACTCAAGACATAAACAGAAAATCTGCCCTCCTAATAGACTAACATACGACACCCTTGGAGAAAGCTCTGATGAACTAATTTCTACAGCTCAACGTTCTAGCCAAGTGCCAGCCTCCTCTACCAATCCTATGCTAGAGGATGACCCTGTTCTGCCTTCTGACACTACTGGGTGGGTCACTAATTTATTACTGGCCTGTCATTAAAATAATAGAACACTGTCTGATGGTGTACATAATTTAATGTTGGAAAATCGCTCTATTAGTCAGTTGTTTGCTACTGTAGCTTCTGATTAGTAGAATAATTACCATAGTTGCATATCTTTAAATATACTAACCAATAGAAAATGTAACAAAATTGTGTCCTGTCTTCGGGGACCAAAGACTTTTAAGTGGGGGAGGCTATAGCCAACAGCCGACTACAGTTATCTGGCACTGCAGACTTACCCTCTCCTTTCTTGGACTGTCTCTGTTTTCCTCTAGTGCTGGGCTCGGACTACATGCATCATCTTCCTAAGCCAAGCAGAGAGCACTGTGGGAACTGTAGTCTCTTGAACAGACATCCTTGATCAGCAGAACTATCCCTGGACTACCAGCAGGCCATCTGCTCCAGGGAAAGAACTCTGGGAGAGGCTATAAAAGGGTCAGCAGACCAGGCCCAAGCCCTCTTGCTTACCGGATCTCATCAAGTAGACACCCATCCGCTGCTGTGCGAGAGGACTGCGGCCTACCACGCGGCAACACAGCGATCCCAGCTCTGACCCAGGCGGGTCCAACGCCGCTTGCTACATGAGGTGCACCACCGTAGTGTCACTGTATATAGCCGGATCAGACAACTCACGGTCCCAGCAGTCAGACTGTCATCTCTGCCCATTCTTCAGAAGGAAGAATCAACTTGGATCGCTCTTCAGGAGGTTCCTACACTGTTCTCCAGTTTGGTGAGAGGGCATCTGCCCAACAATTCCATCCCTGCCACTATCATATTTCACAGGACACTGTATATAGACACCTTACACCTGGAATTGCCCTATCAAATTTCACAGGGCACTGTATACAGACCAGTGTTATTTGCGTCGACTAAAATGACTAAAACAACTGAAATTACTAAAATACGACTAAAACTAAAATGGCATTTTAGTCAAAAGACTAAAATGGAACTAATGCCCTGTACACACGATCGGAAATTCGGCCAGCAAAAGACAGATGAGAACTTTTGGTTGGAAAAAGCAACCGTGTGTATGCTCCATCGGACTTTTGCTTGCGGAATTCCAGCCAGCAAAAGATTGAGAGCCTGTTCTCAATTTTTCGGTCGGGAAAAGCTCCTATCCGAAAATGCAATCGTCTGTACAAATTTTGATGTGCAAAAAACCTACACATGCTCGGAAACAATTTGACGCATGCTCAGAAGCATTGAACTTAATTTTCTCAGCTCGTCGTAGTGTTGTACGTTTCTGCGCTCTTAAAGGTGAAAAGTTCAGAGAACTTTTGTATGACCGTGTGTATGCAAGGCAAGCTTGAGCGGAATTCCGTCAGAAAAACCATCCAAGTTTTTTCCGACGGAAAATCCGCTTGTGTGTACGGGGCATAAAACTGAAATGCCATTTCAGTCAAAAGTTTAAAACTAAATTAAAATTTGACTTCAAAATTAACACTGGTCTGTAGTACATGTTCATACCTCAATGTAATAATAAATAACATATTAGATTTTTCCAGCAGTATATAATGAGTTTGCAAATTGTAGAGAATTGTTAACGAATGCATTACAATTGAATTACACCCATTAGATTTTAGACGACTAAAATGAGTTTTAGTCAGCTAAAATATACTGGAGATTTTAGTCGACTAAAAAGTAGGACATTTTAGTCGACTAAAATGTACCGCAGATTTAGTCGACTAAATACAACTAAAACAATTGCAGAAGACTAAAATGGAACTAAAACTAAAATACCATTTTAGTCCTAAGACTAATGCCCCGTACACACGGTCGGACATTGATCGGACATTCCGACAACAAAATCCTAGGATTTTTTCCGACGTATGTTGGCTCAAACTTGTCTTGCATACACACGGTCACACAAAGTTGTCGGAAAATCCGATCATTCTGAACGCAGTGACGTAAAACACGTACGTCTGGACTATAAACGGGGCAGTAGCCAATAGCTTTCATCTCTTTATTTATTCTGAGCATGCGTGGCACTTTGTGCGTCGGATTTGTGTACACACGATCGGAAATTCCGACAACGGATTTTGTTGTCGGAAAATTTTATAGCCTGCTCTCAAACATTGTGTGTCGGAAAATCCCATGGAAAATGTGTGATGGAGCCTACACACGGTCGGAATTTCCGACAACAAGGTCCTATCACACATTTTCCGTCGGAAAATCTGACCGTGTGTACGGGGCATTAGACTAAAACTAAATTGAAATTTGCTGCCAAAATTAACACTGATACAGACACCTTACATCTGGAATTGCTTTAAGGATTACTGCTGGCCAGGCTCAGCTGCTTTGCCTTGACTACATATCACTGTGCCACACTCAGAATTCTTGTTCTTTGAGCTCCAACTTGCTGGTGAAGATCTTGCAAGGCCTTGCATCCTGGACACTGCTATTCTATTGCTATTTAAAAGGCACACATCATTAATACCTATATTACCACATCTCTCATTAGGATTAAAGGTATAATAGGCCAGCCCGGGGTTCCCCTTTAGCAGTGGTATTATAGACAGCCTTTCTTAGAGATTCATTTATTTATTGTCTGTTCCGTGTACATTGATATTCTATATCTGTGATTTCAAACGGTCACGTAATTGCCTTAGGGGACCTTTTTAACTGAGTCCTGGCTGTTTATCTATGCTGACTAATACCCTGTTACAGGACTCTTCTCTTGAATAAGTAAAGCCAGAGACAGCTAATCAATCTGCATTGTGTCAATGTATTATTTAAAGGTGTACACAACATGTCTGAACCTAGAGTGTCAGGGGGGCTGGAAAGTTCACAGGGTCAAGGTGAAACAGATGAACTTGCAATTCTAAGCAATCCCAAGGGGGCAGTGCTACACCTGTATAATAATAATGTCTGACATGTTGAAGTCACCCATAATTAAAACATCTCCCTTCATTGTCATTTGAGTTATCTCATCAACCTACAGCTTATCATAATCCTTTGACTGTCCAGGGGGCCTATATACTACACCAATTCTAAGGGAAGACACCCTCTATGGTTTGTAGGCAAAGTTCAACTTCATTTCTTTTCTGAATTAATGTTATTTTTATGCAATTCTTGACATAAATGGCAACTCCACTACCCATCTTTCAATCCCTCTACACACAGGCTGAATATTGGCCAAAAATCAGCCGGTAAAGTAGAAACCATTTGATATTTGTCCTGTGTCCAAGTCGTTTAACTTCCTGAACCATACCTCAGTATTTGCAACAGAGTCTGCATTAGCTTTGCACAGAAGAGTTGATAGCTCACAAAGCTATCAGAATCTTTAATTGCATGAACTACCCCATCAGCCAAGTCCTTAGAAACACAAACCCTCATTTTTTTTTACCTGATGGAGGCAGAAATGCTCCTTATTAAATCATCTATGTTCATTATTAATTACATTTCTTTGTGCATTTATTATTATTTTCAATTTTTTTTAATTACTTTGTATTCCTTTGTATTTGATTACTTTGTATTATTTTCCTTTTTTTTATATATATTTTTGACCTTCACTGTTTCAGTATTGAACTCAGTGCTTATACAAGGATTCTGATGACTTGGACTTTGTTTTCTGGTGTTATCACAGGTCTAAACACACTTGTAACTTTCTTTCGAAGGATAATGTTTTTCAAACCCTCTAATACACACTCTGTCCCACCTCGCTGAGCATTGCCCTCCCTCCCCTCTGAGTCTGACCTTTCTCCTCCCTGCTTCCCTTAGGGTTTTGACACCGAATTTTCTCTTCTATATATAAACTGAATCTGCCTCTGCAGCTTCTCTCCCCACTACATCAGTGTACTGAGCATCTACACTATGGCAAGTTGTGCTGCTCAGTTGGCCAAGGATAGGCGCTCAGCCCTAGGCATTGGCACCAATAAAAACCCAGTAAAATACTTGAACCAGGACTATGAGAAGCTGCTGGCACAGTGCCTGGCATCTGGAAAGCTATTTGAGGATCCAACTTTTCCAGCTGCTCAGGCTTCTCTGGGCATCAACGATCTTGGACCAAAGTCAGAAGAGGTACAAGGGCTCATCTGGAAAAGACCTGAGGTAAGTGAGACTTTTATATCTTACCTGTGGTTTAATTGTTCATTAAAGTGGAACTAAAGTCTGAAAAAAAAATTATAAACAGGCAGACTCTATTGCAGAAGAGACATGTAGTGCCCCTTCTACAAAAAAAAAACTTACCTGCCTGTTTGCAATCTTTTGCAAAATGTACACTGAACTGCGCATGTGCAGCTGTGTTCACCTTTCCTGCATGGTGCCAGTACTCCTGGATGAATGACTTGCATTCATGCACTGGCGTAACATCTGGTTGGCCCCCAGTGCCAACCAGACAAGATGGCCAAAGACTACTGGCACCCAGAAGAAAGAAGCGGGGGGGGGGAGATGTGGCCATCAGCGAGGGCCTTCCCAGGCATCGGATCGCTGGGATATAGGTGAGTAATCGTGAGTTTTGTCCCGCCTTAAGCTGGATGTTCATGTAGCAATTTGATAGACTATTTTGAACTTCAATCCAATTTTATGCTGAATTTGATAGCCAATCACAATTATAAAACATTGGTTTTGATCGAATGCAAGCACATTGGATTGAAGTTGTCCCAAAATAATGTTTTGAAAAAAATATGATCGTCAAGTTTTGTTTCCATTTCAATTAGATTTTCCAATAAACTGTATTAAAATCATCACTTTATTGCTCAGTTTCAACTTTACAATCACCCAAAATCTAGTGGTTGACTAAATTTGTGTGTTTGTCGTGTCTAGGGATTATTTATATGCAATTCCAGATGGCTTGAAAATTAGTCAAATCAACTAAAAATTGCTACGTGTATGGACTGTCATATGCTGCCCATAGACATAGCAGATGGCAATTTTCAGGCAATTTCAACAACTTTCAAGTTTTGTGAATACAATCGAATGTGATTGAAAGAATGGAGGTGACCTACTAGACCACAACAGGAATTTAGGAGCATGCTGCATTTTGGGCCATCAAGCAATATTTTTCTGTACTTGCAGGGTCTTTAAAGGGGTTGTAAACCCTTGTTTAAAAAAAAAGAATAATAACAAACATGTTATACTTACCTCCACTGTGCAGTTAGTTTTGGACAGAGTGGCCCCGATTCTCCACTTCTGGGGTCCCCCGGCGGCGCTGGTAGATCCTCCCCTCATCAAGTGGCCACAATGGAGAAGGCTCTCCAAAGGTGGACACCCGTGCAGGCGCCCTCCCGAGTCCCTCCCTCCCGAGTCCTGCTTCTGTGTACATTCGCACAGAATGCAGCACTCGGCCCCGCTCCCCGGTGCCCATGTCATTGGATTTGAGCCAATGGCTGCTATCAATCTATCCAATCAAGAGCCAAGACAACAGGCAGAGAGGTACAGCGTGTCTCCACCGAGGGAACGAACGGGCTCAGGTAAGTGAAACGAGGGGGCGGGTGGGTGGGGGGGTGTTGGGTTGGCTGGTCAGTGTCAGAAGTTTTTTTAACCTTAATGCATAGGATGGATTACAAACACTTCTGGACCGCCTACCGCACATATACTGTGGCAGGGTGGCCTGGATGTGTGAAACGACGTACCTGTACATCGTTTCACGCATTAGATACTGTGGGCGAGCATCTGCTGCACGCCAGGGGAGCGCACGCGCGGGTCTGACAGACTCGATGTCTGCCGGCCACCCACCATCGCTCCACAGAGAGGCAGAACGGGGTTCTGCCTATGTAAACATGGCCGATCCCCATTCTGACAGGGGACAACATGGATATATGCTATTCCTAGTGATCAGGAACAGCGATCTCTGTGTTGTCCCAGTGAGCCCATCCTCCACACAGTTAGAACACACCCAGGGAACACAGGTAACCCTTTGATCACCCCTAGTGTTAACCCCTTCCCTGCCAGTGTTATACATTGATCAGTGCATTTTTTTAGCACTGATCACTGTATTGGTGTCACTGGTCCCCAAAAAGTGTCGCTTAGGGTCAGATTTGTCCGCCGCAATGTCGCAGTCCTGCTAAAAATTGCAGATCGCCGCTATTACCAGTAAAAACAATAAAAAAGATAAAAAGTCCCTAAATATATCCCCTATTTTGTAGACGCTATAACATTTGCGAAAACCAATCAATATTCGCTTATTGGGATTTTTTTTACCAATAATATGTAGAAGAATACATATTGGGCTAAACTGATGAATAAATTCGGGTTCTTTGGTTTTTATTTTTTGGATATATATTTTAACAGAAAGTAAAAAAAATAGCTTTTTTTCAAAATTGTTGCTTTTTTTTTTGGTTTATAGCGCAAAAAAAAAAAATTGCAGAGGTGATCAAATACCACCAAAAGAAAGCTCGATTTGTGGGAAAAAAAGGACATCCATTCAGTTAAAGCGACACAGTGCCGTATCGCAAAAAATGGCCTGGTCATTAAGGGGATAAATTCTTTCAGGACTGAAGTGGTTAAAGAGATAAAATTTGAGAGATGTAATGTACGCATAATCTATGTAATAGACTGGAATGCCATTGTGGATTATTTTCCTGAAATACTAGCTGCCAGGCTGTCCTGTTCCACCTTAATACTTTGTTACTGGCATTGAAGACAGGCAAATAAGAAGGTTTGAGTAAAGTCATGATCTGTATAATTGTTCTGGATTAGTGACTCAAAGGACTGAATCCAGAGGATCACTATGACAGGCAGGGAACAAGGATCTGCAGATTAAGGAGCCTGCAGCCGTAGCATTTATGGTCCTCTCAAGAAAGGTCTCCTTTAAACCAACAGCATCCTTCCAGAACAGTGTTGCCAACTGCCAGTATTTTTACTGGCAGCCAGTAAAAAATGGGCACTTTTCTCCTGCCAGTAAATGCCAGTAAAAGAAAAAGGTTGCCAGTAAAAAATATGGCTGTGACGCTTGGCCGAAACCATCTGAGTGCTTGCTATAGTGTGTTCGGACCATTCCGGCAGTGTGCCACATGAAGCCGGGAGAGGACTGAAGGGACCACCTGGTGGCATGGAGAGAGAGGGTCACTGTGACTCTCCATCCCAGGAGGGGACGTGTCATGTAGGTGAGGTGCCATCATCATCTGTGCTGCTGCACACTGCTGTCAGTGTCACTGTGAGAGTCAATTTCATGTGTGTGCCGCCCATTCTAATTTCTTGCCCTCTCAATTCCTGTCCCTGAGCTACTTATTTACTATATCGAAAATAAAATAAGAAATATGCTTTTGCCTTAATAACTACCTTAAATCATTTTGCTAATTGCATATTGTACTTGTTTGTGGCTTAAATACTGAAATTTGCACTTAAAACTGTAATTTTGTAACTTTTAGGTATGCCAGTAAAAACTTCACAATGCCGGTAAGTTTTGGGTGTGGTGTCAGTAAATTTCAATCTGGTAGGTTGGCAACACTGTTCCAGAACTGAACAGAACAATTCAGTGTTGGGCAAAGTCATACTTTTTTTGCATCATGCTTCAGTAGCACACTGTAACATCTTCATTTTTATATTCTCTCTTAGGAAATAAAGGAAAATCCTCAATTTATTAACGAGGGTGCAAAACGAGCTGATGTACGACAAGGATCTTTAGGTGATTAGCAATAGTTTGAGCAAATGGTATTTAGCATTCCTTAGAGTGATTAAAGATGGGAAGATCTGTCAGCAAGTAGAGACCAGTCCATCCACACTACACTTACTATAGAGACCCCCTACAACCTTTTTTCCAGTACTCTAATTAGCAGATGTGGTGCATGTGTGATGAAAGGTCTGATCCTTTAACTCCATCAAAGGAAATTGTTAGGACAGAGATGTACCACAGTTTCCTTCTCTTGGTGGCTCTGTGCATGTCCTCATGATCAAAGGGGATGCTCAGATCTGTCTCTGGCAGGCATTTGGTTATGTAATTTCTATTGATGGCAAGTGATGAGTTCAGCTTGGAATATGTAGTTAAAGTGTATCTTAATCCAAGAACTTAAATTTAATATATTGTATCTTACCAGTCCTTAGATGTGACGGCTGCATTAGCTTACTTTACTCAGTCTTTTATTTTCACTTGGTGAGCCTGAAAATAACACACTTCCTGTCCTAATGTGGCTTTGCTCATTTCTCCACTGTACCAATGGAGGGAGGCACGATTGTCACATGGGTGGGATTAGTCATTTGCAAGATAAAATTGTTTTTTTATTTCCGTAGAGCTCAAAAGGTCACTGCATTTCTGGCAGGATCAATAGATGGTTTCTCTACTTGCTGAAAATGTTCCTAGTTAAAGAGGAACTGCAGTCTGCTCACTTAATTTGTAATAAAAACATCTTTGCTATTCTGAAGTTTCCCTCCAACCACTGTGCATATTATTTTATATATACTGTGATTCTGTACTTGCCAAATATGCTGCAGAAATCTCGCTCCACGAAGCCTGGTTGCAGCCATTTTAACTGTGGGCAGCTGAAGCTGCAGTGCTGCCTGTTCACTTCCTGGATTTACGCAGACACACAGAGGCACACCTTCAGCTCTGCAGCCCCGCAGCTTTCATTGGCCCTCTTATGACTCATGGGGCAAACTCTCACAAGAGAGAGAGAGAGCTGTGCATGATGTCATAAGCCTAGGCTAATGACCAGACAAGAAACAGGAAGTGGGCTGTAAAAGGTATTTACTGGAAGAAAAAAAAAAACGTTTTACTATCCAAAATTAAAACAACAAGGGGAGAAGATTTAATAGATGGAAAGTTTAAAAAAATGACTGAAGGTCCGCTTTAAGTATAGAAAGAAGTGCTGCGCTAAAATAACAAAGTGTCTTCCTTATTCTCTAAAAAATTTTATACTTACCTATGATAGCTGACTACCTTTTATGGAAGGATACAGTCAGTTGGGTGCCTAGCAATTTTAGCCAATATATATTTCTCCAAATAATAGCAAGGATTGTATAATTGTTTATTCTGAAAATGTTCTTAGCCTGAAAAAAATGAATGTAGTCACCAAATCTAAGCACTGGTAAGCTGTATAATATTACAATTTTGTTCTTGGATTCAGATATATGTGTAATGGAAAACAGACTTTGTATCCAATATATTTGACTTGTTAAAGGAAAATTTCACATTATAGAAAAAATAATAAATGCGCATATTTTTGCAGAAGAAAAATATGTGCATTTGGCCCCCGTTCACATTGACTGCGCCTTTAAAATCGTGCAACTTCATCTGAAATCGCACACTTTCAAACCTGCGTGTCAGTGCGACTTCAGATGCAACTTGGAAGACATCTGTGCGGTTTCATGCACAGATGTCTATCCAAGTTGCACCCAAAATCGCCAAAAGTAGTGCAGGAACTACTTTTTAAAATTGGTGTGGCACTGCAAAGTTGGCGTCTCAATAGATTTGAACAGAGCAATTGTCGGCAAAAGGCTGCGACTTGTCATGCGATTTGACCTTTCAAATCGCATGACAAGTCGCTCCAATGTCAAAGGGGTCTTATTATTTTTTTCCTGCACGAGCCTGAAAAGCATTGCACCCACAATCAGGTGCAATGTGGACTCCTTCAGACATGTCCTCTGGTTTTCAGCCTGTACCTCTGTATGGGCTTTCTGTTTGAAAGCCAAAGGATAAGTCAGTGGACTACAAAAGAGCTCATCAGTGTCCCTGCAGCCCATTGAAACTGCAAATTCATCTGCGACAGTGGAAAACAGTACTTATAGTTTATTTATTCACATGAATCTGTGAATGAATGATGTTGCTGTGTGGGCTCTGCCATGCTGTATTTAAAAAGTGACAGTGGGTGCAGGGAGAAGATCCCCTGATGTCACAGAGAAGGAGTATTAAGGCGGAAAGGGGGCAGGAGCTGGAACATGTTACATGTTCCACCCTAAAAATGCAAACAGGGGGGGAATTTTTCCTCTAAATGGGACTTTAAGGGGCACTACTCCTCTATAGATCAAGACCGTAAATATAAAAAATATTATTTTATTTGAAAAGGTTAAAAGTAGGATATACAATACAGAGAGTGTACAGGGTGCAAATACAAAGATATGCAACAATACAGCTGGAGACAACCACTGCTCTGTTGAATGAATAAAGCAACAGAGATGACCCAACGTGTTTCAAGTTAGCGATATTTGTTCTCTTCTTCAGGGGTAGGTGGTTAGACACACGACGTGGTGATATTGGTCGCTTTGGGCCATACGTGGGGTATTCCCATTGGGGCCGAGTTGGAGCGCCCTCTGTGAGTGACCATCCTGGGCCTTGGGTTGCTTTTCCTGGGTGTACCCATTTCTCTGGACCCGAACTGGTTGGCTTAATGCAGCAGCATTTTTTTCCAAATGGTTTAACGTGGATCGTTGATTTTTTATGCAAGTTTCATGAGGTATTTACGTCCTGTGTCTAACCACCTACCCCTGAAGAAAAGAACAAATATCGCTAACTCGAAGCGCGTTGGATCATCTCTGTTGCTTTATTCATTCAACAGAGCAGTGCTTGTCTCCAACTGTATTATATCTTTGCATATCTTTGTATTTGCATCCTGTATTGTATATCCTACTTTTAACCTTTTTCAAATAAAATAATATTTTTTATATTTACGGTCTTGATCTGTAGAGAAGTAGTGCCCCTTAAAATCCCATTTAGAGGAAAATTTACCCTGTTTGCAATTCATCTAGTTTAGGGATGTGGGCCATAACTCCTTCTTTTTGGACAATAAGTGCCATTTAGTAATTTCACCCTAAATATGGGTGGAACATGTAACATGTTCCAAAGGTGACCTTTAAATACTAATGCATAAGTGTAAATCTGGCCATACACTAGTGGATTTTAACATTTGATTTTGGAATGAATGGACTTTCTGAATGAAAACCACTGTAATGCCCCGTACACACGGTCGGATTTTCCGCCGGAAAATGTGTGATAGGACCTTGTTGTCGGAAATTCTGACCGTGTGTAGGCTCCATCACACATTTTCCATAGGATTTTCCGACACACAAAGTTTGAGAGCAGGCTATAAAATTTTCCGACAACAAAATCCGTTGTCGGAATTTCCGATCGTGTGTACACAAATCCAACGCACAAAGTGCCACGCATGCTCAGAATAAATAAAGAGATGAAAGCTATTGGCTACTGCCCCGTTTAGAGTCCTGACATACGTGTTTTACGGCACCGCGTTCAGAACGATCGGATTTTCCGACAACTTTGTGTGACCGTGTGTATGCAAGACAAGTTTGAGCCAACATCCGTTGGAAAAAATCCATGGATTCTGTTGTCGGAATGTCCGATCAATGCCCGACCGTGTGTACGGGGCATTAGAAATGTATTTGTTTGAAAAAATTTCCATCCTGCTCCTTCAAATGTTCGATCATATTGTCCCCACTAACAATTAGAAAATCAAGTAAATGTTCTCCCCCTGACAATGCCTTTGTCTTTCAACCGGTACTATTATATTGTTTTATTGTTTTTCATAGGCAATTGCTGGTTTCTTTGCTCCATTGCATCTCTTACCCTAAATGAAGAGTGCTTGAACCACGTGGTTCCAGTAGATCAAAGCTTTGACAACAACTATGCAGGGATCTTCCATTTCAAGGTAAGTCCCATTTTTATCTGCTTTGAAGTCCAATATTGACTTATATCAGCCAATATATAAAAAAATATCCAGGCTAGACGATGGGAGAATTTAAGGAAGATAAAGCAAACAATTATTTCCAGTTATGCTGCTACACTTAAAAAAAGGACAGTAACGTTTTTTCCTGTAAGTGGTTTCTATCAATCTTGGCGTGGCTTCTTATTGGAGAAACTTCAGATCTGCAAGGGGCTTATTTACATATTGAAGCAGTCCTCACCTGTAGCAGTTTATGGGTGACTCTTTATTAGATATTCTCCATGAGGGGAAGTAGAGAGGTGGTAAGATGTGGAAGATGCCACTTCCTTGGAATAGGCAAATGTCTCTCATCTGATCTTTTCATGGACACATCTGCCCGTCCATGGCTAGAGTGAATAGTTGTACCAACAAGTGGATTGCAGTTTGTTAACAGCTTAAAGTGGAGTTCCACCCAATTTTGAAAGGTGGTCTTAAACGAAAGACCACCTCTCCACCCTTTGTTTTTGGATATTTAAAAAAAAATTTTTACTTTCTAACTTACCTTTTTTGGAAGTACTAAGAGTACTTCCGATCCAGCCGGGGTGCAGCCGAGGACGTCACGTCCTCTTCTGCGTGAGCCCCCCGTTGTCTTCTGGGACATGTGTGTCCCCCAGAAGACAAGCTGGCCATTCACAAAGCGCCACGCGACCAGCACATGCGCAGTCGGAAACCGGCAGTGAAGCCGCAAGGCCCCACTGCTGGTTTCCCTTAGTTGGAATGGCGACGCCTGTACCTGATCCAATGGACGGATTGGCTTCAGGGGGATGACATCGCGGGCTCCCTGGACAGGTAAGTGTCCTTATTAAAAGTCAGCAGCTACAGTGTTTTCAGCTGCTGACTTTAAAAATTTTTTTTTTTTTGGCTGGAACACCACTTTAAGACCTCACAGACATGGGCAGAAAAAATGCTGCTTTTAAATGGGTCTGGCATTGTGAAGCAGTGATCAGGGGCATAAAAAAATGCCCCAAACCTGGGCACACAGGCTGCATATGATGGGCACAGAGGCTGCATATGATGGGCACAGGCTACATATGATGGGCATAGAGGCTACATATGATGGGCACACAGGCTACATATGATGAGTACACAGGCTATCTATGATGGGCACACAAGCTGCATATGATGGGCACACAGGCTGCATATAATGGGCACACAGGCTACATATGATGGCATAGAGGCTGCATCTGATGGGCACACAGGCTACATATAATGAGCACACAGGCTACCTATGATGTGCACACAAGCTGCATATGATGGGCACACAGGCTGCATATAATGGGCACACAGGCTACATATGAAGGGACACATCTCCATCCGTCTGTTTTAGCGAACAGGACTGGATTGGATGCCGGCGGGTGTCAGAGCACACATGTCATGTCATAGAAAACAATAGCGGGTCCGATCAGGTCTGCCTGAAAAACTGACAGGCGGACCTGATCAGAGCGCCTGTGTGAAACCAGCCTTAAGTTATTTAATCTAAGCAGTCAGTAGTTTAATTTACTTTAATTTTGCAGATGTGCTCACTTGAATTTTCAGCATTTTTAAAGTCTTATAACATAAAGGAGAATTCCTTAATAAAAGAGTAGCATGTTAAAAGACTTGGACGTGAGAGCATTATTTATTTACAAGGAAGGATATCAGCTTAGCTCCAAAATGGGTGGGTTCATTTACTTTGATTTTGCAAACTGGTTAGCATTGCAGTGGAGTTCAAAGAGGAAGTTGGGTGCTCACTGGATTTCTTTTTTTTTCTGCGCTTGTAGCATTTTTTAAGACATATAGATGTACATTTAGCCCTTTGACAGGTTAAAATCGCACGACAAGTCGCACCCCATTGCCAGCAATGGAACCGTTCATATTGCCGCTACTCGTGTTGCAGCGATTATGAAAAAGGTTCCTGCACTACTTTTTTTCCGATTTCATTGCGACTTTCATTGACTTCTGTTAAATGAAGTTGCTTGCTGCAATGAATTTGGCAGTGCAAATTGAACTAATCTTCAGCTTTGAAATTGCGCTGAAGTAGTGTGATTTCAAAGCCGCACCAGTGTAAACCAGGGCTAAAAGGTCACCTCGCCTCGCTCACCTCACTAAACCCAGCATTTGTTTCATAATTTAGCTACAACCATGACTCACCGATGTCTATATTAACCTGTTACCTGTCTCTCCCAGTTCTGGCAGTACGGGCAGTGGGTGGATGTTGTGGTGGACGATCGCTTGCCAACAAAGAATGGGAAACTGCTCTTTGTAAAGTCAACAGCGGCCTGTGAGTTCTGGAGCGCCCTCCTGGAGAAAGCATACGCCAAGTAAGTACAATGTGATGCCCCACAATCAGGAGACTTACCAAAGAAAAATAAATTCTCCCCTGAGCTGTAACTTCTACCTTGGCCAAAAATGTGATTGATTAAGGCCCCATGTACACTGGGCATTTGCCCAGCAATTCTAAACGCTCTTCTCCTGGCAGGAGAAAAGCAGCTTCAAAACGCACCCAAGCCACTTGGGTATTTATTAATTTCATTGCCCAGAATATTAATTTATTCTGCCCATTGAAATGAATGAACGTTCAAGCTAATGCACCTAGCGGCTAGGCGCCTTTAGATGCATTTGCATGCGTTTGGTGATTTTTCTTTCAAAATGCTCTTTTCCTGAACGCACAAGTGATAAAAAGCTCAAAAGCACCATGACCCCATTTATTCCTATGAATTGTATATACTCATTCCATTTATACAGAAGATTTCAGAACCAGCCAGGAAACATGGAGGAGCACAGGAGTGCGATGATGCTCATAGTTTATGGCCAACAGATGACTTAGAAAGCTTCAGGAATTTGCCAGTTATTTGCTGTATCACCATAGGCATAGCATCAGAGGTTGCAGGGGTCACAATTGAGACCCCGCCCATGCTCCAGGGGGCACGTGTGGTTGCCCTGTCACTGTGACGGGGCAAGTGGAATCCAGGTCAGAGTGTGATGTCAGCAGCCAAGAGATCCCCCACAAAGTATTTGAATCAGAAGTTCTGAGCTTATGGCGTCATCTTCAAGTCCTGAGTCGTGCAGAGAGCCGGAGAGTAGTGGAGGGAGGACTGGGTGAGGCCAGCCCTGGACGAGAAAATGTCAGTGCTGACAACCAGGTGGGGACCTACACTGACCTGTCACAGGGCTGAGCAAGGGAGGAGGAGAGCACTGTCCAGGAGTCGGGACTAGGGATGAGCCGAACACCCCCCGGTTCGGTTCGCACCAGAACCCGCGAACGGACCGAAAGTTCGCACGAACGTTAGAACCCCATTGACGTCTATGGGACTCGAACGTTCGAAATCAAAAGTGCTCATTTTAAAGGCTAATTTGCATGGTATTGTCCTAAAAAGGGTTTGGGGACCCGGGTCCTACCCCAGGGGACATGTATCAATGCAAAAAAAACTTTTAAAAACGGCCGTTTTTTCGGGAGCAGTGATTTTAATGATGCTTAAAGTAAAAAAAAAAAGTGAAATATTCCTTTAAATATCGTACCTGGGGGGTGTCTATAGTATGCCTGTAAAGTGACGCGTGTTTCCCATGTTTAGAACAGTCCCTGCACCAAATGTCATTTTTAAAGGAAAAAATCTCATTTAAAACTGCTTGCGGGTTTAATGTCATGTCGGGTCATGGCAATATGGATGAAAATCAGTGAGACAAACGGCATGGGTACCCCCCAGTCCATTACCAGGCCCTTTGGGTCTTGTATGGATATTAAGGGGAACCCCGCACCCAAATTAAAAAAAGGAAAGGTGTGGGGCCACCAGGCCCTATATACTCTGAACAGCAGTATACAGGCGGTGCAAACAAGACAGGGACTGTAGGTTTGTTGTTAGAATCTGTTTGTAATTTTGAACATTTTTAACGTGTTTAGCTCCAGCCAAAAAATCTTTTCTAAGCTTTTTGTAAAACATAGGGAAGGGTTATCACCCCTGTGACATTTGTTTTGCTGTCTTTCCTCCTCTTCAGAAGATTTCACCTCACTTTTTTGTCCCAATGAAAATTTTGAAAATTTGGGTTTTTTTGTGGAACAAGGATTGGAAAGCATCAGTGGAAAGGAGAAATTGTTTTCCCATATTAACTCTTACAGGAGAGAATTTCCCTTCCTAGGGGTAGATTTCATCTCACTTCCTGTTGTCTCCTTCCATTTGCAAGTAGGAGTCGTTTGTAAGTTAGATGTTTGAAAGTAGGGTCCTGCCCTATATACTCAGCAGAAATTTGGGCCTTAGGTGTTGCTGTGGCCACAACACTGTAAGCCCTCACAGGGCCCTGCTGTGAAATATTAGATCAAGAATTGTAATTACATGCCCCTGTTGAACAGGAGCTGAAAAATTAGGCCTTAGGCACTGGTGCTGGTGCCACAACACTGCAACCTCTCACAGACACTCTAGTTGGAACGCAGGAACGAGCCCTGCTGCAAAGTATTGCATCAAAAATTGTAATTACACGCCCCTGTTAGACAGGGGCAGAAAAATTGGGCCTTAGGCACTGGTGCTGGTGCCACAACACTGCAACCCCTCACAGACACTCTAGTTGGAATGCAGGAACGAGCCCTGCTGCAAAGTATTACATCAAAAATTGTAATTACACGCCCCTGTTAAACAGGGGCTGAAAAATTGTGCCTTAGGCACTGGTGGTGGCGCCCAGAACCAAAAATGTTCTTACAAGCTATCAGCGTGATGATTGAGGAGGAAGAGGATAATTACTCAGGGATAGTCACTCAGCATCAGCATAGGCAGTCTTTGAAGGGATCTGAGATTTCAAAAAAAATTATTCGGTTACATCAGCATCAGGTGCTTGGTAGCTGGTGGTGATCCAAGACTGATTCATTTTTATGAAGTCGAGTCGGTGGACAGACGCACCCTGTGATCGGTTACCACACCTCCAGCAGCACTGAATGTGCGTTCCGAAAGAACGCTGGATGCAGGACAGGCCAGTAGCTCAATTGCATACTGTGCAAGCTCTGGCCAGTGATCCATCCTCAAGACCCAGTAACCCAGGGGATTTTCGGTGGGAAAGGTGTCCAAGTCTGATCTTGCCCCTAGGTATTCCTGCACCATGTAAAACAGACGCTGGCGATGGTTGCTGGAACCGATCATACCTTGGGGCTGCGGACCAAAAAATTGTCTGAACGCATCGGTCAGACGGCCACCTTCTCCACCGCTCCTTCTTTGACTGACCGAAGCCTCAGCAACACGTTGTCCAGAAACAGGAGTTTGTAACCTCCCAGTCTCTGGGAACGCGTTGCACAGACCTTTCTGCAAGGCCTCCCGAAGATGTTTCATCCTCTGCTCCCTCTGCGATGGCAAGATAAGGTCCGCAACCTTACCCTTGTAACGTGGATCAAGGAGGGTTGCCAGCCAGTATTGGTCCTTCTCCTTGATACCACGAATACAAGGATCCTTACGCAGGCTTTGCAGGATCAGGGAGGCCATGCAGCGTAGGTTTGCTGAGGCATTCGGTCCGGAGTCCTCTGGGTCACTAAGGACAACAACGTCCGCAGCCACCTCCTCCCAGCCACGTACAAGTCCATGTGTTCCTTGGGACTGATCCCTTAAAGACTGCTGCTGATGCTGAGTGCCAGGCTCCACCTCCATACTGACACAATCTTCCTCCTCCTCCTCCTCCTCCTCGTCCTCTTCCTGTGTGATCGGCGGGCACGCAGGAACACTGTCTGGATAAAGGGGGCCTTGAGAGCTAAGGAAGTCCTCCTCTTCCTGCCTCTGTTCTGCCTCAAGTGCCCTGTCCATTATTCCACGCAGCGTGTGCTCCAACAGGTGGACAAGGGGGACAGTGTCACTGATGCATGCACTGTCAGTGCTCACCATCCTCGTGGCCTCCTCGAATGGTGACAGGACAGTGCATGCATCCCTGATCATGGCCCACTGGCGTGGAAAAAAAAAAAACCAAGCTCCCCTGACCCTGTCCTGGTGCCATAGTCGCACAGGTACTCATTGATGGCCCTCTGCTGCGTGTGCAGCCGCTGCAGCATGGCCAACGTTGAGTTCCACCTGGTGGGCATGTCACAGATTAGGCGGTTCTTGGGCAGGTTAAACTCCTTTTGGTGGACCGTCAGCCGAGCACTGGCATTATATGACCGGCGGAAATGCACACAGACTTTCCTGGCCTGCCTCAGGACATCCTGTAAGCCCGGGTACCTGCCCAAGAACCGCTGCACCACCAAGTTAAGGACGTGAGCCAAACAGGGCACATGGGTCATTTGTCCCTGTCGGAGGGCAGAGAGGAGGTTGGTGCCATTGTCACAAACCACCATTCCTGCCTTAAGTTGGCGTGGCGTCAACCACCTCTGAACCTGCCCCTGCAGAGCTGACAGAACCTCTGCCCCAGTGTGGCTCCTGTCCCCCAAGCACACCAGCTCAAGCACCGCATGGCATCTTTTGGCCTGCGTACTTGCGTAGCCCCTTGAACGCCTACGGAGCACCGCTGGTTCCGAGGAAGAGGCCATGGAGGAAGAAGAAGAGGAGGGGGTGGAGGAGAGAGGTGTGTCACAATCAGCATTTTGGAGGCGTGGTGGCGGAACAACCTCCAACACTACTGCACCTTGTCCTGCATCCTTCCCAGCTGCCAGCAGAGTCACCCAATGCGCCGTGAAACTTAGGTAACGTCCCTGTCCATGCCTGCTGGACCATGAGTCAGCGGTAATATTGCCTTCCACATGCCGGTAGAGAGCCGGAATCGCCTTCCGTGAGAAAAAGTGGCGTTTGGGTACCTGCCACTGAGGAACCGCACATTCCACAAACTCACGGAAGGGGGCAGAGTCTACCAACTGAAAAGGCAGCAGTTGAAGTGCTAGCAATTTTGCCAAGCTAGCATTCAACCGCTGGGCATGTGGATGGCTGGGAGCAAACTTCTTTCGGCGGTGCAGCAGCTGGGGCAGGGAAATTTGCCTGGTACAATCTGACATCGGTGTACCAAAAGCAGATTGCCCACAAGTACTTGGCTGTGACACACCTAATTCTACACCTTCATTCCTCTCACTGCAGGTCTCAGAGAGGACTGAAGGTCTAGTGGGGTTGGAAATCTCAGCTGATGAGGAGCAAGGAGAGATCCTCTTTGTTCTTTGGTGTGGGTCTTTTAGATACGCTTGCCAACAAACTGCATGGCAGGTCAACATATGTCTGGTCAAGCATGTGGTACCCAAGCGGGAGATGTTTTGGCCACGCGAGATACGCTTGAGACATATGTTGCAAATAGCAGCGGTGCGATCTGATGCACTCGTCTCAAAAAAGGCCCACACCAAAGAACTTTTTGAATAACGCGCAGAGACTGCAGCGCCCTGCACATGTGGAGCTTTGGGGTGTGATGCAGTCAATGTGCTGCCCTTAGGCTGGCCCCTGGAGGGCATCCTGCCTCGTTGGTGATGTGCCGCCTCCTCCTCCTCCTCCTCCTCCTCCTCTCTCCTATCAGGCACCCACATTGAGTCAGTGACCTCATCATCCCCTCCCTCCTCATCACTGGAGCAAACCTGGCAGTATGCTGCAGCAGGGGGAGCATGACTGCCAGATTGCTGTCCTTCTTGGGCACCCCCTCTGTCCGTGCTCATGTTACTGCCTTCATCGAGCTCAGTATCATCATCAGAGCCTTCCAAATGCTGGGCATCCTCCTGGAGCATGTACCCAACACTGTGGTCAAACAGTTCGAGGGAATCCTCATGAGGACATGGTGGAGCTAGGGAAGGAGTCACTGATGACATTGAGCTGAGGGAAGAGGCCGCTGCTTTGCCAGACAAAGCACCCTGGGCATGGGTGAGAGAGGATGAGGAGGATGAGGACGGCTTGGTCATCCACTCGACCAAGTCTTCCGCATGTTGCGGCTCAACACGGCCAGCTGCCGAAAAAAAGGCCAAGCGTGTCCCATGGCCACGTGCTGATGAGGATGCACCGTCTCCACGACCAGCACTAGACACAGAGCCTGCTTGCCCTCTCTTATTGGCTTGTGACTGTCTGCCTCACCTTCTTGGCCTTCCAGACATACTAATGGCCTGTAGCTGCACTAAGCTGGGATAGAACACCTGTAATTTTCTTCAGGTAGCTTTATATACTGTAACCAGACAAGCCTGCCTGTCAGTAGGAAGATAACAGGAACGGATCTAGCTGAACACTGTGAGCAGGACGCACTGTACTAAATGTAAATAGTCTAGCTGCCTGACCGTGGTACTAATAGGATCAAATAGAACACCTGTAATTTTCTTCAGGTAGCTTTATATACCGTAACCAGACAAGCCTGCCTGTCAGTAGGAAGATAACAGGAACGGATCTAGCTGAACACTGTGAGCAGGACGCACTGTACTAAATGTAAATAGTCTAGCTGCCTGACCGTGGTACTAATAGGATCAAATAGAACACCTGTAATTTTCTTCAGGTAGCTTTATATACTGTAACCAGACAAGCCTGCCTGTCAGTAGGAAGATAACAGGAACGGATCTAGCTGAACACTGTGAGCAGGACGCACTGTACTAAATGTAAATAGTCTAGCTGCCTGACCGTGGTACTAATAGGATCAAATAGAACACCTGTAATTTTCTTCAGGTAGCTTTATATACTGTAACCAGACAAGCCTGCCTGTCAGTAGGAAGATAACAGGAATGGATCTAGCTGAACACTGTGAGCAGGACGCACTGCACTAAATGTAAATAGCAGGAACGGATCTAGCTGAACACTGTGAGCAGGACGCACTGCACTAAATGTAAATAGTCTAGAAGATAACAGGAACGGATCTAGCTGAACACTGTGAGCAGGACGCACTGCACTAAATGTAAATAGCAGGAACGGATCTAGCTGAACACTGTGAGCTGGACGCACTGCACTAAATGTAAATAGCAGGAACGGATCTAGCTGAACACTGTGAGCAGGACGCACTGCACTAAATGTAAATAGCAGGAACGGATCTAGCTGAACACTGTGAGCAGGACGCACTGCACTAAATGTAAATAGCAGGAACGGATCTAGCTGAACACTGTGAGCAGGACGCACTGCACTAAATGTAAATAGTCTAGAAGATAACAGGAACGGATCTAGCTGAACACTGTGAGCAGGACGCACTGCACTAAATGTAAATAGCAGGAACGGATCTAGCTGAACACTGTGAGCAGGACGCACTGCACTAAATGTAAATAGCAGGAACGGATCTAGCTGAACACTGTGAGCAGGATGCACTGCACTAAATGTAAATAGCAGGAACGGATCTAGCTGAACACTGTGAGCAGGACGCACTGCACTAAATGTAAATAGTCTAGAAGATAACAGGAACGGATCTAGCTGAACACTGTGAGCAGGACGCACTGCACTAAATGTAAATAGCAGGAACGGATCTAGCTGAACACTGTGAGCTGGGCGCACTGCACTAAATGTAAATAGCAGGAACGGATCTAGCTGAACACTGTGAGCAGGACGCACTGCACTAAATGTAAATAGCAGGAACGGATCTAGCTGAACACTGTGAGCAGGACGCACTGCACTAAATGTAAATAGCAGGAACGGATCTAGCTGAACACTGTGAGCAGGACGCACTGCACTAAATGTAAATAACAGGAACGGATCTAGCTGAACACTGTGAGCAGGACGCACTGCACTAAATGTAAATAGCAGGAACGGATCTAGCTGAACACTGTGAGCAGGACGCACTGCACTAAATGTAAATAGTCTAGAAGATAACAGGAACGGATCTAGCTGAACACTGTGAGCAGGACGCACTGCACTAAATGTAAATAGTCTAGAAGATAACAGGAACGGATCTAGCTGAACACTGTGAGCAGGACGCACTGCACTAAATGTAAATAGCAGGAACGGATCTAGCTGAACACTGTGAGCAGGACGCACTGCACTAAATGTAAATAGTCTAGAAGATAACAGGAACGGATCTAGCTGAACACTGTGAGCAGGACGCACTGCACTAAATGTAAATAGCAGGAACGGATCTAGCTGAACACTGTGAGCAGGACGCACTGCACTAAATGTAAATAGCAGGAACGGATCTAGCTGAACACTGTGAGCAGGATGCACTGCACTAAATGTAAATAGCAGGAACGGATCTAGCTGAACACTGTGAGCAGGACGCACTGCACTAAATGTAAATAGTCTAGAAGATAACAGGAACGGATCTAGCTGAACACTGTGAGCAGGACGCACTGCACTAAATGTAAATAGCAGGAACGGATCTAGCTGAACACTGTGAGCTGGACGCACTGCACTAAATGTAAATAGCAGGAACGGATCTAGCTGAACACTGTGAGCAGGACGCACTGCACTAAATGTAAATAGCAGGAACGGATCTAGCTGAACACTGTGAGCAGGACGCACTGCACTAAATGTAAATAGCAGGAACGGATCTAGCTGAACACTGTGAGCAGGACGCACTGCACTAAATGTAAATAACAGGAACGGATCTAGCTGAACACTGTGAGCAGGACGCACTGCACTAAATGTAAATAGCAGGAACGGATCTAGCTGAACACTGTGAGCAGGACGCACTGCACTAAATGTAAATAGTCTAGAAGATAACAGGAACGGATCTAGCTGAACACTGTGAGCAGGACGCACTGCACTAAATGTAAATAGTCTAGAAGATAACAGGAACGGATCTAGCTGAACACTGTGAGCAGGACGCACTGCACTAAATGTAAATAGCAGGAACGGATCTAGCTGAACACTGTGAGCAGGACGCACTGCACTAAATGTAAATAGCAGGAACGGATCTAGCTGAACACTGTGAGCAGGACGCACTGCACTAAATGTAAATAGCAGGAACGGATCTAGCTGAACACTGTGAGCAGGACGCACTGCACTAAATGTAAATAGTCTAGAAGATAACAGGAACGGATCTAGCTGAACACTGTGAGCAGGACGCACTGCACTAAATGTAAATAGCAGGAACGGATCTAGCTGAACACTGTGAGCTGGACGCACTGCACTAAATGTAAATAGCAGGAACGGATCTAGCTGAACACTGTGAGCAGGACGCACTGCACTAAATGTAAATAGCAGGAACGGATCTAGCTGAACACTGTGAGCAGGACGCACTGCACTAAATGTAAATAGCAGGAACGGATCTAGCTGAACACTGTGAGCAGGACGCACTGCACTAAATGTAAATACCAGGAACGGATCTAGCTGAACACTGTGAGCAGGACGCCCTGCACTAAATGTAAATAGCAGGAACGGATCTAGCTGAACACTGTGAGCAGGACGCACTGCACTAAATGTAAATAGCAGGAACGGATCTAGCTGAACACTGTGAGCAGGACGCACTGCACTAAATGTAAATAGTCTAGATAGAAGATAACAGGAACGGATCTAGCTAAACTGAATACAGTGTATATATATATATGCAACACCTGGGATGCATATATATATACACAATACACTGTAAGTGCAGCTAACTGACTGACTGTTCTGCCTAATCTATCTAACTCAAATCAAATGACACTGTCTCTCTCTCTCTCTATCTCTCAGCACACCGGAACACACACTACACAGGGCCGCCGTGTAGGCGGCCTTATATAGTGTGGGGTGTGTACTAAATCCCCTGAGCCATAATTGGCCAAAGCCACCCTGGCTTTGGCCAATTACAGCTCTCTCTACTGACGGCGCTGTGATTGGCCAAGCATGCGGGTCATAGTGCATGCTTGGCCAATCATCAGCCAACAATGCACTGCGATGCCGCAGTGAATTATGGGCCGTGACGCGCCACACGAATTTGGCGCGAACGGCCCATATCGTTCGCAATTCGACGGACGGTCGAACAGCCGATGTTCGAGTCGAACATGGGTTCGACTCGAACACGAAGCTCATCCCTAGTCGGGACCACTGTGGTGAGGTAAGACACTGGTTGGACGCGGAACCGTGTAGAGAACACACACACACTGCCCCACCACCACCACCTGATGACACCATCACACAAATACAAAAAAAATCCCCTAACACCTCCTGAGGGCCCACCCACCCCACCCCCGAACCACCCGAAGGATTGCTGGGTCCAGAGGCAGGTGGGGGAGGAATCAGTAATTCCCATGGGGGGCATGTGTCATTACTAGGAGGAGGGAACCTATCATTACCTAGAGGTGGGGGACATCGGTCATTACTTGGAGGGGTGAGGACATGTGTGTTACCAGGTGGGGGAACTTCTGTTATTACCTTGGTGTAGTGGGCCTGAGGTATTGTATTTGTTACAGCTGGGGGGGGGGTATGTGTCATTACCTGGTGGGGAGGGGGATCTTGTGTCATTACCTGGTGGGGGAGGGGGGTCATCTGTCATCACCTAGTGGGGGGAGGGGGATCATCTCCCATTACTTGGAGGGGAGAAGGGGGTCATCTGTAATTGCCTTGTTGGAGAAATAGGGTAATCTGTCATTACCTGGTGGGGGAGGGGTTTATCTATCATTATCTAGTGAGGGAGGTGGGTCATCTGTCATTACCTGGTGGGGGGGTCATCTGTCATTACCTGGTGGGGGGTCATCTGTCATTACCTGGTGGGGGAAGAGGGTCATCTGTCATTACCTGGTGGGGGAAGAGGGTCATCTGTCATTACCTGGTGCAGGGAGGGGTGTCATTTGTCATTAACTGGTGGGGGGGAGGATCATCTGTCATTACCTGGTGGGGGGAGGGGCATCTTGTGGGAGAAGGGGGGTCATCTGTTATTACCTGGTGGGGGGCCATCTGTCATTACCTAGTTGGGGTGGTCAGCTCTCATTAACTGGTAGGGGAAGGGAGGTCATCTGTCTTTTCCTTGTGGGGGGGCATGTGTCATTACCAGGAGCAGGAGTCATCTGTCTTTATAAGAGGATAGAGTCATCTGTGATTATCTAAAGTGGGGGGCTCCTAAAGGAAGGGGTCATCTGTCATTACCAAGAGGAGGCAAAGGGGAATACGTCAATGCCAGGAAGGGGGTGTCACCTTATCCCAATATCGTGCTGAACTGCTGGGTGAAAGCGGTGGGCTTGTATGTGAATCTGGAAGACAGAAGGCTCTCTGAGTTTCCTCTTTTACATACAAGCTCACCACTTTCAGCCATCAGCTCAGAGCGTGGCCTGCCTGTCCCCACCTTGTGTGCACATGCAGCTGGTAGCAGGGGAGAGAGAAGAGACAGACAGCCACCATATAGCTACCAAATCTTGGCATGCGGTGGGAGTATCTTTGGGCACGGTGGAAGGTAGTGGGGGCTTCAGGTCAACCTTAGCACCAGGGCTCACAAGCTTCAAGCCACGCCTCTGTGTATCACCCTTCTGGCTTTGCAGTGAATGAGGGCATGCACCAATCACAAGTCTTTCTGAAAATAATTCAAAATTTTATGACAGAGAAGATGGTTTATGTCAGGTTTATGTCAGGGATATGCAATTAGCAGAACTCCAGCTTTTGCAGAACTACAAGTCCCATGAGGCATAGAAAGACTCTGACAGCCACAAGCATGACACCCAGAGGTAGAGGCATGATGGTACTTGTAGTTTTGCAACAGCAGCAGGTCCGCTAATTGCATATCCCTGGTTTATGTATTTAAACTGTTTATAAGCAGTATGGCAAGGGTTACACTTTCAAAAAAAATTAAATAAATACATGATTGCTATACTAATTTTCACTGGGGAAATTGTACATATTGCACAAAAGTCTGTTCTTTGCTGTTTTATTATTTCAGTAATGGGATAATTATAGACACCATTTACCTCTTGTATTATCACACAGGCTGAATGGGTCCTATGAGGCTCTAAAAGGCGGCTTATCTTTGGAAGCTCTAGAAGACTTCACTGGAGGTGTTGGTGAATTATATTACTTTGAAAAAGCACCGAGCAATTTGTTCCAGATCATTCGTAAAGCCTTGAAAACAAAATCCCTGGTCACCTGCAGCACTGTGAGTCCCATCTCTTCTTCTTCTCTATAAATAATTCAATATTGGATAAAAAAAAATCCTAGCAGGGACAAGTCTATAAAATGTAGCAATGGCCTTGCAGGTTACCATAGGCAATATCCCGGATGAGCCCCCAAATCTAGCACACCCCCGTAGGAACTGCTAATGAACTTGAAACCCCAACTCCTGCACAGCCAGGCACACAGAATTTTCACAAGCACACAGAGTCAGAGAACAGTCCATGACTTTGTTTTTTTTATGAGAGGGTTAAAAACTTGGATAGGGATGGGAGGTTATGGGATGCCCATTTAACTTCAGCAAAACATCAGGGACATCTTCCTATATATATACAGTCTCCTTCACTCCCCTCAAGCAATTTCACTTGCTTGCTCTAGCTGAATCACTCTGATTTATCTGACAGTCTCTCAATCTGATTAGCAATGGCCCATTACATGCAAGAACCCATAGTCACTTTTTGTGTAGCACAGTTGTAGTGAAACAGCTTGTAACTTCTCCCATGTGGCCACTGATCTCAGCACCACCTATTCAGGCACTGCCAATGCACCTGGCTGCAGCTGTCCCTTTCACCAGCCCTCCTGGCTGTCTCACTCTTCACCAGCCCACCCAGCTGACTCTCAGGAGATCTCTAGGAAAAGACTGAAGTCTTAAGCAAATTGCTGTCTTCAAGGGAGACTGGCTATGTGTGGCAGTCTCCCCCCTTTGTTAGTCCCCACAGTGTTGACTACTCATTCAGTCCTCTTTTGCCCCCATTCCTTTAAGTGGGACTTCCTCCTGTGTGTTATGGCAGGATCCTTCCAGAATCCGAGCCCCGGGCCAAGGCAGGACACCCCCCCAACTGCCCCTGCTGGCATGGCCCATGTCTATTTATGGATTGGTCTCAGCCCCCTGCCAGCCTACCTCTGAGGATTGGCTAAGGCACCATAAAAATTCAAGGCAGCTCCTCCTAACCTCCACTCTCTAATTCTAGAAGATTTTCCAACTTTCTAGACCAGGGGGAGGAACCAGAGAGCTGCCAGGATGAGTCACCCAGCCCTAAACCTTAGTAAACCCTGACCCAGATTCCATAGCTCAGGCTTAGCCCTGAGCAAAACTATGTCTTTTGGGCAGCACAGTGGTGTAGTGGGTAGCACTCTCGCCTAGCAATAAGAAGGGTCGCTGGTTCGAATCCCAACCACGACACTACCTGCCTGGAGTTTGCATGTTCTCCCTGTGCCTGCGTGGGTTTCCTCTGGGTACTCCGGTTTCCTCCCACACTCAAAAGACATGCTGGTAGGTTCATTGGATCCTGTCTAAATTGTCCCTAGTATGTATGAATGTGAGTTAGGGACCTTAGATTGTAAGCTCCTTGAGGGTATGGACTGATGTGAATGTACAATGTATATTGTAAAGCACTGCGTAAATTGACGGCGCTATATAAGTACCTGAAATAAAATAAAATAAATAAAATGTTTTATCTACATTATCTTCTAGCACACACTAGGGGGTGCTACAAAAGTATAGTAAACTGTACAGATGCTGCCAAAAAAAAATTAAACAGTACTGAGCATCATGTAAGTCCTCTGTGCTCAGTTTTTATTTGTAAAGAGATTACACAAATTACAAAAATCAAATATCAGTATATTAGGCAGCCCATACATTGATTATTTTTCTTTCGTTCAACCAGCTGGCTGAGGGAACAAAAATGATTTGAATCCCCCATCCACATTCGAGGTGGATGGGGGAATCCTTCCCACTGTGGTATTGTACTCTGACAGCGGGAAGACTTCTTAACCATCAGAATATAATAATCAGTGTTGCCCGCTATAGCCGGCAGCACTGATCATTCAGGAAAACCTGAAAGGCTGGTTGTACAATCATTCAATAGATTGCCTTGTGTACAACTAGCCTGCCCATACATGGATCGAATCTTACCCAGTCCCTGCTCAACCGGCCAAATTTTGATCCATGTATGATCGACTTTAATTTCTAAATGTTAGAGCTGAAGTTTAATACACTTATATTTTGCCTTGCCTTTGTGGTTCCTTTTTTCTCCTCTTATCAACATGGGAATACATTTTTTAAATAAAACCTTTCCATTTTCATTATATTGTTTTAGACCCAGTGATGTAATCACTGAGTTTCTGTGCTTCTCTATGCACTGCAGTCAGATCATGGTTGGTGGGAGAGGCGGTGGGGGCGCTGTACATATTTTCCTGAAAACATCAAAGCACCTCTTCTCAGGAGCAATCAGACCCGGTGCAAGTAGTGAGCAGGCTCTAGGGAGGAGTTATGCAAATATCCAAAAGCCTTGATAAGTGGAAGTTAGTCTGGAGGGGTGGGCATGCTGTATTTGCATGCCCTAGGCAACACCCACATTGTTTTAAAGAACCAAAATCCAGTAAATAAAAGAGGCAGAACAGGGACATTAAGGCTGTGGAGGAAAGTTTAGATGATGCTGGATGTCCTTTATCTAGGTAATTACTTACTGCAGCTTCTAATGCACAATGTGAGAAGCTCAGAGTGTGCAGTGAAATTAGAGTAAGCAAATACAATAAAGGAAAGTAGCTTGTACAAACTGTACAAGACTGAGTTTAAGACTGGACTTTGGCTAATAAAACTATAAAACCTTGCATGTTCACCTCAAAACTAATAATGATCCTGCTTTTCCCTTGTAATAGAAATCGGACTTTGGATCAGGTGAAATAGTTGCAAGCACCAATGTTGTGAAGAATCACGCATATTCTCTGGTCGGTGCTGAAGAGGTAAATAATTAGCAGCTGCAAATTTCCACTGATTTGTGAGATGTGGTTGAGAGCTATAATATCCCAGTTTATTTACTGTGGATTGTGTGTTTTAGATCAGCTATCGTGGAGACACAGTGCAGGTTGTGCGAATGAGGAATCCCTGGGGTTATAAAGAGTGGAATGGCGTCTGGAGCGATAAGTATGTTCTATCAAGTTGATGTGGTCAGTGTACCCAGATGATGTGGTCAGTCCAATCAGTTGACTGTCAGACTTTAGTTGATATTTTCCTGTGGAGGGTCAGCTGGGGACTTTGGGGAAATAAAGGCAGTTCTTCATGGTGACATTTTGATGGATCAGGCCAGACTGAATAACTGCATTTAAAAAGAGAATAAAACATATTTAAAAAATACCCACAAGCCCCAACTAGATTCACTGCTCCTCAGTTTGAATTTATTTGTTTCTCTTTTTTTAAGCTGCTTAATATAAGACATTTCAGGTGTAGCGCATCCCCTAGGAAGCCACTAGTGAATTCAGTCCTGTTTCTACCTTAGAACACACACAGCCAGGCACTCAGCATTTTCCTCTTTGTTTGACAGTCTGGTTCTCAACCTGGGGGTGGGGACCCCCTCGGGGGTCGAATGATGATTTGCCAGGGGTCACCGAATCCTGGGCTGTTCCTGAAGCCCGCACCGTTCTCCCAGCCTTTTTGCGGCTGCCCAGTAGGGCTATCCCTGGAGCCTGTGGCTGCCCAGCTGGGCTGTTTCTGGAGCCCGTGGCTGCCCACTCAGCCTCTTCACAGCCACCCATTCAGTTCACGGCATGGCTGGGGGGCAGAGACTAGAGGTCAGATGATTGGTGAGGAATGTGAAGTGGGAGGGGCTGGAGGAGACCCCATCTCCTGATTTCGCCATAGGTGTCATTGTTATGAGACATCACAAATTCGGAGACACAGTGAAGCCGGAGACACAGTGAGTTACACTACCTGTGATTATAGTTGCCATTAAAAGGACTCAGGGAGCGCTAAATGTCCATGGGTTAGGGGCGCAAATTACTTGTCTTGCCTTGGGTGCTGACAACCCACGCTACGAAAATAATTTTACTGTTAGGGGTCCCCACAACTTGGGAAATTTTATCAAGGGGTCACGGCACTAGGAAGGTTGAGAACCACTGGTCTAGGGGTTCTTTTTAGGTTTTTTTTTATTGGAACAATGAACTTGGATAGCAATAGGAAATATGAGATACCCCGTAACTGCTGAACTGGATAACTTGGGGACTTCATCATTTCTGGTTGCACTTTATAGAACCACTGGCTGCACTGCCCAAACAAATGAATGTCCCACAGGATCTCTTATTCCAGAGTTAAATAAAGCTGCACACAGTCACTTTTCCTCCAGCACTGAGGGTCAACTACTCACATATCCACCAGGATATTTCTAGTGGGGGAGATGTAGACTCGCACCACCATAGGACAGCTGTTTTCTTCCCCACCAACTTCCTCCTGGCTCTCTTCTGTGAGCTTCTCTTCTCCAGACCCAACTTGATCCCTGGACTTGAACTTGCGAATAGCCCCCCCCCCCCCCCCCCCCCAGCTAAGGCTGGGACCTCAATGTCTTCATAAAGGCTTCTCTAGCACTTCTGCCCCAGGGGCAGAGGCCCCACACAGGGGTCTCCTCCTGTAGGACTGGACCCAGGAACATTGCCCTGCTGCCTCAGGCCACAGACTACTTATGGGTTCTCCCACCACCTATTGGGCACACCTCTTCAGGGATTGCCTGGAGTCCCATAAATATTCAGGCTGCCTACGCTATTTTTTCTCCAGCTATAATTCAATCTAGAATCCTCTAGAAGACTGGGGTTATCAACAGAGCAGCAGTCTGTAAAACACTGAGCCAATCAAACCCTGCTCCCCTAATTACAGGGAAGCCAAACTAAATGCTCCTAGCAGCCTACTTTATACTAGGAGAGTACTACACCAGGTTTGCCTGTCAAGTACAAGTCTAATTTGAAACCAACCAACTGGATAGAAAGTGAGGGAGATCTCCCCCAATGGAACACAAAGGGCAATAAAATCTTGATGCAAACAGGCACTGTAGATAAGGGAATGAAGTGCCAAGTCAAGATACTTATTTATTCCAATGTAAAATCATGTAGAAGATTGTTTGAGAAATCCAACACATTTTGAGGATTGTAAGGGTTTAAGAGGATGGATCAAAAGAATTTGGTAAATAGTCTGACTTATGCCGTGTACACACTGGTGGACTTTCCGACCAGACTGGTCCGACGGACCGAATCTGGCGGACAATCCGACCATGTGTGGTCTGCATCGGACTTCCGAAGGACCGTTTTGGTCGGAAATCTGATGGACTTTAGATTTGAAGCCTTCTTCAGATCTTTACGTCGTAACTCCGTCGGACTCAGTTCCTAACGGAAAGCCAGTTCGTCTGTATGCTGGTCCAACGGACCAGATACGATGCAAGGGCAGGGTACTGCATCTTGCGCTCTCTGCAAAAGGAAAAACAAATTTTCCTATTGCGGCGAGTGCGAGGGGGAGGCGACGATGTCCCTTAGGTCTGGTATGGATTTTAAAAGGAACCCCCTTCACCAAAAAAACGGGGGCATACGGCCTGGTACGGTTCAGGAGGGGGGCACTCGCTCGTCCCCACCCCCTTTCCTGACATGCCGGGTTGCGTGCTCGGATAGGGGTCTGGTATGGATTTTGGGGGGACCCCACGCCATTTTTTCGGCGTTGGGGGTTCCCCTTAAAATCCATACCAGACCTAAGGGCCTGGTATGCCCCGCGACGGGGCTCGCAAGGTGTCAATCTCGCCGATAAAAGCGGCGAGATTGACTTCCTTTTCTAGTCCCGTCGTACCCGAGTCACTTTCAAAATGAACGGACTTGTTCGTGTGTGGGCAAGTCCGTTCATTTCGAAAGTCTGCCGTAACTCCATCGAGAAATAGGTCCGCCGGAAAGTCCGGTCGTGTGTCGGAAAGGACGTCCGTAGTCCGGTCGTGTGTAGGCAAGTCCGTTCGTAGAAAAAAGTCAGGCGGAGTCTGTCAAAAGTCCTTAGGAAAGTCCGTCGAACCAGTCCGGTCGAAAAGTCCGACCGTGTGTACGTTGCATTAGAGTTGAATTGGGTTTGAAATTCGGCATGTCCTTGTGGCAGCACGAACAGCCACCTGGAACCTGGTTGGATGTGCCTTTGATTCATTTTCTTGGCCCTTTCTTTCTTTCTCTGACCTGACTGGAGAAATATCCACTCAATTCCTGTTCTGACTGAGGACATTTGAATATATAGAAAGTGGGAAAATCTTTCCCTTACTTTCTGTTCTGCCTGTCACTCAGATTAATTAATCTTCCAAAATGGGAACACGGGCCACAAAGATATCTGATTCTTTCCCGTCCCTACTCTATCCAAATCATGCAAAACCAATTTTGCTGGAGTTGGGCTTTAAAATTACCCTGTCACCACAGTGTCACTTGTAAAAAAAGCCAAGTATGTATAATAAAAGGCAATTTGCTTACTTTTCTGGTGTCCTGTATGTTGAAAGGCTGCAACTTCACAGTTAGTGAAGCTAGGCAAGTATTTCAGTAATAGTGTTTTTTATCTTTCAATGGATTCTTTTTTTACTGGAGATTTGCTTTAAGTAAAATTGATTAGTACTGTATTCTGTGTTTAATCAAATTTAACAGATGAGATTTTCCTTATTTGTACCTCCTACAGTGCTCTGGAATGGAATGAAGTTGACCCAGAAGTTAAAGCTCAGCTGCATCTGCAGTGTGATGATGGAGAGACCTGGTGAGTTCTGGGGAAAATGTATAATGCATCGCCAATAAGTTCTCCTACTGCACCATGATCGCATTTCATATACAAACTTTAAAATGTGCATTAAATACTTGTATACACACACACACCAATATATAAGAGAGTGTGTCCGCGCTTAGGATAAAAGTAAGGGCTGCTGCCTATCTCTAATTGGTACCCCTAAGGGTACAATTATATAGTGGATGAATAGAAATGAGACAGTAAGCGGCGCTGCCCTCTAAAAATTAGTGATTAGCAGAAAAAATATCATAAGCTCTGCACCTAGTGCAGGTATCTCTGATATGTGGAATTTCACTAAGAGCAATGAAAACGTATTCTAGGCAGTATAGCGTCACAGACCATCAGTGCTTACAAGTAGATAAATGAAATATGTTCCCCCATCAGGGCATAAGTGTCATCCAAAAATGAGATAAAAACCAAGGTGAATAAAAATTATAATTTCAAAAATATTGGGACAAAATGGCGTCAAAGGGAACGTAATCCCTAATTAAAGATCTATGTTCTACGTGATAACAGAGTGATGTGTGTGTGTCACTTAAATGTGAATGTGCAGAAATAATTAAATAAAGTAATATTAATTAAATATTCAAAAGTATTGGGACACTAATAAAAGATAAAAAGGTAGAGCAGATAAAATTGCTAATGTAAATCCGTGTGGTGATTGTGTATCCCCTTATGTGTTCAACAAACCATTGTAAATAATAAATAATAAAGTGAAATATATTGATTATAATGCCTAATTAACCAAAAGTATTGGGACAGTATGTCGCTATGGAGTGTGAGTGAAAAAACTTATTCCTCCTATGCAGTAAAACAAATAATCCTCCTATGCAATAATAGCCAAGTGATACTCATCTACTGCCATATGTAAATTATATTTGGATACTATTGTTTCTAATTAGTTCAAATTGCTCATGTTTAAAACTGGTATTAAGGTTAGAAATCCATATATAAAATCCATGCAGATCAAATGTTATTAGGCAGGCAAACAGGGTTCAGCCCAAATGCTAAATGTTTCATCCAGGAAGGTGCAACGTAGTGACTTCTGTGCAGTTTTTCATAAGGTGACTTGAAGTGACTTGCAGTGCTCGCCCCCTATGCTACCCCACTCACCAGAGATAATCACCCCTACAGGGGTACCAAGCGACAAAGTGGGTGCCTGAGGGTGGATGGTTGTTCAATTCCAAAGTACTTCAATTCCTCTGCTGCTTTCAATCCTTATGGCTGTCCTTGGTATGTTGTGTACTCTGACATATCATACTGCTCCAGCAGTGTGACCTTAAGATGTTAATCACTCCAGATATCCAGAGAAAAAGAGAAACACAAGGGGCCAAGGGTATGCGTATAGCTGTGTCTTCTGAGCTTGCGATTTTAGAAGCCGCCTCTACCATCAGGTATCAACACCGAGGCCCCACGGTCAGCCACCACCCCCGGGGGGGGAGCTTGAGCAGCAGCTGTGCGACTTACGATGGCTTACACTTAGGAAGAACCCCCACACCTGGTAAGGGTTCCCACCTGCCTAATAACATTTGATCTGCATGGATTTTATATATGGATTTCTAACCTTAATACCAGTTTTAAACATGAGCAATTTGAACTAATTAGAAACAATAGTATCCAAATATAATTTACATATGGCAGTAGATGAGTATCACTTGGCTATTATTGCATAGGAGGATTATTTGTTTTACTGCATAGGAGGAATAAGTTTTTTCACTCACACTCCATAGCGACATACTGTCCCAATACTTTTGGTTAATTAGGCATTATAATCAATATATTTCACTTTATTATTTATTATTTACAATGGTTTGTTGAACACATAAGGGGATACACAATCACCACACGGATTTACATTAGCAATTTTATCTGCTCTACCTTTTTATCTTTTATTAGTGTCCCAATACTTTTGAATATTTAATTAATATTACTTTATTTAATTATTTCTGCACATTCACATTTAAGTGACACACACACATCACTCTGTTATCACGTAGAACATAGATCTTTAATTAGGGATTACGTTCCCTTTGACGCCATTTTGTCCCAATATTTTTGAAATTATAATTTTTATTCACCTTGGTTTTTATCTCATTTTTGGATGACACTTATGCCCTGATGGGGGAACATATTTCATTTATCTACTTGTAAGCACTGATGGTCTGTGACGCTATACTGCCTAGAATACGTTTTCATTGCTCTTAGTGAAATTCCACATATCAGAGATACCTGCACTAGGTGCAGAGCTTATGATATTTTTTCTGCTAATCACTAATTTTTAGAGGGCAGCGCCGCTTACTGTCTCATTTCTATTCATACACACACACCAATGCATGCTCTGTACAAGCCTAAAATAGATATAAGGTAAATCCAATAAAAAAAAATTCTCATATAAGTTTGCCTACTTTTACCCCTTCCTGCCCAGGACAATTTTCAGCTTTCAGTGCTGTCGGACTTTGAATGACAATTGCGTGGTCATGCAACCCTGTACCCAAATGAAATTTCTATCATTTTTTTCACACAAATAGAGCTTTCTTTTGGTGGTATTTATTCACCACTGAGTTTTTTTATTTTTTTGCTAAATAGACAGAGCCCAAAATAAAAAAATTAAAAAATACTTTTTTATAGTTTCAACATTTTGCAGGTAATTTTTCTCTTTCACTGATGTGTGCTGATGGGCACTGATGAGGCGGCACCAATGGGCATTGATGGGCACTGATAGTCTGCACTGATGCGCACTGATGAGGCTGCACTGCTAAGCGGCACTGATGGGACTGATATGTGGCACTAATGGGCACTGATAGGCGGCACTAATGAGCACTGATAGGTGGCACTGATGGGCACTAATAGGCGTCACTGATAGGAAGTGGTAGGCGGCACTGATGGGCACTGGTAGGCGGCACTGATAGGTGACACTGATGAGGAGGCACTGATGGGCACTGATTGGCCTCACTGATGGGCACTGAGTGGCAGCAGTGGTGAGCATAGATTGGCACCAGTGGTAGACACTGTTGGGAATGGTAGGCACTGTCCCTTTTACAGAAGCCCGCCATCAGCTCCCTTTTCCTCTCCTCCTCATGCTGACAATGTCAGGCGGAGGGAAGAGAGCCGATGACCGGCTTCTGTTTACATCCATGATCAGCTGTGGTTGGACACAGCTGATCATGTGGCCGCAATCTGTGATCAGCTGGAGTGCTGTCAAGTGCCATCATTCAGCACAGCAGGGGGAGGGCTCAGTTCCATTCATATCATTAACCAATAGTAAAAGACCAGTCAGTATCGGGGAGGCTGCATGATGTATCTGTGAGATGCTAGTAAACATCCACTGCATGGGCAGATAGATCACACAGCCCTACCAGCAATGACTGACACAGAATACAGGAAGGGCATGAGTAAATGCCATTGGTAGTAAACATTTCCCTGTGCCTACAATGAGTGTCTTAGAAGAGGGGGCAGTGCCTAGTGCTTTGCGGTAGCTTTCACTTTGGCTAGCCTACAAATTGGGCTTTAGCCTGGGGTGTAGCTATAGCACAAAAGGAATGAAAATGTACTTTTAATGCACAACAGGGCTATGGATCACAATAGGACCAAGTGTTATATGCCCATGATTCCCCAGGGGATTCAAGAAAGATTTTTAAGCTGTGGCAATACTTCTTCAATCTGTTAATGTAATTTTAAACTTTTTAAATCAGTCTTCTCAAATTTTCCCAGCTTTTTGTCACCCTGTCACATGCATCTCTGGTTGCCTAAGCAATATGGCGACACATATTGCTTATGCATGATCCGCTGTTGCCAATATCAGGAAGCCAGTCCAGAGCAATGATGTACAATCAATGTATACACAAAGTAGTTGAAAGAGGCTGGAGACATAACTTGCCCTGTTGGATCCCGCTCAAGTATTTTGGGAAGATTAATGCAGATAAGAGATTTGATCTGGCGAAAAAGAAAACTCCCAGGATTATATTAGAATTTTTGCAATATTCCAAAGAGCAAGGTGGACTGTCTGCTTCTAACCCATGGGTATATTTCCTTGCTGCTCAGCTTCAGCATATTGAAGGATGGGGCGGCATGGATCTCGGGGGTCTTCCTTTAACATGTTTTCCTTCTTACATCAGGATAAAAACCATTACACATGTTAGACACTCCTGCTGTTCTTAAAGTGCAATCTGCACATCCTATATTAAATTTGATGCATAAGATGTGGCAAACAGTTAAAACTCTTTTGGAAATAATTGGATTTACCAGATATACTCCACTTTGGTTAAGTGATACATTAGTGGAACTTTCTCGTCTGGAAGGCTTTTTGATGTGGGAGAGAGCAGGAATCACAGCTCTGTCTCAACATTATTTTGATGGAACCTTAAAATCTTTTCAACAGTTGAGATCTGAATTTAACTTGGAACAGCACTGGTTCTATTATTATTTACAATTACGTCATGCACTTCATGCACAGGGCTTGATTCCATCCACCTCCCTTGCCCCAATGCCTTTGTTTGATATACTTGCCCGGACTGAGACTACTATGGGGCTTATCTCATTGGCATTCACACAGTTGTCAATTTTTTTTCTTAAGTTTATCTTCCATGTAAACGCAGATGGGAGGAGGAATAGTTGTCCCCTCTCCAATGAACTTGGGGATGAGCTGCTGCAGAATAGTCAGATTATTTAACTTTAACTTATTTAACTTTCTCCATCTCACAGAGTAATACAGCTCTTTATTTTGCATAGAGCATATCTCCCACTAGGCTGCAGGGGGAACTCACACTGTGTTATGCCGTGTACACACGCGCGGAATGTCCGACAGAAAAAGTCATAATGGAGCTTTTCATCGTATATTCCGATCGTGTGTATGCCCCATCGGACTTTTTACGTAGAAAATTCTGACGGACCTAGAAAGAGAACATGTTCTAAATTTTTCCAACGGAACCAATTTCTATCGGGAAAACCGCTCGTCTGTATGCTGTTTCGACGTACCAAAAACGACGCATGCTCTGATGCAAGTACGAGACGGAAGCTATTGGCTACTGGCTATTGAACTTCCGTTTTCTAGTCCCGTCGTACGTGTTGTATGTCACCTCGTTCTGGACGGTCGGAATTTGGTGTGACCGTGTGTATGCAAGACAGCTTGAGCGTAATTCCATCGGAACTCCGTCGGAAAAAGCTTCAGAGTTTATTCCAACAGGAAAACTGGTTGTGTGTACAGGGCATTAGATGTGGTCATATAGTGGAAAATGGGAGTTGGGAATTGCAACCATAAAGCTCCATTGGATTGTGCCCTAACTGCATGGTGTAACTGCAAGTAATAAAAATACATCGACTGTGGAATCCGATACTAATGCCGCGTACACATGATAGGATTTTCCAACAACAAAACCGTGGATTTTTTTCTGAAGGATGTTGGCTCAAACTTGTTTTGCATACATATGTAAAAGGGTGAGGGGAGAGTGGCGCTCCCTAAGTTGATGGGGACAGAGGTCCCTACATAAACACAGTGTATGTGTACTAATCCCAAATGTGCATGTACCAAACACCAACCTAACCCAGGTGAGTCTAGGTAGAAAAAATGATAAACAAAAAGTGTTGAACCCGTGTACCAGTGTGTGTGTGTATACCAATATCAAAACATCTCCTACAGAGACAGTGGTTATACGTATATAGTATACTAAATCATATAATAATGGGTACCCCACCTGCCAAAAAAGGGGGAGTCTCACACACAGAAATGTCCCACTAGCAGTAAAGTGGCATCGATGTGAAACTAAACCTTATATAAATGTTCCATATCAAGCATACAAGACATAAATTAAATATATAAGCAATCCCTATGTGGTAAAGGTGATGCTCCAGAAGGGCAAAAAGTCCATAACATAGAGTATGTACGAAAATATCAAAAATGTCAACAAATTTATATAATGAAGAAAAAATATGAATCCAAAAATGTCAAAAATGTTGATCCCAAAAAAACGTTCATACAAAAAATATAGTAAATAAATGTTCATGCAGAGTCTAAGTGACTCTTGTTCTCCAAGAAAACCAGTGACTCCTGTGATCCCCCTCAAGGGTCCCCACTCACCAGCTCCTGACACCCATGCAGGGGTAAAAGGTGTGTGTCTGAGAGATGGATGAACTCCTATCCCGGATGGGATCTCCCCACCGATCCTATGTTCAACGCGACCTCCAGCACTGCAACCAGGAAGTGTCTCACCGGCTTTCTGTGTTCACATCCTCTTTAAAGAAGAGACAGGGCTCCCATAGTGCAGCAGTTAAAAAACTTTTATTTTAAAATCAATAAAAAGTAATACTTTCCACCAGGGGAAGAACCACACACTACAGCTATGGTACGAAAAAAATGTAAACAGTGTCCAGGGAGCGGACGGTCCTCAGCGTGCGCCTCAGCTGCGCTCCAAGCTCCCTGTCACTACGCTGGGTATGACGTAAGTGCGTAGCTCCGACTTACGCATTTCGTCAGACGTTATCAAAGGCGTTGACATTGATATTTTCATACACACTCTATGTTATGGACTTTTTGCCCTTCTGGGGCATCACCTTTACCACATAGGGATTGCTTATATATTTAATTTATGTCTTGTATGCTTGATATGGAACATTTACATAAGGTTTAGTTTCACATCAATGCCACTTTACTGCTAGCGGGACATTTCTGTGTGTGAGATCCCCCCTTTTTTGGCAGATGGGGAACTTATTATTATCTGATTTAGTATACTATATACGTATACCACTGTTGTAGGAGATGTTTTGATATTGGTATACACACACACTGGTACACGGGTTTAACACTTTTTGTTTATTATTTTTTCTACCTAGACTCACCTGGGTTAGGTGGATGTTTGGTACATGCACATTTGGGATTAGTACACGTACACTGTGTTTATGTAGAGACCTCTGTCCCCATCAACTTAGGGAGCGCCACTCTCCCCTCACCCTTTTACATATATACCTGTTAACACCCCCTTCCAGATTGGGGGGTGCTAATTAGGGGAAGGCTGCATACCTATCTATCTATCCTAAGCGCGGAGGTAGTCCCATTCCTTGTTTTGCATACACACAGTCACACAAATGTTGTCGGAATTTCCAAACGTCAAGAACGCGGTGACGTACAACACGTACGACGAGCCGAGAAAAATTAGGTTTAATAGCCAGTGCGGCTCTTCTGCTTAAATCCGAGCACGTGTGGACTTTTGTGCGTCGGAATTGTGTACACACGTTCAGAATTTCCGACAACAAGTTTTGTTGTCAGAAAATTTGAGAACTTGCTCTCAAACATTTGTTGGCGGAAATTCTGACAACAAATGTTCTATGGAGCATACACACGGTCGGACTTTCCGACAACGAGCTCACATCCAACATTTGTTGTCGGAAAATCCTATCGTGTGTACAGGGCATAAGTTTACAAATCCTTAAAAGAGCACAATTTACCATTTTAGAAAATGTGCAGCAGGTGCATGATTCCATACCTTTTCCACCTAGCCCCACACTGCAGGGATTGTAACTCCTTGTAATATCCATTATCCCAAATTGGGCTGTGACCAGTAAAGCCAGTGACATCCTGCAATTGCCTAACCTTATTCCACACCTTTTGCATCAGGACATACGTGGGGAAGAGTTAATTGGATTTAGCATAAGCCAGTGCCTCCAGTCCCATGGCCATATCATTTACCCTTGTTACATAGCGCAAAAGGGCCTTAACTGAGTCCACATTCCCTCCCTCATTCCCGGGGCTACAGGGGCATAGCTCGGGCAATATGCTGCAGCTGAGCTGCAAGGTAGTAAAGCTATGGGTTAGGTAGGGCCAGACCACCCATATCTTTAGGTTTCTGCAATTGCTCCAGCTTAACCCTTAGTGGTCTAGTATGCCATAGAAAGGGCCTGAATATGGAATTGATGAGGCAAAATAATTTAAGCGGATTAACCATTGGGGTATTATATACAATGTACTGTAAAGGAGCCGCGGCATAAGAATCATTTTTATTATTAATTATTTGTTATTAAGGTTTACTCTACCTACCTGGGACATCTTAAATCTAGACCACACTTTTTTTTTTTTACTTTTTGCTATAATAAATATCACCATTTAAAAAGAATTGCCTTCATCAGTTTAGGCCAATATGTATTCTCCTACATATTTTTGGGAAAAAAAAAATCGCAATAAGCGTATATTGAGTGGTTTGCGCAAAAGTTATAGCATCTACAAAATAGGGGATAGATTTATGGCATTTTTGTTTTTTTTTTGTTTTTTTTACTAGTAATGGCGACAATCTGCGATTTTTATCGAGACTGCGACATTGCGGAGGACAGATTGGACACTTTTGACACTTTTTTGGAACCATTGACATGTATACAGCGATTAGAGCTAAAAATAGCCACTGATTATTGTTTAAATGTCACTGGTAGGTGAGGGGTTAACACTAGGGGGTGATCAAGGGGTTAAATGTGTGATCCCTAGGTGTGTTCTAACTGTATGGGGAAAGGACTGACTGGGGGAGGAGACAGATCGTTGTTCCTACTTAGTAGGAACAGACAATCTGTTTCTCCTCCCCTGACAGAACAGGGATTTGTGTTTACACACACATCAGTGCTGCCAATCAGTGCCCATCAGTTCCTCATCATCAGTGTCACCTATCAGTGCTGCCTATCAGTGCTGCCTATCAGTGCCCATCAGTGCTACCTATCAGTGCCCATCAGTGCTACCTATCAGTGCCCATAAGTGCCCATAAGTGCCGCCTATCCGGCCACCTATCAGTGCCCATCAGTGTCACCTATTAGTGCCTATAAGTGCCCATCAGTGCAGCCTCATCAACACACATCAGTGAAGTAGAAAAATTACCTGCAAAATTGTATAATAAACAAAGAAAAATGTTTGTTTTTTAAAATATTCTGTCTTTTTTTTTAGAAAAAAATGAAAAACCCAGTGGTAATTAAAAAGCTCTATTTTTGTGGAAAAAAAAATGATAAAAATTTCATATGGATAAAGTGGGTTATTTACGAAAGGCAAATCCACTTTGCACTACAAGTGCACTTGGAAGTGCAGTTGCTGTAAATCTGAGGGGTAGATCTGAAATGAGGTGAAGCTCTGCTGATTTTATCATTCAATCATGTACAAGCAAAAATGCTGTTTTTAATTTTCCTTGCATGTCCCCCTCGGATCTACAGCGACTGCACTTCCAAGTGCGCTTGCAGTGCACTTGTAGTGCAAAGTGGATTTGCCTTTAGTAAATAACCCCCACAGTGTTGCATGACCGCGCAATTGTCATTCAAAGTTTGACAGTACTGAAAGCTGAAAATTGGCCTGGGCAGGAAGGAGGTGAAAGTGTCCGTTAGGGAAGTGGTTAAATATTCTGTCCTGTGTGTTGTCAGTGTTGGATTTCTTGTGTTTTGCAGGATGCCTTTTTCCTCCTTCTTGGTTGAATTCTACCGAGTAGAAATATGCCACCTTAATCTGGACGATGTATGTTGTAGCAAAATACATAAGTGGTGTCTAACTGGATTTAATGGAAAGTGGATATCAGGAGTGAACGCAGGAGGATGCAAACGCAACTGTAAGAATCACAAATTCCTGTCTTAACCTTTTCCCACTCACCAAACAACGCTAAGAAATATTGTTTACAAAGTCCAATAGATCTGGCTCAAAATTTCCACCAAAAAAAAAAAAAGTAAAAGTGACCAAAATGCAGTATACATTTTACTTTAACACTATAGATGAAAATGGCAGACATCTATAATTCTGTAGCGATACTCCCAAGGGAGCCACTTGGTAATTTGGGTTCTCTGTTCTGTGCCTCGACTCCAAGAACGACCCTAGCCCCTCTGACATACCTAGTTGAGTGAAAGTTACTTGAAGCACTTATAGGGACATGAGTATAGATACCTTTAACTCTGCTGTGAATTAGTACCAGGTAATAGACACAGGACCGTTTAGTGGTGAAGGAACACAAATGTATTGGTACAGGTTAAAATAAATGATGGTTTGAGTATAAATGAACACACAGAAGGTAAGTTCAGACAGTCTACAAGACAGTATAATCTTTATACCAAGGTAATTTAGAATAGAGTTCTGTACCACTAGACTGGGATTAACTCATGAATCATCATGAATGAACAGTGCATAGAAGCATTACCTGCTATGAATAATAATACTATAATTAGTTGTCAGAAACCATTAAATCAGATTGAGATAGAAGTATCGTTAAATCACACTTTTAATAATAAAAGTAAAAAGAACAAACTTAGTCAATACGTAGCCAGAGTTCAGTAACCGGAACGAATAATCAGCCAAACCAGAAGTCAGGTATCAAAGTAGTGGAACAGCAAGCAGGATCTGGAGCCAGAAGGAATGTCAGCAAAGCCAGTCTTTAAACAGGAACACAGGAGATGTTTCTTGTGATGTTGACCAAGGCGAAGGCAGAGACCCTTTGGACTGGATGGCTTAAGTAGGCAGGACTGACGAGCAGGATCATCAACAGCTGAGTAACTGTGGAGAGAGATGAGAGCTGACAGCTGAGCGGCCAGCTCAGAAAAAGAAGGGCTGAGCCCAGCCCTGACATTAGTCTAGAGCAGGGATCTGCAATTAGCGGACCTCCAGCTGTTGCAAAACTAGTCCCATCATGCCTCTGCCTCTGGGTGTCATGCTTGTGGCTGTCAGAGTCTTGCTATGCCTCATGGGATTTGTAGTTTTGCAACAGCTGGAGGTCCACTAATTGCATATCCCTGGTCTAGAGTGTACTGTAATAGAATGGCTAGCATATGGTGCAATGTCCACTGAGAGGTACCTCTTAGGCTACTTTCATGCTGAGGCATTTTTCAGGTGCTAAAGGGGTAAAAATAGCACCTGTAAAGTGCTTGAAAAATGCCTCCCCTGCCACCCCAGTGTGAAAGCCCGAGGGCTTTCACAGTGGAGCAGTGCGCTTGCAGGACGGGAAAAAAAGTCCTGCAAGTAGCATCTGTGGAGCGTTGCGGGAGCTGTGAATACACAGCTCCTAAAACACCCCTGACATTGAAAGCAATGGCCAGCGCTGCCGAAGGTCCCACAAATCAATTCGGCAGCGGCGCTTTTGACCCTTTTTCGGTCGCTATCGCTAAAAAGCTAAAAATATTGCCGCTTTCCTGCTGACGCCCCCCCCCCCCCCCGCCCCAATGTGGAAGTGCCCTTAGTGTAAGCAATAGGTGAAGGTCTTTGTGTAACAGCTGTAAAGGGACAGTCTTTAGTTTATCTCTTCAGCTGGCTAGCATTGGGGGCCCAATTGTATCGTTGGTGCACGTGAGAACAATCCCAGTCAAGCATGCAGGCAGCAATAGGGCTGTATGGCCAGTTCCTAAAGAGCTCAATCTTTATAGCACCAGATAGTAAATCCCCACAGCAGCAACTCACCAGTCCCAGTGATTTTGCAGCTCAGCATCCGGTCATACACAGTGATTAGCCCACGCTATGCTCTGTACCCAGGTGACTCTGGCTGTTGATGCACCTGGACTCAGCACTTTGAATCCTGCTCAGGCCGCTGTTATGCAGCACTGATGGTGCACACTAGACAGCGACATGCACTCTTAAAAGCTCTCTCATGGCAAGCTGAAGCTGAGTTCTATACAGCCTGAGGAAATGCAGTTCTTTCTCCTCCTCCTGTCAATCTTCCTCTGGGAAATGCAGTTCAAAAGCCCTTGATTACAGTAGAGTCTATCTCCTCTGGACTACAGTTCCCACAGTGCAATGCTGCCTTACTCAGTCTATTGAAATGTTCCTCTTTAGCAGCTTCCTCCTCTTGCTGATATAGCTGTTAACCAGTTCAGCACCGCAGGGCAGCAGCTTCAAAGAGCAGCCGCAGCCAGTGTTTCTCTCAGTCTCCAGCCAAGTGGCTCTCTACATTTCCATTGATGATTTAGGTTCTTTCTCTTCCCCCTGTAAGCTCACATAAGTCCACCTCACCCTTCACCTTAGCAAGCAAGCATTCCCTTGACAGTCTGACTTCAGCCTTCAGCTGGTGTGTGGCTACTCGAATAAAGAGAGCTTTCAAGTTACTGTAGCTGATTTGAAAGATTACTTCTTGCCTTTTGAAGAAATTTGCATTCATTTAAATTAAGCCATTCTATATTTTATAGGACTCTTATAATAATTGGCTTTTTTGTGGCAGTGACATTTTGGACCAATCCACAGTTCCGGATCACCCTGGAGGACTCTAATGAGGATTGCAAAGGAGAGAGTGGGGAGCCACTCTGTACAGTGCTGGTCAGTCTGATGCAGAAAGAGCGTCGGAGAAAGAAAGGAGGGGACCTGTTAACAATTGGCTACTATATATACAAGGTTAGCTTTACATGCCAGCCTTTAACTCAAGGAAATTGTAATGGTTTAGGACCAATTGAAAGCTTGTAAATTCCTAAACAGATGTTTTAAGATTACTATACAAACTGTCTTTTTTTGATACTTTTTATTATATTTTATGAACATTTAAATCATGGCAATGGACTCCCAAAGCACATTAGGTTATCTAAAAAGAGGGAGCAGAAGCAGTTATCTCCTTTCAGACAGGCTATCTCTCATTTAAACCTCAGATGGGCTGTACAGAGGGAGGAGCGGGGGTTATTGCTCTGACTCATTTAGTTGTCTGTTAAATTTAGCTTGAGCTGCTGAACTCTATAAACAACAATTTTTGTCTGACAATATATAGTACATATAATTTCTTTTTTAACATTATGAGGTTGATTTACTAAAACTGGAGAGTGCAAAATCTGGTGCAGCAGTGCATGGTAGCCCATCGGCTTCTTTCTTCAGCTTTCTCAATTAAGCTTTGACAAACAAAGCTGGAAGCAGTGTTAATTTTGACGCCAAATTTCGATTTAGTCTTAGTTATAGTCTATTGACTAAAATGCCAGTTTATTTTGAGTCATATTTTAGTCTCTTGACTAAAATGCCATTTTAGTTTTAGTCATATTTTAATCACCTGCATTGTTTCAGTTTTAGTTGTATTTTAGTCGACTTAAATCTCCAGTACATTTCAGTCGACTAAATGGGTTTAGTTAAAATTGAATGCATTATTTAAGCATTTCTTTAGAATTGCCAAACTCATTATAGAGTCCTGGAGTAAAAATCATAATCAATAATCAATAACATGTTTATTTCTTATGATATTAAGGTTGCACTACTTGCACTACAGACACAGATTTAGCTGTTGCGATATTTAACGTCTTTATAAAATATAAAAAAACACAAAAAAATGTAAACTCTGTTGACTGTAATGTCATTGCACATATTACCTGAATATATTACCAACATTAAATATCAAGAAGAAAAATTAAAGTCTTTTCTTATTTTTTTTTTCTTTTAGTAGCTTAGTAGATGCCCCGTACATATCCTTATATGGTAGTGCAGTGTTCATTTTGATGTAAAATTTTAATTTCGTTTTAGTCATAGTCCTTTGACAAAAATGCCATTTTAGTTTTAATCGTATTTTAGTCTTTTGACTAAAATGTAGTTTTTTTAGTCATCTCAGTTGTTTTTGTTGTATTTTAGTCAACGAAAATATTTTAATGGACCTAATTAACACTATCTGGAAGCTAAATGGTTTCTATTCAGAACTGCACCAGAAATACAGTACGGATCTATACTTTACAGTAACACACAGTAAAATGAGTTACCACTTTGCACATGAACTCATGTACCATTAATTTTTCGATGGCACTTAATCAACGCACTGTCACTGTGCATTGGGGTTCTGCATTGTGATGTGAAAAAAAATAGCGCAAGCCTGATTTTAGGTCTAAAACAAACTATGAGGATCTTGCGAGCTACCTATTTTAATAGTGACAAAATATATAAAAAACTAAATATCCTAGACGAGTAATAATGATCGACAGCTGCTAGCACTGATTACGTCCCATAAAGTCATGTCAAAACAATATAAATAGAAAATTACTGTTCTGCGCAATCTCCTAACATTCGTTCCAACAAATAATTTTAAAGTGCCTACTTTACAATGATGAGAAAAATAATAATAATGAAAAACCATGATAAACTAACACAAATTATAATAATTTGAGCTCTGTTGCCCATTGTGGTGTGTAGTCATTCAAATGAGTGGGCTACTTTAACACAATGCATCACATTAGACTGGATATAATTGGACCCTAAAGCTAAAATTTAGGCCCTGCAGTATTAATGTTCTGACTACAAGACCATCAACTTTATCTCCAGCGACATATAGGGCTTATACGGCCTGGTGTTCTATTTATCCCTTGCATCGATTCAGACAGTTTAACTTGATGAATAAAGTCACATGTTGAGGAAGTCAGACGAGGAAAGCCTTTCAAATGTTCCTTTTAATGAAGTAGTCTTAGGTAGAAAAACATTAATGTTGTAAGCCACATGGAAAGATGTTTACACCATAAAAAGGATACTGGAGAATGGCTCCAGAGATGGGGAGGAGGGAGGAGTATAGACAAGTACGATGAGAAGAAGAGCTTAGCTTAGACAGGAGGGAATAGCTTTAAAGACACAAAGCAACGATAAACCAAGTTATGGACACAGAGAAATGATAATAAATCACATGGGTGGTTATTTACTAAAGCTGGAGAGTGCACAAGCTGGTGCAGCTCTGCATAGAAACCAATCAGCTTCCGGGTTTAATTGCCAAAGCTTTATTGGACAAGCTGAAGTTAGAAGCTGATTGGCTATTATGCACAGCTGCACCAGATCTTGACCAGTGTAGTCAAGATAGTTGTCAATATGTCCCCAACTTTTCTTACCACCCTTAAACCCTACAAAACTCCCCACATTCCCATACCACCATCCAATAATAAGACCAGACAAGAGTTTGGAGTATAATTGGCCATGGCAGCCTTTTTATTAACCAAAATATTTAATTATTTCCAAATAACCTTTGTAACGACAACTTTTAAACACACAGCCTGTTGGTCTTTGATGGCCCCCTCGAACTTAACATTTTCCACCACTACACTGCGGGACCTTTTACCATACCAGGCCGTATCATCAGCTCGGAGACAACCCCTTTCCTGCAGTGCAACCAATACCGTATTCCAGCAGACACCTATCCACTGGAATAAACCCAGAGGGGCCCATACCACGGTTGAGCCCCCCACCACTTCCATCACATCTGTTTTTCTGCCACCATCAAAGACCAAAGACACTGCCACAGCCCGCAAGGATAACACCTTACCCTTAAGGGCGCCTCCACACCTGCAGGTCCCGCTGAATCGCATCCAGAAGACCCAGCGCCCATAGATCCAACCCTCAGCTGAGAGGTAAACTCTACCACCCCGCAGGTACAATCGCACATTAAAACTCCAACTCCATATGTCTGATAACCAACACCCCTATTACGTGAAACAAATCTACCCACCACCTTGTTCACTTTAATGCAAGCTTCATAATCCTCGCACTACACTGCTCCACACCATCCCTGGAATTTCCAGCCACCAAGTACATACCTCCCTCCGAGAGATACCCCAGCTGTTTGCCACCGTTCTAACATCTGCTCTACTGGCCCCCCAAAAGCCATAAGAATGCCCCAAGATCCAGACAAGGCGTGTGTAACCTCCATCTGAAATGACATCACAAACAAGAGGAAACACTAACACAACAAACATAACATGACAGCAGTAAAACTTAAGCCGCGTACACACGGTCGGACTTTTCGTCTACAAAAGTCCAACGGACGCTGACGGACTAAAGCTGGCTGGTAATCCGATCGTGTGTGGGCTTCTCCGGACTTTCAACTGACTTTTTTAGCCTCAAATCCGACGTACTTTAGATTTGAAACATGCTTCAAATCTTTCCGACGGACTCGAGTCCGGTCGAAAAATCCGCTCGTCTGTATGCTAGTCCGACGGACAAAAACCCACGCTAGGGCAGCTATTGGCTACTGGCTATGAACTTCCTTATTTTAGTCCGGTGTACGTCATCACGTAAGAATTCGACGGACTTTTGTGTGATCGTGTGTAGGCAAGTCTGTTCGTTAGAAAGTCCGCCGCAAGTCCGTCGAAAGTCCACCAAAAGTCCGTCGAAAGTCTGTCGGACAGGCTGTCGGACTTTTGTAGCTGAAAAGTCCGACCGTGTGTACGCGGCATAACAAGTTGAACCATTGTGGGCGCACATAAGAGCGAAATCTCCTGGATTACCACCGCCCAAAACTCTCAACTGCCACCTCATCCAACCCACACCTGGCAGCCTCTGTGGCCGCCCCAATGCGTAAGGAGTGTGAGGCAAATTGCATGCAGTCAAACACCCCCCCCCCCCGGTCAAAAGCACTCCCTGTAAATCACCACTAATAAGAACCTGAACAAATCTGACCCATCCCCATAAAATAAGAACGGCCCACCTCCAACCAAACTAATTCCCAAAAAGTCCCATACCCCTCGCACCGGGCAAATCCTCGCACCAGGCAGTGAAAAACAGCTGAACACTCACCCCTTTACCCCTCTGATCCGTTTTTTTATACCTGCGCCAATGTAACACCACCCAGTCTTCTGAAGCATACACATCCTAGGCCAGCAACCCCTTTGCTACCCATCTGGATGGGCTCCAACTCCCCCACCCGAATGCTCCAAAAACTCTACAGAAAATCAGCTGTAAACCAAATCACCTCATAGCCCGAGTAACATACTGCCCCAAATTTTTTCACAAATGGCCTGAAGAATTGACAAGATACCGGCCTCCGATTGTCTCTTGTGATTGGCACGTACAATACCCTTTAATCGCTTGTTTCACCCAAAATCTTTTAACAAATCCGTCAGGCCCTGCATCTTTAACAAAAAGGGGGCCTGTAACAAACTATACCATCAACAACCTTGTCTTGGACCAACCCAGCTCAGCTCCCGCCAGCCGTATGAAAGCTAACCGCTCCCTCCATACCTTAGAGTGAGCTGCCCATGACAACCCCCTCACCAACCTCCTGATCCTTCCTCCTCTGCCAGCAAAACCAGTTCCCCAAACTTTTCCCCCTGAAACAGAGAAAGTGCATCAGCCAGCGTGTTGTCACAGCCTGGGAGATACATAGCATACAGAAAATTGTTCAACTGTAAACAACGCCAAACTAAATGGCGCAGTAACCATACCACCGACTGTGATGTCGCTGAAATCAGTTTGATAACTTGAACCACCCCCATGTTGTCACAGTTCCACCTAATCTTCAAGTTCTTACATGCATCCCCCACACTCCATTGCCAGGAACACTGGAAACAATTCCAACAGTACCATGTTCCAAAGTAACCCTGCCTTCATCCGGGATCTAGTTTAAGATTCTGCATTGGCCTTGCCATAATGCCCCAGAACCCGTAGACCCTGCCGCCTCCGTGACCAACCCTAAACCAAAAATTACTCACCGTTCCAGCCATCAAACGCAATCGCCTGTTGTCCATCCCCAAAAACGTGTGCTAGACTCTCAAATCCCCCTAAGCTCCCTGTCCAGTCTGATGACGTGGGTCGGGGCATGAAAAACCCCCAGCAGTAGCCGCCAACAGCCGTCGGCAGAAAACCCTACCCATTGAATTAATTTGACAGGGGAAATAAACTTGCCTACAAAGACTATAACATCCAAAGCTGGACCTCGCTCTGCCCCATCCTCCCCCTGATCCAAGCCTGAGAGCCACTCTGCCTTGCCCTTCGGCAGCCGACCCTCCCTGTCTCCAGAGTCAATAACGATGCTTAGAAAACCGAGTTCCATAGTCGGGCCCTCGGTCTTATCTGATACCAGTGGACGCCCAAACTTACCTTAATGTGCTGCTACGTGGACAGGAATCGCACACACATTAGAGGAAGGAGGCCCCATACCCGGAAAATCATAGAAATAGTTGCTGACAGACTCCAAGCCAGACACATCCCTAACCACCCATTCCAACAATGAAGTGGACATTTTTCCATGGCGCAGTAAATGTAACAACCCATGGCAGACATTGATCCCCAAAAAACTCATCCTGCCATCAGCACACCAACAGCATAAAAACTGTCCGTGTGTACCGGAAGAAAGTGCCCCTTAGCCATAGCGCCTCACACACCCGACAGTAGCGCAAAATTATTATTATTTATTTATTTATTTTTTAAGTATACGACAGCGTACAAGCTTCGGGGTCTATGAAAACGATAGCAGACCCCCCTTTTGAAAATGAGAGGTGGTGAGTAAGTCAAAACTTTGGTTCCTTCTCAGGCACCACCCCCCCAGCGGTGAGCTACCGAACCCCCCATGGTTTAACCTTAAATGCCCCCCCCCCCATGCGCCCCAGCGCGACTTTTTTCCAATTTATCCGAAACAACCCCCAGATTCCGTAAAGCAGACCGCAAATTCCGTGTAATAGTCGGTACCTCCGTCAAGGAACGCCTTATCCTATAACCCTCCGAAAAAACCCTGAGGCCAAACCTCCTAGCAGCTGCCCAAACCGTGCACCCATTTAGGAAAGGCTGCATCCTCCCACCCTTCTCCGGATTCGCCCCTCTGGTAAGCAAACTCCCCAGCATGCTTCACTTTTAAAAAACAGCGGGACAGGGGGATAATTGACTCCACATCTGAAGCACTCCTGCTTAAAACAGCAGAACCCCCCCAACTCACGGGAGCCCTTGTTAAATTGCCAGCACACCCCCCACTTCTTTTCCTGCCGGCAGTCCAGAGGCGGGTGTCCCCCCGCCCCCCCACCCCCCCCGAAGAAATTGATTCAGGGCCTGCAGGAAATACATAAATTGCATCCAAAGGCTGATGTGTTGTTGATCCCACCAGGGCTATGGTCGAACCGCCCTATGGCGCCCAAACTGCTCATCCTACCGCCTCCACACGGTCCCCCATACACCCTATGTGCCTCACCTAGTGCATACATATAACAAAAAGTACCAAGCAATGCTCCAGGTTTTTCTCACCTATGACGCTGATCATGATCGCGAGCACCTGCAGTCAAATCACTAATGTCCGCTGGATAAACCTCATGTTGTACAGCGCTGCGTAAACTGTTGGCGCTATATAATTCCTGTTTATTAATAATAATAATAATAATAATAATAAACGGTCTCTTCCTTCTTTGATTCATCGTGCTTGACCCTTTCTCCATTAACTTTTTATAGGGGGAGTAACGAGAACCTCTCCTTATACTCACCCTTACCGATCTCGTCCCGTATCTATTGCTTCCTGTGCCCCAATGATCACTCGAAACAAACATAAACTTCCCATTTAGCAGCATCCTCAATTCTTACCTGGCAGCAGCCCCCCTTTGTCCTCTCCTTTTTCTCCAGCCGCCATACTCACTGTCCCTACCCGACGTAGCGGCGGAGAGGTCCGTCAGCGTTGCGGGGGGGTCCCTCGTCTCCCAGCCTTCTCCTTATTCACGCCAATCCACGGCACCACCTGTTGGGGGCCTCCTTGTCAGCCCGTGAAGCTTTGGACCAGACCCTGCAACCCCCCCAGCAGCTATCCTTGCAGTCGCGCAGCTGTCCTGGGAGCGACAGGCGGACAGCCCGGCACCCACGGGCCAACCCCCCCACAACGCTACCCCTGTCACCATGGACACCCCATAACTTGCACAGTGCCTCATTTAAATAACATGTGAAAAAGAGACAGACTTACCGGGCATGTCCCCCACAGCCATTGCTCCTGCTTCCCCTGCTGGCGTGCGATCCTGGTGTTCTTCCTCCTCAGGACTGAGACTTCTCCTGCAGACCGCACCTCCGGAGCCGGCAGCCTCGGCATCAGCAGCCCCCCAGGCGAAGCGGGCCCGGAGGCCGTGGATCCCTGCAGCTCTGCGGACCGCCGTCTCATGCTTGACCCTGCCACTGGCCACCCAGCTGCGCCCGTGTATCCACTGGTATGCCACGCTTGCTGTCCTCCGCCATCCCTCGATCACTTCAAGAACACCCCAGCCGCCGGCCGCATCTGATGCGGCCTGACAGCCGCACCGCTGCTCCTCCCCGCCGTATCTCCCCCTTTGATGGGACAGGTGAGGTGGGGGGAATTGTGCCCCCCCGATCTGCCAGCACGTGGCGAGGAACAGGCGCCATTACGGCCCATAGCCCCGCCTCCCTAGCTCCGCCAGTGATGGGGATTGTGGCGGTCCCCCCCTCGGCCAAAGCTTGGGTGTGCTCCGCCGGTGGGACCGCTGGGTCCACAAACGGGCTCCTGGGATAGCTCTGATCTCCGCTGAGGGGGCCGGGCGAGAACGCTCCTGAGGCCAAGACCTCAGAGCGCGTGGGGAAACCTCACCTCCAGTGACCAACCCCCCCGCCTGGACCTGGAGAATTGAGGCCACCTGGCTCAGAAGCCAAGCAGGTCCACTCGTTGCCGCCACCACCCGCAAGCGCATCAGGATATGATCCCTCCCAGGCATGACAGAGGAGCAGCGTGACAAAAGGCCTCCGCCTTTTGTACAGCTCCTCCCCCCTCCAGCACTTTTCCTCCTAAATCCTCCCATTCAAACCTTTTCCAAATGAACCCCTTATTGACTCTCCTTTCCACCTTGTCATGCCCGGCCCTCCACTATTTGTTTCCTTCATCTTTTACATTCCGGGCCTCACTTACACTCACACTATAGTGTAACACAACAAGTAACATATTACTAGTCAATACAATCCCCAGTCTCTGCAGACTGTGATTGATGTTTTCTAGACTCACTCAGTTTTTTCACTACAAAACATTACAAAACATTAGTTCTTTGTAGATTCCCAATCTTACTGACCACTCTTGCACTTGTGTCTTCTTTGAACCAACATACTAGTCAGAGTACAGCCCCCTGTAGGCAAAGAGAAGGTCTATTGTTACTATGCTGGAGAAGAAAGCTAAGGACTGGGGTGGCCATGAAGGTCTGGAACAAGGACAACATAAAATAGTGAAAGGGACACCCTTTTACTGCCCACATTCTGTTTATATGGCTTTTATGCATTCCCCCTACTGACGTTTCCTAGGAAATGTGATCCATGTCTGTTGGCTACTTCCCTGTTCTGTAATGTAATGCTGCCATCATAATGTTGTGGTGGGGGTTTTTTTGGGCAGGAGAACAGCTGCAAAGTAGCATGGGAGGGCAAATGTATTAATTAATTTCTTATATGTGGAAAGATACATCACTGGGAATATGTTAGAAATGTTATGGGTTACTTTGATGGTCCCTGAAATTCAATCTTAACAATTATTTTGTGTATTTGATTTTATAATGAATTTATAATGTATTATATTACTTGGATAGTAGATCATATGTAATTTCATTGTTGTTTTTGATTATGGTAATTTTTTATTATAGTTGGTATTGTTTTGTAGTTACACAATGCTATTATTTTTTTCTTTTTCAGGTCCCTAACCAGGTGCGGAATTAATTTTTTTTCTCTGCTTGCACATACCTTGCAATTTAGTATGGTAAAGATGGTAAAGAGCAGCCTTTCTCAACTGGGGTTCTGTAAAACCCAGGGTTTACAGTGAATGCTAGGAGTCCCTTTAAGGATGGGATAATCATTTACTACGTGATGGTACTTACAAATTTCCAGTACTGGCAACACTAAGCAGGAGTCACTACACTGACCACCACCAATGTAACAGGGCATTCTTTTCATTGGCCTCCACTGTAAGTAGCTCCTTATTGACCAAAGATACAATAAGGAAGCCTTCCTCTGATTTCCAATGTTTTATACTTACCACCAATGTAAAGTAGCACTTTTCCACTGCCCTCCAATCTAAGAGAATTACTATTCCATTGACAAAACCCAACTATATAATATACCATGAACTGTAATATAATAACTTTAAGCAGAGGTTCCCCAAGATCTGAAAATTAGTTCAAGGGTTTCTCTTTGGGCAAAAGTTTGCAAAAGTCTTGCACCAAGTTTACAAACAAAGTTTATAGACACGCTCCCAATTACGTGGACCAGAAAAGGATTAAAATGGAAAAAAAAGTGATTGCTTAAACTCCAAGTGTTTTTGTTTTGTGAACCACTGTTTTTCCCTTATACTGGCATTTCAAAGGAACATTCCAATCATTTAGATGCTGGATGAAAGGTTTAGGATTCTATAACACCTTTGGTATTTAATAGCCCACTTTTATAGGGGTCTGTACATTAAATCAAAAAAGGGACAACTGAAGAAAGAGGGACAAAGGGGTTTAGTCTAAAAAAGGGACAGTCTCTCCAAATGATGGTCAGTTGGAAGCTATATTATGCTTCTAAATATGTAGAACAGTCAATATCATTCTTTCTGTGTTAGTAATTTTTAATTACGTTGTATATTCGGGTTCTCATACATTCATTAGCAATGAATTTCCACAGAGCAACCGGGAACCCAGCCTCATTAGACCTTATGCATATGGATAGTTTGAGGCGGAAAAAATGCACTAGTGTAATATCCCAGGGTTTTTCCACACATTTCTGCTCTCAGGGGGCCTTAATCATAGCCTATACTTAACTACTTCCCGCCCACCATATAGCAAATTGACGGCCGGAAAGTGGTTTCATTATCCTGACTGGGCGTCATATGAGGTCCAGCAGGATAAGCCGCGATCGTGCCCCCTGCGGCGGTGGTGTGTCAGTATGACACACTGCATCTCCGATCTAGGTAAAGAGCCTCTGATGTAGGCACTTTGCACTGTAATCAGCTGTGTCCAATCACTGCTGATCACAGTGTAAACAGGAAGAGCCGTTTAACGGCTTTTCCTCCACTCGCACTGACAGGCGCGAGTAGAGGAGAGCCGATCGGCTGCTCTCCTGACAGGAAATTGATTATCAGTGCAGACCCATTGAGGATGTCCACTTCAGACCACCAGGAATGCCTACATCAGACCACCAGGGATGCCCACTTCAGACCACCGGGTGAGCCCACCAGAGGTGCCAATCAGTGCCCATTAGGATGGCACTCTGTGCTCATCAATGATGCCTGCCAGTGCCCCCTGATCAGTGCCATCTATCAGTGCCGCCCATCAGTGCCACTCATCAGTGCCCACCAGTGCCAATCAAAAGTGCCCACCAGTGCCCTATAAATGCCCACCAGTGCCACCCATCAACGCCACTCATCAGTGCCACCCATCAGTGCCCATCAATGCCCTATAAATTCCCACCAGTGCCACCTATGATTGCTCATCAGTGCCACCTATAAGTGCGCATCAGTGCTGCCTATGATTGCTCATCAGTGCCACCTATAAGTGCGCATCAGTGCCGCCTATGAGTGCCCATTAGTGCTGCCTATCAGTGCCACCTATCAGTGCCCATCAGTGCTGCTTATCAGTACCGCCTATCAGTGCCCATCAGTGCTGCATATAAGTGCCTCATCATCAGTGCCCAACAGTGCCACCTCATCGAATCATTACTGCCTCATCACTGCCTGTCAGTGCAGCTTCATGAGTGCCCATCAGTGAAGGAGAAAACGTACCTATTTACAAAGTTTTGTAACAAAAACAAAAAAAAACTATATTATTTTTTGTAGCGCAAAAAATAAAAACCCCAGTGGTGATCAAATACCACCAAAACAAAACTCTATTTGTGGGGGAAAAAATTATAACAATTTATAACAATAAATAAAGCTGAAAGCTGAAAATTGGACTGGGCAGAAAGGGTGGAAAGTGCCCTGTATTAAAGTGGTTAATAAATGGATTTTACTTTCAATAATTTTTATTATTGTTGTAAGAAGGTTAACAATCAAATCAAGAAAAAGCACATGAAACATCAAAACAGCCAGGACCCTGACGCAAGCTAACAAAAATTGTGATTGGTAAATACATACACATATAAAGCATTGCCAAATAACATAATAAAAGAGTAACAAGAGACATAGCAATCTTCTCACTGTATTATCTTAAACCTCAAAAGTAGGGATGAGCCGAACACCCCCCTGTTCGGTTCGCACCAGAACATGCGAACAGGAAAAAAGTTCGTTCGAACATGCGAACACCGTTAAAGTCTATGGGACACGAACATGAATAATCAAAAGTGCTAATTTTAAAGGCTTATAGGCAAGTTATTGTCATAAAAAGTGTTTGGGGACCTGGGTCCTGCCCCAGGGGACATGGATCAATGCAAAAAACAGTTTTAAAAACGTCCGTTTTTTCAGGAGCAGTGATTTTAATACTGCTTAAAGTCAAACAATAAAAGTGTAATATCCCTTTAAATTTCGTACCTGGGGGGTGTCTATAGTATGCCTGTAAAGGGGCGCATGTTTCCCGTGTTTAGAATAGTCTGACAGCAAAATGACATTTCGAAGGAAAAAACCCATTCAAAACTACCCGCGGCTATTGCATTGCCGACAATACACATAGAAGATCATTGATAAAAACGGCATGGGAATTCCCCACAGGGGAACCCCGAACCAAAATAAAAAAAAAATGACGTGGAAGTCCCCCTAAATTCCATACCAGGCCCTTCAGGTCTGGAATAGATATTAAGGGGAACCCCGGCCAAATTTTTTTTTAAAAATGACGTGGGGTTCCCCCTAAATTCCATACCAGACCCTTCAGGTCTGGTATGGATTTTAAGGGGAACCCCGCGCCAAAAAAAAAAAGGCCGCAGGAAAAGAGGGGGGGACGAGAGTGCGCTCCCCCCTCCTGAACCGTACCAGGCCACATGCCCTCAACATTGGGAGGGTGCTTTGGGGTAGCCCCCCAAAACACCTTGCCCCCATGTTGATGAGGACAAGGGCCTCATCCTCACAGCCCTGGCCGGTGGTTGTGGGGGTCTGAGGGCGGGGGGCTTATCGGAATCTGGAAGCCCCCTTTAACAAGGGGAACCCCAGATCCCAGCCCCCCCCCTGTGTGAAATGGTAAGGGGGTACTTACCCCTACCATTTCACTAAAAAACTGTCATAAATGTTAAAAATGACAAGAGACAGTTTTTGTCAATTCCTTTATTTAAATGCTTCTTCTTTCTTCTATCTTCCTTCATCTTCTTCTTCTGGTTCTTCTGGCTCTTCTGGTTCTTCCTCCGGCGTTCTCGTCCAGCATCTCCTCCGCGGCGTCTCGCCCAGCATCTCCTCCGCGGCGTCTTCTATCTTCTTCTCCTCGGGCCGCTCCACACCCATGGCATGGAGGGGTCTCCCGCTCTTCTCTTCTTCTTTTCTTCATTTTCTTCTCCAGGCCGCTCCGCACCCATGTTGGCATGGAGGGAGGCTCCCGCTGTGTGACGGCGTCTCCTCGTCTGATGGTTCTTAAATAACGGGGGGCTCGACCACCCAGTGACCCCGCCCCCCTCTGACACACGGTGACTTGACGGGACTTCCCTGTGACGTCACAGGGAATGCCGCAGGGAAGTCCCGTCATGTCCCGTGCGTCAGAGGGGGGCGGGGCCCCCGTTATTTAAGAACCATCAGACAAGGAGACGCCGTCACACAGCAGGAGCCTCCCTCCATGCCAGCATGGATGCGGAGCGGCCCAGAGAAGAAAATGAAGAAGAGAAGAAGAGAAAAAGAGAAGAAGCAAGAAGAGAAGAAGATGAAGAAGAAGATGAAGAGAAGAGCGGGAGCCTCCCCCCATGCCATGGGTGCGGAGCGGCCCGAGGAGAAGAAGATAGAAGACGCCGCGGAGGAGATGCTGGACGAGAACGCCGGAGGAAGAACCAGAAGAACCAGAAGATGAAGGAAGATAGAAGAAAGAAGAAGCATTTAAATAAAGGAATTGTCAAAAACTGTCTCGTCATTTTTAACATTTTTGACAGTTTTTTAGTAAAATGGTAGGGGTAAGTACCCCCTTACCATTTCACACAGGGGGGGCGGAATCCGGGGGTCCCCTTGTTAAAGGGGGCTTCCAGATTCCGATAAGCCCCCCGCCCGCAGACCCCCACAACCACCGGCCCTTGTCCTCATCAACATGGGGACAAGGTGTTTTGGGGGGCTACCCCAAAGCACACTCCTAATGTTGAGGGCATGTGGCCTGGTACGGTTCAGGAGGGGGGGCCGCACTCTCGTCCCCCCCTCTTTTCCTGCGGCCTGCCAGGTTGCGTGCTCGGACAAGGGTCTGGTATACATTTTTGGGGGGACCCCACAACGTTTTTTTTTTGGCGCGGGGTTCCCCTTAAAATCCATACCAGACCTGAAGAGTCTGGTATGGAATTTAGGGGGAACCCCACGTCATTTTTTTAAAAATTTTGACCGGGGTTCCCCTTAATATCCATACCAGACCTGAAGGGCCTGGTATGGAATTTAGGGGGACTCCCACGTCATTTTTTTTTTTAAATTTTGGTTCGGGGTTCCCCTGTGGGGAATTCCCATGCCGTTTTTATCAATGAACTTCTATGTGTATTGTCGGCAATGCAATAGCCGTGGGTAGTTTTAAATGGGTTTTTTCCTTCAAAATATCATTTTGCTGTCAGACTGTTCTAAACACGGGAAACAGGCGCCCCTTTACAGGCATACTATAGACACCCCCAGGTACGAAATTTAAAGGGATATTACACTTTTATTGTTTGACTTTAAGCATTATTAAAATCACTGCTCCTGAAAAAACGGCCATTTTTAAAACTTTTTTTTGCATTGATCCATGTCCCCTGGGGCAGGACCCAGGTCCCCAAACACTTTTTATGACAATAACTTGCATATAAGCCTTTAAAATTAGCACTTTTGATTTCTCCCATAGACTTTTAAAGGGTGTTCCGCGGCATTCGAATTTGCCGCGAACACCCCAAATTGTTCGCTGTTCGGCAAACTTGCGAACAGCCAATGTTCGAGACGAACATGAGTTCGACTCGAACTTGAAGCTCATCCCTACTCAAAAGTATAGCAGGGACTCCAGTTGTAATATTGCACAGGAGACGTATCCTGTATACTATAAATCTCCCTGATATGGTCAAGTCCCCTAGAGCCTCACTTGTACATAGTCCGCCCAGGGACTCCACATGGCCTCAAACTGTTTTACTGTATTATTAATTACACTAGCAATTTGCTCACTGAGCATTATCCAGGACACCATTCATCTGTACATCAACATGCCCACAGAGGCTTTCTTCCATGAACGAGCAATAGAAAGCTTAACCGCCAAGAGCATAAAAAAGATCAGTCGCTGTTTAGAGCGAGGTAAGTGTTCAATAGGCTCATTTAACCTAACCTCTGAAACTTTCCGTATCAGAGTTAATAAATAAATACAGCACTTTCCAGCTTTAGTAAATAAACCCCATTGTGTACTTAAAAGTGGGGTATGCCTGTAGATTTTATGCTGTGAAGACGAGCCAGGGATTGCATCTCTTTCAAATCTTCATTACTGGCTTGTGGAGCCTGTGGATTGGCCACAGGAGGACAGTCTTTCCTGACAAACTGGATTATTGGGGTAGAAGGACAATTTACGTTTTTGAGAACTTAAGTACATCCATGTGGACAAGGTATTAAATGTACGTGTGCTCAAAAGTCAGGTTTTAGTCAGTTTATAACACCTTATGCCCCGTACACACGAGCGGAATTTCCGTCAGAAAAATCTTGGATGGTTTTTCGGACGGAATTCCGCTCAAACTTGCCTTGCATACACACGGTCACACAAAAGTTCTCTGAACGTTCGACCATCAAGAACGCGGTGACGTACAATACTACGACGAGCCGAGAAAGTAAAATTCAATGCTTCCGAGCATGATTCAAATTGTTTCCGAGCATGCGTGTTTTTTTGCGCGTCGGAATTGCATACAGACGATCGCATTTTCGGATAGGAACTTTTTCCGACCGAAAAATAGAGAACATACTCTCAATTTTTTGCTGGCTGGAATTCCGCCAGCAAAAGTCAGATGGAGCATACACACGTTCGCATTTTCCGACCAAAAGCTCTCATCGGAGTTTTGCTGGCGGCATTTTCGATCGCGTGTACGGGGCATTAGGTTAGAAACACCTGCTGTGTGCTTACATTAGAGGGCTGGAAACCTGTCAAGATTCTGGTGCAATAGAAAGTAATAAGAATGGAGCTAAGAGTTCATTGTCACAAATGTGAAGATGAATTACTGCACAATGCATACAGCTCCCAAGGGGAATAAGGACTATTTTTAAAAGGCTTTACCTGCTTTTTCAGGGTAAAGTGTATGTAAAGGAGTCATGCTTGTACCTGTCAGCCTTGCAATGCCTCATGGGACTTGTAGTTTCGCAACAGCTGGAGGGCCACCAGTTTGAGACCCCTGATCTAGAGGGTTCTCAAGGTTATAACTCCTGTCAAGTTTTTATTGCTGAAATGCCGCTGGGGAGATTCACTCTCTCAATTGGTCTGGATGACCTTTGTCTCTAGAACAGAAATGTTTGAACTGTCACAAGAACAGGAGGTGAGGAGAAAGCTTCCAATGGAGACCCCTGTTCTCAAGACAACTGTTTAAGAGGGAATATGGAGAGACCACCTCTGCATCTCTGGGACAGGAAGTGAAGGTAAATCTCTCTAATAGGACATAGACAGAAAAAAAAAACTGTCAGGGATCTTAAAGAAGAATTCCAGGAAAAAAAACATTTTTCCCCATGCAGTGGGCTGTGCATGGGTTAACGGCCCATCTTTGTCTAGGGGTGAAAAGAGTGTAGATATACTTACCTAATCTGCTAATCTGAGTGCAAGACCAGTCCCCAGAGTTCTAGTTTAATCATTCCCCACTCTATCTTAAAGCGGAGTCCCACCGACATGTTTGTTCTTTTTTTTTTTAAAGCCAAACTTAGGGTCCTAACATACATTAATGCCACTCACGATTGTAAAAAAATTTGGCGCTCTGCAGCTGAATGACCAGCATGCACCGCCCATTCTCGCGCATGCGCAGTGTGTAAAGCTTGCAGCGCAGGAAACTTATCTTGTTGCCATCACAATGGGCGGCGGTGTTGGAAGTGCCCGCCCCGTTGTGATCGTAACCAAGATAAGCAAAACAGTAAAAGCATGTCATCGCGTCATTTCCGGTTTCAGAATATCGCGGTGATGAGCGGTGGCCATCCACACTGACTCCTGGGAATTATGACACATAGCTCCCAGGAGACAGTGCACCGCGGGATATGACGGACATATCCGTGAGTGGCAGAGACAGGAAACTCAATTGAAAACAGTGCTATCCAGGTAAGCTGTCAGAAAAAGAAAAACTTTCCATTGCAAAATCTATATGCTGCAAGAATGATTTTGATGATGCGTTCTAAAAGTGGGTGGAACTCCGCTTTAAGTGCTTGTTTATGAGGCACCTGAGATGAGAACAGTCTGGCTAATATGACAGGTGCTCTTTAAACTTAGTTCATTGGGATCCTTCCATATTGTCTCCAGAATCTCACAGATCTGCAGCTGGGGAAAGATTTCTTTAAAAAAAATAAAGACGCAGCCCGTGTGGATTTTTACAAAAATGAACGTGAAGTATCCAACCGGTTCCTGCTTCCTGTTGGAAACTACGTGATCATCCCAACCACCTACAGTCCTTGTGAAGAGGCTGACTTCTTTCTTCGTGTCTTCTCAGAAAGGAACTCCAATGGGCTGTAAGTAGAAAGAGTACATGAAGATGTTTTCACATTTTAAAGCAATCCTGTGGTTTGTTTGTTCAGTTGGGGCTAAGAATGGGTTTTCTTTGACCCCCCCCCCCCCAATCTTCAGCAGCAAATACTTACTTCCCTTTGCTCCCATACCGCTCTGTTTAGCACCAGGAGCCAAAGGAAATACCCAGTGCTTCTGCATACCTCCCAACTTTGGAACTTGAGAATGAGGGACACCTAGGGATGGAAAAGACATGCGGAGCGCATCGCGACAATAATAGGCGTGGCTTAAATGTGTTGAATTTTAAGGTGGCTTAAAGAAACATGGTTAAATAGAGTCTAAAGCGGTATTAAACCCACAAGCAAACATTTATTATATTTCAGCTTACAAATTCTTAGATGTGATGGCTGCATTAGTTTTCTTTTTCTTTCTTTTTTAGGCTTTCTTCTATTTTCACCTGGTGATCCAGCCAGTATGTTTTTTTGTTTTTCAAAAGAACAAGCTGTCCTGCAGATGTAGCCATTAGAGAGTTGAGACAAACCATTTACCAATGACAGGGGTGCTTAAAATGATCAGCTTTTTTTTATTTATGTAAGACCTTTATCCTGAAAGAAAAAATATGTTTGCTGCAATTTCTTATAAAGTATTAGTGTATTTAAATCTTCTAGTCCATCTAACACTCCCTTCCTTCCAGACTGACAATGCTGCTGTTCAAAGGTGCCCCCATTGCTCTTTCATCCAGAGTTGTGTCTCACTAATACGGGAGGTGTGTTACTGACCAGATCACCAGGTAAAATTTAAAAAAAACCAAAAAAAAAACCAATGCAGCCACCACATCTAATGAGTACTAAGCTGAAATATATTACATTTTTGATTTTGGGTTTATTACGGCTTTACAGTGGTATATACTGTACACAGTCCGCAGTCCTCATACCCACAAAATACTCCTTAATTTCTGTGCTATGAGTGAGAGGCCCACTGACATAAACCTACACCATGTATACACTCAGATACAGTTACGGGCTGAGGTATACTTAGTCACCCTTTATATCAGAATCTCCCCTTCACATCAGGTGCCCCCTTCACATCAAAGTCCCCTCCTTCACACCAGTAGTTCCCCTTTACATCAGAAGACCCCTTACATTGGGAGCCACCCTTTCACATCAGAGTCCCCTTTTACAGCAAGAGTCCTCCTTTACATCTGCAATGGCCCTTAAATTTGGGGCCCCTTTCAGAGTCCCCCTTTAACATTGGTAGTCCCCCTTTAACATCAGTAGTTTACAATGACATCAGCAGTCTTCCCTTGACATCAAGAGTCCCCCTTTACATCAGGCACTGGGGGGTGTTAGGAGGGGTGATCCAGGGATATGAAATCCATAGACAGGGATCCTAAGCCTAGGATGAAGACAGCTATGAGGCTGGATTACAGTGTGAAGTGGGGGGAGTTGGGCTGTGGACAGAAGTATCCGGGGAATGGAGGAGCTCAGGAGTCTATCAGGAACTTCTGGCAGGGAAAGGGTGCAGTGCAGACATTTAGTGAAGAGGGAACAGAGGTCTGCTGTGTCGGGACAGGAGTGACTGATAACAGGGAAGAGGAGATGAGTACTAGGATCAGAGATGCCGTGGGGGGAGGAGAACACTAATCAGAGCTGGGGGACTTGAATCACTGATTGCAGGGAGAGGAGTAGCGGAGCTGTCAGTGGTGGGGAATGAGAGGAAAAAAGCAGATGAGCCGGACTGAGAGGAGAGCTTGCAGGGAGAAGAAAGTGTGTAGGTGCAGGGGGAGGGGGGAGAGAGATCACCTACCAGATCGGCTGTAGGGATTGAGAATGGGGGCACCTTTGCTGACCTTTCCATTGCTGGGAGGAGATGATGGTGGGTAAGCAAACTGTAAAGTTCCAATGTGACAGTGGCAATGCAGGGGTGCTACAGTGACATGAAGCTGGAGAGGAATGAGAGCACATTCCACACCTCCTCCGGGCTCTCTCCTGTTCTCCGGATTTGATTTTTCTCATCCAGAGCTAAGCTGACAGGAGTAATGATGCCGCTGTCACTACTCCTGTCAGCCTTGTAGTGGCAGAAACGCTCCTCTCAGCACCCCCAACTCACATGTTGCCGTCATATTTCTGCTTCCCCCTTGTCCCTGCTCTGTGGCCCTGGATGATGATTCCTGAACAGTCCATACACCCTCCACTTACCTTTCCTTCACAGTCACCGCTGGCTGCAGTCCTGCCTTCTGCTCTCAACACTTCCTGAGAGAGTCAGGCAGACAGGCATCCCCTCCATATCACTCCGCCAGGAAGAGCTAGGCTGGGGCCGGAACTTTAAACTAACTATCGGCAAATGCGGCTCTAGCTGCCTCCGCCCCTACATTAAAAAAAAAGAGTTCCTGCTCTGCTACTGCCTCCTGGGGCCCCACTGATGGAAGGATGGGGCCCCGCAAATGTTATTTAATGATTGGTCAATCTAGGAGCTGGTCACAAGCCTTAAAAACTGCCTGCAATTTACAAGAGTGAGTGGCAGTGGAGGCAATGCGGGAAACAGCTCAGCTGAGCGGGACTGCGGGACATAAGTCCGAATCCGGGGCTGTCCCGCAGAATCCGGGACTGTTGGGAGGTATGCTTCTGGGTATAGAGGAGAATGTGACTCACTCGATGTTACAGTGCTGGGACCTATGCTGCTATATCCTCACTGTAGCTAACCCCTATTTTAAAATGTATATTTCCTGTGCATGTGAGTGGGCAGTCTCCGAACCTGATTGGGGTCTTTTTCTGCCTTCATCCCTAGCGTTTGCCAGCTTTAGAAAATCTTAAGCCAACGAGCCCACAAACAAGGTGTATGGAATAATCCCTCCACCAAGACAATGAATTCTGACAGCAGCACCTGCTACCATTAGAAGACACTGATCAGTGAAAATGTTTCCATCATGTTCCTTTTACAGACATTGATTAGATAATTGATTTGGGGAGGTCACGTACTGATCAAGATTCATTCAGTCCCTGCTGGACCAGTCAAATATCGCTCCGGTCAGGTTTAGTATAAAACTGGCCATAGATCAAATCTCGGCCAGTTCAGCAGGGACCAGCTGAGATTCAAACCATCTATGGGCAAGCTGATTGTACCCAAGTCGATTGATCAACTTGGGTACAATCGACATGTTGGATTTTTTCAACGGCTATAGTCACTAACAATAATCATTGTGTTCTCCTGCTAGCAGTGGCTCCCCGCACCTCCCACACCCCGGGAGAACACTATAGCTTTGCAAAAGGGATTCCCCCCATCAAACTAACCATGTTAATGGAGAAAACTAGCGATTTTCTTTCCTGTGAAAAAAGATTGCATCATTTATGGCCAGCTTAAGTATTATGCCCCGTACACACGGTCTGATTTTTCGACGGAAAATGTGTGATAGGACCTTGTTGTCGGAAATTCTGACCTTGTGTGGGCTCCATCACACATTTTCCATCAGATTTTCTGACACACAAAGTTTGAGAGCTTGCTATAAAATTTTCTGAAAACAAAATCCGTTGTCGGAATTTCCAATCGTGTGTACACAAATCCGACGCACAAAGTGCCACGCATGCTCAGAATAAATAAAGAGATGAAAGCTATTGGCTACTGCCCCGTTTATAGTCCCGACATACATGTTTTACGTCACCGCGTTCAGAATGATCGGATTTTCCGACAACTTTGTGTGACCGTGTGTATGCAAGACAAGTTTGAGCCAACATCTGTCTGAAAAAATCCATGGATTTTGTTGTCGGAATGTCTGATCAATGTCCGACCGTGTGTATGGGGCATTAGACTTGGGGGGGGATAACAATAATTCACATTTCCAATTCGCATTGTATCTCGTTACTTCCAAACAACCTCCATAATACAAAATGTTAGCTTTTTCACTTTACATTTCATCATGAATTTAGGATTTCCAATTGACAGGTGTATCTTAAAGGCAATCTGTTCTTATTCAGAGACCAGTGGCAATTTTTTACATTTCTTTTATTTGTTTTAGTGAAATTGGAAATGTGGTGGAAGCAAATATCTATGAGGTAAATTCAAAGTCACAATTTATATAATGTATATATGAGTCTAAAGCCTGCATACCTTTTATGTCCTTTCAAACTTTTCTGAGCTCATAATATTTCATTATTATTATTAGTGTGTACATTTCACATTATCATTTGCAATATATTCAAACCCCAAAACAAAAAGCTTTAACAGCTTACCAGTCCCTAGATGTGGTGACTACATAGGTTTTTCATTATTACCACCTGGTAATCCTGCCGGTAACAAACTTCCTGTCATGGTATGACCATGCTCTGCCCCTGTACTGCATCTATGGAGGTGAATCCTAGGATAGGAAGTGTGTTAGGACTACAAAACAACTCCCAATCTCCTCATCCTAATTACATATGAGGATGGGGGGTCTGTAGTCCACAGAATATAGATGGGAAGGCTGATTATTTTGAGATTTCAGCGCCATGCCCAGCAAGTTGGATTTCTATTGTGGTCAATGAATATTTTCTGTACTTGATGAAAATGCATTTACCCTGAAAAAAAGAAAATGAATGCAGCCACTATATCTAAGGGCTACAGTACATTTTTATTTTTGGGTTTAGATACACTTTAACCACTTGCAGACCTTGCTATAGCCGAATGACGGCTACAGCATGGTCGTCCAGTTCTGGGAGGCCATCATATGATGCGCCTGGACACTGCTGAGGATTGAGGTAAAGAGCCAATCAGCGGCTCTTTACCACGTGATCAGCTGTGTCCAATCACAGCTGATCACGGAAGTAAACAGAAGCCGGTTATCAGCAGAACCGATAACCGTCTGGTGTAAAAGGGACATGTACACTGTTAATCAGGGCATTGATAAATAAGTGACCTGATTATCAGTGCAGTCCCAACAGTTTCCACCAGTGTTGCCAATCAGTGCCCACCAGTGCCTCCTCATCAGTGCTGCCTATCAGTGCCGCCATCAGTGCCTATCATTGCCCACCAGTGCCGCCTCATAAGTGCACATCAATGCCCATCAGTGCAGCCCATCAGTGCAGCCTCAGCGCACATCAGTGAAAGAGAAAAATGACTTGTTTGCAAAATTTTATAACAAACTATGAAAAAGTTTTTTTTTTAAATTTCTGCTCTTTGTTTATTTGGCAAAAACCCCCCCCAAAACAAAGTGGTGATTAAATACCACCATAAGAAAGCTCTATTTGTGTGAAAAAATAATTATAAAAAATGTGTTTGAGTACAATGTAGCATGACTGCACAATTGTCATTCAAAGCGTGACAGCACTGAAAGCTGAAAATTCGCCTGGGCAGGAAGGGGGCAAAATTGCACAGTGGGCAAGTAGCTAATGGTTGTTAGAAGCATCTATTTTTATTTCTAGAAGTATGCATCGTGTTTATTTATCCATTCAGAAAATAACTAATTAGTTTGAATGAAAATTAAATAATAATATTTTATTCTGTGAAGTCTTTATCAAATTCTGCCCCAGAAGTGGAGCCTCAGAACGGGTGTGAGGAATCGGATGAAGAGGTAACTGACATTCTAATTATAGACAGATTACATGTTTTATCGTTTTATAGTTAATAGTGCAATAAATGTAAAGAATGTTTTTTTTTTCTGCTTGTTACATTGTTTCCCATCATGTTTGCAGCAGCAGAGAGAGGAGTTCAATGTAGAAGACCTGAGTCGGGCTTTGAAGAAGAAGCTGTCAAAGTGTAAGTTGAAAATTCTTCTCACACTACATCAGAACAATCGCACACAATTGCTGAATTCGAATTTTTAAAAAAATTTTTTATTTTTTTTTGCATCTCATTTATTACATCCTCAAAGTATCACAAAAAATGCACACTAGAACAGTCTCAACAAGAACAGACATCCATCTCCATGGTACATTTTGGGTATATTACTACCCTTTCCACAGGATAACAGTAGTGCTGTGCCATTTTACTGCAGAACTGTCACCCTATCACAGGAAGAAAGAAAAATAAGGGGTCTACTGACAGGATCCACAGTTAATAAAACTATCTTACAGGATGGAAGGGGAGCCCAGATAAACAAAAACTGTTAGTGAAAGACTGCATCAAACACTATATTACCAAAAGTATTGGGACACCTGCTTTTCCACGCGCATGAACTTTAATGGCATCCCAGTCTTATGCCCTGTACACACGGTCAGATTTTCCGACGGAAAATGTGTGATAGGACCCTGTTGTCGGAAATTCCGACCGTGTGTAGGCTCCATCACACATTTTCATCAGATTTTCCAACACAGAAAGTTTGAGAGCAGGCTACAAAATTTTCCAACAACAAAATCCATTGTCGGAATTTCCGATCATGTGTATACAAATCCGACGCACAAAGTGCCACGCATGCTCAGAATAAATAAAGAGATGAAAGCTATTGGCTACTGCCCCGTTTATAGTCCCAACGTACGTGTTTTACGTCATCGCGTTCAGAATGATCCTATTTTCCGACAACTTTGTGTGACCATGTGTGTGCAAGACAAGTTTGAGCCAACATCCGTCGGAAAAAATACTAGGATTTTGTTGTCGGAATGTCCGATCAATGTCCAACCGTGTGTACAGGGCATTAGTCCGTAGGGTTCAACATTGAGTTGGCCCACCCTTTGCAGCTAGAACAGCTTCAACTCTTATAGGAAGGCTGTCCACAAGGTTTAGGAGTGTGTCTATGGGAATGTTTGATCCTTCTTCCAGAAGCACATTTGTGAAGTCAGGCACTGATGTTGAATGAGAAGGCCTGGCTCGCAGTCTCCGCTCTAATTCATCCCAAAGGTGTTCTATTGGGTTGGATCAGGCCAGTCAAGTTTCTCTACTCCGAACTCGCTCATCTTTATGGACCTTGCTTTGGGCACTGGTGTGCAGGCACGTTGGAACAGGAAGGGGCCATCCCCAAACTGTTCCCACAAAGTTGGGAGCATGTTGTCCAAAATGTTTTGGTATGCTTACGCCTTAAAGCGGAGTTCCACCCAATTTAGAGAGGTAGTCTTAAACAAAAGACCACCTCTCCACCCCTCGTTTGGATATTAGAAGAAAAAATTTTTTTTTTATCGTACCTTTTTTATGTACAAGTACATAGTGTACTTACGATCCATCCGGTCCGCAGCGCAGCACGTCATATCCTTTTGTGCGGCGAGCCCCCCCATTGTTTTCTGGGACCTGTGTGTGTCCCAGAAGACAGCTGGCCCTTCACAAAGCACCGCGCGACTCGCGCATGCGCAGTAGAAAACGGCCAGTGAAGCCGCATTGCTCCACTGCCGGTCTCCCTTAGTTAGAATGGCGGTGCCTGCACCCGATCTGATTGATGGATCGGCCTCGGGGGGCTGACATCACGGGCTTTTTTCTTATTGGGCCCAGAGATCCACTTTAATGATATCAGTACATGATTCGTGTGGTTTTGTTCCTACATCTGATGCACATGTAAAAATACTGACTATGGATAGATAAAAAAAAAAGATAAAATTGCATTATTATTGTAGTCAGGCCACTGCTTTGTCGCTATAGGTTCAGGCGGTGGAGAGTGCACTCCATAACAAACCACAATTAGTAAACTCACCCTTTGTATGCTAGAGCCTGTTCTTCTGTAGTCATAGCACACTTCCTGTCTGGGGGTGACAATGTTGCTCCTCCATAGATACAGTTGCAGTAAGTGAGTGTTGTCACTCTACGACAGAAAGTGTGCTACTGGACAAATCACCAGGTGAAAGTAAAGAAAATAATCCTGGAAAAAGGAAACAAATGCAGCCATCACATCTAAGAACTGGTAAGCTGCAATATATTACATTTCTGCTCTTGGAGCGAGTTATGTTTTAACTCTGTCTTTTTCTGGAAGATGTCACCCTTTCATTGAAGGCATCATATTAGATCACATTGGGGTACAAAGCACTAGCTGCTGATTGCAAAGGTCTGAACATTAGACAGCCTGCATCCAAAGTCTATAACCGCTTGTACACAAATAATGATCAAGTGGGGGATATAGGGTAATTTAATTATTAACTGTATTTATATTTTAGCGTATGTACTTTATCATTTTTCTCTTTACAGATACAGATATTAAATTAGATGGATTTGGCCTGAGGACATGTCGAGAAATGATTAATCTAATGGATGTATCCTTTTAAAAAAAAGAATAGATTCATATACTGTATACCCTGTACTGGGGCATGAGAGAACAGCTCAATACCTTGTACTGGGGTTCTGAGCCTTGTTGGGCCAGTTGTAGGGGGCAGCTCTATATCCTGTACTGGGGCCCTGTGCTGTGCTGAGTCAGCTGTAGGAACACAGATCAATAATCTGCACTGGGACTCTGTGCTGGGCCAGCTATGGGAGGACAGTTCTAAATCATGCACTGTGGCTCTGTGCTGTGTTGGGCCAGTTATAGGAGCACAGCTCTATCCTGCACTGGGGCTCTGTGCTCCACTAGGCCAGCTGAAGGGGACAGCCCTGTACCCTGCACTGGTGCTCTGTACTATGCTGGAACAGCTGTAGAAGCACAGCTCAATACCCTACTCTGGGGCTGTGTGCTTTTCTGGACCCAGTGGCGTCTCCAGCTTTCATATTTAGGGGGGGCACATGGGGGGACAGGGACAAAAGTAGGGGGGCAACTATAAAATGCAATTATATATATATATATCTATATATCTCCTGGGGCCCTTTACTATGACCCCACAATGGCCCTTTCACATGTTCTGCAGTGAGCTCCCTTCCTACTGTATTGGGGTCCCCCCCCAGGGTGACAGAAAACAAGAGATATATGTCACCAGCATACCAAGAGAACATACGGATCCAAAGCAGTGGGAGATCTATCAGGGTTGCAAAGGTGGTCTTGCCACCGGGCCCTGGTGTTCTGCCACTGTGGGGTTCCCCAGCCTCCTCTTGCTGTCCTGCCCCTGCTATTGACAGCGCTGGTCTGGCATCTCTTGGAATTTACAGGCTGGTTCTCCTGTCCTAAAGATGGGAGAAATCAGTCTGTTTTTTCAGTAACTGAGAGTCCTGGTGGAGTCCTTCCTGCAACTCGCTCTTCTCTTTGCCAATGAGGATGCAGGGGAAGGAGCAGATCGGGCGGCCATGGTTGTGTGAGTGCTCGCATTATGCAGTGTCAGCGAGCAGAGGGAGGGGGGAGGAATCACCCGCAGGAGTTGACTGGGGACTCTCTCTCTCTTAGACATTGATTTTTTGTAAACAACAAAAAAAAATGTTATTGGGGGGGGGGGAACATGGTGGGGCACAGCATAATGTTGGGGGGGTCAGGGCCCCCTCTGCCCCCCCCTAGGGAAGCCATTGGCTGGACCAGCTATGGGGGCAGTCCTATATCCTGCACTGGGGCTCTGTGCTGTACTGTTTTACTACTGTCTGGAAGATTCCTTAACCACACACTGTACAGGTGGACAATACCGGGACTCTGAGTGCAGAAGAATATAAGACCCTCTGCATGAAACTGGATCACTATATGGTAAAGATCTGTTTGCTAGACATAGGAGTGTACACAGGGTGTGCCGGTGTGCCTGGACACACCCTACTCACCCTGTGCGGTGCAGATTCCCCCACTCCACTGACACTGGCCACTGCCCTACTGACACAGTCCATGTTGTCATGTTGTAATACATTTTATAATGTTTGTTTACATTTATTTCTAAATGTGTGAGCGTATGTGTGTATATGCGTGTATGTATATATATATATATATATATATATATATATATATATATAATATATATAATGTATATGTGTATATATATATATATATATATATATATATATATATATATATATATTACAGTCTCATATTACACCCCTCACTTTTTTGTAAATATTTTATTATATCTTTTCATCTGACAACACTGAAGAAATGACACTTTGCTACAATGTAAAGTAGTGAGTGTACAGCTTGTATAACAGTGTAAATTTGCTGTCCCCTCAAAATAACTCAACACACAGTCATTCATTTCAAAACCGCTGACAACAAAAGTGAGTACATCCCTAAGTGAAAATGTCCAAGTTGGGCCCAATTAGCCATTTTCCCTCCCTAGTGTCATGTGACTCGTTAGTGTTACAAGTTCTCAGGTGTGAATGGGGAGGCGGTGTGTAAAATTTGGTGTTATAGCTCTCACTCTCTCATACTGGTCACTGGAGGTTCAACATGGCACCTCATGGCAAGGAACTTTCTGAGGATCTGAAAAAAAGAATTGTTGCTTTACCCTAATGCAATAGGCTGCGCACATCTATGTTGCTAGATATGTGACATTTTTCGATATGCAAACATTTTAAACATTTTTCAGAAGATCGATGCAAATCTTTTCAGTAACTGAAAAAAAGCAGCACAATGCTGTAATCCAGGCCAGTCAATCAGTATTCACTTTTTGCTGATCTTAGTCAAAACAAGCTGATTGGTTAACACGTGTATCTAAACCTAAAACCAAAAATGTTATATATTGAAGCTTAGCAATCCTTTCTTTTCATCTGGTGGTTCTACCAAAAGACCACTTCCTGTTCTAGGGTGACAACACTCACCCACTGTACTGTAAATATTGATGGGCAGCGTTGTCACCCTCCCTGCTCTCCTGATTTGCATTACCAAAACCTCCCCCTCTCCTCATTGCCATGATATAGAGTGTGTTGTGTTGTAGTTCACAGAAGATGATGAAGCTGATAAGATTGTTTGAGCTTTTAGTCTTTTAGAAGGAAGTTACAAGGATGCTGCATTTTTAGCAAAATCAAAAGGTATATTTGTGTACTTGTGTAAAATGTACTTGGCTCGGAAAAAACAATGCAGCCATCATATCTAAGGACTGATAAGCTGCAATATGTTACATTTTTTTGTTCTTGGGTTTAGACATTCTTTAATTGGGTTAGTTCATCTTTACAATAAAATTACCCATGCAATCCATTGTCGCCAGGGCCAATTCACAGTAGCGCATTGACCAGCGTTTTTTAGCACAGTTGTTTACTATATGTCCAATTCACACTGAAACGCAGGCCAGAGCAGCACGGCAGTGATCTGCGATAACATGCAGACACTGGACAGGATCGCATATCATTGTATACATAGGCGTGCACCACAGGGTGTGCCTGCACTGCCTGGGCACACCCTAATCACCCTGTGTGGTGCCACTACCCCCTGCAGTGCTACCAGCTTCCCTCCTCTCCTCTCAGGAGTGGGGAAGGGGCTGGTAAATATTTCATTAACCGTCCCTTTCCTTTTCTAAATGAACACAGTGAGTTATCTGTACCAATCGCTCCTGTCTCCATTTTTTTTTCTCAAAGAAGTTTTTTAGAGAAAAGAAATTACAAACATGGCATAGATTTCATTTTCAACAAGTTACAGTGTACAATCGGTATACTTATCATCACTTTACACCAGTGTTTAACATGTTATCTTCAATATGCACCTTCAACACACTACCCAACAGGGCCCGCTGCGCTGTCCAACATCAAGCACTTGTTACAGACTATAATGCCGTGTACACACGAGCAGAATGTCCATCAGAAAAAGTCCGATGGGAGCTTTTCATCGTATATTCCGATCGTGTGTATGCCCCATCGGACTTTTTCCGTTGAAAATTCAGACGGACTTAGATAGATAACATATTCTAAATTTTTACCGACGGAACTAATTACTATCGGGAAAACCGCTCATCTGTATGCTGTTCCGACATACCAAAAATGATGCATGCTCTGAAGCAAGTACGAGACAGGAGCTATTGGCTACTGGCTATTAAACTTTCTTTCTAGTCCCGTCGTACGTGTTGTACCTCGTTCTGGACGGTCGGACTTTGGTGTGACCGTGTGTAGGCAAGACCGCTTGAGTGGAATTCTGTCAGAGTTCCGTCAGAGAAACCTTCGGAGTTTATTCCGATAGCAAAACCAGTCGTGTGTATGTGGCATAAGCCTTAAGCAACTGGTCTAGAGTAATAGTCTGTCCAGTACAAGATCCACCGAGGTCATTCCAAGGGTATCCAGCCAGGGTGACCACAATGCAATACCAGGGCATCCTCTATGTTGGAAGATAAACCTCTCCAGCAGTAAAGTGTCACCCACTTGGTGAATCCATTCCTTGAGCATGGGAGGGTCAACTGCCTTCCATCGCTGAAGGACGAACAGGCGAGCCTGAAAAAGGGCTCTCGCAATAGCTGGTTTAAAGTTACCCTCAAGGGGGAGGTCATCCAGAATGCCCAGTATGCAGGGTCTGGGATCTGTCGGGATATTGACTGAAAAGGCTTTATAAATAGTGTTCAGAACCCCTGTCCAGTATAAGTGAAGCTTGGGGCAATGCCACAGCATATGGATTAAGTCTCCATGGTCTCTAGCGCACCGAGGGCAGTCAGAGTCTGACCTCACCCCCATTCTAAACAGCCTTGCGGGCGTATATTGCACCCGCAAGACAATGTACAACTGGGATAAGCGTTGCGCTATGTTGAGGGATGACAGTTGAACCGCCTGGAGGGCCTCCTCCCACTGTTCTTCCTCAAACGTGCCTACATCATTCTCCCACTTGCTCGCCGCCCCCAAAGGGAATCCCGCCAGGAATGCCGACAATAGCATTGAATAGCAGCTAGAAATAAAGCCCTTGAAACAGGACAAATCCTCCATGTAGTGAAATATGGGAGTTGGGGATAGCACCCACGGAGTCCCGCTGGATTGAGCTCTAACATCATGTTGCAGCTGCATATGGTAAAACTACATCATCTGTGGGAGTTGAAATTGCTCCAGAAAAAGAGCTCAATTTACCTTCTGCAAAAATGTGCTTTAGATGTGACTCCGTGTTTCCGCCACCGAGCCCCACATGTCAAGGATTGCAGTTCCGGATAGTATCCATTGTCCCAAATTGGACTGTACAGGAAGTCCCCGAGTTACGAACACAATAGGGACTGTAGGTTTGTTTGTCATGCCATAGGAAGGACCTAAAGATGGAATTAATAATACAAAATATTTTAAGGGGAACCATCATTGGTGTATTATGTAAATAATAGAGAAGTTGTGGCATAAAATCCATTTTTATAAGATTTACTTTACCTACCAAGGACATTTTTAATCTCGACCATACTTTGATTCTATCACAAATACGACCTAGCAGGGGTGACAAATTGAGGGAAATATAATCTTGTGTCTTAGGGGTGACATATACTCCCAGATATTTAAAGTTCGAGGTCACTGGCACATTGTGTAACATGGCAGTCTGGCTACCAGGTCCTGTATCTATTAGCATTAGTGAGGATTTGGTCCAGTTAATTATCAAGCCAGAGTACATTCCAAATTTCTCTATGAACGACATCACTGTTCTCAGGGAGTCAGTAGTGTCTCCCAGGAGTAACATAGTGTCGTCAGCATAGAGCATACGTTTTTCATGAAGCCCCCCGTATTTGAAACCACTGATAGATGGATTAGATCTTATATAGGTTGCCATGGGTTCAATCGCGGGGACAATGGACAGCCCTGTCGGGTACCCCTGTGGAGATAGAAAGGTAAGGAGGTGTGGCCCACCTCTCTTATAACTGCCTGTGGGGAGTTATATAGCAGCCGGACCCAGGACAAAAACGTGTCCCCAAAGCCAAACTTGCCCATAACTGCCCAGAGGTATTGCCACTCTATGCTGTTGAAAGCCTTATGGGCATCCAGTGACAGCAGTGCCCTGTCACCCACATTATCCGACTGGGCTTGCAAGTTAAGAAAAAGTCTGGGGAGATTTATAGCAGTTGATTTTTGGGGGATAAATCCAGACAGGTCCGGGTGAATGAGAGGGGATAACCCTATTGAGTCTCAAGGCTAGGACCTTGGCTAGGATTTTAATATCGCTCTGTAAAAGAGATATTGGTCTATACGAACCCATATCCAGCGCGTCCTTACCCGGTTTCAGTATAAGCACAATATTGGCTCTAGTCATGGATACTGGCAGACACTGACAGTCCCTGGCTGAATTAAGTACTCTAAGTAGATGGGGTAGAAAAGGTCTCCCATATTGCTTATAAATTTCCATCGGGAGGCCATCATCACCCGGGGCCTTGGAATTAGGGGAGAGGCTAATCACCTCCTGCAATTCCTCTATTTTAATGGGAGCATCCAGAAGTGCGCTTTTGGATGCGGAGAGGCAGGGTAACTCGACGGCCTGTAGGTAAGTCTGCAATTCTGCCTGAGTAGCCCGTACAAGACTGGTAGAGATCCGAATAATACTCCACCAGTGTTCACCATCCTTCCCTGTTTGGTGCGTAGAGCACCTATAGATGGGGGAGGTCTGGGAAGACGTCACAATTTTTGCAAGTCGACGACCTGTCTGTTCCCCCTCCTCGTAAAAAGCAAATCTATTGAAAAATCTCTTTCGATCAGCTGCTGAGCTGGTAATATGATCTACCGCCTCTTGTGCAGCCAGACAGGCCTCCCTATTAGAATCATTGGGTCTATCAATAAAAGGTGTCTCAAGCTTACCAACCGCTCAGCCTGCTCCTTCTGTGCACTAGTTTTGGATTTAATACCCGTAACTTCAGTGATAAGGATACCTCTCAGGAATGCTTTAAAGGCATCCCAAGCTGTGTTCAGATTGGGGTCATCCATATGATGTAGCCAAAACTCCACAATTGCATTAGTTATGCCATCATGGGAGAGAAATAGGTTTAACCAAAAGGCATTGAGTTTCCAAGGGGCCCTCGGCAGGGTCGTGTCAGGTTTAGAATTAAGATAAACCAATAGGGGAGAGTGATCTGAGATATCCCTGACTAGATATACAATGTCATGTAAGAAGCGGGACATTTGGGGTGTGCATAAGCAGAGATCAATCCTAGAGAGGGAGAGATGCGTCTTAGAGAAGTAGAAGAATTGTTTCTGCTGCGGGTTGCGGCCTCGCCAAGGGTCTATCCATCCCACCTTCTCCGTGAATTTCTGCAATGCCGTTCAGGCAATTTTGCTGTCGCTGGAGTGGGATGTTTGTCCAGGACAGGGTCCATATAGCAATTAAGGTCCCCCACAACAATTAGAGGTAGGTCAGGGTTGCTTAACTGAAATGCCAGGAGGGTTCTCAATGCCTCTGAGTTAAAAGGAGGTGGGACATATAGAGCAGCAACAATGCATTTCAATTGTTGTACTTTACAATGCAGGATCACATACCTCCCCTCTGAATCTGTTTGTCATATACTTGGAAATCCACCGATCGGTGCACCAGTACACTCACCCCCCTCCTTAAAGTGGAGTTCCACCCACTTTTACAACTCTTCGGCATCCCTCACTAAACTGTGCACTGTAAACAAATTGGATATTTTTTTATTTTTTTTCTCAGCACCTACTGTATATCTGCTGTATTCATTTTTCACTTCCTCCTCCCTGGCCGTGGCCCATTGCATCATTTCCTGTTTGCAATGCCTTCTGGGAAGGGGCGGCAACTTCCTCTGAAACTGCCGTTGCTGTGGAAACCTGACCTGACACCTATTACACTGCTTGTGCTGCACTGAGCATGTGCGAGATCTGCAAGGATGAGATCCAGGAAGAAATACAGTCTGGCTTCAGATGCCCACACCTAAGATGGCCACGGCTTGCTGTAAGTTTATAAAATAACAAACTACTGCTATAAACTAACAAAACAGACCTTAGTTTACAGACTAACTTTACTAGAATACATTAAGCTTGTGTATTATAGGGGTATTATTATTTAAAAAGTATCATTTTTAAATGATACGCTGCTGTCAATCAAATCCAGTGACACGAGAGTGGGAGGTGGTCCTGCTGTCTGTGTCAATGGATGCAGCAGCGGGACCATGGCTCTTTGTGGGGGCACCCCAGAAAAGGAGGATCGGGGTTGCTCTGTGCAAAATCCTTAAAGGATATGTAAAGGTTTGTTTTTTCTTTTTTTTGTTTGTTTTTTTAAACAAACATGACATACTTATCTCCTCTGTGCAGTTGGTTTTGCACAGAGTGGCCCCAATCCTCCTCTTCTGGGGTCCCCCAGCGGCGCTCCTCCTCTTCTCGAGTGCCCCGTTGGAGAACCGCTCTCCCTCAGGGGGACCCGTGTGGGCACACTCCCATATCCTGCTGCTGTGTCCATTGACACATACAGCAGGACCTGGCCCCCCACATCATTGGATTTGATTGACTGCAGCGGGAGCCAAGGGCTCCCATTGCTATCAATCTATCCAATGAGGACCCAAGACACCGGCTGGAGCGGGTGTGCTCGTCCCCATCACTGGAGCAATCGGGCTCAGGTAAGTAAAAGGAGGGCTCTGGGGGGCTGCTGCAGCACAGGAGGCATCGGTATTGTAAAATCTTAAGGTGAAAAACCCCGAGGGTTTATAACCCCTTTAAGTGCATAGCCTTGGACTGCCTAGGGTTCACATTCAGGACTGTCCACGTTACTAGCAGTAATTACTACTTGTTCTTCTTTATGATTCCCTTTACAGAAAATCTTCCTGGAAGTGGATGCCAATCACTCCGGATCCATCGATGCCCATGAAATGAGAAATGCCCTGCAGACAGCAGGTGAGTGAACTCCTAATATTCTGTACTGACCAGTGTAGCTTCATCAGATGAGGAGGGCGCCTATTGCTGTAAAGAAGCCTTGTTCTGTTCAATGCTGCTGTACTCAAAACTGACTATTGTGAACTTCAGGCAGATTTTTGTAAAAGGCACATATTATAGCGGCTTTGTATTCATTAACCTGTTGCTGACCACATAATACATAGGTGCAGCGGCAAAGAAGGTGGGCTTTAACACCCACATGCCACAGATATGTGTCTATGGGTGGCAGAGGTTTCTGTGCTGAGAGTCCGTTCACTGTGCACTCCCAGCATAGAGACCAAACTGGAGAAACAGGACCAACTCCCAATCATGTGATCACTGTGACAGCCAATCACAGTGGCCACATAAGAAGCCCCCCCCAGGCATTATAGCTCAGTAGAAGGAATGGCCAGGAAGTAGTTAATACACCATCAATTGTATTTTTGAATGCTATTATTATTATTTTTATTATACAGGATTTATATAGCACCAACATTTTGCTCAGCGCTTTACAATATAAAGAGGGACAGTACAATTACAATACAGAAGGAATAGGAGGGCCCTGTTCATGGAGCTTACAATCGAAATGAAGGGGGAGGTGGTACAAAAGGGATGATCTGATGAAGTTGCCTAAATTTGACTTGGTATCTATCAGCCCCTTGCAGTCCATGTACAGCAGAGCTCATACTGGGAGAGGGAGAAGCAGCACAAGGAGCCAGTAAATTCTGCTTCAGTGCTCATGTGCTGACAAGGAATGTGCTGATAGGAGGAGAGAGCAGAGTGACAGAGATGTGCTCATCAGTCTGCTGCTTCTCCTTTCACTGTCCAATCACAGGCTGAAGATGGGGAGGTGACCTGTAAAGCTCACCACACATTTTAGTCTGATTGTACAATCAACATTATATTTACCAAAAACGATGTAGTGCAAGGGCCTGCCTGATTGGATACAAAATGATTGGTTAGATTAGGGTGCTCCTATTATGTCATTTTGGTAAATTTAAAGTTGATTGTAGAAAGATTGTATAGTCAGATTGCAACATGTATGGTGGCCCTAAGTGTTACTGATGGTCAGCAGAGGAAAATCGGGTCTTCTGCCCTACCCGTCAAGGCCGTGGTGTGTGGCAGAGCTGTGTAAATCTCAGGACTGGATGGGCGGAAATACAAATCCTTTGGCAGCTAAAATACCGGCCTTTATATGTATTCAACTGTTTTTCTGGAGCTCAGGTTTAAATTGTAATTTTGTATAATGAATCGCTACAGCACCTTGCATATGTCATTTAGAAGTGAGATTTCAGTCCTGGAAGTATTTTGCTTTGTTGCAATGTGTGAGGCCCAATGTAGGATGATCACAGCAATTATCAGTAGATAACTTAGCGGAAGTCATCTGTACACTAGTGATGGGAACCTGAGAATATTATTGTATGTTATGTATTGATGACCCCTACAAGAGGGCCTTTTAATTTTATTTTCAGCAGTTACATGAATTCTATTTTATTTGCAGGTTTTAACCTCAATACCAGGATTCAGGAGATCATTGTACAGCGATACGTCTCCAGTGATCTGTCTATCAATTTTGAAGATTTTATAGCATGTTTGATTCGCTTGGAGACTTTATTCAGTAAGTGGTGGAAGCTGCTCAATACTGCCCCCTGTCATCCTTGTTGTGTATAAAGGAAAATAAAACCACACTGATCTATGGAGAGGTACATGCATTCATATATGGATATAAACGTCATGTAGGTGAAAATATATTTTAAACTGAACTCCTGGCAGATATTAAAGACACAAAATATTTTTTTTTTATATATGCAAGGAACTTTTAAGGTCACATCACATAAAGAGTTTTGCAAAACATTATATATATATATATATATATATAATGCACAGAGTCGCCCCAATCCTCCTCTTCTGGGGTCCCCCAGCGGCTCTCCTGACTCCTCCTTCTCTCGAGTGCCCCGTTGGAGAGCCGCTCTCCCCCGGGGCACCCGTGTAGGCGCACTCCCGGCTCCTGCTGATGCGTTCATTGACACAGACAGCAGTCCCCGCCCCCGCCCCCGTCTCCCGCGTCATTCGATTTGAGATTTATATATATATATATATATATATATATATATATATGCAGATTTTGTAAATTTGCCCACTTACAAGGAAATTACGGGTCTCTAATTTTTATCATAGGTGTATTTTAAATGATAGAGCCAGAATATCAACCAAAATAACAATCAATCTCCCTCGGTCTGGAGTTCCATGCAGGATTTCGCCTCATGGGGTAAGGATGATCATGAGAAAAGTGAGGGTTTAACCCAGAACTACACAGGAAGTGCTTATGAATGATCTCAAGGCAGTTGGGACCTAACAAACCATTGGTCTCACAATACGCCACCATGGATTGAAATCCTGCAATGCCTACAAGATCCCTCTCCTCAAGAAGTCACATGTACAGGCCCGTCTGAAGTTTGCCAATGAACATCTAAATGATTCAGAGAAGGATTGGGAGAAATTGTTGTGGTCAAATGAGATCAAAATTGAGCATTAACTCAACTCGCCGTGTTTGGAGGAAGAAAAATGCTGATTATGACCCTAAGAAATACCATCCCTACAGTAAAGCACGAAGGTGAAAACATGATGCTTTAGGGCTGTTTCTCTGTTAAAGGTACAGACCAACTTTGCCGCATCGAGGGGCCAATGGACGGGACCATGTATTGTAAAATCTCGGCTGAGAACCTTCTTCCCTCCACCAGAACACTGAAGATGGGTCATGGATGAGTCTTCCAGTATGACAATGATCCAAAACATACCGCCAAGGCAACAAAGGAGTGGCTAAAGAAGAAGCACATTAGGGTCATGGAGTGGCCTAGCCAGTCTCCAGACCTTAATCCTATAGAAAATTTATGGAGGGAGCTTAAAAACTTTGAGTTGCCAAGTGACAGCCAAGAAACCTTAAGGATTTAGAGAAGATCTGTAAAGAAGTGTGGACCAAAATCCCTCCTGAGATGTGTGCAAATCTGATCACCAACTACAAGAAATGTCTCACCTCTGTGCCTGCCAACAAGGGTTTCTCCATCAAGTACTAAGTCATGTTTTGCTTGGGGATCAAATACTTATTTTACTCACTGAACTGCAACTCACTTTAAAAACATTTGTATCATGTGTTTTTTCTAGATTTTTGGTTGATATTCTGTCTCTATCATTTAACCGCTTGCCGACCAGCGCACGACGATGTATGTCAGCACAATGGCACGGCTGCGCAATTGGGCATACCTGTACATCCCCTTTAAGATGCTGCATTGTGGGCGCACGCGCCTGACGCGTACTCCATGAACGTGCCCGCGAGTACCGTGGACTCGATGTGTGCCAAGGGCCCGCGATTGTGACACGGAGCTGCAGAACGGGGGGATGCCTATGTAAACAAGGCATTTCCCCGTTCTGCCTAGCAACATGACAGGGATCTACTGCTCCTTGTCAACAGGAGCAGTGATCTCTGTCATGTTGTAGTGACCCCATCCCCCCCACAGTTAGAATCACTCCCTAGGACACACGTAACCCCTTGATCGCCCCCTAGTGTTTAACCCCTTCCCTGCCAGTGTCATTTACACAGTAATCAGTGCATTTTTATAGCACTGATCGCTGTATAAATGACAATGGTCCCAAAATAGTGTCAAGTGTCCGATGTGTCTGCCATAATGTCACAGTCACGATAAAAATCACAGATCACCGCCATTACTAATAAAAAAATAATAATAATAATAAAAATACCATAAATCTATCCCCTATTTTTTAGAAACTATAACTTTTGCGCAAACCAATCAATATATGCTTATTGCGATTTTTAAATATGTAGAAGAATACATATCGGCCTAAACTGAGAAAGAAATTTGTCTTATTTTATATATTTTTTGGGGATTTTTATTATAGCAAAAAGTAAAAAATATTGTTTTTTTTTTTTTAAATTCGCTCTTTTTTTTAACGCAAAAAATAAAAACCGCAGAGGTGATCAAAAACCACCAAAAGAAAAAAAGGACGTCAATTTTGTTTTTTGTGTAACCTCGCGCAATTGTCAGTTAAAGCGACACAGTGCTGTATCGCAAAAAGTGCTCTGGTCAGGAAGGGGTTAAATTCTTCCGGGCCTGAAGTGGCTAAAAATACACATATGATAAAAATGATAGTCCTGTCACTTCTTTATAAGTGGGCAGGGGATCAAATAATTATTTTCCCCACTGTACAGTGTGTGTGTATGTATATATATATATATATATATATATATATATATATATATATATATATATATATATAAATTAATAATATAAAAAAAAAAAAAACAACCAAACATGCCATGAACCAAAAAAAACAAAAACAAATTTCCATCCAAAGAGCATGGGGTATAAGTGAGGGTTCTGGGCTTCCAGGACTTATCTAAGGCTACATGATACATTTGTATGACCTTAAAATGCTCTATGTGATTTGGGCTTTTTGAATAAAATATCCTTGTATGAAATGATTTATGTTTCTGTATATTGATTTTGCACCTTAAAAGTCTCTTGTAAATATAAAACATTCTTTTGTGGTATAAAGTAGTTTGTTGGGGATGAGGTGCCGGAATAAAAGTCCAGTCCCAAACACTTCGTAATACAGTAAAACCTTGGATTGCGAGTATAATTTGTTCCGGAAACATGCTTGTAACCCGAAGCACTTGTATATCAAAGCGAATTTCCACATAAGAAATAATTAAAACTCAGATGATTCGTTCCACAACCATTTATTCATAAATCCTTCAGTTTATAGTCCATATAAAAAGATTATAGCAATGTGATTGTGTAACCATTAAATGTGCATCCACAAATGTCAGCCTCCACAAGGGGATTAAAGCAAAATCCAGCAGGAGCTACAGTGTAGAAAAGAAAAGAGAGGCGCCTCTAAGTGTAGCAACATGGTTACATTTAATGAAGGTGCAACATTTAGCAACTCACATGGTTGATGATTAAAACGGGCACGTCTAAGTATGCAGGCATCCGGGGTAAAGAAATCCACATAGACCGTCCTCCGCACTGCCGGCTACCTCCGCAGTAGAGCGAACTGAAAGCGAGGCTTGAAGCACTCGTGGAGTGCAGCATGGAAGGGATGACATTGGTGGCAGTGCAGAGGATTGTCTATGTAGACAACTTTACCCTGGATGCCTGCATACTTAGATGTGTCTGTTTTTAATCATCAACCATGTGAGTTGCTAAATGTTGTACTTTCATTAAAGCGTTTGTTAACCCCCCAAAAATGGATCCTGCTCCTTTAAAGCATGTTATATAACACAGTGCTTGTCCTGTGTCATTTGGCCCTCTTGTAACACCTAAAAAAACCTGGCTGATCCTGCCAGTTTCTTCCCACCCCTCTGTAAACTGACCACTGTGTATTATGGCTGCTGAGAACAAACACTGTGGTCAGTTTAGGTGCCTCTGTCATCAGCAGCCTTCTATCTGCCCTCCTCTCTGCTCCTGTTTCCTCCTCCCCCCTCCCCTCTTTGTCTGTGTGTGAGCTGCTCCTCCCCCCTCCTGCTGCTCTCATAACTCTAACCTGTATACACCATCAGCACTGCCTCCTATTGCAGTGTCCCCCGCTGTGAGTGATTTATAAATATAAATGCAGCAAATACCTCATTTAAGAGCTGAGATTGCGATCACATGACCAGCTAGCACTCTCCTCCTCTCCTCTTCCCCTCAAGACTGACATCAGCAGAGGAATCTCAGCCCCGCCCGCTGTATCTCTCAGAGGAGGAAAGGAGAAAGCTGGCCAATCGCAATCTCAGCAGTGAAATAAGGTATTTATAGCATTTTATTTTTATAAATCACACGCAGAGGGGGATACTACAATAGGAGGCAGTGTTGATGGTGTATACAGGTTAGAGTGGCTTAACAACCACTTTAAATGTAACCATATTGCTACACTTAGAGGCGCCTCTCTTCTCTTTTATACTCAGTTGTGACATATATCAAGACATCGCTTGAATATCAAGTAAAACTAATTTTTATAAAATGTTGCTTGTCTTGCAAAACGTTCTCAAACCAAGTTACTCTTTAAACCAAGGTTTTACTGTATATTAGTTATTAAAAATCACTATTTAATCCACCTATATATACACACTTAAAAAAATTCTTCGCGTATTCATAAAAAATTGCAGAGCTATTTGTCCTGTGAAACAGCATGTACATTCATTCTGTGTGAGTGGGGGAAATCAAACTCAAACTGCATAATGGCCACAAGATGGTGCTGATGATCATAGGAAGTAAATAATTATTTAATATGATTGTCACCTCCATCTAGTGGTCATGACACTGTATTTTCCTGATTCACTCTATTCTGTATGAATAAAAAACATTTGATCTGGAGAGATACTAGGCTAATAACATTTGCTTTTTTTACAGAATAAATGTTTATGTACCTGTGCAAAATAGCTCAGCAGTTTTTTTAAATACACACGCCATAAAGTGTATCTGTAAACACATTTTCTACTTTTGGATAGAGTAATGAAAAATTCAAACCCCTTTCATTTTTTTGGTCCATTGGGTAGATTCCTCTAGACTTCCTGTCATGGTGACATCAAAGTGTGTGTGGAAGGAGCATTCCTTCTTAAATATGTGCCCCCATTAAAAGATTTCACCTCACCTCCTATGGCAACAAATCAAGTGGTAGCTTTCAAATTCCAATCTTCTGTCTGAATAGTAATTGTAGCAATACAGCACACCCACCAGTAAAATACTTCTTTTTTTTTTTTGCTCTTTAGAAATGTTTGACATATTGGACGCAGACAAGAACGGAAGCATCAGTTTGTCCTTATCTGAGGTAATTTTCTCCATTTTAGAGTAATGGGCTCCATAATAAAATGTACAACTCGTAGGATCATCAAATTTTGGAGAACATTTAGAAGGAATGTAATAATTAGTTGTAATGCTATTTTTTTTACTATCGTATTTATCGGCGTATAACACGCACCCCAAGTTTAGGAGGGAATTTTAAGGAAAAAAACTTTTAGGAGGAAAGTTTAAGGAAAAAAACTTACATTTAAATGCCCATCAATGCAGCCTCATCAGTGTCCATCTGCAGCCTTGTCAGTGTCCATCTGTAGTGTTGTCCCTGATTGCAGCCTTGTCCCCCATTGCAGCCTTGTCCCCATTGCAGCTTTGTCCCCCATTGCAGCCTTGTCCCCCATTGCAGCCTTGTCCCCCATTGCAGCCTTGTCCCCCATTGCAGCCTTGTCCCCCATTGCAGCCTTGTCCCCATTGCAGCCTTGTCCCCCATTGCAGCCTTGTCCCCCATTGCAGCCTTGTCCCCCATTGCAGCCTTGTTAGTGTCCATCTGTAGTCTTGTACCTGATTGCAGCCTTGTCAGTGTCCCTCTGTAGCCTGTGTCGTTTGCATCTGTGAAAATGGCGCCGCCGTTCTCGGCCGCCTTTGGCCATTCTCGGCGGCCCTCGGCCGCTTTCGGCCATTCTCGGCGGCCCTCGGCCGCTTTCGCCCATTCTCGGCGGCTCTCGGCCCTCTCGGACGCACCCGGCTTTTGGTGGCTCCCGCGGGACTGCGAGAGGTGCCGAGAATTGGCGAAAGCGGCCGAAAGCCGCCGAGAATGGGCGAGAGCCGCCGAGAATTGCCGAAAGCGGCCGAGAGCGACTGAAAAGCTCACAATCGGCGGGGGATCGGCGTATAACACGCACCCACGATTTTCCCCTGATTTTCAGGGGGAAAAGGTGCGTGTTATACGACGATAAATACGGTATTTAAATATTATTGTTTTACAGATTAACATTTAAAGCCCAACTGCACCTTTATTGTACTTAAGCATAGGCCTACAGTTAGAAAGCAGTCACAGATTGAATAGAATTGCCTGTCCCCTGCCAGCATGCTGCTGAAAAGGACCCTTGCTCTTTGTGTGGAAGCAGTGGTCTTTCTACAGAGGTGCAAGACACCACTTAAAGCATTTGTATACCCCGCTTGATCATTTTTACCTACAGGTAAGTCTATAATAAGGCTTACCTGTAGGTAAAATGAATATCTCCCAAACCTCCACGGTTTAGGAGATATTCACTCTGCATGCAGCTGCTGACGTCAGCGGGGCATGCGCTCTGAAGGTCCGGTGGATCATGCCGGAACTTCAGAGCTCCTTGCTGGAACGGAGGACTCCCGTGCACATGTGTGGGAGTGACGTCATCGTGGCTCCGGCCACTCACAGCGCAGAAGCCCACGAACCCGGACGAAACGCAGAGGAAACATGTCAGCGGTGACCGGGCGCGCTGCGGGGGGCTTTGTTCTAAGGTAAGTATTCCATAATGTGCTAGTATGCGGTGCATACTAGCACATTATGCTATTGTCTTGCAGGGGTTTTTTTGGGGGGGGGGGTTTCAGCGGTTTACTATCGCTTTAATGTGTAGCAGATCTCTCCAATCAGCACGAAATGTAAACTTTTATCCAGAGCTAGGAAAAAGTTCTGGCTTTGGATTACCTTTTAAAGCGCCACCTGCTGGATGCATGTATATATAATTTTTATTTGTTATAGCCTTGGCCTATACATACAGTATATACAAAACCTCCATACATTCATTTTACATAACTGTACTTATTTTTATTTTTATTTTTTTTCACAGTGGCTCTGTGCTGCACTCATATGAAGAGAACTCCATACACAGAACGTGTGACTGTGTATCGTCTTTGGAATACCTGTTTGCTCAAAGGCAGAACTATCTTTACTAGAAATAATTATAACCCTTATCAGGAATATAGAAAATGACCAGTGTATTGCATTTCATGTAAAAGACTTTTTCTGTATATAAAAAACACCTAACAAAAGTCACTAAAAAATTAGTATGTTATGGTTGGTTTGTCTGTGTAAATATTTTCAGCTGTAATACATAAACCAATTCCCTTCAACCACAGACTTGTGGGCATCCAGAGCTATAAGAACATCCCCACTGGTGGTGATAAATTGAATACCGTATTTATCGGTGTATAACACGCACATTCATTTTAAGAGGGAAGTTTCAGGAAAAAAACCCTAAATTTTAAATAAGGAACTTTGTAGCAAAATAAGGTTCAGTGCCCATCTGCAGCCTCACCATTGCCATCAATGCAGCCTGATCAATGCCTATCTGCAGCCTCACAAGTGCCATCAATGCAGCCTCATCAGTCCACATCAATGCAGCCTCACCAATGCCTTCAATGCAGCAGCTTCACCATTGCCATCAATGCAGCCTGATCGATGCCCATCTGCAGCCTAGAGGGGACAGGGAGGGGGGTGGAACGAGCGCTGACAGATTACATACAGTGAGAATCTCCTATGATAGACAGAACAGTGGTCCAATGGCAGCCCAGGAGACAGGATTTCCTATTACAGAGGCCGCCAAGTAAACAGGAGATTCTCACTGTATGTAATCTGATGGCACTCGTCCTGCCCCCTCCCTGTCCCCTCCAGGCAGCAAAAATTAAAATATTGGCATATAACACGCACATGCTATTTGCACCCGATTTTCATGGTGAAAAAGTGAGTGTTATATGCCAATAAATACAGTAATTAAAATGCATTATTGATTTAATATGAAAACGTGCCCCTTTAGGTATTGGGATGGAAGGTAAAATGGTTGCTCACTGATTCCAACAACTTCACATAAATCTGATTTGTACTTTTCTGGCTGGAGTGTGACAATTATCGATCCACCCATACACCCCCCACAACTTGCAACTCCAACACACCTGTAACACAGTGAGCTTGACTGATGTCATAAATCTGCGATAGATCCCATATCTCTCTATGGAGAATCCAGATAAGGATGCAAGGTAAAGAGAGATACCTTAGCAAGCGCCCTCTGGTGGATCCTCTATAGGGGTATACAGTAAAACCTTGGATTGTGAGCAGTGGCAGCTGGTGCTCAAAATTTTTGGGGGATGCAAATTAACTGAAAAATACTGAACCCCCCCATAAATTGCAGCCACTTGTGCCCATCATATGTAGCCACTTGTGCCCTTCAAATGCAGCCACTTGTGCCAGTCAAATGCAGCCACTTACCCTGGCAATAAACACCCCCCCCCCCGCTCGGGGCTCGCAGCTGCTGGCACTTGCACACCCCCCCTCGGGGCTCGCAGCTCTAGACCTCCCTATCCCCACGGGAGGTGCGGCACTTACCTGAAGACTTGCATCCTCTGTGTCTCCGTCCACTCTCCTCCTCTCCTCCACACTCGGGCAGCAGCAGCGGCGGAGGTGCCCGCTCCTCTCGTGCTTCCTCCGCTTGCCAAAGCGCCACTAGGCATCCAATAGGTTTGCCTGGCGCTTTGGCCAATCAGGAAACAGGTCTCCCCAACCTGCCTCCTGATTGGTGGGGAGGCACTGTAGTGTGAAGATAGCGAAAAATTCATTCGCTATGGTAACACAATTGGGTGGGATCAGGGCGCACTCTCTGCACCCCGAGATCGCCCTTTTTTGAAGCTGATTAGAGCCTCTGGCTCTAATCACATGCTTAAAAAAAAAAAAAAAGGAATCCATGTGTCTGGCATCCTGAAAGGGGCCGGGCACATGGATAGGGAGGCGGCGGCAGGGAAGGGGGGGCGGCACCCATCCTCAATGCACGGGCCGCCACTGATTGTGAGCATAATTTGTTCCGGAAGCATGCTTATAATCCAAAGCACTTGTACATCAAAGCAAATTTCCCCATAAGAAATAATGGAAACTCAGATGATTCATTCAACAACCATTTATTCATAGGTCTTTCAGTTTATAGTCCATATAAAAAGATTATAGCAATGTGTGTAACCATTGCTATAATCGCACGCGCCCCCTGGTAGGCTGGGAAGGCGAGGGCGTCATATGACGCCCTCCCGCAACGTGAGCCGCGCCGCCAGGCCATCAATTAACAGCCAGCGGTCGGCAAACAGTTAAGGAAAAAATGAGGGGACTGCTTACCAAAGGAAATAATCTCGAATTACAGAGATCAAGAGCGCACAGACTCCATCTCCTGGTAAGATGTTCCCACTGGCAACAGATTCTCAATGGCATGTTTCATCAATGGACTACAAGAACCAGCTCTTTTGGCATCAGAAAACCACTCTCCGCAAAGGCATATATAAGATATAAACAGAGAGAAGCCTCATAGTGCAATATGACCAAGATGTCTTTAATAATAAAAGAGCTACATTTACAATTAGGCAGTGTCAAAAGGCACAAAATTGTAAAAACACTCCAGCCGAAGTGTCTCTCGACCCGTCTGCACGTGATGACGTCACACACTCCATCTGACGCGTTTCTCCACTGTGGCGGCCCCATTGGCTTTGAGTAAATAACGAGAGGAGAGCTTCTGATGGGTGCATTACTTTTATTCTTTTGCCTCAAAGGTGTACAGTAGGGTTGAACACCACAGAGGTTGATATACTATGTGCTATATACTGTATGGAGCTGATACAACATGCAGTCCATACAGCGCTGAGAGGCGTGAAGTAAATAGTTTGCTTGCACCACCTTGTCCAATCGAATGATTTCAACTTTAACAAAAGCTTGCGATCAGCTTTAACCACTTCAGGCTGAGGAGAAGGTTCACCCCCTTCCCGACCAGGCCATTTTCTGCGATATGGCACTGCGTTAAAAATGCACAATAAAAACCAATTGTGTATGTGATTCCGCGCAATGCCTCTAAATGTGTTGTTGCAGTGAACAATAAATATATAAATGCAGAAGTAAAAACTTTTTTAAAATTAAGTGTGAAAAAAATCTTGTCTTCAAAATGATAAGTGTATATAACACAGCTGATAAATATATTGGTATTAGTCCATACGTGTATTAAAACGTGACTAAAGTGCTAATAGATCAAATAAATTACATAAAAATGTGACTGGTATTAGTGAGCATGCGTTGATATGACACTAGCGGGAAGCGGGTGGTGTCACCATCAGTGATCCTCAATCTGCTGGGATATAGAAGGCCAAAACGTATTCCCTTCTCTCGGAGTCGGCGTCTGACATCTGTGAAAGATTTGCGGCGCTGCTGCACCTCTTGGGAGAAATCAGGAAAGAAGGACAGTCTAGTATTCTCATACTTCCGGCATGGTTCGGGCCACCGCCAAGATACGGTCACGATCCTGGTAGTTTAGCAAGCGTAGCAGGAAGGGGCGTGGAGGGGCCCCGGGTCTCGGAGGGAGTGGTGGGACTCTATGGGCTCCATCAACCACAAAAGTGGGTGGCATATTGCCCAGATTAAACAAGGTGGATAATAGCTGTTCAGTGAACTCTGCCGGTCTGGGGCCTTCAACTCTCTCAGGTAACCCAATTATGGGAATGTTGTTACGCCTAAGGTGATTTTCGGTGTCTATGGCTCGTTCCTGTAGCGCCTTCACCTGAAGCTGCAAGGCCCTCACCTCTCTGGAATCTGACCGGATCGCATCCTCCACCCTGGAGACCATCCTCTACTTCGGATATACCTGATCGGAATTTGTCCATGTCTTGACGGATGAGACTTACATCTACTGTTAGGAAGTCTATCTTGGTATTCAGGGTTTCTTTACATGCCGTGATGGCTGCCAGGATTTCTGCTCCCGTTGGGGACTCCGTAGCCCCTGACTCCACCACTGTTTGTGCGTTCGCCGCCATTGTAGCCGCCAGCTGGCGCCCAGACGATGCGGCCACTGAAGGAGCGGTGTGAGAAGCCTTTTTTTTAGGATGCGCACAGCGGGTCTTGGGAGGGCCCATCCATAGTGTGTTCTGCTCTGAAGGGGGGCTTTATGCTCTGTGAGGGACAGCAGGAAGGCACGAGAAAACACAGGGAGTGGGACAGAGGGTGCACAGGGTCAGGGCCTACTGTGAGACTCAGCCCCTGCCGGGATGGTAACTTAGGGAAAGCAGCACAACTTCTATGGGGCACAGTAACTTAGGATGGAGGATGGGCCAGGCACCGCAGGCCACAGGATAGCAGCGGGCCTCGGGCGCTCGAAATTCTTTCTTGTGGATCTTTTTTCGGGTCCCCACACAGTCTAGCAGCCTCCCGGGGACCGCCGCTAGAGGTGCGGAGGTGATTGTTGCCTCCCGCTCCGCCGATCGCGGCACCCGAGCCCCGGGGATGTTCGAGGCTCTGTAGGCCGTAAGATGGCGGCGGGCCGCGGCGCCGGGGAACCGTCCGAATAGATCCGCCGGCGGTCCCTCGGCCCTCTACGCTGGGCAGTCGCCCCCCAGGAATATCTGTCGTGGAAACAGGGGGATTGGCCACCCTCCGCTCCGCTGATTGCGGCACTTCAGCCCGGATACATCGGAGGCCTCACAGGCCTCAAGATGGCGGCGGCTGTTGCTGTGTGGAGCCGGCCACAGCTGAGTATAGCTTAATCGGCGCGACCAAGCACCACAATTTTCCCCAGGTCCAGTGTGGGTGATGTCCCGGGTTAAGTGGGGAGAGTTCTGTGGCTCTGCAAGTTGTTTTTAGCGCAGGATGGCAGTGGATTAAGCCAGGATTTTCGGAGCTCCTCAGCAACACGTCTGGTGCGCTCTACATCCGGACACGCCCCCCCCGAGCATGCGTTGATAGAAGATCTGGTGACTTTCGTGATGTTACATCCCCGCTAGGGGCTCCCGGAAATCTCACCTTGATGACACAGTAACTGTGCCTGTATGAATCCTTTGGAGATACAATCCTTTTGGTTCGGTTGGTGATAACGATCCATTCCGTTTATGGGAAGAGATCCCTCCCTACGATTGGTGGACTCCACATAGAAGGTAATCAAAAAGGGGTCTCCAATAGGGTAATAACGTTTTGCCAAAGAATTTTATTTAAAATGATCCGCTTACATTAAAATATAAGTAGTTGCGCCAAACAGCAGTAGAAAAACAGCGTGGAAATGATACCCGCTACGTCACTTCCGGTCCGCACTGTGTATTTCCGGTTACGTCCTATGCGTTATGTCATATCACATGACTTCCTCAGGGCACCGGATTGGTTAATACCTTTGTTTATTTATATGGTTGGGACAGGAAGTGTAAAAATCGCCATTTTGTTGTAGACCAAGTATGTATCAATACGGCGGCCATCATATAGAAGATGGTCGCAATGAATCCTTATGAATAAAGTTTCCTCATGTTCAAACAAAAAAGTAAAAAATGGTCAACAGGAATGTTAAATGTTAAAGCCGGGTCCAGCTCTCTATTGTCCCCCCCCCAGAGAAAACAGATCATTACCGCCGGGTCCAACTTTCTATTGTCCCCCCCCCCAGAGAAAACAGATCATTACCGCCGGGTCCAACTCTCTATTGTCCCCCCCCAGAGAAAACAGATCATTACCGCCGGGTACAACTCTCTATTGTAACCCCCCTCAGAGAAAACAGATCATTACTGCCGGGTCCAACTCTCTATTGTTTCCCCCCCCCCCCCCAGAGAAAACAGATCATTACCGTCGGGTCCAACTCATTATTGCCCCCCCCCCCCCCCCCCCGAGAAAACACTGACAGATCATTACAACTGGGTCCAGCTCTGTATTGTCCCCCCTCCCCCACACACACATCCGGACACCGGAACCGATCTCACTGGTAAGGTGACATGACTTTTTTTTTTTCAATATCACTTCTAATAACACTTACTAGATCTCAGATGAAGAAGCTGTGGCTGTAATCTCCAAAAAATCCTCTGTAGGACGCTGTTCCTCTTCTGTGACGAGAGCGGATATGACGCGTCTTCTCCATAGGAAAGCACAGAGGAAAATGGCGCCGCTCTGCTGTCTCGTGCTGTATAACCGTTATCTGCCCGCCCCCTCCGCAAATCAGAGGAAACATGACCCCCCCCCGCCGCAGGCGGTGCGCGCTGGCTGTGACGCAGTTCAGCCCCATGTTCTGCCGAGAAAGTTCCGCTCGGCGGATAAGGACCCCCCTCTACTGCGCAGGCGCTGCGCCTGCACAGTAGGATCCGGCAGAAATAGCCGAAGATGAATAGGGGAAAGTCAGCTGTAAACGGCGCCTGTAAGCGGGCTCTCTTCGCTCGCCACGCTTCGGGCACGGCCTCACTTCGCTCGGCTCTTTTTGATTCCCCCTCTAGGTCCACTTGGATGGTGGGGAAGGAACCTGGACCCAGAGCGCAGGCGCCGTGTACAGCTGATCGAAAAGTTTGAGCTTCGGCTATCTCCGGCGACTGACAGTGGTTCGTACTGCGCAGGCGCTGCGCTTGTGCAGTACAGGGGGGGGAACTTACACCCTGAGGGAACTTTCTCGGCAAGACACCGGTGTTCTGCCGAGAAAGTTCCGCTCGGCGGATAAGGACCCCCCTGCGCAGTAGGATCCAGCGGAAATAGCCGAAGGGGAATAGGTCCAAATCAGCTGTACACGGCGCCTGTAAGAGGGCCCCTCGTGGGCTCGCTTCGCTCGCCACGCTTCGGGCACGGCCTCGCTTTGCTCGGCTCTTTTAGATTCCCCCTCTAGGTCCACTTGGATGGTAGGGAAGGAACTTGGACCCAGGGCGCAGGCGCCGTGTACAGCTGATTGTGGATTTTGAGCTTCGGCTATCTCCGGCGGCTGTTAGTAGTTCGTACAGCGCAGGCGCTGCGCCTGCGCAGTACAGGGGGGGGGGAACTTATCCGCCGAGGGAACTTATTCAGCAAGACACTGGCTTCCGATGTATGGTGACAGGAGAAGACAGCTGGAGAGAGGATTCGGCGTTCTTCACCCTCCAGCCTGCAGGTGGCAATAGAGAGCGCCGCTGTGCAGTGAAGGAAGTCTGCCCGTTCTCGCTCATTCTATGGCCTTGTCACATGACTGGAGGAAGGAAGAATTTTCCCGGTGTGTAGAAGGAGGGAGGGGGACAACTTAGCACAGCCCCCCCCTCTCTCAGACCTCACTATAATACATGGAGGTCACACTACTACATTGTTCTTGGTGATAAGAGACTCATTCTATGATCTGCACTGTCTGTCCTTCTCCAGAATAAAGCTTCTTCCATCCATGTAGATCTCTACCTTATCATTACAAGAATGTTATTAAAAATGATCCTCAGTGATATAACAGAACATGAAAACCAGCCCCAGAAGATTTACCCCCCCCCCCTGTGACCAGGCCATTTTTTGCGATACGGCACTGCGTTACTCTAACAATTGCGCGGTCATGCGATGTTGTACCCAAATACAATGTATGTCCCTTTTCCCCACAAATAGAACTTTCTTTTGGTGGTATTTGATCACCTCTGCGGCTTTTTTTTTTTTTTGCACTATAAACCAAAAGACCGACGATTAAAAATAAAAATATATATTTTTTTTACCTTCAGCTATAAAACACATCCAATAAAAATGTAAAAACAAATTTCTTCATCAATTTAAGCCAATACGTATTCTGCTACATATTTTTGGTAAGAAATTCCCAATAAGCGTATTTTGATTGGTTTGCGCAAACGTTTTACCGTCTACAAACTGGGATGTTTTTGTGGAATTTTTTTTAATTTTTTTACTAGTAATGGCAGCAAACAGCGTTTTTTTTAGCCGGACTGCGACATTGCGGCAGACAAATCGGACACTAAGAGCCCTTTCACACCGAGCCGCCTATAGCGTCGGCGGTAAAACACTGCTATTTTTAGTGTCGTTTTACCGTCGGATTTGCGGCGCATTTCGGCCACTAGCTGGGCGCTCTTACCCCCCGCCAATGGCCTAGAAAGGGTTAAAACCGCTCTCAATGCGCCGCAATAGCGGCGTTTTGCCGGCGGTATCCCAGCGCTGCCCCATTGATTTCAATGGGGAGCAGTGGTGGAGGAGCGGTAAACACACCGCTCCAAAGAAGCTGCTGACAGGACTTTTTCTGACGTCCTGCCGCCGCAGCGCTCCGGTGTGAAAGCCCTCGGATTTTCACACTGGAGACAATGCTGCAGCTGTTTGAGGGCGGATCGCAGGCGCTATTTTTAACGCTATAGCGCCTGCAAAACGCCCTCGGCGTGAAAGGGGTCTAAGTGACACTTTGGCGACCAAGGAAACCAATACAGTGATCAGTGCTAAAAGTATGCACTGTCACTGTACTAATGACACTGGCAGGGACGGGGTTAACATCAGGGGCGATCAAAGGGGTTAACTGTGTTCCTTAGGGGGGAGTTTCTAACTGCGGGGGAGGTGATTTGATTGGGGGAAGACAGAGATCTATTTTCCTGATTAGCAGAAACACCAGATCTCCATCTTCCCCTCTGACAGAACAGTGATCTGCCTTGTTCACATAGACAGACCGCTGTTCCGTCTGCCTCTGGAGCGATCGGCGGGTCCCAGCAGACAACGGGTCCACTGGACCCGCTGATTGGCTACCACTGTGTCCAATCACAGTGGGTCGCCGGGTGCGCCCCGACCCAAAGAAAAAAAAAATCATGTACAGGACAGGAACCTGATTTATTCTCTGAAGGGCGGCCCTGCCGCACTATATGTGCGTGGGACGGTCCGGAAGCGCCTAATAAAGCCTAATTGCATCCTTTTTGGGAAATCGCTCATTCCAGTGCTGCTGAGACATTGGTCACATGATTGCTGCAGAAAACACGTGTTACGCGTGTTTTTCAGGCGCTCCAATTGAATTCTGTTGGGCTAAAAACATGAGATCCTCCCCCAAAGAAGTGTCTGTACTTCTCTGGCATGACAGCACATCACTCACATGAGAACGGGCCTCATAGAATAAAATGGAAATCTTACTGTTCAATGTTGTCCTGCATTTGGAAACATGAGACACATTGCTCCAGTCTGTGACCAGCAACCTACGAGGCTGATAATAAGCCAAATTGAAGTACTTCTAGTATTTGCATTTTAACCACTTGATGCAAAATCTCATACCTGTACGTCATTCTGCTACAAGTGGTTGTACCGGGGAGATGTGCAGCTGCAGGCATCACCTCGCTGGCGGTCGCCTTTCTTCTGATAACAACAGATGCAGCTAAGCAGCCGCTCAATTGTTTTCACAAGCATCGGGAGGGGACGTTGCCTCCCACCGCTATGTCCGGGCTCTCCCATCTCACGGGGAGGCCCCAGCGACCAGCCAACACGTCCGCCGGCTGGCCGGATACCCAAACAAATCCGGGATTGGCTTTCATCGTGTCTTGTCGGATATAGTAACCCGGAAGCTCTAACCAATCAATATACGCATATTGCGATTTTTTTTTTTTTACCAAAAATATGTAGAATACATATCGGCCCAAACTGAGGAAAAAACTATTTTTTTATATGTATATTTTTGAGGGATATTTATTATAGCAAATAGTAAAAAATAATGCGTTTTTTTCAAAATTGTCGCTCTTTTTTTGTTTGTAACGCAAAAAATTAAAACCTCTGAGGTGATCAAATACCACCAAAAGAAAGCTCGATTTGTGGGGAAAAAAAGGACGTCTATGTTGTTTGGGTGCAACGTCGCACGACCGCGCAATTGTCAGTTAAAGCAACGCAGTGCCGAATCGCAAAAAGTGCTCTGCTCAGGAAGGGGGTAAAATCTTCCGGGGCTGAAGCAGTTGCACTCCATGCATGCCCTATACACTCTCCTATACTCCATAGCGCACTCCATGCATGCCCTATACACTCTCCTATACTCCATAGCGCACTCCATGCATGCCCCATACACTCCCCTATACTATATAGCACACTCCATGCATCCTCATACACTCCCCTATACTATATAGCACACTCCATGCATCCTCATACACTCCCCTATACTATATAGCACACTCCATGCATCCTCATACACTCTCCTATACGCCATAGCACACTCCATGCATGCCCCATACTCTCTCCTATACACCATAGCACACTCCATGCGTCCCCATACACTCTCCTATACTCCATAGCGCACTCCATGAATGTCCCATTAACTCTCCTATACGCCATAGCAAACTCCATGCATGCCCCATACACTTGCATATACACCATAGCACACTCCATGCGTCCCCATACACTCTCCTTACCCCGTAGCACACTCCATGCATGCCCCATACACTCCCCTATACCCCATTGTGCACTCCATGCATGCCCCATTAACTCTCTTGTACTCCATAGCACACTCCATGCATGTCTCATACACTCTCCTATACTCCATAATGCACTCCATGCATTCCCCATACACTCTCCTATACTCCATAGCGCATCCATGCATGCCCCATTACCTCTCTACACTCCATAGCACACTCCATGCATGCCCCATAAACTCCCCTATATTCTATAGCGCACTCCATGCATGCCCCATACACTCTCCTATACCTCATAGCGCAATCCATGCATGTATTATACAGGTATCTACACCCCACCTCCCCCCCCGAAAGGTGCCAACCGTAACACCAGAGGGGGAGAGGAATCCGATGAGCCGAAGTTCCACTTTTGGGTGGCGCTTTAATGGGGCATGCATGGAGTGTGCTATGAGGTATAGGAGAGTGTATGGGGCATGCATGGAGTGCGCTATAGAGTATAGCGGAGTTTATGGGCCACTTCCGGGAATAGACTCCCGCGGGAGTCGCGCCCCCTCCCGCACTCCCCCCGCTGTCTCCTGGTAAACACACAGGTCCCAGGAGATAGTGGGGACCATTGAGAACGTGTAGTAGGGAACCGTGAAGTGAAGCTGCAACGCTTCACTTCCTGATTCCCTCACTGAGCATGGCGGCAGCAGCACCCGAGGACCAAGGGACAGGTAAGTGTCCTTACTTTAAAAGTCAGCAGCTGCAGTATTTGCAGGTGCTGACTTTTAAAAAAAAATTTTTACGCGGGACTCCCGCTTTAACTCTCCTATACTCCATAGCACACTCCATGCATGCCCCATACACTTTGATATACCCCATAGTGCACTCCATGTATGCCCCATACACTCTCCTATACTCCATAGCACACTCCATGCATGCCCCATACACTCTCCTATACCCCATAGCACACTCCATGCATGCCCCATACACTTTGATATACCCCATAGTGCACTCCATGTATGCCCCATACACTCTCCTATACTCCATAGCGCACTCCATGCACCCTCATACACTCTCCTATACAACATAGCACACTCCATGCATGCCCCATACACTTTGATATACCCCATAGTGCACTCCATGTATGCCCCATACACTCTCCTATACTCCATAGCACACTCCATGCATGCCCCATACACTCTCCTATACTCCATAGCACACTCCATGCATGCCCCATACACTTTCCTATGCCGCATAGCGCACTCCATGTATGCCCCATACACTCTTCTATACTCCATAGCGCACTCCATGCACCCTCATACACTCTCCTATACAACATAGCACACTCCATGCATGCCCCATACACTCTCCTATACTCCACAGAACACTCTATGCATGCCCCATTAACTCTCCTATACTCCATAGCATACTCCATGCGTCCCCATACACTCTCCTGTACTCTATAGTGCATTCCATGCATGCCCCATTAACTCAGCTATACTCCATAGCGCACTCCATGCATTGCCAATTACCTCCCTGTACCCCATAGCGCACTCCATGCATGCCCCATTAACTCTCCTATACTTCATAGCACACTCCATGCATCCTCATACGCTCTCCTATACTCCACAGCACATTCCATGTATGCCCCATTCACTCTTCTATATTCCATAGCACACTCCATGCATCCTCATACACTCTCCTATACCCCATAGCGTACTCCATACATGCCCAATACACTCTCCTATACTCCATAGCACACACTTTATGCATGTCCCATTAACTCACCTATACTCCATTGCACACTCCATGCATGCCCCATACACTCTCCTATACCCCATAGCACACTCCATGCATGCCCCATACACTCTCCTATACCCCATAGCACACTCCATGCATGCCCCATACACTCTCCTATACACCATAGCACACTCCATGCATCCTCATACACTCGCCTATAATCCATAGCGCACTCCATGCATCCGCACTCTCCTATACGCCATAGCACACTCCATGCATGCCCCATACACTCTCCTATACACCATAGCACACTCCATGCGTCCCCATACATTCTCCTATACCCCATAGCACACTCCATAAATGTCCCATTAACTCTCCTATACTCTATAGCGCACTCCATGCATCCTCATACACTCACCTATAATCCATAGCGCACTCCATGCATCCTCACTCTCCTATACGCCATAGCACACTCCATGCATGCCCCAATACACTCTCATATACACCATAGCACACTCCATGTGTCCCCATACACTCTCCTTACCCCATAGCGCACTCTATGCATGCCCCATACACTCTCCTATACTCCATAGCACACTCCATGCATGCCCCATACACTCTCCTATACTCTATAGCACAGTCCATGCATGCCCCATACACTTTCCTATACCCCATAGCGCACTCCATGTATACCCCATAGCGCACTCCATGCATCCTCATACATTCTCTCCTATAATCCATAGCGCACTCTATGCATTCTCACTCTCCTATACGCCATAGCACACTCCATGCATGCCCCATACACTCTCCTATACTCCATAGCACACTCCATGCATGTCCCATTAACTCTCCTATACTCCATAGCGCACTCCATGCCTCCTCATACACTCTCCTATACGCCATAGCACACTCCATGCATGCCCCATACACTTGCATATACACCATAGCACACTCCATGCGTCCCCATACACTCTCCTATACTGTTTAGCACACTCCATGCGTCCCCATACACTCTCCTATACTCCATAGCGCACTCCATGCATGCCCCATTACCTCTCTATACCCCATAGCGCACTCTTTGCATGCCCCATTAACTCTCCCACACTCAATGCATCCTCATACACTCTCCTATACACCATAACACTAGGGCCGGACTGGGAGTAAAAACCAGCCCTGGAAAAAATGTTGTACCAGCCCCATAGCCTAACGTCATTATTTTCTTGTTTATGAAAAGGAAAAACGTGCACTTCAACCAAACACATTTGAAGAGTGTATTATATATAGAGAAGACAGATATGAAAGCAAATATATATATATATATATATATATATATACAGGGCTCGACAAACCCCGGGCGCCAGGTCGCATTTGCGACTAGAATTAGCGACCTGGCGCCTGGGGCGGCACAGCTGGGGGTATCCTGCCTCTGTGCGGACTCCGACCCCCCCGTGCGATCGCGTCGGGCCGCGCCGGCCGGTAATTGAGGCCCCAGCTTTGCGGCCTTCTTCGGTAGTTCTGGAGTCCTTCTGAAATCTGGCGCCATCTTGTGGTGGCCGTTGGTATTGCAACCAGCAATGCTAATGCAATGCTAATGCAAAATACCTGCCTGTTTTCACTGCCCATCTCCTTCCCAAAGTGGAGAAGAGAAGGAAGTGAATGTGGGGATAGCCTTTTTTTTTTTTTCGTAATAGATTTTTTTTTTTTTTTATATTTATATAAAAACTCTTTATTTATTTTTTTTCCTAATTAAAATTAATTTATTTGTTATCTCCCTGCTTGGCCCCTTTCACATGGGCTGTCTGATCAGGTTCGCCTGTCTGTTTTTCAGGCGGACCTGATCGGACCCTTAGAGCCCTTTCACACGAGCCGCGGGGGGCGTCGGCGGTAAAGCGGCGCTATTTTTTAGCGCTGCTTTACCGTCGTTTTAGTGACGCTATTTGGGCCTCTAGCAGGGCGGTCTTTTTCTGTGTAAATTTAAGATTAGTTATTTTTTATATTGAAAATAAAGCTTTGTCGGTCGTTTAAAAAAAAACCTGGCTCCTAACTTTTTTAGCTGGCTCCTAGATTCCAAGCAAATTTGTCAAGCCCTGTATATATATATATATATATATATATATATATATATATATATATATATATATAAGGAAATTCCAGTTAAAAGTGGTCAATCATCAAGGGGGATCCCAGGATGTCTGGAAACGTAGAGGGGGGGAAGACTCTGTTGACCAGAGACCACCTTCCACAGAAAGAATACACTAAGGTCTGGGGGGTGGGTTACTGATATGAGGGGGAAACCTTTATATCAGTGCCCCCTTACATTATTGTATTTACTCCCCCCTTACATAATTGACCCCCCCCCCCCTCTCAGACTGGCCTGGCGGTGCTGTCATTGACCTCCTCTCAGGTGCACCGTGCAGGGCTCAGTCGGCTCCAGCTCTGGTTTTATCCTATAGTCTCCTCTCCACAGTCCACACACATCTGACTTCTCCTATGACCCCCATCCCGACGGCACTCCCACTCTTGACTCCTCTCTAGACTCCCCCTCAGAGACTGCAGACATGATATAAGACAAGAGATGGATATAGGTTATGGACATGATACAGGAGATGGTTAGAGACTGAGGACATCATACTAAAGGTGGTAAGAGAATGCACACATAATACAAGAAATGGTCAGAGACTGCAGACATGATACAAGAGATGGTCAGAGACTGAAGACATGATACAAGAGATGGTCAGAGACTGCAGACATGGTACGAGAGATGGTCAGAGACTGCAGACATGGTACAAGAGATCAATGCAGCCTCATCAGTGCCCATCAAATGCAGCCTCACTGTGCCCATCAAATGCAGCTTTACGGTGCCAATGAATGCAGCCTCACTGTTCCCATAAATGCAGCTTTACTGTACCCGTAAATGCAGCCTTATTGTGCCTGTGAATGTAGCCTCACTGTGCCCCGTGAATGCAGCCTCACTGTGCCCCATGAATGCAGCCTCACTGTGCCCATGAATGCAGCCTCACTGTCCATAAAATGCAGCTTTACTGTGCCCACAAATGCAGTTTCACTGTGCCCATGAATGCAGGATCACTGTCCATCAAATGCAGCTTTACTGTGCCCGTGAATGCAGCCTCACTGTGCCCGTGAATGCAGCTTTACTGTGCCCTTGAATGCATCCTCATTGTGCCCATGAATGCAGCTTCACTGTGCCCATGAATGCAGCTTCACTGTGCCCATGAATGCAGCCTCACTGTGCCCACGAATGCAGCCTCACTGTCCATCAAATGCAGCCTCACTGTGCTTGTGAATGCAGCTTCACTGTGCCCATGAATGCAGCCTTGCTGTCCATGAAATGCAGCTTTACCATGCCCATGAATGCAGCCTCAATGTGCATCAAATGCAGCCTCACTGTGCCCATCATTGCAGCCTCAATGTGCATCAAATGCAGCCTTGCTGCCCATCAATACATACTTACCATTGCATGTGTGTCACGGAGCTGGGTCTGTAATCGGTGGCACTGTAACAAGGTCCCGCCCCCCTAGACCGGCTTGCGTGATAGGCAGAACACTCAATCAGTTTCCATCTATGACACTAGACGGTGTGGGGGATGGGACCTTGTTACAGCGCTGCCTAACACACACAGACCCAGCTTCGTGACACACAGTGGGAGATGCCCCCTGTGTGTGACACATAAGGACATAAGTGGAAAGAGAGAGGGAGTGAAGGGAGCGCTGCAGCCAGCCACAGCTCAAAGCGGCCCCAGGGCAGACAACCTACCTGGAAATTTCCCGCTATCCTGGTAGGCCAGTCTGGCCGTGGGGATGTACAATGTAAAACGTGGTGGTATTTCCCCACCCAGGGGAAATACAACCAGGTGCAATGCCCGGCAGGCAAAAAAAATAAATCCACATTTTTTTTTACCTGCAAATTAGTTCACTTTTTATTATTATTTACATTATTAGAACAAATAAGTTGACTTTATGTTAATAAATGCAAATTTATTTATTTTTTCCTGCAAAAAAAAGGAGAGAGAGCGAGAGAGAGACAGACAGACACCAGATTGCACCTTAATTCTTCCGCTCCATGGCCATTCGCTTCTCATATTCTCCTGCTTCCTTCACAAATATCACTTGTGACTCAGCAGCAGACTAGTGGGCGGCGCTGGCGCCGCACGGGCCGGATGTAAAATCAAGCATCACGGCGTTCTCCTGCTCCCAGGTATATCACTCCGCAGCCTGCAGTTCAGTGGGCGGCGCTGGTCGGATCAGAAGAGGAGGAGGTTTCGCATTGGAAAGTGTGGCATTTGCCGGTGCTATTCATTCTACTGAAAGGCAAGCCCAGAGCCAAAAGCGGCCCCAGGTCACTGAGGGCAGGCAGCCTTCGGGAAAATTCCCGGTATCCCGGTAGGCCAGTCCGGCCCTGCATAACAAACTCAATGCATGCCCCATACACTCTCCTATACCCCATCGCACACTCCATGCATGCCCCATACACTCCCCTATACTCTATAGCGCACTCCATGCATGCCCCATACACTCTACCCCATAGCACACTACACGCATTACCCATACACTCTCCTATACCCCATAGCACACTCCATGCATCCCCATACACTCTCTTTACCCCATAGCACACTCCATGTATGCCCCATACACTCTCCTATACTCCATAGCGCACTCCATGCATCCTCATACTCTCTCCTGTTCTCAATAGCACACTCCATGCATGGCCCATACACTTTCCTATACTCCATAGGGCACTCCATGCATGCCCCATTACCTCTCTATACCCCATAGCGCATTCCATGCATGCCCCATTAACTCTCCTATACTCCATAGCACACTCCAAGTATGCCCCATACACTCTCCTATACTCCATAGCACACTCCATGCATCCTCATACACTCTTCTTTACTCTATAGCGCACTCCATGCATCCTCATACACTCTCCTATACCCCATAGCGCACTCCATGCATACCCAATACTCTCTCCTATACTCCATAGCGCACACTCCATGCATACCCCATTAACTCACCTATACTCCATAGCGCACTCCATGCATGCCCCATTACCTTTCTATTGTCCATAACGCACTCCATGCATGACCCATTACCTCTCATATACTCCATAGCACACTCCATGCATGCCCCATACACTCCCCTATACTCTATAGCAAACTCCATGCATGCCTCATACACTCCCCTATACTGCATAGCGCACTCCATGCATGCCCCATTAACTCTCCTATACCCCATAGCACACTCCATGCATCCTCAAACACTCTCCTATACTCCATAGCGCACTCCATGCATCCTCAAACACTGTCCTGTACGCCATAGCACACTACATGCATGCCCCATACACTCTCCTATACACTGTAGCACACTCCATGTGTCCCCATACACTCTCCTTACCCCATAGCTTACTCCATGCATGCCCCATACACTCACCTATACTCCACAGCGCACTCCATGCATGCCCCATACACTCTCCTATACTCCATAGCGCACTCCATGCATGCCCCATTACCTCTCTATACCCCATAGCGCACTCCATGCATCCTCATACACTCTCCTATACACCATAACACACTCCATGCATACCCCATACATTCCCCTATACTCTATAGCGCACTCCATGCATGCCCCATACACTCTCCTATACCCCATAATGCACTCCATGCATGCCCCATACACTCTTCTATACTCTATAGCGCACTCCATGCATGCCCCATACACTCTCCTATACCTCATAGTGCACTCCATGCATGCCCCATACACTCTCCTATACCCCATAGCACACTCCATGTGTCCCCCATACATTCTCCTTACCCCATGGCGCACTCCATTCATGCCCCATTAACTCTCCTATACTACATAGCGCACTCCATGTATGCCCCATACACTCTCCTATACTCCATAGCGCACTCTATGCATCCTCATACACTCTCCTATACTCCATAGCACACTCCATTTATGCCCCATACACTCTCCTATACTCCATAGCGCGCTCCATGCATCCTAATACACTTTCCTATACGCCATAGCACACTCCATGCATGCCCCATACACTCTCCTATACACCATAGCACACTCCATGCGTCCCCATACACTCCTTACCCCATAGCGCACTCCATGCATGCCCCATTAACTCTGCTATACTCCATAGCGCACTCCTTGCACTCTCCTATACAACATAGCACACTCCATGCATGGCCCATACACTCTCCTATACTCCATAGCGCACTCCATGCGTGCTCATACACTCTCCTATACTCCATAGCACACTCCATGCATCCTCACTCTCCTATACGCCATAGCACACTTCATGCATGCCCCATACACTCTCCTATACCCCATAGCGCACTCCATGCATGTCCCATACACTCTCCTATACCCCATAGCGCACTCCATGCGTGACCCATTAACTCTCCTATACTCCATAGCACACTCCATGCATGCCCCATACACTCTCCTATACTCTATAGCGCACTCCATGCATGGCCTATACACTCTCCTATACTCCATAGCACACTCCATGCATACCCCATACACTCTCCTATACCCCATAGCATACTCCATGCGTGCCCCATACACTCTCCTATACCCCATAGCGCACTCCATGCATGACCCATTAACTCTCCTATACCCCATAGCGCACTCCATGCGTGACCCATTAACTCTCCTATAGTCCATAGCACACTCCATGCATGCCCCATACGCTCTCCTATACTCTATAGCGCACTCCATGCATGCCCCATACACTCTCCTATACTCCATAGCACACTCCATACATGCCCCATACACTCTCCTATACCCCATAGCACACTCCATGCATACCCCATATACTCACCTAAACCCCATAGCGCACTCCATGCGTGACCCATTAACTCTCCTATACTCCATAGCACACTCCATGCATGTCCCATACACTCTCCTAAACCCCATAGCACACTCCATGCATGCCCCATTACCTCTCTATACCCCATAGCGCACTCCATGCATGCCCCATCAACTCGCCTATACTCCATAGCGCACTCCATGCATGCCCCATTACCTCTCTATACCCCATAGTGCACTCCATGCATGCCCCATTAACTCGCCTATACTCCATACCGCACTCCATGCATGCCCCATTACCTTTCTATAACCCATAGCGCACTCCATGCATGCCCCATTAACTCTCCTATACTCCATAGCACACTCCATGCATGTCCCATACACTCTCCTAAACCCCATAGCGCACTCCATGCATGCCCCATTACCTCTCTATACCCCATAGCGCACTCCATGCATGCCCCATTACCTCTCTATACCCCATAGTGCACTCCATGCATGCCTCATTAACTCTCCTATACCCCATAACACACTCCATGTATGCCCCATACACTCCCCTATACTCTATAGCACACTCCATGCATGCCCCATACAGTGGCGGATCTAGAGTCTAGTCTCGGGAGGGGCACTGCCAGAAAATAATCTGTTGCTTACAGAACTGTATTTAACGTACCATACAGTCGGGCCATCCTCGATTGCTCCCCACAGAGATAGAACAGCGGTCTGCCGATGTAAACAAGGCAGACTTCTGTTCTGTCAGAGATGAACAGAGTGATTTTGTGTTCCTGCTAACCAGGAACACGGATCACTCTGTTCATCTAGTGAATCCATCCCCCACACAGTTAGCAAGCACCCCCTAGGGACACAGTTAACACTTTGCTCGCCCCTGATGCTAACCCCTTCCCAGCCAATGTCATTAGTACAGTGATAGTACATATTTTTAGCACTGATCACTTTATTAGTGTCACTGGTCCCCAAAAGTGTCAGTTAGGTGTTAGATGGGCTGCAATGGTGCAGTCCCACTAAAAACCGCTGATCACCGCCATTACTAGTACAAAATAAATAAATAAAAATGTCATAAATCTATCCCCTATTTTGTAGATGCTATAAATCTTGTGCAAACCAATCAATATATGCTTACTGGGATTTTTTTTACCAAAAAATATGTAGCAGAATACATATTGGCCTAAACTGATGAAGACATTTTTTATAGCAAAAAACAAAAAATATTGTTTTTTTTTCAAAATTGACGCTCTTTTTTTGTTTATATCGCAAAAAATAAAAACCGCAGAGGTGATCAAATACCACCAAAAGATGTACTCCTCTCCTAGTCCAGGATCTCCACTGCATCACCCAGTCCAGGGCCTCCTCTGCACCCCCCCCCCAGTCCAGGGCCTTCTGTGAACTCCCCTCCTAGTCCAGGGCCTCCTCTACATCCCCTAGTCCAGGGCCTGCTCTGCACCTCCCAGTCAAGGGCCTCCTGTGTTCTCCCCTCCTAGTCCAGGGCCTGCTCTGAACCTCCCAGTCAAGGGCCTCCCGTGTACTCCCCTCCTAGTCCAGGGTTTTCTCTCAGGGTCTTTGCCACACCAACCCTTCCCTAATCCAGGGCCCTCTCTGCACCCCCCTCTCCAGTACCTTTGCTGCACTCCCCAGTCCAGAGCCTCCTCTGCACCACTCCCCCCCAGTCCAGGGCCTCCTCTGCACCACTCCCCCAGCCCAGGGCCTCCTCTGTACCCCCCAAGTCCAGGCTTTCCTCTGCACCGCCCCCAGATTAGAGCCTCCTCTGCACCCTCCCATTCCAGTGCCTCTGCTGCACCTAGGGTTGCCACCTGTACGGGATTCACCCGGACAGTCCGGGTTCTGAATCATCTGCCCGGTTTCAGGCTCTCTGAAACCCGGACAGACCATTCAGGCAGGGGGAGCTCCGTTAGCATATTTGTCACTGTGGAGACAGCAGCAGTGTCACTGCTTCTCCATAAATACACTGTGCTGGTGTGTTAGAATCTAATGCTCATTCCTGTCTCCCCCCCTCCAGGCTCCTGCAGTGCCTCTCCTATCAGTGACTTAACTTTCTAACCCCCCATCACTAGTGCTGTGTGCTTAGAGAACCAGGGAGGCGGAGATCATGTCGGGAGGAGTAGATCATGTACGGCTGGCGCTGCTCACACTACATGCAGGGAAGAGGTGAGCTGAGAGTTTTTGTCTGACTCTCCTATGGTGGAAAGCTGACAGGATTTGTTTTGCAGGAGTTGCTGTGAAGGGTTAAGGTGACAGGAGGATCGGTCTGAAGTGTGTCTGAACGATATCTTCCAAGCCTCACATCTAGGGATGAGATCCGGCGTGTTCGCACGGCCCACGTGCAGAGCCCGCCAGGAAGTCGGCACTGCGCTAATAACAGGCAGTGAGAAATTTCCCAATCTCTGCAGCTGCACATCGGGACAATGTCTCCCTGCCTGTGATTAGCGCAGCACGGTGACGACTTTCTGGCGGGCTCTGCATGTGGGCTGTGCGAACACGCCGCAGCTCATCCTTACTCACACCTCTGTCTATACAAACATCCACCATCCTCAATACAGATAATGTGCAGTCATTTATGACCATTCATTAACCCTGTGTGTATGTGGAGAGTGTAAACTTCTGATTGTACAGAGCTTGGATAACACAGGGATATATGAATAGTCATACATTACATTCACATCATCTGTACATACAGAGTGCTAAGAGCTGACAATTTTCATTGTTGTACTGTTGTAAATATTAGTGGATGAGTACAATAGCTTTTGTTTTTATATACATCACTATTTCTCAGCCCCCAACTTCCCCCAGGTGCATCACCCCCCCAGACCACTTCATATATCCAGCTGGCATCACCCCCTCCGCACTCCTCTTCTATACATACTACCCCCACCATCCACTCCGCACTCCTCCCCTGTACATACTACTCCCACCATCCCCTACGCACTCCTCTCCTGTACATACTACTCCCACCATCCCCTACGCACTCCTCCCCTGTACATACTACTCCCACCATCCTCTACGCACTCCTCTCCTGTACATACTACCCCCACCATCATCTCGGCACTCCTCTCCTGTACATACTACCCCCACCATCCCCTCCGCACTCCTCCCCTGTACATACTACTCCCACCATCCCCTACGCACTCCTCTCCTGTACATACTACCCCCACCATCCCCTCCACACTCCTCTCCTGTACATACTACCCCCACCATCCCCTCCGCACTCCTCTCCTGTACATACTACCCCCACCATCCCCTCTGCACTCCTCTCCTGTACATACTACCCCGACCATCCCCTCCTCACCTGTAAATACTACCCCCACCATCCCCTCCGCACTTCTATACATACTACCCCCACCATCCCCTCCGCACTCCTCTCCTATACATACTACCCCCACCATCCACTCCGCACTCCTCTCCTATACATACTACCCCCACCATCCACTCCGCACTCCTCTTCTATACATACTACCCCCACCATCCACTCCGCACTCCTCTCCTGTACATACTACCCCCACCATCCACTCCCCACTCCTCTCCTGTACATACTACCCCCACCATCCCCTCTGCACTCCTCTCCTGTACATACTACCCCGACCATCCCCTCCTCACCTGTAAATACTACCCCCACCATCCCCTCCGCACTCCTATACATACTACTCCCACCATCCCCTCCGCACTCCTCTCCTATACATACTACCCCCACCATCCACTCCGCACTCCTCTTCTATACATACTACCCCCACCATCCACTCCGCACTCCTCTTCTATACATACTACCCCCACCATCCACTCCGCACTCCTCTCCTGTACATACTATCCCCACTATCCCCTCCACACTCCTCTCCTGTACATACTACCCCGACCATCCCCTCCTCACCTGTAAATACTACCCCCACCATCCCCTCCGCACTCCTATACATACTACCCGCACCATCCCCTCCGCACTCCTCTCCTATACATACTACCCCCACCATCCACTCCGCACTCCTCTCCTATACATACTACCCCCACCATCCACTCCGCACTCCTCTTCTATACATACTACCCCCACCATCCACTCCGCACTCCTCTCCTGTACATACTACCCCCACCATCCCCTCCGCACTCCTCTCCTGTACATACTATCCCCACCATCCCCTCTGCACTCCTCTCCTGTACATACTACCCCGACCATCCCCTCCTCACCTGTAAATACTACCCCCACCATCCCCTCCGCACTCCTATACATACTACCCCCACCATCCCCTCCGCACTCCTCTCCTATACATACTACCCCCACCATCCACTCCGCACTCCTCTACTATACATACTACCCCCACCATCCACTCCGCACTCCTCTTCTATACATACTACCCCCACCATCCCCTCCGCACTCCTCTCCTGTACATACTACCCCCACCATCCCCTCCGCACTCCTCTCCTGTACATACTACCCCCACCACCCCCTCCGCACTCCTCTCCTGTACATACTACCCACACCATCCCCTCCGCACTCCTCCCCTGTACATACTACCCCCACCATCCCCTCAGCACTCCTCCCCTGTACATACTACCCCCACCATCCCCTCTGTACTCCTCCCCTGTACATACTACCCCCACCATCCCCTCCGCACTCCTCTCCTGTACATACTACCCCCACCATCCCCTCCGCACTCCTCTCCTGTACATACTATCCCCACTATCCCCTCCACACTCCACTCCTGTACATACTACCCCGACCATCCCCTCCTCACCTGTAAATACTACCCCCACCATCCCCTCCGCACTCCTATACATACTACCCGCACCATCCCCTCCGCACTCCTCTCCTATACATACTACCCCCACCATCCACTCCGCACTCCTCTCCTATACATACTACCCCCACCATCCACTCCGCACTCCTCTTCTATACATACTACCCCCACCATCCACTCCGCACTCCTCTCCTGTACATACTACCCCCACCATCCCCTCCGCACTCCTCTCCTGTACATACTACCCCCACCATCCCCTCTGCACTCCTCTCCTGTACATACTACCCCGACCATCCTCTCCTCACCTGTAAATACTACCCCCACCATCCCCTCCGCACTCCTATACATACTACCCCCACCATCCCCTCCGCACTCCTCTCCTATACATACTACCCCCACCATCCACTCCGCACTCCTCTACTATACATACTACCCCCACCATCCACTCCGCACTCCTCTTCTATACATACTACCCCCACCATCCCCTCCGCACTCCTCTCCTGTACATACTACCCCCACCATCCCCTCCGCACTCCTCCCCTGTACATACTACCCCCACCATCCCCTCCGCACTCCTCCCCTGTACATACTACCCCCACCATCCCCTCCGCACTCCTCTCCTGTACATACTACCCCCACCATCCCCTCCGCACTCCTCTCCTGTACATACTACCCCCACCATGCCCTCCGCACTCCTCTCCTGTACATACTACCCCCACCATCCCCTCCGCACTCCTCTCCTGTACATACTACCCCCACCATCCCCTCCGCACTCCTCTCCTGTACATACTACCCCCACCATCCCCTCCGCACTCCTCCCCTGTACATACTACCCCCACCATCCCCTCAGCACTCCTCCCCTGTACATACTACCCCCACCATCCCCTCCGCACTCCTCCCCTGTACATACTACCCCCACCATCCCCTCCGCACTCCTCTCCTGTACATACTACCCCCACCATCCCCTCCGCACTCCTCTCCTGTACATACTACCCCCACCATGCCCTCCGCACTCCTCTCCTGTACATACTACCCCCACCATCCCCTCCGCACTCCTCTCCTGTACATACTACCCCCACCATCCCCTCCTCACCTGTAAATACTACCCCCACCATGCCCTCCGCACTCCTCTCCTGTACATACTACCCCCACCATCCCCTCCGCACTCCTCTCCTATACATACTACCCCCACCAACCCCTCCGCACTCCTCCCCTGTACATACTACCCCCACCATCCCCTCCGCACTCCTCCCCTGTACATACTAGCCCCACCATCCCCTCCACACTCCTCTCCTGTACATACTACTCCCACCATCCCCTCCGCACTCCTCTCCTGTACATACTACCCCCACTATCCCCTCCGCACTCCTCTCCTATACATACTACCCCCACCATCCTCTCCGTACTCCTCTCCACACTCCTCTCCTATACATACTACCCCCACCATCCACTCCACACTCCTCTCCTATACATACTACCCCCACCATCCCCTCCGCACTCCTCTCCTATACATACTACCCCCACCATCCTCTCCGTACTCCTGCTATAAATACTACCCCTACCATTCCCTCCGCACTCCTCTCCTATAAATACTACCCCAACCATCCCCTCCGCACTCCTCTCCTATACATACTACCCCCACCATCCCCTCCGCACTCCTCTTCTATACATACTACCCCCACCATCCCCTTCGCACTCCTCTTCTATACATACTACCCCCACCATCCCCTCCGCACTCCTCCCCTATACATACTACCCCCACCACCCCCTCCTATACATACTACCCCCACCACTCCCTCCGCACTCCTCTCCTGTAAATACTACCCCCACCATCCCCTCTGCACTCCTCTCCTGTACATACTACTCCCACCATCCCCTCCTCACTCCTCTCCTATACATACTACCCCCACCATCCCCTCCGCACTCCTCCCCTATACATACTACCCCCACCATCCCCTCCGCACTCCTCTCCTATACATACTACCCCCACCACCCCCTCTGCACTCCTCTCCTATACATACTACCCCCACCACCCTCTCCGCACTCCTCTCCTGTACATACTACCCCCACCATCCCCCTCCTCTCCTATACATACTACCCCCACCATCCTCTCCGTACTCCTCTCCGCACTCCTCTCCTATAAATACTACCCCAACCATCCCCTCCGCACTCCTCTCCTGTACATACTACCCCCACCATCCCCTCCGCACACCTCTTCTATACATACTACCCCCACCATCCCCTCCGCATTCCTCTCCTATACATACTACCCCCACCATCCCCTCCGCACTCCTCTCCTATACATACTACCCCCACAATCCTCTCCGTACTCCTCTCTGCACTCCTCTCCTATACATACTACCCCTACCATCCATCCCTCCGCACTCCTCTCCTATACATACTACCCCCACCATACCCTCTGCACTCCTCTCATATACATACCGCCCCCACCATTCTCTCCGTACTCCCCTCCGCACTCCTCTCCTAAACATACTACCCCTACCATTCCCTCCACACTCCTCTCCTATACATACTACCCCTACCATCCATCCCTCCGCACTCCTCTCCTATACATACTACCCCCACCATACCCTCTGCACTCCTCTCATATACATACCGCCCCCACCATTCTCTCCGTACTCCCCTCCGCACTCCTCTCCTAAACATACTACCCCCACCATCCCCTCCGCACTCCTCTCCTATACATACTACCCCCACCATCCCCTCCGCACTCCTCTCCTGTACATACTACTCTCACCATCCCCTCCGCACTCCTCTCCTGTACATACTACCCCCACCATCCACTCCACACTCCTCTCCTGTACATACTACCCCCACCGTCCCCTCTGCACTCCTCTCCTGTACATACTACCCCCACCATACCCTCCTCACTCCTAGATATACGGGTGATTAGTGTGTACAGCATAGATATACGGCTGATTAGTGTGTACAGCATAGATATACGGGTGAGTAGTGTGTACAGCATAGATATACGGGTGAGTAATGTGTACAGTATAGATATACGGGTGATTAGTGTGTACAGCATAGATATACGGGTGATTAGTGTGTACAGCATAGATATACGGGTGAGTAGTGTGTACAGCATAGATATACGGGTGAGTAATGTGTACAGTATAGATATACGAGTGTTTAGTGTGTACAGCGTAGATATACGGCTGATTAGTGTGTACAGCATAGATATACGGGTGAGTAATGTGTACAGTATAGATACGGGTGAGTAGTGTGTACAGCATAGATATACGGGTGAGTAATGTGTACAGTATAGATACGGGTGAGTAGTGTGTACAGCATAGATATACGGGTGAGTAATGTGTACAGTATAGATATACGGGTGATTAGTGTGTACAGCATAGATATACGGGTGAGTAGTGTGTACAGTATAGATATACGGGTGAGTAATGTGTACAGTATAGATACGGGTGAGTAGTGTGTACAGTATAGATATACGGGTGAGTAGTGTGTACAGTATAGATATACGGGTGAGTTTATATATATGTATTGGTGAGTAGTGTGTATATATATATACACACTACTCAGTAGTGTGTTGGTAGCATGAGTAGTGTGTTGGTAGTATGTAGGTAGGTGTTCCTCCTCCTCAGTCCTGATCTCACTCTCTGGATGTTGATGACATTTCAGTTCACAGTCCAAGGCTGGCTGCACTTCCCGCGAGTGCCCGTTAGGTGGCGGTGTTGTGGCCGCGGTCTCCCCGATGATCTCACCGTATAGAAGAAGTTGATGGGTCGGTCGGTGAGCGGAGACGTGTGAGGAATGAGAGAGCGGAGCGGTGTCCGGCCTCTTCCCCCCTCACCCCCCGGGACATGAACCCGCACTGAGCGCCTCCTCCCCCCTCCATACACTCCCAGCCATGGACGGGCTGCTCGTTGTCTTCCTCATCTCCCTGGGAATGTTCCTGGGCTGCTTCCTCTTGGGGCTCATCCCGCTGGCTGTGCGACTGTCCGAGGTGAGGAGACCGGGGAGGGGGAGGGGGTCATACTGGTTACATTGTATTAGTGATGGTTCCCCCCCTGTGTGCCATGGGGGGGGGGGCACAGTCATATACTGGTTACATTGTGTCAGTTCTCCCCCTGTGTGTCAGTCATATACTTGTACATTGTATTAGTGATGGTTCTCCCCCCGTGTGCCGGAGAGGGTTCCGGGTTCTATGGGCTCCATAGGGGAATGTGTCTGGAAGGTTGGTACCTTAGAGGGGCTCTTTATGGGGGGGGGGGGGGGGGGTTGATGGGGTCAGTGACAGTGCTGGGGGGGGAGGTTGATGGGGTCAGTGACAGTGCTGGGGGGGTGTTGATGGGGTCAGTGACAGTGCTGGGGGGGGGGGTTGATGGGGTCAGTGACAGTGCTGGGGGGGGGTTGATGGGGTCAGTGACAGTGCTGGGGGGGGGGGTTGATGGGGTCAGTGACAGTGCTGGGGGGGGGGTTGATGGGGTCAGTGACAGTGCTGGGGGGGGGGGTTGATGGGGTCAGTGACAGTGCTGGGGGGGGGTTGATGGGGTCAGTGACAGTGCTGGGGGGGGGGGTTGATGGGGTCAGTGACAGTGCTGGGGGGGGGGGGGTTGATGGGGTCAGTGACAGTGCTGGGGGGGGGGTTGATGGGGTCAGTGACAGTGCTGGGGGGGGGAGGTTGATGGGGTCAGTGACAGTGCTGGGGGGGGAGGTTGATGGGGTCAGTGACAGTGCTGGGGGGGGGTTGATGGGGTCAGTGACAGTGCTGGGGGGGGGGTTGATGGGGTCAGTGACAGTGCTGGGGGGGGAGGTTGATGGGGTCAGTGACAGTGCTGGGGGGGGGGTTGATGGGGTCAGTGACAGTGCTGGGGGTGGAGGTTGATGGGGTCAGTGACAGTGCTGGAAGGGGGTTGATGGGGTCAGTGACAGTGCTGGGGGGGGGGGGTTGATGGGGTCAGTGACAGTGCTGGGGGGGGGGTTGATGGGGTCAGTGACAGTGCTGGGGGGGGGTTGATGGGGTCAGTGACAGTGCTGGGGGGGGAGGTTGATGGGGTCAGTGACAGTGCTGGGAGGGGGGTTGATGGGGTCAGTGACAGTGCTGGGGGGGGGTTGATGGGGTCAGTGACAGTGCTGGGAGGGGGGTTGATGGGGTCAGTGACAGTGCTGGGGGGGGGGGGTTGTGGGGTCAGTGACAGTGCTGGGGGGGGGTTGATGGGGTCAGTGACAGTGCTGGGGGGGGGTTGATGGGGTCAGTGACAGTGCTGGGGGGGAGGTTGATGGGGTCAGTGACAGTGCTGGGGGGAGGTTGATGGGGTCAGTGACAGTGCTGGGGAGGGGGGGTTGATGGGGGTCAGTGACAGTGCTGGGGGGGGGGGTTGATGGGGTCAGTGACAGTGCTGGGGGGGGAGGTTGATGGGGTCAGTGACAGTGCTGGGGGGGGAGGTTGATGGGGTCAGTGACAGTGCTGGGAGGGGGGTTGATGGGGTCAGTGACAGTGCTGGGAGGGGGGTTGATGGGGTCAGTGACAGTGCTGGGAGGGGGGTTGATGGGGTCAGTGACAGTGCTGGGAGGGGGGTTGATGGGGTCAGTGACAGTGCTGGGAGGGGGGTTGATGGGGTCAGTGACAGTGCTGGGGGGGGGGTCGATGGGGTCAGTGACAGTGCTGGGCGGGGGGTCGATGGGGTCAGTGACAGTGCTGGGAGGGGGGTCGATGGGGTCAGTGACAGTGCTGGGAGGGGGGTCGATGGGGTCAGTGACAGTGCTGGGAGGGGGGTCGATGGGGTCAGTGACAGTGCTGGGAGGGGGGTTGATGGGGTCAGTGACAGTGCTGGGAGGGGGGTTGATGGGGTCAGTGACAGTGCTGGGAGGGGGGTTGATGGGGTCAGTGACAGTGCTGGGAGGGGGGTTGATGAGGTCAGTGACAGTGCTGGGAGGGGGTTGATGGGGTCAGTGACAGTGCTGGGGAGGGGGGTTGATGGGGTCAGGGACAGTGCTGGGAGGGGGGTTGATGGGGTCAGTGACAGTGCTGGGGGGGGGAGGGGTTGATGGGGTCAGTGACAGTGCTGGGGGGGGGGGTTGATGGGGTCAGTGACAGTGCTGGGGGGGGAGGCTGATGGGGTCAGTGACAGTGCTGGGGGGGGGGGGGTTGATGGGGTCAGTGACAGTGCTGGGGGGGGAGGGGTTGATGGGGTCAGTGACAGTGCTGGGGGGGGGAGGGGTTGATGGGGTCAGTGACAGTGCTGGGGGGTTGATGGGGTCAGTGACAGTGCTGGGGGGGGGGGGGGTTGATGGGGTCAGTGACAGTGCTGGGGGGGGAGGTTGATGGGGTCAGTGACAGTGCTGGGGGGGGGTTGATGGGGGTCAGTGACAGTGCTGGGGGGGGTTGATGGGGTCAGTGACAGTGCTGGGGGGGGTTGATGGGGTCAGTGACAGTGCTGGGAGGGGGGTTGATGGGGTCAGTGACAGTGCTGGGAGGGGGGTTGATGGTTCAGTGGCAGTGCTGGGAGGGGGGTTGATGGGGTCAGTGACAGTGCTGGGGGGGGGGGGTTGATGGGGTCAGTGACAGTGCTGGGGGGGGGGGTTGATGGGGTCAGTGACAGTGCTGGGAGGGGGGTTGATGGGGTCAGTGACAGTGCTGGGGGGGGGGGGTTGATGGGGTCAGTGACAGTGCTGGGGGGGGGGGGGTTGATGGGGTCAGTGACAGTGCTGGGAGTGGGGTTGATGGGGTCAGTGACAGTGCTGGGAGGGGTGGTTGATGGGGTCAGTGACAGTGCTGGGAGGGGGGTTGATGGGGTCAGTGACAGTGTTGGGGGGGGGGGTTGATGGGGTCAGTGACAGTGCTGGGAGGGGGGTGTTGATGGGGTCAGTGACAGTGCTGGGAGGGGGGTTGATGGGGTCAGTGACAGTGCTGGGGGAGGTTGATGGGGTCAGTGACAGTGCTGGGGGGGGGTTGATGGGGTCAGTGACAGTGCTGGGGGGGGAGGTTGATGGGGTCAGTGACAGTGCTGGGGGGGGGTTGATGGGGTCAGTGACAGTGCTGGGAGGGGGGTTGATGGGGTCAGTGACAGTGCTGGGAGGGGGGTTGATGGGTCAGTGACAGTGCTGGGAGGGGGGTTGATGGGGTCAGTGACAGTGCTGGGAGGGGGTTGATGGGGTCAGTGACAGTGCTGGGGGGGGTTGATGGGGTAAGTGACAGTGCTGGGAGGGGTTTGATGGGGTCAGTGACAGTGCTGGGAGGGGGTTGATGGGGTCAGTGACAGTGCTGGGGGAGGTTGATGGGGTCAGTGACAGTGCTGGGGGGGGGGGTTGATGGGGTCAGTGACAGTGCTGGGAGGGGGGTTGATGGGGTCAGTGACAGTGCTGGGAGGGGGGTTGATGGGGTCAGTGACAGTGCTGGGGGGGGGTTGATGGGGTCAGTGACAGTGCTGGGGGGGAGGTTGATGGGGTCAGTGACAGTGCTGGGGGGGGAGGGGTTGATGGGGTTAGTGACAGTGCTGGGGGGGGGAGGGGTTGATGGGGTCAGTGACAGTGCTGGGGGGGGGGGTTGTTGGGGTCAGTGACAGTGCTGGGGGGGGGGGTTGTTGGGGTCAGTGACAGTGCTGGGGGGGGGGAGGTTGATGGGGTCAGTGACAGTGCTGGGGGGGGAGGTTGATGGGGTCAGTGACAGTGCTGGGGGGGGAGGTTGATGGGGTCAGTGACAGTGCTGGGGGGGGAGGTTGATGGGGTCAGTGACAGTGCTGGGGGGGGGTTGATGGGGTCAGTGACAGTGCTGGGGGGGGGTTGATGGGGTCAGTGACAGTGCTGGGGGGGAGGTTGATGGGGTCAGTGACAGTGCTGGGGGGAGGTTGATGGGGTCAGTGACAGTGCTGGGGGGGGGGTTGATGGGGTCAGTGACAGTGCTGGGGGGGGAGGTTGATGGGATCAGTGACAGTGCTGGGGGGGGTTGATGGGGTCAGTGACAGTGCTGGGGGGGGGTTGATGGGGTCAGTGACAGTGCTGGGGGGGGAGGTTGATGGGGTCAGTGACAGTGCTGGGGGGGGAGGTTGATGGGGTCAGTGACAGTGCTGGGGGGGGAGGTTGATGGGGTCAGTGACAGTGCTGGGGGGGAGGTTGATGGGGTCAGTGACAGTGCTGGGGAGGGAGGTTGATGGGGTCAGTGACAGTGCTGGGGGGGGAGGTTGATGGGGTCAGTGACAGTGCTGGGGGGGGAGGTTGATGGGGTCAGTGACAGTGCTGGGGGGGGGGGGTTGATGGGGTCAGTGACAGTGCTGGGGGGGGGGTTGATGGGGTCAGTGACAGTGCTGGGGGGGGGGTTGATGGGGTCAGTGACAGTGCTGGGGGGGGGGTTGATGGGGTCAGTGACAGTGCTGGGGGGGGAGGTTGATGGGATCAGTGACAGTGCGGGGGGGGGGGGGGGTTGATGGGGTCAGTGACAGTGCTGGGGGGGGAGGTTGATGGGGTCAGTGACAGTGATGGGGAGGGAGGTTGATGGGGTCAGTGACAGTGCTGGGGGGGGAGGTTGATGGGGTCAGTGACAGTGCTGGGGGGGAGGTTGATGGGGTCAGTGACAGTGCTGGGGGGGGGGTTGATGGGGTCAGTGACAGTGCTGGGGGGGGGGTTGATGGGGTCAGTGACAGTGCTGGGGGGGGGTTGATGGGGTCAGTGACAGTGCTGGGGGGGGAGGTTGATGGGGTCAGTGACAGTGCTGGGGGGAGGTTGATGGGGTCAGTGACAGTGCTGGGGGGGGTTGATGGGGTCAGTGACAGTGCTGGGGGGGGAGGTTGATGGGGTCAGTGACAGTGCTGGGAGGGGGGTCGATGGGGTCAGTGACAGTGCTGGGAGGGGGGTCGATGGGGTCAGTGACAGTGCTGGGAGGGGGGTTGATGGGGTCAGTGACAGTGCTGGGAGGGGGGTTGATGGGGTCAGTGGCAGTTGTGGTGAAGGGAATTGGGTTCAGTGGCAGTGCTGGGATGAGATGGGATCAGTCATCAGTGGCACTCACTTGTCAGCTCGGCTCCCTCTCCTTGTCTCTCTGGCTCCCTCCCTGTGTCTGCAGTGACACCTATTTCAAAATGGCGAGATGGGGTCTGCTAACACAGTGGAGCCCTCATCCAGATCCCCCCCCCCCCCTTCACAGGTCATCTGACCTCTAGTTTCCGACTGCCCCCCTTCCCCTCTCGATGGCCATGCTCAATCTGCCTGCAGCTGTGAACTCAATGGGTGGCTGGGTGAGCGGGGCCATGCGGCAGTGACTTGAGTGTACTATGTTCAGGCAAGGGGGCACCCCCACAGTGGCGGAACACCAGGGCCGGGCTTGCGACCCTGGTAGTTCAGCCATTGGTGTGGGCTCAAGGGGCAGCTGCTTTGGGCCCCACAACAATGACTGGGTCGGAGGCAGCTGCCCCTTTTGCCCTATGTTAGAGGCCCCTGGGTCAATGTATTAGAGTGACAGCGGGCTGGGGGTATAGTGTCAGATGTATATATCCAGCTTAATCCAAGTGTGGATTTCACAAGAATAGGCAATGATCCTGGACATGTGACACATATCATTAGCAGTGACTTTTATTCACACCAGTCATGACCAATATTTTGTTCTGCTTTAAAAAGAGTGCTGCAGTATTTTAAAGTGGAAATAAATTTAAAAAATTGCTGATAGGCAGGATTCTTACTTATGACACAAGAGACTCTATTTGTCTCTTTTGCCATAACTGCTTTTCTCCGCCAGCCAGCATTTGTGTGTAGTGAGCCAGACAGGCACAGCTCAGCATACAATTACATCCCAGCTCTGTGCCATGACAATGTGCCTCTTGTGAGTGGCATCATTGTGGCCCAAGCAATCAAGCAGAGTCAGAACCTAGAATGAAGACCAAGAGAAGATGGAAGCGCCCATGACCCAAAGTGCTGGAGGGGTTACATGCCAGGTAAGTATTCAATAATGCGCTAAAGTCTGAACATACTATCACATTATGTGGGGGAGGGGCTTTTAAAAAAAATTGTGGGAAATGCTTGTTTTAATGTATATACTGTATATGTTTGTACAAACGAAGATTGTCCCACTACCAGTAAACTATTTTTTCTCTATATAAATCCACACGGTACAAACTATCAACAAGTTGGAGAGAAATTCTAATATGCATGCATGGTGCTGATGTCTCATGTCAGCCAGGGAATTAGTATTTTCAGAAGAAGAGATCAGCATCTATCTTCCTTCAGTTCAGATTTCCTTTAAAGCTGCGCTCCAGGTATGGTTTGTATTACAAAGTTACATTGGTCCTCCTTGAACCACTGTAAGTACGTGTGTGCCCTATCTGTGGGAGTGCTGTGGAATCACTGTAGGTACGTGTGTGCCCTATCTGTGGGAGTGCTGTGGAATCACTGTAGGTACGTGTGTGCCCTATCTGTGGGAGTGCTGTGGAATCACTGTAAGTACGTGTGTGCCCTATCTGTGGGACTGCTGTGGAATCACTGTAAGTACGTGTGTGCTAGGGGTGCAAAGGATCGTCATCGATCCGTAATCCGATCCGTGGACGTTGATCTGATCCGCGGAGGTTGATCCGTACGGGACACCTCTGTGGCCTCGACCATAGGAAAGGCCGCGGCTTTGGCCTAGCTCCGGAGCGGCGGCCATCTTGGTACACCCGGTGGCCGTTTAGCACGTCGAATGACGGAGCGATCACTTGTAACAAACCGGCGTCATGTCATGACGCCGGTTCCTCTCTCTCTCCCCTCTGTGTACTGATCTGTACAGTGGAGGGGAGAGATCGGATGGCAGCAGTGCCAATACTCTGCAATGCCCTGCCAATACTCTGCAATGCCCTGCCAATACTCTGCAATGCCCTGCTGCAATACCCTGCTGCAATGCCCTGCTGCAATGCCCTGCCAATACCCTGCCAATGCCCTGCCAATACTCGGCCAATAGGGAGATTGTGGATATTACTGTGGGGGAGATTTTTTTTTTTTTTGTTGATCCGAAAATGATCCGAACCGTGACTCCTGATCCGAGGAACGATCCGAACCGTGAGTTTTTTGATCCGTTGCACCCCTAGTGTGTGCCCTATCTGTGGGACTGCTGTGGAATCACTGTAAGTACGTGTGTTCCCTATCTGTGGGACTGCTGTGGAATCTCTGTAGTGATCATCACTGTCTCGAGCCTCTGCCCTGCATCATAGGGCTCACTGGGCACAGGCGCCATTCACAGAACGCCTTGTATTTTTTCCAGTGAATGTAAGGCGTTCTCTGAAAGGTCAAGGTGGACATTGTGACGTCACGATTCCACCTTGTCCAATCAGAGAATGCCTTACATTCGGTGAGGAAAATACAAGGCGTTCTGTCCTCAATCTATCCATTATTATATATGTGCTCCAACTGTGGAGGCTCTCAAAATGTATAGTTAGGACTGCAGACAATACTGGGGTGCCTTGTCACTGCCGCTATAGCTTACACATATATTTGCAAATGTTTGCAAACTAAATCCCTGTTTTTAACGTGAACTGATAGACAGGACAATTCGGTTTGTTGCAGGCTGGTCGGTAAGTTGAGCAGGAAATATTTCTTTGTTTTTGTTTGACATGCGTCCTTCTTACATGTGTTTTATTTGCTTTCAAGGCCAGTTAAAGGTTGGGGCAGTTGCCGTTTGTTTGTTCTGTTCACCCCCTGTAGTTACTATGCAGCAGGTCAGCCGCACGGGACCCAGAATACAGCGACAATCACTCCACAGTCCCACAGGTATGGCACATGTATACCTATATTGGTTCAAGCTGGACAAATATAACTATGTCATCAAATCCATACCTGGAGTTCCGCTTTAAGAAGTTTTTTAAAGGAACCAGTTGCGTTCAAATTGGGCTTGACAGTTTGAAAGGTGACTGGAGTAGAAGCAGACAGTAGAGGAAACAGGCCCACCCAACCCACATATAAGGCCCGCTGTGGTTACAGATTGCAAACAGCAGCTCACTCATCACTTGTACCTGTAGCCTGGAATTGTGGTTTCTACATTAAACAGTCTTTCCATGTTAAAAACTATTAAATGTTTGTGGAGTTCATGAACCTGTAAATAAGCTCTAACCAAACGATAAGGATCTGTAGTCTGAGTCACGTGACCGGTATTTTCAAATCTCATTGGACTCGGCTACAAATATCCGTCTTTTTTTTTTTTTTTTTGAACGTAAGGATCTTTATTTTGACACGTTATCTTTGTGAATTGAACATTATAGTGTGTGTTTGTATACAAGATTATTGTTGGCAGATTCAGTATCTACAAAAATGTAAACGATTGTCTACTTCTTTACACCACCTTGTCACTTTAAACTGGCAAATTCACACTTGTATGCTTGTGCTGCAAAGATCACCAGTGTGTGTGTGTGTGATGATTATATACAATATAACAGAATGTGATTGTATAGTGTGTAAAAAAGAAAAAAAAATATTCAATGACATCATCTTCCATAATGGGTGGAAAATGTCACATCATACAAGACCATGAAACAGGTACCTTTCTAATAGAAGGACCTTTCACTTCAACAAACTTTTCTGTGTTCTCTAATTGCAGGATGCAAACTGACTGAATTGTTTAGGTGATCACATTACATGGATTTGGTTAATCTTAATGAGTGTGTAATTTATATGGCCAGCATAATAATTAGAAGCAAAAATCTTGATTTAAATGTATTTAAAGCTGAGCTCCAGGTTTTAGTGCAGTTTATCCAGTTAGTTTGTTCCAAACTCATCCTAAGAAACTATTTACTAACAAATATTTAGCCTTCAGCATCAGCTACATACAGTATACAGCGCTGCATTCCATAGCATCAATACAAAGCTTCCTCTGATTGGCTGAGGTGGACGGTTGATGTCACAATCTTACCATAGCCAGTCAGAGGAAGCTTTGTATTCATTCATAGAATACAAAGCTTCCTGTGAATGGCTGAGCAGGCCTCAGGCTGACCCCATGTAGTTCTGTGAGAGGGAAAGGAAGTTCCATCCCACTGCCAGAACACCGCTCTGTATACTGTATATAGCAGAGGATAAGCAGAGGATACATACAATTTATACAGCACTTACAGCTGCTGCATTGTTGGTGAAATGGTTCGTTTGGACCAGCTTGGGCCAAACAAACTACTTAAAGTTCACTAAAACCTGGAGACCAGCTTCAATAGTTCAACTATCAGATAAATTATTTACATTTTTATACACTATATAAAATGAATTAAAAATGGGGGGGGGGGGAGTAAAAACAAAAGAGCATTTGTTAGGATATAGATAGATAGTAGAGCTGCACGATTCTGACTAAAATGAGAATCACATTTTTTTTGCTTAGAATAAAGATTACAATTTTCTCACGATTCTTGCGGCGTAACATCATCTTTTACATTATACAAAAAAATTGGGCTAACTTTACAGTTTCATTTTTTTTTTCTATTCATTAGTGTATTTTTTCCCAAAAAATTGCATTTGAAAGACTACTGAGCAAATATTGTGTGACATAAAATATTACAACAACCACCAGTTTATTCTCTAGGGTCTCTGCTAAAAAATATATAATGTTTGGGGGTTCGAAGTACTGTAACTTTCTAGCAAACGATACAGATTTAAACTTGTATGTAACAATTGTCAGGAAAAGGTTTAGTCTTTAAGTTGTTAAACTGACCTCATTTACAGAACGAAGTTCATCTCTTTGATCTAAAAGAACCAAAGGTTACATTGTTTAGACCCCTTTCACACTGAGGTGCTTTTCAGGTATTTTAGCTCTAAAAATGGCACCTGAAAAGCGCCTTTCATGCCTCCCTGGGGTGCGCTTGCGGGACAGGGGGAAAATAGTCCATCAAGCAGCATCTTTGGGGCGGTTTGGGAGCCCTGTATACACCTCTCCTAAAATGCCCTGGCCATTGAAATGAATGGGCAACGCTTTGGCAGCGCTGCAACACGGGCGCTTTTATCCCTTTTTTTTGGCCGCTAGCAGGGTTTTAAAGCGCCCTGCTAGCTTTCGAAAAGCGCTGCTAAAATGGCACTAAAATTTGCGGCGCGGCCCCAGGGGTGTTATCTCAGTGCTGAGGAATGTTGTGATAAACTTCACAGGCTGCCTGTGTGGTGTGTTTTTTTTTTTTTTTTTTTTTTTTTTTTTTTTTATTTGACAGCTGTTAGTTGTGATCAGAGAATGGCTTCTTCACTGAATCGGGGAAATGCTGTATTAAGATCATGAGGGGGGGTTGAATCGAGATTGCAATTATTTTTAAAATTTTTTTTTTTTAAGATTATTTGTGCAGCTCTAATAGAGATGTATATTAAAGGGGACAGGTATTTTGCAGCGGTAAATCACTCGCAGAACAGGGTTACCCAGGAACAGTCCAATCAGGATTGTCCTGCCCTTTTATTCAGCAGGCCAGCACACAATACATAGTTCTGTGCAGGAGGGCTCTGTACAGTAAAGCCAGCTATAATATGTGTGTGTGTGTATTTTGAGCCAGTTTAGCAGGGGCTGGCCGCATTTCGATCCATGTATGGGCTTCCAGGTTGTACACAAGTTCACCTATTGTGTTCTGCCGGCAAGGAAGGACTAAAAATAAGGTCTCCCTACCAGATAAGAGTTGCCCCTAGGAATGGGGGCTTTTTCCCACCAAAAGGTTTACAAAACGCCTGGTCTCCAGGACCCAACAATGTCTCCCCCCCTCCATATCAGTTATAAAACACACACACACACACTATATTGTACAGTGGCACATAATTGTGAAGTGGAAAGAAAATTATAAATGGCTCTCAACATTTTTTTTACAAATAAATATGTGAAGTGCATTTGTATGGTGCCCCCCTGATCAATACTTTGTAGAACCACCTTTCACTGCAATTACAGCTGCAAGTCTTTTTGGGGATGTCTCTACCTGCTTTGCACATCTAGAGTGACATTTTTGCCCATTCTTCTTTGCAAAATATCTCAAGCTCTGTCAGATTGGATGGAGAGCGTCTGTGAACAGCAATTTTCAAGTCTTGCCACAGATTCTCAATTGGATTCAGATCTGGACTTTGACTGGGCCGCTCTAGCACATGAATATGATTTGATATAAACCATTTCATTGTAGCTCTGGCTGTATGTTTAGGGTTGTTATCCTGCGGGAAGGTGAACCTCCGCCCCAATCTCTAGTCTTTTGCAGACTCCCTGACCAGCTTCCCTGTCCCTGCTGAAGAAAAGCATCCCCAGAACTTGATGCTGCCACCACCATGTTTCACGGTGGGGATGGTGTGTTCAAGGTGATGTGCAATGTTAAATTTTCATCAACACATAGCGTTTTGCTTTTATGCCAGAACGTTTAATTTAGCTCTCATCTGACCAGAGAACCTTCTTCCACCTGTTTTGCTGTGTCCCCCACATGCCTTCTCGCAAGCTGCAAACAGGATTTCTTATGGCTTTCTTTCAACAATGGCTTTCTTCTTGCCACTCTTCCATAAAGGACAGATTTGTGGAGTGCACGACTAATAGTTGCTCTGTGGACAGATTCTCCCACCTGAGCTGTGGATCTCTGCAGCTCCTCCAGAGTTACCATGGGCCTCTTTGCTGCGTCACTAATTAATGCTCTCCTTGCCCGGCCTGTCGGTTTAGGCGGACGGCCATGTCTTGGTAGGTTTGCAGTTGTGCCATACTCTTTCCATTTTCGGATGATGGATTGAACAGTTCTCCGTGAGATGTTCAAAGCTTGGGATATATTTTATTACCTAACCTTGCTTTAAACTTCTCCACAACTTTATCCCTGACCTGTCTGGTGTGTTCCTTGGCCTTCATGATGCTGTTTGTTCACTAAGGTTCTCTAACAAACCTCTGAGGGTTTCACAGAACAGCTGTATTTATACTGAGATTAAATTACAAATGTATGCCACACTTTTTTCAGATATTTATTTGTAAAAAATGTTGAAAAACATTTATAATTTTCCTTTCACTTCACAATTATGTGCCAGTTTGTTGGTCTATCACATTAAATCCCAATAAAATACATTTATGTTTTTGGTTGTAACATGACAAAATGTGGAACATTTCGAAGGGGTATGAATACTTTACTTTTCCAAGGCACTGGTAAAAAAATGGTAATGGTAAAAAAAAAAAGCTCATATCATTTTTATTTTATTTTTTATGTTCTTCATTTATGGTTTTTCCAAACAGACAGGAACACAGGAATGACAATGCAGATACAGCCAACAGAATTACAAATCCCTCTGCTAATGTAGGATAACAGTATAATAGACAATAGAGCAATATTTGGCCTTGCCTGGTATATGCAGAAGATATCTGACCTACATCCCATCTGAACCTGTAAAATCGTACAAAACACGACCAAAAAACTTGTGGTTTCCCCAAATCCTGGGGCCATGTAAAATAGTTTCAAGAAAGAAGAAATAGGTGGAAAAGAGGAATTAAAACAAATAAAAAATCAAAATTGTTCCAAAACATAAAGTTTCAATCTGGATTTTGTTCCAACTGAATATACTCTTTATTTCCCTTTTAAAGTATTCATATTAACAATAAACAAGAGAGACGGCAGACATCAAGGCAGGAGTGAGCCTTGAGTTGTCTCAACACACAATCCCATAATCCTTTGTTGTCATCACGGATTGGTGCTGTGCTGGCATGGAACACGTGTGATTACTGACACTTCTCTCCTATCCGGATTCCTGTGGGTCTGTATACAGTGCACAGCAAAGCTAGGCCACCGTCCAGCCCAGAGACCTTGCACTCTACTCGAGTCCTCGCCTTACAGTGGGTAATGTCTGAGGGGAAAGAGGAATAGGAGGTTCTTGGAAACATATGTCCGGAGAAATTCTTTCCATCTCTCACGTTCAACAGGAAGAAATAGATTTTGCCTATTTCTGGAGTGAAAACGCTAAATTGGGACATGCCTGGGAACTGTACAGTTAGCAATGCCTGACCCATTGGCTACGACTGTGAGTGTTTTGAGTTTTCATGAATGGGAAGACTCCCTGAGGCTTAAAATGGAAAAATAATGGCCTATGACTTTTTTTTTTTTTAAAGCTGAGATCCAGTCCAAAAAAAAACAATTGCAGTGCAAGGGTTAAATGCTTGTTAGTCTGGGGGGGGGGTACAGGAGTAAGGAGTAATACCTTAAGTGGGCTTTCTCCATCCATGCAACTGTTCCAGCTCTGTCGCCTCCCTAAGGTGCTCTCAGCCACGGTTACATGCTCGCTCCCTCAAACACAGCTTGTTAAAATCCCTGCAATGTAAATAGATCACCCAGAGGGGAATGTTGTGTTTTTTTGTTTTTGTTTTTATACATAAGCAAAGTTCCTCATTAACGATTTGCATTTGTTTTTGCACCAGAAACACAATTTTAGGGCTTGTTCACACCGGAACACCGTACAGGAAACCTACATTCCATGCATATTTCCAGCACCGTGTGCAATCTGCTGCGGTTGTCAATCTAATCCTAACAACACCCCAAACACCGATTTCAAATGCAATGCGAGTGTCCTTAGTACAGTGACAGTGTATAATATTAGCACTGATCACTGTATTAGTGTCACTGGTCATGTCAGTGGCGGTTAGTCAGTTAATTTTAGATTGGTCACCACACTATCGCAGTCCCATTAAAAGTCAATCACCGCCATTGGTAGTATAAAAAACCATCAATACAAAATTTTAGTACATATACCAGAGGCCTAACTGCAACTTTCAGGGCCCCGGTGCAAGAAACCATGAAGGGCCCCCCAACCAGGGACCCACAGGGGCTGGGGCAGCAGGACAGGGATAGGGAGGTGAAGGGAGTGGCATGTGGAGGAACCGATGCCCTCCATTTCCCTTCTGCAGTTGCTGAATGTCTGCGGGAGGGAGAGCAGGAGAGATGGACATTCAGCGGCTACATGGAGGGATCGGTTCCTCTGCATGCCACCGCCCTCCTATCCAGGTGTACAGGGGGGCCACACAGGCCCCCTGGAGCATGATGCCGGGTCACAATGGCGACCTCTGTATGTACGCCTCTAATAATACCATAGTTTGCAGACGCTATAACTTTCACACAAACCAATATACACTTATTGGGATTTTTTTTTTATGAAGGACATGTAGCAAAATACATTTTGGCCAACATTTTATGGAGAAATTTGATTTTTTTTTTTTTTTATTTATTTATTTTTTTTTTATTAGATGTTTTGTAGTAGAAAATAAAATTACTTTTTCCACAATTTTTAATTCAATCTGATTTTATTGAAAAAGAAAGATCATACAAGAAAAAGTACTTCACATAGACATCATTAGTAGTAGTAGTGTTGATAACAATAGGTCCAATGTATTCGCAGGATACATATTGTAGCACGTTATGTGTGCAGATCACAAGGAAAAAACATTGTTTAATTAGCATAATGAAATATAACAAGGATAATCCGAGAGCCCTCACTATATACTGGAGGAGATTACAAGTAAACTTTGTGTGTGTTTACAATCAACTTATTCCAGGAATCTGTTATGTTGTATAGGATTAGCTTGTGCGGGCCGTATTCTGCATCTAAATTTTAAGGAATACATTGCTATGCAAAGGAGAAGGGTTTGGGGGAAAGTAGAGAAACAGAAAGGTTAGGAACAGGAGTCGCTCCAGCATGGTCACGGGGCGGTACCGTCCAGGTTGCCCTCTGCCCAGGGGATGAAGTCCGATGAGTATCGGAACATGGACCACGAAGTCCATGTAAGAGAGAACTGGTTGTCTTTATTAGATTCCTCAGCCAACAGGCGTTCAAGGTCCTTGATGCGGTCCACCTCAATAGCCCACTCCCCCAGGGAAGGTACAGTTCTTGACTTCCAATATCTTGGGATCACCATTCTAGCAGCAGCCAGGAAATGGCGTAATACATCTTTTTTAATGGATTTGAGTGAGCCCGGGAGTATGGACAAGAGAGCTATCTCGGGTGAAGGAGAGAGAGCCGTTGCCATCAGCCTGCAGTATAGTAGGAAGATCTGTTGCCAGAATTTTTGTATGGGTGGGCATTCCCACCAAATGTGGAGCATGGTGCCCCTGGAGTTTAAACATCGCCAGCAAGTATCTGGATTTGTCAAGTTGAAGCGATGTACTGTCGAAGGGCATCTATACCACCTCGTTACCAGTTTAAACCCCTTTTCTTGAGTTTTAGTGGCTAGGGAGAGCTTGTGTGTTAGAATAAAGCATTTTTGCCAGTCAATGGGGGAGATGGAGTGTTGGAGATCTTTTTCCCAAGCCTTCGTGTAGGGTGGGAGATCAGGGTGAAGAGCATTCAACAAAAGGGAATAAAGCTGTGATACCACGTGTGTTGGAGGATCGTTTTGGAGGAGCATATCCTCGAATCCTGTACTTTTTCCACAATTTTTGGTCTTTTTTCGTTTTATATCACAAAAAAAAAAAAAAAAAAAAAATTAAAACCCAGTGGTGATCAAATGCCACTAAAAAAAAAAAAAAATTTAATATATATGGTATATGTGTGTGTGTGTGTTACATAACTGCACAATTGCCAGTTAAAGTAGCGCATTGCTAAATGGCAAAAACTCGAATACACAGTAAACTGAAGTTGGGTAGAAAAGATCTATAGCCTGCTGTGTTGATGCAGATCTGTACTTTTGCTCGTATTAGGCAAAATAACCGGTATGTCTTACAGAATGGACTTTACCTCTTTCCTGACCATAGGCCATCGATCAGTATCAGTATGTGTTGATGAACTTGACTATAAATTCTACACCTATTGAAGTAACATATACACTGTGATTTAAGGACATGGCAGGATTTTTTTTATTTTTTTGGTACACGGTTTTAGATACCCTGCTCCGATCCTAGTTACAGTATAAACACAGCCATGCGATCATGATTTACTATAATATAAATGTAGCGCAAAAACAAAACCCAAAATGTGAACAAATAATGCAGTGGCCAGTGGGTACTGCCCACTGGGACATAAAAGGCAGAAGACCAAAGTGATGAATAAAGTTCAATAGCTCATGTATATTATAAATTAAGACATGAGTATCATTAGGTGAAACAATGAAGTCCCATAGTGTAAGAAGTAAAATATAAATCCAGTGTGAATGGGAGATCTTCTGATCTATGATTCATCAGCATCGAAATCTTGAGTTGGAAATCAAGATCTCAATCTCCCACCCATGGAGCTACCAGGTTGGCAGGATCCCATCCCTAAGTTTTCGTGTCCCATGAATCCTGTATGGCGAAAAACCCCCTCAAAGAAGAGGCGTACCTCAATTCCTGGATCTGCACAAAAACAAGGTTAAGATGCTCATCTATTTCTCTATGCCTGCGCTACCAATGTAGTCGCTTAATCTTACGTTAGTTGTACTGTCATGGTCAGATCACTGATGCTTCTTTTCCTTTGGCTCTAATTATGCTTGAATATCGCTGACCTGTTACCATTTTGTATGCTGTTTTATGCATTCTACTTCTGGTATTTTCTTTCTTTTTTGCCAGTTTGACTTAACTGCAGGTTTTTTTTTCGCAGGATTTATACAGTTTAAGGTGTTCTTGTTCTTTTAACCTTTCTATTTTGTTGGAGCTAACCTCCTAAAGTTATAAGTTTTTTTTCTCTCACAGGCCGAATGCTGACGGGATGTGTTGTCTTTACACCCCCTATACACTGTATTCCCACGCCCAGCCCTCCTCTTGGGGTTGGTGAGCGCGAGCTGCCTACAAGGTGATCTATTCGGTCACTATTTGGAGATGTGGATGGTCTCTCTCTCTCTCCCCACTGGGACCACTGCAGATCTCTGCGCGATATTCATGTGTTTCCCACAAGATCGTTAATACGTACATTTGTACGCTGTGAATGTGTATTTTTTTCTCTTTCCTCCTCCCTGTTCTTCCAAATTGTTCTCACCTACTCCTCCCCCTCTTTCCCACCTCCCGGTTGGTATGCATGGAAGTGTAAGCTAAAGGGTCTCATTCCGCTATCACAATGGCTACGTTAACAATTACTTCATATAATGTTAGGGGGCTCAATGTCGCTGCTAAACGACACCAAGTTTTACAGGAACTAAAGCAATCCGCATGCTCTATTGCCTTTCTTCAAGAAACGCACTTAACCCACTCAACATCTGTTAAATTGGCTTCACCCCTCTTTCCACAGTGGTACTACAGTCTCTCAGACACCAATAAAGCCAAGGCAGTGGCCATTGGGTTTAGCGGCAGTGTGTCTTTTTGCTTATCCAATATGCTAGCGGACGATCATGGTCGCTTTCTCTTCCTCAGGGGCTTCATAGGCAACACCCAGTGCACTTTTGCAAATGTTTATTGTCCCAACCATAATCAGCCTACCTTTCTCTCCCATACCCTCACTAAATTGTCACATTTTGCCAGAGGAATTATTATCCTCGCAGGTGACATAAATATGCCTCTTGATCCAATACTAGATACGTCTCAAGGCCGATCTAACATATCTTTTAAACGCCTGACATTTATCAAAAAACGGCTCCTAGACCTTCAATTAATAGACGTTTGGCGCTTACTTCACCCTAAAGAGAAGGATTTCTCACATTTCTCAACAACACATCATTCCTACTCTAGGATAGACAATATATTTTTAGACCACTTTCAACTCGCTCTTCTACAGTCCTCTCACATAGGCACTGCAACCATCTCAGACCATGCACCTGTTTCAATGCGTTTGACCATGCCCACTTTACCACGTCGTACTAATAATTGGAAACTTAATGATTCTCTCCTCTCTAACCAAACTGAGGTTTCCATGCTGTCCTCACATCTGACCTAATACTTTAAAGAGAATGTCTCTTCTGAGACCCCCCCCCACTTGTGTGGAAGGCTCATAAGGCGACCATCAGAGGACATCTCATAGAACTAGGGGCAAGGAAAAAAAGAGAGCATGGTCAACAAATTGAACAGGTTTTGCAACAAATAGCTGACCTTGACAAGCAACACAAACTCTCTCTTCATAATGCGCACCTTAAGGCTCTTACACTCAAACGAGAGGAACTAAAGACCCTTCTTGACTTAGACACTAAAAGGAGATTTCAGCGCCTGTCACAGAAATTCTATGAGTGGGGGGATAAACCAAGCAAGCAACTTGCCAGATCCCTAAAAGATAAGCAGACAAAGTCATTTATTCCCAAAATTAAACTCTCAACAGGTGAACTTGCACATGCAACCCCAAACATCGCCAAGGCTTTTAGAGAATTTTATGTGGAACTGTACAATGTTAAGAACGATCTATCCTCTCTCTCTCAGAAGGAGAGGAGGAGTCATATGCTCCCTTACCTGAAAGAAGCTAACTTGCTTAGAATCTCTAATTCAGTTCTTGAGGAATTGGAAGCGGATTTCTCAGTCGAGGAATTCCAAGCTGCCTTAAAATCTTCCCCTTCGGGTATAGCCCCTGGACCTAATGGGTTCACTATTTTATATTATAAAACATTTAGTGACATCCTACTCCCTCGCCTCAGTGCCTATGCGAATTCAATATCTCATTCTTCAGGTTTATGCCCAGAGTCCCTCTCAGCCCACATTACTGTCATTCCCAAACCCGATAAAGATCCCGCCCTCTGTAGCAGTTCTAGACCAATCTCTTTAACTACTCCCCCTATTACCTAGCTGGATCTTGGCAGATCAATCAGGTTTCATACCCCATAGAGAAGCTAAAGATAATTCCTTGAGGGCAATTTCCCTAATCCAATACGTGCGGAGGTGCGCCCAGCCCACCCTACTGCTTTCTACTGATGCTGAAAAAGCGTTTGATAGGGTGGACTGGGACTACCTCAAAACGACTCTGCGACACATTGGACTGGGGCCTAAGATGCATCGCTGTATTTCCTCTCTATATTCCAATCCTACAGCACAAATTCGTATCAATGGGGTGCTGGGTGATTTTTTCACTCTGCACAATGGTACCAGGCAAGGTTGACCCCTATCCCCTATCCTTTTTGCTATCACCCTAGAACCCTTTTTTCCACAATCAGACATAACACCAATATACACGGCATACACGTAGGTAATAGAACCCACAAATACGCAGCCTATGCGGACGACATACTTTTTTTTATACAGCAACCACGTATCCCATTCCCTAATCTAATGTCTGCTTTCTCCACCTTTCAAACGATATCCAACTTTAAAATAAATCTTTCCAAATCTGAAATCCTAAATATTAATCTCCCCAGATTGGAAGTGATTTCTGTGAAACCCCTCTTTCCCTTTAGGTGGGAACAAAAACATATGAAATATCTAGGCATCTATCTCACCCCTAATATCCATTCTCTTTTTAAACATAATTATATCCCCCTACTTAATAGTGTTAGAGAAGATTTGCGTAAATGGGCTAGCCTATCATTTTCTTGGCTAGGGAAAGTAAGCGTTATTTAAATGAACATATTGCCTCGCATCCTCTTTATTTTTCAGATGATTCCACTGGGTATGCCTATGGAGTTCTTTACAATCCTACAAACCATGATTTCCCGCTTTATTCGGGGGAACAGCCACCCCAAAATATCTAGAGAAATCTTATTCCGCTCCAAGTGTTCTGGGGGACTGGCACTTCCAAATTTTAAAAACTACTACCATGCTGTTGTATTGTCCAGAATAGCAGATTGGAAATATGCTAATAACTCTAAACTGTGGGTCCAATTGGAACGCTCTTTGAGTAAGGTGGATCTCTCTATTGCTTCCTGGATAACTCGTCTCTATAGGAAACTCTCCCATACTACTTCAGCCCTCACCATATCCTCTCTGGACATATGGGACGCCATACATAAAAAATTCTCATGGACGTACGATTCCTCTCTGATGCCACTCCTCAATCACAACTACTTTTTACCGGGCTTACTGGATCCAGGATTTAAAACATGGGCCTCCGAGGAGCCTCTCTTATTGCATCATGTCCTCTGCTCTAACACACTTAAACCATTATCTGCGATCCTAAGCCCTAAACCCATCACAATTTTAGATAAGTGGAGATTCCACCAATTACAACGCTTCTTGAGTTCTCTATCTCATCCTCCAAGAGGCCTGCAAGAATTAAATAGCATTGAAGAAATATTTCATCCAAAGGACCCCCCTTTACACGGTATTTCGCTATTCTACAAAGCTCTTTTAGAGCTTCAAAACCCTCACCCGCCCTTCCTGGCCAAATGGGAAATTGACTTAGATTCCCCTCTCACAAGCAATCAAAAGGACAAAGTTCTACAACTCGCCCACGTTTCCTCCCTTGCCTCAAAATTGGCAGAAGTTAATTATAAATTGCTAATTACTAAAGATCCCATAGTTTCTTATAAACGCTCGCTTATCCCTCATCTGCTGAACACTGCCAAGGCCATAAACCCCACTCTATGGGGTCAACCAAACATTCCGTCCATAAAAAGTTGGCTACAAAAGGTTTCTGAAGTTCATCTCATGGAAGATATCACCCACAATATCAAAGGTACATCTAAGAGACATTCGCTGACCTGGGCACCTTGGATAAAATTCAAGTCCACCCCCCTCTATATGGACATAACGCAAACCCCCTAAAAACTGCCACTTAACCACTGTCTATCGATCTTCTCACTTATAGATTTCAGTGTACTGTATGTATTATGATTTTTCACTTTTTTAAATTTGCCACCAGGCTCCGCCCCGTGCGTTGCGACGCTCGCAGGGAACTGAGCCCGGCACACAGAGGCATCGGGCAGAGGACAGAGCCCATGGACACAGCGAGGGGACATCGCAGGATCCTGGGGACAAGGTAAGTACACCACACCAGGATCCTGCAATGCAATCCCGAGTGTGGCTCGGGTTACCGCTAATGGTGCTGAAATTTAACCCCAAGCCACACTCGGGGAAAACCCCCAGGGAGGTTAAGAAATGTCAGGTGGCGGGAGCGGTGGTTTTTTTTTTTTTTGGTTTTTTTTTCGGGGTCTGCAGTGGTGGCTGGCATCGTGATTGACAATGGATCTACAGCAGTGGAGATTGTGTGGTTTTTTATTTTTTTTTATTTTTATTTTTTTTAATAAAGGAATTGACAAAAACTGTGTCTGTGTTTTTTATTTCTTTTTGATGCTTTTTTTGGTGAATGCGTAGGGTATGTGTAGGGGCGTATGTACCCCATACTCATTCACGAAAGGGGGGCCCTCACCTTTAGACCTCCACAACCACGAGCCAGGGTTGTGGGGAAGAGGCCTTTGTCACCTGATTGGGGGGGGGGGGGGCCAAGCCGTTTTCTTTTTTTCTTGCTTCCCAATTTTCTTTCCTTATTGCCGACAATTTTTCTTCTCTTTTTTTTTTTTTTTTTTTTTTTTTTTTTTTTAATTCAGTTGTCAACGTGGAACGCCGCTGACAGCTGATGACTCATCGGTTGTTGAGGACACGACGGCTGGCTTCCTGGGCCGCTCAAACAACCAGCTAAAATTCACAATGGACACACGCCACAGCCGTGCCGTGTTACCATAGACTTGAGTGGAAGGCTTTGAAAGGCTTCAAACGGCTCCAGACTCGACATGAAGCTTCAATTATGAAGTGACGCTACTGCTTCATGTTTTGATAATGTGAACAGCACTGTATGCTGTCCATTTTATTTGCATCCTTTGCCCCTCAAACGCCTGCATCCAATGCCAGTGAGAACTTAGCCCTAATGTATTTAAAGGTTTCATTCATGTCTTCCCTTTCCTTTCTTTCCTCAAGACTGTACATCCCTCATCCCTATGTAAGCTCAAACTAAAATAGACTTTCATAGTTCTGTTTTCCTTCCAGCAGAGACTGAAGCATTAGGGGAGCAAAGGTAAGATAAATATAATCTGCTGCAGGAAGTGGTATAAAAGTGAACCTGTTCCTTTTGTCCTGAATAAGAAAAGGGAAGGTATACTTTAAAATGGAACTAAGCTCACCTCCTTATTCCAGCAAGCAATATGGTGGTTAAATCCACTGTCAGCTTCTCTCCAGTTTCTTCTTCTGGGTGCTGGATTTTTGGCCTCTTAATTGGCCGATCGGGGATCAATGACATCCTGCGCATGCACACGGGAGTCTGTCATTCCAGCACAGTCAGAGTATGCCAAGAATGCGCAGGTCAGTGTGCATTCAGTAGAAAATTGTGGGTAAGCAGGTAAGGGTTGTTTTTGCAGGGGGACATTAGCATTAGCGTGTTTTAGTGCAAAAAAGAGCAGCCTGTTTGCAGTTTTTTATTCAAGTTTTTAGTTTCACTTTTAATCCTGTCGCTGTTCCAGTGTGTTTGTCGGAGTGATCAGGTAGCTGTAAAGCTTTACAATGCCTGAATCACTTCAAGTAGAATTACCCGACAGGTAATAAGATGTCAACAGACTCCCAACTGCTATGGCAGTGAAAGGGTTAAAGAGCAACTGTAGGCTACAAGTACAACTGGATTTAGAAATAGCGCCTGAAAAATCCCTCCCATTCCACCCGAGTGCTTTCACACTGGGGCGGTGCGTTTGCGGGACATTAGAAAAAGCTGTATACAGCACTCCCAAAACGCCCATTGCAATGTTCGAGCTGGAAAAGCGATTCGTAAGCGCCGCAAAACGGACATCTTTAACCCCTTCTTTGGGATTTTAAGCGCCGCTTAAACAGCGGTAAAGCACTGGTAAAACGACTGCCACTTTAACGCTAATGCACGGGAGGCCCCAGTGTGAAAGGGGTCTAAAGAATGCAGGGTGCCATGGCCCCATGTGGCCTACTTCGATCTGCACCTTGGGGGTACCTATCTCGCAGGGTGTTATTACTTCATATCCTATAGTGCTTTACAGACCCTGGTTCTGTGGATACGCCAGAACCAACATGCACCCCTTTAAATAACCTTCAGACCAGGTTTAGAATAGTTAATGTAACTTTACTGAACAAGTTGCAGCATAACAGTTCAATGTGAACGTCCTTTTCCTATCACTATTTACTGTAGTGTGGCTGCCAGGGGCGTTGCTAAGTCTACAAAAGATCTGGGGCTAGAGCCCATAGCCACGTAATTCATACGCTTGGGCGGGCATACACATCTATATAATATACGTGTGTGTATATATCCCCAGAGAGCCCCCCCTTATATCAGGGTCCCCAGAGAGCCCCCCTTACATTAGGATCCCCAGACCCCCCCCTTGCATCAGGGTACCGAGAGAACTTCCCCCTTGCAGAAGGGTTCCCAGAGAGCCTCCCACTTACATCAGGGTCCCCAGAGAGCCTCCCCTCTCTTTGGGGACCCCTGCAGAGACTCGGGGCTATGGGTCCCAGATTCGGGGCTATAGCCCCAAAAGATACCCCCTAGCGACGCCACTGGTGGCTGCCCAGGCATATCTCCTGTAAGGTGAGAATCCATCTTGGTATTCTCCATGGTTTGGATGTCTCGGAAATAAAAATCACATGCTGGGGGAGGGGGTTCTTGGTGGGGTTGGTGCAGAGGAAATCAAATATGTGTCTAATACCACCCAGTAAGTTATTTTTTCTAAAATATATGATGGCACTCCAGACAGACTCAAAATGTTGCGGGAATTCCCTATTGTCACACAAGTGGGTGGACTCTGGGGGGGGGGGTTTCCTGCACCTCAAGCCCACCCTTTTCTGAAGCCAATTAAAGCCTCAGGCTCTAATCATGTGCTTCCAAAAAAAAAAAATTATTGAAATCCATGCGTCCGGCACCCCGCATGTAGATTTGGGGGCCGGTCGCATGGATGGGACACTGCCTTCCATTTGTGGAGCAATGCAATTAAATTTAACCCCCCCCCCCCCCCCCCAGCATGCCTTTCAAATACAAATGATGGGGCTTATTATTGCATCCACTGACTTCAATGCTGAGGTTTATCATTGCACTCACTGACACCAGTGTTGAGGGTTATTATTACATCCTCTGACACCATTGCTGGGGTTTTTTACTGCCGCTGACACCAATGTTGGGACTTATTATTATGTCCACTAACACCAATGCTGGGGGTTATTGTACTCCAACTTCTTTAGTGTGCAGTGCAATAAGATGCAAAAAATGCAGCAAAGCCATACTTTTTGGCCATTGGGCCGCGCTATAGCCCATACATTTTGCGCTTTGCTGCTATTGTGTGGCCCTCTGGAAGTGCCTGGGGCTGCACTTGAGGCACTCCTATGATTTTAAAGTTGACCACCACTGCTCTAAAGGTTCATTCACACCAGCCTACGAGCATTCTGCTTTGTATTACATTTACACGACGCATTGTTACAGTGAATTACACGGTTTACTTTTAAATTTAACCTTTTTTAAATTTAACTATTGAAATGTCACTTTATTCAGCGCTATGCATCGCAGCATGTTGGGTTGCCTTGCAGTGACATGCAATGCAGAAAAGACCTGCATTTTTACGCAGTGCACACCATGACCATTACATAGGTGTAGTGAGAATAGGGCACATAGATACAATTGTTCTCTTTGTGCCCTTGTGTTGACATTTTGCAGATAAATGCAGCTCAACCCACCTGGTTTGAAAAAGCCCTAGAAACAGAGGGTTACATAGAAGTATAGTGCCGAGATAAGGTACATGCTGTATGTATGAGCCACCTGAATAGTCCAGGTCACATGTATATCTGAATGATCTCCACTCTGCTTTTTAGTCACTTAATCATTTAATAACAATAACATTATTCATAACTGATAAACTGTAATAGAAACTGGTCTAACTACTATGCTGGAGTCCTGGGCTTGTTGCAATCTGTGCTGATTTTACTGCGTTGTAAGCACTGAAGGAAACTTGTCACAAGAGAAACACTAAGGCCAGCCATAGATGGTGCAAATTTCTTTCTTGCAGACAGTGCTGACTGGGGAATCCCTCGTGTCATGACATTGTTTGCTCCCGGCAGGGGGCGGGAGCGGGTGGGGGAAGCTGTCCCTGCCAGGAGAACACAGTGATTATCGCTAGCAGCTATTGCAACTGCTTGCGATAATCGGGCAAACTGCTTGTACCCAAGTTGAACGATCAATCAACTGGGTATATTCAGCCTTGCCCATTAATGGCTCGAATCTCGGCTGGTTTCTGCTGAACTGGCCAAGATTCGAACTGTATGGCCGGCCTAAGGCTGCCATTATTGGTGAAAATGCCAGCTGTCAGACTGTCATACTGATCCTCTAGCCTACACCATATCTAAAACCCAAAACAAAAAGTTAATATATTGGAGCTTAGGCCCCTTTCACACTTGTGCGGCTTGGGACTGCAAAGTCGCATCCCCATGATTTCCAATGAGTACCATTCATATCTGTGCGACTTCAAAGTAGTCCCTGTACTACTTTGGTCCGACTTTGATGCGAGTTAACACAAGTTTACACAGGCATTCCCTGAAATCACGGCAAAATCGCATGACTTTGAAGTCGCAGTAGTGTGAAAGGGGCCTTACCGGTCCTTAAAGCTGAATTCCAAGTATGTCAGTTTTTACATAGCTGGTCCAGCTTGGAGTATGTGCCATACCTGTGGGATCCTCATGGTAGCTGGAATTCACTGTAGTAGGCATTGCTACTCTAGTGATTTCCAGTAGTTTCCAGGTCCTGTACTAAGCAGTTGCTCTGCTAGTTCGTGAACACAGGAGGTTGCACGCTCAGCATGGGTGCCATTCAAAGAATATTTAAAAAATTTTTTCAATAAAAGCAAAGTGTTCACTGATTAAGTGTGGTGGAGATCGTAATGTCACTACCCTGGCTCTCCACCTTGTCAAATCAGAGAATGCTGTGCCTCAAGAATGAATGCAAAAAATGCTTAAGAATGCAAAGTGTTCCCTGAATGGTGCCCATGCCGACTGAGCGATCTAGCAACTTCTGTGTTCCCAATGCAGCACGATAGCCAGTCAGCTTGGAATCCAGTGGAGACCACTGAAGTAGCCCCCACTGCCTCCGCAGGGACCCCACGGGTATGCCACATATATACTTACATTAGTCCAAGCTGGTAACCATGTAAAAACTGTCATACCTGGACTTCATCTTTACATGTGGTGGCTAAATTAGTTTCAAGTTTTTTTTTGTTTTTTTTTTTCTCCTTTTATTTTCACCTGGCGATTCGGCCAGTAACATCTGTCTTATGCCCCGTACACACGGTTGGATTTTCCGACGGAAAATGTGTGATAGGACCTTGTTGTCGGAAATTCCGACCGTGTTTAGGCTCCATCACACATTTTCCATCGGATTTTCCAACACACAAAGTTTGAGAGCAGGATATAAAATTTTCCGACAACAAAATCCGTTGTCGGAAATTCCGATCGTGTGTACACAAATCCGACGGACAAAGTGCCACGCATGCTCAGAATAAATAAAGAGATGAAAGCTATTGGCCACTGCCCCGTTTATACTCCCGACGTACGTGTTTTACGTCACCGCGTTTAGAACGATCGGATTTTCCAACAACTTTGTGTGACCGTGTGTATGCAAGACAAGTTTGAGCCAACATCCGTCGGAAAAAATCCTAGGATTTTGTTGTCGGAATGTCCTAACAAAGTCTGACCGTGTGTACGGGGCATTAGGATGACAGCGTTTTACTGTATTTACTGAGAAGCAGTGTAACCACCTCTGGACAGCAACACTGTTAACCTGAGGAGAGAGTAGTATTAGTTGGACTTTACATAAATGACTAGAAAAATAAAGCTGAACTCCAGATAATACTTTTTAAGCAGTTACAGCAAGAGGTGTTGTTTTTTTTTTTTCCTTTAACATAAAGGTTTTCAATACTATAAATAAAAGCTGATCATTGTAAGCTTCCCTGCCATTGTTAAATGATTGGTCTCAACTAGGGTTGTCCTGATAGCGATGCTAGTATTGGTACCGATACTGAGCATTTGTCTGAGTACTTGTACTCGGGCAAATGATCCGATGCTTCACCTGATACCTGGACAGTCAGTGTGATCGGGAGTTACAAGCACCGATTTAAATAAAGCCTGACAGCTGTTTCTCCCAGCCCCCCCCCCCATCAGCTGCTTTAGTGAAATCTACACAGCGGTGATCAGTGCTTGTAACTGCCCCCAAAGCCGCACCGATCACCACTGACTGTCCCTGTATCCTCCTTCAGTCCCCCTCTGTTCTGCTGCTGTCCCCCTCAATGTCCCCCTCCGTTCTGCTGTCCCACTCTGTTCTCCGCCGTGTTGCTGTCCCACTCCATTCTCCTCCTCTTCCCATCTCCGTTTTCCTCCGTGCTGCTGTCTCCCTTCGTTCTCTTCTTCCCATCTCCGTTCTCCTCCGTGCTGCTGTCCCCCTCCGTTCTCCTCCGTGCTGCTGTCCCCCTCCGTTCTCCTCCGCGCTGCTGTCCCCCTCCGTTCTCCTTCGCGCTGCTGTCCCCCTCCGTTCTCCTCCGCGCTGCTGTCCCCCTCCGTTCTCCGCGCTGCTGTCCCCCTCCGTTCTCCGCGCTGCTGTCCCCCTCCGTTCTTCTCCGCGCTGCTGTCCCCCTCCGCGCTGCTGTCCCCCTCCGTTCTCCTCCGCGCTGCTGTCCCCCTCCGTTCTCCTCCGCGCTGCTGTCCCCCTCCGTTCTTCTCCGCGCTGCTGTCCCCCTCCGTTCTCCTCCGCGCTGCTGTCCCCCTCCGTTCTCCTCCGCGCTGCTGTCCCCCTCCGTTCTCCTCCGCGCTGCTGTCCCCCTCCGTTCTCCTCCGCGCTGCTGTCCCCCTCCGCGCTGCGGTCCCCCTCCGTTCCCCTCCACGCTGCAGTCCCCCTCCGCGCTGCGGTCCCCCTCCGTTCCCCTCCGCGCTGCGGTCCCCCTCCGTTCCCCTCCGCGCTGCGGTCCCCCTCCGTTCCCCTCCGCGCTGCGGTCCCCCTCCGTTCCCCTCCGCGCTGCGGTCCCCCTCCGTTCCCCTCCGCGCTGCTGTCCCCCTCCGTTCTCCTCCGCGCTGCTGTCCCCCTCCGTTCTCCTCCGCGCTGCTGTCCCCCTCCGTTCTCCTCCGCGCTGCTGTCCCCCTCCGTTCTCCTCCGCGCTGCTGTCCCCCTCCGTTCTCCTCCGCGCTGCTGTCCCCCTCCGTTCTCCTCCGCGCTGCTGTCCCCCTCCGTTCTCCTCCGCGCTGCTGTCCCCCTCCGTTCTCCTCCGCGCTGCTGTCCCCCTCCGTTCTCCTCCGCGCTGCTGTCCCCCTCCGTTCTCCTCCGCGCTGCTGTCCCCCTCCGTTCTCCTCCGCGCTGCTGTCCCCCTCCGTTCTCCTCCGCGCTGCTGTCCCCCTCCGTTCTCCTCCGCGCTGCTGTCCCCCTCCGTTCTCCTCCGCGCTGCTGTCCCCCTCCGTTCTCCTCCGCGCTGCTGTCCCCCTCCGTTCTCCTCCGCGCTGCTGTCCCCCTCCGTTCTCCTCCGCGCTGCTGTCCCCCTCCGTTCTCCTCCGCGCTGCTGTCCCCCTCCGTTCTCCTCCGCGCTGCTGTCCCCCTCCGTTCTCCTCCGCGCTGCTGTCCCCCTCCGTTCTCCTCCGCGCTGCTGTCCCCCTCCGTTCTCCTCCGCGCTGCTGTCCCCCTCCGTTCTCCTCCGCGCTGCTGTCCCCCTCCGTTCTCCTCCGCGCTGCTGTCCCCCTCCGTTCTCCTCCGCGCTGCTGTCCCCCTCCGTTCTCCTCCGCGCTGCTGTCCCCCTCCGTTCTCCTCCGCGCTGCTGTCCCCCTCCGTTCTCTTCCGCGCTGCTGTCCCCCTCCGTTCTCCTCCGCGCTGCTGTCCCCCTCCGTTCTCCTCTGCGCTGCGGTCCCCCTCCGTTCCCCTCCGCGCTGCGGTCCCCCTCCGTTCCCCTCCGCGCTGCGGTCCCCCTCCGTTCCCCTCCGCGCTGCGGTCCCCCTCCGTTCCCCTCCGCGCTGCGGTCCCCCTCCGTTCCCCTCCGCGCTGCGGTCCCCCTCCGTTCCCCTCCGCGCTGCGGTCCCCCTCCGTTCCCCTCCGCGCTGCGGTCCCCCTCCGTTCCCCTCCGCGCTGCAGTTCCCCTCCGTGCTGCGGTCCCCCTCCGTTCCCCTCCGTGCTCCGGTCCCCCTCCGTTCCCCTCCGCGCTGCGGTCCCCCTCCGTTCCCCTCCGCGCTGCTGTCCCCCTCCGTTCTCCTCCGCGCTGCTGTCCCCCTCCGTTCTCCTCCGCGCTGCTGTCCCCCTCCGTTCTCCTCCGCGCTGCTGTCCCCCTCCGTTCTCCTTCGCGCTGCTGTCCCCCTCCGTTCTCCTCCGCGCTGCTGTCCCCCTCCGTTCTCCTCCGCGCTGCGGTCCCCCTCCGTTCTCCTCCGCGCTGCGGTCCCCCTCCGTTCTCCTCCGCGCTGCGGTCCCCATCCGTTCTCCTCCGCGCTGCGGTCCCCCTCCATTCTCCTCCGCGCTGCGGTTCCCCTCCGCGCTGCGGTTCCCCTTCATGCTGCGGTCCCCCTCCGTTCCCCTCCATGCTGCGGTCCCCCTCCGTTCCCCTCCGCGCTGCGGTCCCCCTCCGCGCTGCGGTCCTCCTCCGTTCTCCTCCGCGCTGCGGTCCTCCCTCCGTTCTCCTCCGCGCTGCTGTCCCCCCTCCGTTCTCCTCCGCGCTGCTGTCCCCCCTCCGTTCTCCTCCGCGCTGCTGTCCCCCCTCCGTTCTCCTCCGCGCTGCTGTCCCCCCTCCGTTCTCCTCCGCGCTGCTGTCCCCCCTCCGTTCTCCTCCGCGCTGCTGTCCCCCCTCCGTTCTCCTCCGCGCTGCTGTCCCCCCTCCGTTCTCCTCCGCGCTGCTGTCCCCCCTCCGTTCTCCTCCGCGCTGCTGTCCCCCTCCGTTCTCCTCCGCGCTGCTGTCCCCCTCCGTTCTCCTCCGCGCTGCTGTCCCCCTCCGTTCTCCTCCGCGCTGCTGTCCCCCTCCGTTCTCCTCCGCGCTGCTGTCCCCCTCCGTTCTCCGTGCTGCGGTCCCCCTCCGTTCTCCTCCTGATTGTAGATTGGCCACAACTGTTGCAACAGTTACCTGAACACCCCACATTAACATTTTAGGGGTTTCAGAGACTTCTTTTAGAATCAAACAGCTCTTGGGCTAAATTTGCTGAGATGGCCAGTCTTGGACAAATTAACAGGCATTCGAAATCTACACCACTTAAAGATTTACCTTTTTAATAATTGATTTAAAAAAAAGTCACCAGTTTCCATGTTTCATTACTTTTCCACTTGACTGTAACTGTCCATTTATCTGTAAGAGGGAGGGATCTTTAGCATGTAAACAGGTTGGTGCAGAGCTGGTACCTTTTTTTTTTTTTTTTTTTTTTTTTTTTTTTTTTTTATCGTTTTGCATCACCTGGTGGTCTCTTGCACTCTGCTGGACCAGGCTGTCAGAGTGACAGCTCCGCTCTGCTGATTGCACTGGGACAGCGGATCTCCTAGTGTCATATGAGGGCCTCAGCTGTCCATATGACAGTCCTCATTTCTGTATTAGGAACAGTTTGCTCTCCACATACACAAAGTACAGCGGACCAGCTGTCACAATAAAAGCAAAACTTTACTGATTTATATCAGGAAAGCTACTTCCCTTATGAAATCTGCAGTGGCAGAGCAGAGAGCAGGTGAACCAGCAGCTGCATAAACTACACCCTGATCACCCATTCATCTGAACATTGCAGACCCCCATCATATGGAATCCCTCAGTTTGAATTCAGATCTTGCAAATTTGGGAGGATCTAGCAGGTCTCTTGCATCATATAAATGTTTCACTTATCCACTTGTAAGATCTACAAATTCAAGGATTGAATGTGTCTTTAGTGTCAGCGATTTGCTTGCTGCAAGCCTCTGAATTATTTTTGCACTCTGAATTATTTTTGCACTATTTATTTTTATGCAATTGTTTTATTTTCTTGCATTCATCGACAATGTAAACACCATCTATGCATGGCACACACCCAGGCTTACATACAAACTCTACTGAAGATGTTGCGGATCACTTCACACCAGTGATTTGCCAGAGGTGCGTATTGACCCTTGTTAAATCACATTGAGGTCTGATCTGGTAATGAAATTCGGTTGGATAAGTCTGAATTTCATTTAAGACGGAGGACACTTATTTTGTGCACAAGGCTGGCTTTATTGACATAAGCATTGCAAAACTATTTTAGGTGCATGTTTTGGATGCCTGTATACATTTCCTATAGCAAGTGGCTGTGTTGTTTTAATTGTAAGCCAGCTCAGCACTGAGATTCTCTGTTGCTTTATGGCTCCTTCACTCCATGTGCGGCCCTGCCCAGCACAGCCCCAAAGACAAGGCAATTTGCATTGATTGCTATGCAGTCAATTCACATCATTGGGTGTAGTGGTTTGTGCTGAAAAAAGAACTGCATGTAGAACTTTTATTTTCTTCAGTTGCAAACATCACAATGGAAAAAAGTATATAAACCTCTGAAGGGATTTTTAAGGCAATGGAAATTTTCAATTTGAGTAAAAATCAATTTTATTATTGTCGATCAGAGTTAATAAATACAAAAGTACAAAAAATAGAAGTAATAAATTGAACTACAAAATTCAAGAAAAACTATATATACACAAAAGGTAAGGATATCACATTGCAAGTGATTGAAAAAGTGCATTGGCTAGTGAAAGGAGAATTTTAGAAGAAAGTGATACATCACACTACCCGATACAGTCACCACAGATAAACAGCCGTGGCGTCGAGTAGTGGAATTCCAACGCGTTTCAACATGTTTATTTCAAAGAAAAGTCTTCTTCAGGGAAATGCATCACAGTCTAAAAGAACCAAAGTAATAATGTTATAAATTGTACATATGTATGTGTACATTTCCCGCACTGTGAAGCTGTCACATTACTTACATCCTCCTAAAGCACCTCGTGGGTTAATGTAATCTCCAATGTCAGGGTATGGAGTCCTAGTCCTCTATGGGTTTAGAAGTGTCCTATATTTCCTACAAGGAGGTTTATATACTTTTTTCTATAAATTGACATGGGATGATGGCAATGACACATCCACACCACCGAGGTGAATAGAAATGAATTCATTCAATAAAGTTTTACAGAGAAAGAGAAAAAGAATAGAACAGTGAGATGTGCCTTAATATGGCTTGCTGCTGTGATTGAGCCCCTGCAGCATCTGCAGTATTGACAGCCTACTTTTACTCATTTGTTTATGAAGAAAGGTTATGGTTATATACAAAAATATGTGTGCATGGGGGGATTCTTTGTGAGTTCTAAGGCCCCTTTCACACGGGCGCCTCCGTTCTGTTGGATCAACTTGCTCAGTGGGGGATTGCTCTGCTGATCCCCACTTCCCCACTGAGCAGGGGATGACCAGTCTGTCTCCGCTTACTGAGCACAGAGGAGATGGACAAAGTCCCGCTCTCCCCCCGGACCGTTTGTCCGTTTTCATCCGATCCACCAGATGGATGGAAAATTGGACTTTCATCCTTCTGGTTTTGGTGGAGAGGATCGGATAGCAGCGGGTGTCAGCGGACAGGCAAACCTGATCGGACAGCCCATGTGAAAGGAACCTAAGGCCTCATGCACAATGGATGTTTTTACAGCTACTATTTTTGGCTTCAGGTTTTTTTTTTCTGCAGCCAGTAAACTCCCCAGCATGTTGTCCATGCACACAAAGGCTTTTATCAGTGTTTTTTGGCATGGGCTTTTTCTGGCTGGGGAAAAAACCCAGAACTAGTGGGTTTGAAGAGGAGTTTTTCAGTTGTAAAAATGCTCTAAGGCTGCATTTACACCTGAGGCTCTTTTCAAACCATGTGTTTTTGGGCGTTTTTCTGCTCTAAGCCTCAGCTATAAAAACGCCCAACAAGACATATCCCATTCATTTCAATGGCCCCTGTTCATCTGAGCATTCTGTCACCTAATGCAAAATGCCCATTGCTCAAAAAAGTACAGGAGCTTATTTTTTGGCAGATTACAGGTGGTTTTCATTCTTTTACATTGGTGACCTGTACAAAATCGTGCGATTTTCTGCCTGAATACAATACGCTCTAGTGTGAACGGAGCCTGAGCGTTTAGTTTTCAGGCAGAAAGTCGTGTGGTTTTTTTTTTTTTTGGTGCGTTTTTGACGCGATTTTGTGCAGGTCAAATGGTCACCAATGTGAAAAGAAGAAAAAGTCTGTAATCTGCCTAAAAAGAAGCTCCAGAACTTGTTTGCGCTTCAGGCGTTTTGAAGTGGACATGTGAACCATCTCCATAGAGAATAACTGATTGTTTTCCCCTCCAGCGTTTAGGTAGCTTTAAGCTACAAAATGCTCAGGTGTGAATGGGGCCCTATGGCTATTCGGTGTTTATGAGCATTTTTGAGCCATAAGCTTTTATGGGAGTATAGTTTTGCTAAAAAACATTACTGCTAAACTAATTATCTGATCGCTGAATAAAATGTGCATTTTGTTATAAGCTACCCAGTTCCCAGATAGAGCAAAACATTTTGACCATAAAAATGTAAATGATATCCTGGCTCTGTTTCAGTATGCTGATCATGACAGAATCGCATTGGTTTAACCATGTCGCAATACCGCCCCCATTCGTTTTTTATGAACCAAACAGTGGTAATCTACAGATATTATTCCAGATACCATTTCTCCCACTTACATGCCCAGACCCTATAGCAGATGCACAAGCTTCATACATCTCAGCTAGGGAAGGTGGGTGGGAGGAATTGAGCATATTTTTCTTTTGGTGCCAGAGCTTTGGCTGACATTGCTTTCAAAAATGGGGTTTTGCTGCAGGAAAGGGACTGCATTAGAACACAGATTTGCAGAGAATAGTTTCTTTCTCACCATGTAAGTTCCTTCTTTTCATTCTGTATGAAGACTTTCAGAGCCGGAAACAGCTAGAGATCAGTGTAATAAATGACACGCGCTAGACGTGTAATGCTGACTCATTGGGGGAGTAATGAGCTGTGTCATGACCATCTTCTACTGATATGAGCGAACTTTGTGTTACAAGGAAGCACAGTTCAGCACTAGTGGATACAAGTTCTGTCCCCTTATTTATTGTAGTGTCTGAAATAAGAATAGAGTATAGAATAACCAAAAAAGATTGATCTTATTTCAGATGTGTTAATTGGATATTAGTTCAGCAGCCCCCCCCCCCTTTTTTTTTTCCCTGTCCTCCCGCTAAATAATAATAATTTATATATATATATATATATATATATATATATATATATATATATATATATATATATATATATATATATAAACACCCTTATAAGCTCTATATGACAAATGACTTGTAATATAGCACTAAAAGTGTGCACATTTCTGACCTAATTAACCACTTGACCTCTGGAAGATTTATCCCCCTCCCCCCCCAGGCCATTTTTTGCAACAACGCACTGCGTTACTTTAACTGACAATTGTGCAGTCGTGTAACGCTGTACCCAAATAAAAATGTATGTCCTTTTTTTCCCACAAATAGCTTTCTTTTGGTGGTATTTGATCAATGCTGCTTTTTTTTCTGTGCTTTAAACAAAAAGGACCTGACAATTTTGAAAAAACAAACAATTTCTTTTACTTTCTGCTATAAAATCAAAATTCTTCATAAATTTAGGTCAATATGTACTCTGCTACATATTAAACAAATTCACAAAATATATCCCAATAAGCATATATTGATTGGTTTTGTGGAAAGATTATAGCGTCTACAGACTGTGGAATATTTATTTATTTATTTTTTACTAGTAGCGTCGGCGATCAGGGACTTATAGCAAGACTGTGATATTGCGTCGGACGCTGACACTTTTGACACTTTTTTGGGCACCAGTAACACTAATACAGTGATCAGTGCTAAAAATATGCACGGTCTCTGTACTAATGACGCTGGCTGGGAAGGGGTTAAACAGAGGCGATCAAAGGGTTAAATGTGTTCCTAGCCTGTTTTTTTTTTTTTTTTTTTTTTTTCTTACTGTAGGGAAGGTACTTGTACTAGGGGAAGACATGGATCCATGTCCCTGCTTTGCAGAGACACGGGATTCATGTTTTCCCTCCTGACAGAAAGGCAATCTGCCTTGTTTACATAAGCCGACTGCTGTTCTGCCTATGTACCGAATGATTGGCGGGTGCCGGCAGACATCGGGTCTGCAATACCTGCCCATTGGCTCCCGCTGTGAATAATCAAAGCATGAGCGAGCCGCCTGCGGCGTGCACTCAACCCAACTACCCGGAAGTCCAGGGTCACATTTGTACATGTTTGATCTTGCACACAGCGGTCACCCTGTAGCAGTAAAACTGCTACTGTATAGGGAGGTTGCCAAGTGGTTAACGGGTATTTAATTGCACTCATCGATCAGATATAACAAAACACTTTCAGTGATAAATTTAATAGATCAAAAGGCTGCAAATATAATAAATTCATTAAAGTATAATAAAAGCAACAAAAGGGGTTTTAACCCTCCCACACGCCAGCGTTAGGCAAAAGATTTGGCTAGATCTAAAGCAGGAAATTGGGCAGCCTGTCAATTTTTAATTGCCACTGCAGCGATGAAGTCTTTAAAAGCTCATTTTAATTCATGAATGTGACGCTAAGGCTAACTGTTGCACATAGACTTGAAAAGACATGATAAAATTGCCCAGAATTGAATCTCTTTGAAATTCATCAAAGTCTGCTTTCTGATGAGCTATAAATGGTCATTGTGATGGCTGCGAAAGAGAGTGATCTAAGTGTGTAGAATATAAAAGAAGTTCTTGTAGAACAAAGATCAGACCGATTCATAAATATGCAGCGATGTTCTCCGCCTTTGAGGTCTGAGACTTGACTGGCATTTGCAATGGGGAACTTTGAAAATTGTGTGCCCCTCTGTCACCTTCATTCCACTCTGGTTCTCTTTTGTATGTTTAAGAAGGAACAGAATAGGGAAATGCTATTAGATCGTGGGAGATGCATTTTTTAGCTATGAGCTGAGCAAAAAAAGTGAACATACGTTTTTGGATTGGGCCTTGCTGCTAGAGAGGTTTAATGGGGCTTTAGCAGTGGATTTGGGAGGTAAAGGGTGCTGTCAGTGTGAGAGAGGCACTTTTTTTGTTGCCTGATGTACAGAGGAAATCTTTGCTTTATAGCACAGGATTACTTTAATCTCTTGAGAATTTTAAACACAGGAGATGTGCCATTAAAAAAGACCTCATCAAAGACTCCTAGGAGGTATCTTCTAGGTTCAGCTACTCTCCCCTGTGGTTGCTCTCCTGCAATCAGTATGGCAGCTAGGAATGTTATATGCTATATGTTACATACCAGAAGCAGCCATTCCTGTGTAGAATGACACATGCAGATGATCTGCAAGTGTCATTGAGTAATACAGCGTAACAATTTTTAGTACATTGTATTTACTGTTTCATCAATATGTAGATCAAAGGTGTGATCTTTGAACTCTTTGTTAACCTTTCAAGTAAAACATTTTTCTTTTAGCTAAAATCTATTCTTTAAGCCTTTTTTTAATATTTGAGTAACACTAATATTATTTCCTTCATCAACTAAGCTACATATGCAAAACACAAGCCCTGCGGGCCGAATTTAGCCTGCCAGGCCTTGTCTTGTGACCCTTGCACCCAGTTTTGCAGTCGAAACGTGGTGGAACTCCATTCCGCCACCTCCAACTCTCACCCTCTTCTCCCAATGCCCACTGCCACTTATAAATACAGAAGCCTTCTGTGTTTACAAGGGACAGCTTTGCTTTCAGCGGCTCCTGGATCTAGCAGATTCCTGCATGCGCTCATGGTGGGGACAGATCTCCATAATCTGTGAGAGAGCGATCTTCCTGCAAGGTGAGGCAGAGCCGCCTACCAAGGGAGGTTCTAGAGCTGGGCCAGGTAGGAGAGAAAGATGCCAGGAAGCTTTCGGGGGTTGGGGTTGCACACTCTACATAGCACACTCCTGAACTCTGCACTTTGTACATAGCGCACGCCTTGAACCTGCATTCTGTATATATCGTAACCATGAACTCTGCACTTTGTAGTACACCCCTAAACCTTACACTCTGTACATAGCACACCACTGAACTCTGCACCCTGTCCGTAGTGCACCCCCCAGGTACAGCCGGCCCTTTGGCAACCATACTGCAGATGCAGACTGTAATAAAAATGGAGTTTGACACCCATGCCCTAGGCGGTCACGTGATCTTAAGCCACGCCCAGTGTCACAAACCTCTTAAAGGGCTGGGAGGCGCAGGCGTGAAGAGGATAAACTTTAACTGTAGTATAATATATATTTTTTTTATTTTTATCTCTCAGGGATTCCGATGGTGAAATCCCAAATCTGCACACATGCTGTAGCCATTATAAGGGGTTCCTACCATCTCTGCTGGATTTTTTTTTTTTTTTTTATATAATGGTCGAAACCAACAAGAGAGCTGGAAAGAGACACTAAAGGTGAGAGGGAACACCTGAAACTCGCAGAAGGAGAGGAATTAAGTGCAGAATTATGGTAGGGGGATCTCAATGTTGCAGTATCCAAGACCCCTTTAGGAACCCAGAGCCTTACTTATTCCGTCAGGATCCACCTATGACTAAAATAACACTTTTGGATGAGGTGACCCTTTACTTTAGAAATAGACTTTAGTCCCCCAGGGGCCGTAGGCCAGGAGGTAAAGCATTTTCTGTTACACCATTGTTTACTTGGACCTGTTTGTTTTGGCAGTTTGGCTGGCCATAGATGGATCAAAACTCAGCCAAGTCAGAAGGGACGGACTGAATCTCGATCCATGTGTAGCTGATGCAGGATGGAAATGTTTTCTTGAATAAACAGTAAATTTATTTTTTGTTTAGGAAATTCCATTCACTGCAACTTCAAGTGTTAAAAGCAAATGTTTTTAACAGTACTTTTGAACGATATTTGGCAAGTCGTTAAATGTACCGATTAAAATTTTCTGCAAATCTACTAGTGTATCGCCAGCTTCAGTTGGCCATCCAGCTAATTGCATTTCCTTTCTTTCTTTTTCTTTTTTCAGCAAAAGCTGCAATTTATAAGTGTTCTGGGTGCCGGTTTGCTTTGTGGAACAGCGCTGGCTATAATTATACCAGAAGGGATTGAGCTGCTGGATGGATCTTCTAAAGGTTAGTGGAATCCCTGATACTTCTTTGTTGTCCCCACACAAAATGTCTTGGCTAGAACGAGCTGTCCATTGCTCTTGATGTCACAGCCAGAACAAGCCTTGTCTGTTCTCCAGCACATTCAGAGCTCAAGGGCTTTATTTATAACAAAAAACAGTTTACAGAGTGCAGTAACTCATAGCAACCAGTCAGCAGCTATTGTTCAGACTGCTTCGCACTGATGAGGGGCTCAATCCTTTTGTCGATTGCTTAAAGCTGAACTTCAAGCAATCACTAAATACAAAAATGAAATGCATAAAAACACACAAAGCACAGAGTTTGCAGTTTTCCTACGGGTACTCTGGTTTCCTCCCACACTCCAAAGACATGCTGGTAGGCTAATTGGCTCCTGTCTAAATTGGCCCTAGTATGTGTATGTATGAATGTGAGTCAAGCCCTGTACACACGGGTTGAGTGTTGGGAGTCATTGGCCGGTTCAATAAAAACCGGCCGACATTCGGGTTGTGTTTGTCAGCCGGTCTGACAGAAGATGGCAGTTTGCCAATGGCTGAGCGCGCTGACCAGAGTGTTTTGGCAGAGCCGTCCCCCTGTCAGAACAACAACACAGCAGGGGAGATCGCTGTACTAACTTTGTATCAGTAATATAGCGGCTCCGACCAGAGCTGTCAGTTCTGTACCTGTAATAAATAAATTAATAAAAAAATATATATATATATATATATATATATATATATTTGCAAAGAAATGAAGGGTCTATAATTTTTATCATGTGTATTTTTTATTGAAAAGTTAAAATTTTTTATTTTTTTTTAAAAACATACACATATAAGCAAACAAAATAGTTGGCACTGTAAAACGGTAGGGCGCACATTACAAAAATGTTGCAATTGATCTCACATCATGCATACAATTATTTATAATTATAAAAAATTATAATATACCTATAGTGTTATACTAACAAGAAAAATCATTTGTAACATGTTAACGCACATGTCAGTATCATAGGTGTATTTTAAATGATAGCGACAGAATATCAACCAAAAATCCAGAAAAAAAACACATAAAACAAATGCTATAAATTTAAGTTGCAATTCAGTAAGTAGGGATGGGCGAAAGGTTTGGCCTGAGCATAAGTTTGGGCCTGAACTTTGGTTGTTCGGATGTTCTCTGAACACAGAACAATATGTGGTGTTCGGGGCAAATTCGAAAGCCGCCGGAACACTGTTAAAGTCTATGGAACAATGACATGAAAAATCAAAAGTGTTCATTTTAAAGGCTTATATGCAAGTTTTTGTCATAAAAAGTGTTTGGGGACCTGGGTCCTGCCCCAGGAGACATGTATCAATGCAAAAAAAGTTTTTAAAAACTGCCGTTTTTTCGGGAGCAGTGATTTTCATTTCTAAACGAAAAAGGTAATTTAAAAGTACTCGCGGCTATAATGAATTGTCAGTCCCGGCAATTCAGGTAAAAGTCATTGAAAAAACCGGCATGGGACCCCCCTAGTCCATTACCAGGCCCTTTGGGTCTGGTATGAATATTAAGGGGAACCTCGAACCAAAATTTTTTAAAAAATTGCGTGGGGGTCCCCCCAAATTTCATACCAGGCCCTTCTGTGCCAATTTTTTTTTTAAATGGCGTAGGGGTCCCCCTCAAAATCCATACCTGAACCCTGCGCCAAAATTTAAGAAAAAATAGCGTGGCGTCCCCCCAAAAATCAATACCAGACCCTTATCCGGGCACACAACCTGGCAGGAAAAGAGGGAGGGGAGGAGAGAGCGCCCCCCCTCCTGAACCGTACCAGGCCACATACCCTCAACATGGGGAGGGTGCTTTGGGGTAGCCATGTTGAGGGCATGTGGCCTGGTACAGTTCAGGAGGGGGTGGGGGCACTCTCTCGTCCCCCCCTTTTTTCCTGCGGCCTGCCAGGTTGCGTGCTCGGATAAGGGTCTGGTATGGATTTTTGAGGGTGCCCCCACGCCATTTTTTTTTAAAATTTTGGCACGGGGTTTCTCTTAATATCCATACCAGACCTGAAGGGCCTGGTATGGAATTTGGGGAGACCCCCCCCACACAATTTTTTTTTTGGTTCGGGGTTCCCCTTGATATTCATACCAGACCCAAAGGGCCCATCCCATGCTGTTTTTTTCAATGACTTTTATGTGTACTGCCAGGACCGACAATTCATTATAGCCAAGAGTACTTTTAAATGACTTTTTCTCCTTTTAGAAATGTCATTGTTCTAAACGCGGGAAACATGCGCCACTTTACAGGCATACTATAGACACCCCCCCGGTATGAAAGCATTGCTCCCGAAAAACAGCCGTTTTTAAAACTTTTTTTTTTTTTTTCATTGATGGACCTGGCAGAACCCAGGTCGCCAAACACTTTTTATGAAAATACCATGCATATAAACCTTTAAAATTAGCACTTTTGATTATTCATGTTCGTGTCCCATAGACTTTAACGGTGTTCGCTTGTTCGAACAAATTTTTTTGCCTGTTTGCATGTTCTGCTGCAAACCGAACCGGACCGAACCGGGGGGTGTTCGGCTTATCCCTACTCAGCAGTGCCTAAAAATACCTAAAATGGGAGAGCAACTGAGCACGGTGAGACCATGTATTACTCGATTTTTAATAGTATAGAGTCTTATTTTTAATGTTTTACATAGGTATACCTGCAGAAGGGGCCAGCCTGAAATGATCTAGCAGGACTTAGTTTTCTGACTAAACTTCCACTTTAAGGTTGAGATCAGGGCTTTGTGAAGGCCACTCGAGATCCTCAACACTAAACTCATCAAGCCATGTCTTTATGGAGCTGACATTGTACACAGGGGCACAGTCTTACTGGAACAAAAAAAGACCCTCCCCAATTCTTTGTCACCAATTTTGCAGAGTGCAGTTGTCTAATATGGCTTTGTATACCATAGTATTAACAATACCCTTCAAACACCTGAGCTCAATAATTTGGAGGGGTGTCCACATACTTTTGGCCCATAGTTAGTGGAGATTTTCTAAGCATTTAACACCATTTTGTTCTTGTTCTCAGTCACATGTAATATTGAGTGTTCAGTTTTGTAAATCACGTTGATTGTGTCTGTCTGGTAGAGTCTCCAGCCAAATGCCTGAATGTTGCCCAGAATGTCAATGTCACAGAGGCTGCGGTGACAGAGGAGGAAGTAAAAGAGGTGGCTTCATCTATTCCACCCCACTTCTTTATTGGGGTCTTCTTGGTCACTGGATTCATTCTGATGTTTATCGTGGACCAGATAGGAAGCTACTGCTCTTATCATGGTGAGTTTAATCCCTAGGTGTAACATGAAGAGCACCTGTGATTTGTCCAATGCAATATAACAGAACAAGTTACCCTGAAATTTCTAATTTTGTGTTTGCATTCACACAGCATACCTATTAAAAAGAAAAGAAAACTGCCAGGACATGAAGTAAGATTCATTCTCTCCCTCCCATGAGGACAGAGATGGCAGTAAAAACCTGACGGATGTCCTCATTCTTCCCTTCTATAACAGAAACCACAAAACATTGTTTTGGACAGGGTTGAGCTTTATGCATTTCTCTGCTAAGAGAGTTATTTGGCCTGGCATTCGGACCTGTCCTCCACCCAGGATCCTGAGGATTGGAAAGAATCCTGAGCAAACACTAAATTCGTTTAAATTAACATTTAAATCAACAAACTGTCTTGCGAGCTCATGTTGTGCTGGCATATTACACCCATCAGGGGAAATACCTTTTTCTTCCTGCTGTTCTCCTGCATGTGTTATTGGACGTTGTACAGCAGGTAATCCTGCATATTTTTAGTAGAAATGCCTTGTTAACCACTTGACCTCCGGAAGGTTTTACCCGTCATGACCAGGGCATTTTTTGCAATTTAGTACTGCGCTACTTTAAATGACAGTTACTCGGACATGCAACACTGTATCCAAATTAAATTTATATCATTTTTTTTAACACAAATAGAGCTTTCTTTTAGTGGTATTTAGTAACCACTGGGTTTGAATTTTTTCCTATATAAAGGGGCAAAAAAGTATTTAGTTAGCCACCAATTGTGCAAGTTCTCCCACTTAAAAAGATGAGAGAGGCCTGTAATTGTCATCATAGGTATACCTCAACTATGAGAGACAAAATGTGGAAAAAAATCCAGACAATCACATTGTCTGCTTTTTGAAAGAATTTATTTGCAAATTATGGTGGAAAATAAGTATTTGGTCACCTACAAACAAACAAGATTTCTGGCTCTCACAGACCTGTATCTTCTTCTTTAAGAGGCTCCTCTGTCCTCCACTCATTACCTGTAATAATGGCATCTGTTTGAACTTGTTATCAGTATAAAAGACACCTGTCCACAACCTCAAACAGTCACACTCCAAACTCCACTATGGTGAAGACCAAAGAGCTGTCGAAGGACACCATAAACAAAATTGTAGACCTGCACCAGGCAGGGAATACTGAATCTGCAATAGACAAGCAGCTTGGTGTGAAGAAATCAACTGTGAGAGCAATAATTACAAAATGGAAGACATACAAGACCACTGATAATCTCCCTCGATCTGGGGCTCCACGCAAGATCTCGCCCCCTGGGGTCAAAGTGATCACAATAACGGTGAGCAAAAGACCCAGAACCACACGGGGGACCTTGTAAATGACCTGCAGAGAGCTGGGACCAACGTAACAAAGGCTACCACCAGTGACACACTACGCTGCCAGGGACTCAGATCCTGCAATGCCAGATGTGTCCCCCTCCTTAAGCCAGTACATGTCCGGGCCCATCTGAGGTTTGCTAGAGAGCATTTGGATGATCCAGAAGAGGATTGGGAGAATGTCATATGGTCAGATGAAACCAAACAAAAACTGTTTGGTAGAAACACAACTCGTCGTGTTTGGAGGAGAGCGAATGCTGAGTTGCAACTAAAGATCACCATACCTACTGTGAAGCATGGGGGTGGCAACATCATGCTTTGGGGCTGTTTCTCTGCAAAGGGAACAGGACGACAGATCCGTGTACATGAAAGAATGAATGGGGCCATGTATCGTGAGATTTTGAGTGCAAACCTCCCATCAGCAAGGGCATTGAAGATGAAACATGGCTGGGTCTTTCAGCATGACAATGATCCCAAACACACCGCCCGGGCAACAAAGGAGTGGCTTCGTAAGAAGCTTTTCAAGGTCCTGGAGTGGCCTAGCCAGTCTCAAGATCTCAACCCATAGAAAACCTTTGGAGGGAGTTGAAAGTCCGTGTTGCCCAGCGACAGCCCCAAAACATCACGGCTCTAGAGGAGATCTGCATGGAGGAATGGGCCAACATACCAGCAACAGTGTGTGACAACCTTGTGAAGACTTACAGAAAACGTTTGACCTCTGTCATTGTCAACAATGGATATATAACAAAGTATTGAGATGAACTTTTGATATTGACCAAATACTTATTTTCCACCATAATTTGCAAATAAATTATTTAAAAAATCAGACAATGTGAAAATGTCAGGACAGTACAAATACCCTACAAATGATACTGATTTGGAAAGTAGACAGTCCAAGGTATTTGGTAAGAGGCATGGCAAGTTTTTTTTAAGTAAGAGTACCAATGCAATACAGCATCCTCCTATGACTGATGTTGCGGTGATCAGGGATATTGAAAAATAAAAATGTAAATTAATGTTTTATTCAATTTTTAATATGTATTTATTTTTTAACATTTCTATTCTTTTTATTTAGTGACACTGTACTACTCGGGGGTAATCAGCATATTTTTTTTTACATTGTTCTTATAACAGTGATGATCAGAAGCTCTGGAGACAATAAATCTACACTACTAAAGCAGGCCATACATTATGCGATTTTCGTTACTTCCATCACAAGTGGAAGGAAAGCAAATCGATTGATTCCCTTTTTCAGTTTAGGAAAAACAGGCTGGTTGTACATAAGATCAATGGATCAACTTTGTGTACAACCTGGGTGCCCATACATGGATCGAAATTTGTCCGGTTCCTGCTGACCTGGCCATGTTTTGATCCATGTATGGCCGGCTTAAGACCTTTAAACAAATTATCTTTACTGCATAGCCTGCAATGATCTGTGACCAGCAACAATGTTTGGAGCTCTCCTGAATGTCTGACATCAACTGATTACAAATGTCACAGGGGTACAGGGTCAGCGGAACCTCTGCTTTTGGGTTTAATACTGCTTTAACAATAGCAAACATTTTGTTACATTGCATCTTACCAATTCTTAGATGTGATGGCTGCATTCATTTTCTTTTTTAGGCTTTCTTTCCTTTTTCACCTGATGATCCAGCCATTAAGTCTGTTGTTTTTCAAAAGAAAGAACTAGCTCTAGATGTAGCAATTTACAGGGATGGGATAAATCATTTAACACTGGCAGGGGTACTTACAATGATCCGCTTTCATGTATTCCTGTAAAACCTTTATCCTAGAAGGAAAAGACTGTTTTTGCTGTAATTGATTACAAAGTGTGAGTTGGAGTTTGGCTTCAATTTGTTAGCGTATTTAAATCATCTAACAATCTGCTCTCCCCAGACTGACAATGCTGGTGTCCAAAAGTTCCCCATGTGATCATTAATCCAAAGTGTAAAAAAGATAACGAATGCAGCTACTGCATCTAATGATTGGTAAGCTGCAATATAATTTGTGGTTTTGTGTTTAATACTGCTTTAAAGTATTAGTTCGCCTTTACAGAAAAAAATGAAGCACTATATAAACACCGTACAGCCTCCCCACCCTCCCAAGTCCCTGTTGTAGTTACCTCTGGGAATACTGTCAGTCCTATGTCAGGCCCATACACCTGGTCCTGTGGTCAAGGGATTTGAGATCCCCCGCTCTTCTCCATGCAGCATTTCCAGGATGGACCAGAGTGATGTTTATCAGTTCCTGCACAATTAATCACTCTGGTCCTTCTCAGGAGCACTGCACAGAAAAGAGAAGAGCAGGGATTTCAAATCGACCGGCTTCATGAGCACATACAGGTCAGCATTCCTGGGGGAGGATATACAGTGTTGGTTCACCTTCCTTTTGTTTTTCTGTAAAGGTGAACAAACACTTTCATGATGGATAGAGTACTGGATATGTGTTATCTTCATATGCACACAAATATTCTTTGGTTAAATTGCCTCATCAACCCAGTAATGGGCCCCCTTCACCCCCCAGGCCCTTAGGTGTTCTGACAAAATGTCGAACCTGGCAGAATAAGCAACCCACGTCACTTCTGATTTCCATCATGAATTGCAGATTTTCACAAATTGCTGTTTGGACACAACTCTGAATAGAGTCTGGTGCGCAATATTATAAGTGGAGATTGTTACTCCGCTCTGAAACTAACGAAGAAAATGTCCACTTCTGAGGCGGCGACAACTTTGTCCTTGTTGGCCCGCTGTGCTTTGAAAACAGTAAAATCTTCCTGTACTGGACTGTATTCGATAGCCGGTGTTGTGTCCAAACACCAATTGCATCCAAATCAGCAATTACTGATGGTTTAAAGAAAGCAGAAGTGACGTAATTCGATTTTCTGCCGAGTTGCCTATTTTGTCAGGACACAGGCACCTAGACTGCTATTGTTACATGACTGATCTAGCCTGAAGGCTTTGTTCATTATGTATTGATAATAATAATTGTTGCTTTGCTTTTAGACCCCAGGACAGGAATGTCTGCAGGAACAAGCATCACAGCCACTCTGGGTCTAGTCATCCATGCTGCAGGTAAATGTCACTTTGTGTTGATAGACTAGAGAGAAAAAAAATATGGGCACACACCAGGGACCTCCATGTGTTGCAAGGTATAGGCTGCTCCCAAACAATAATACCTAAAAAATAGTCCATAAAAAACCTAGATAGATATATAGATATAAGATATATTGATCTAATACAATGATACATGGACATTTTGGTGATAAATGGTGGAAGCATTATTGGCCAGTTTGAAATGTTTTCAATCTTTTCGTCTAATGCAGGGGTAGGCAACCCCCGGCACAAGAAGCCTCTTTTGCAGGCACTCGACTCCTTCCCCATCAGCAGAGCAGTGCAGGGAAGTGTCAGTAAGACACTAATGCATTCCAATTTCAGAATTCTGCACCTGGACTGAGGGGGGGGGGGGGGCACTGTGCCCCCCACACATTGTAAAAGATGGGAAACATTGTTTGGTTCTCTAACTTTGCTGTAGCTGAATCGTCAGCTTTTGTGATGGGGAAGAGATTGGATGCAGTTCTGCTGGGGGGGGGGGCTGTTAAGTGGCCACGAGTCCCATGACCGGCCTGAAGACAGCTCCAAATTTCTATTTACAACGCTCGTTTTTAGAAGGGATTTACATAGTGTGGTATTCTAGCTTCTAATAGAGGGACTGGCAGTGTCTATTGTAGGTATTTTTTTTTTTTTTTTTTTTTTAATAGCGGGGGCGGGGCGGGGCGGAGTGGAGACAGACACAGAGAGGAAGCTGACAGGCATTAAAGAAGGAGTGAGGGGGAGAGAGGAGAGCTAAGGGCAGGGCAGAGTATGACGGAGGGATGCACTCTGACCACGGTGGTCAGGGCTGAGTAGCCCTGGTTATCGTGGTCAGTAAAGAGAGGGGGGTACAGGAAGTGGCAGGTTTTTTTTACAGTTTAGAGGGGGTCAGATTACACAGCACAAGCACTGTGCTGTGTGATCTGCTTTAAAGGGACCAGGATGTGTGTTTTTTGGGGTGGAGTTATCAAACACTTTAAAGCAGTTGTATACCTTTTTTTTAACTTTTACCTACAGGTAAGCCTATAATAAGGCTTACCTGTAGGTAAAATTAATATCTCCTAAACCTGTACAGCTTAGGAGATATTTACTTTGCATTCAGCCGCTGACGTCAGCGGCACATGCACTATGAAGGCCCAGCTGAAAGTCCGGCAGTGTCTGCCGGGACGTAGAGTGACGTAATCGTGGTTTCGGCACTCACAGCGCCGAAGCTGCGATACCCGGAAGAAACGCAGAGGGAACATGTCAGCTCCCTCGGCGTGGACCGGGATCAGATGTCGAGGCCTCGTTCTAAGGTAAGTATTTCATAATAAGCTAGTATGCGCTGCATACTAGCTCATTATGCCTTTACCTTGCAGGTTTTTTGTTTTTAAAAATCTGTGTGGGTATACAACTGCTTTAAGCCGGGTGCACACTACAGTTCAAACTGACAGCTCCAGTTGGAGCCGCTGTACTAACCATGCGAGGTTTGTTCAGCGAACTCCCCTGTTAAGCTGTTGTGTTCTGACAGGGGGGCGCCCCCACCCCAGGACACTCCGGTGCTCTCTGTCATAGGCTGAGAACGCTGATTGGGAGTCGGTCGGCTGCTGGTTTTCAAGCATGCATGTCCAACAGAAGCCGGCCAGCTTCACACGGGCCGAATGTCGGAGGTTTTTTTTTTTTTTTGTTTTCATTTTTTTTTTTTTTTAACCGGCTGTTGTCTCCTAACATTTGGCCCATGTGTATGGGGCGTTAGATAGCATTGAAAACCAGCAGAGGTTTTAACCCATCATTACTGTATCCAAAACTTAAAGCGGAGTTCCACACAAAAATGGAACTTCCGCTTTTCGGAACCCTCCCCCCCTCCGGTGTCACATTTGGCACCTTTCAGGGGGGAGGGGGGTGCAGATACCTGTCTAAAACAGGTATTTGCACCCACTTCCGGCATAGACTCCCATGGGAGTCTATGCCTCTTCCCGTCCCCACCGCGCTGTCTGCTGGGAACACACAGCTCCCAGCAGAGAGTGGGGACCACTTGGGACGCGCAGCGTGACTCGCGCATGCGCAGTAGGGTACCGGGAAGTGAAGCCGCAACGCTTCACTTCCTGATTCCCTCACCTAGGATGGCGGCGGCAGCTGCCAAGAACCGAGCGGGTTCTCGGCGTCCCCTGCCGACACCGCTGGACCCCGGGACAGGTAAGTGGCCATGTATTAAAAGTCAGCAGCTGCAGTATTTGTAACTGCTGGCTTTTAATATTATTTTTTTTGGCGGTGTGGGTGAACCCCCGCTTTAAGAAAATACCCTTTACTGTAAACAAAGGTAAAAGCAGTCAACACCACTTTTACTAAAACTGAATTACCCTTGCTGGGTTTTAGTTGTTATCTGGATTTGCTTATTAAAAATAGCTTGTTGTCATGGGGGACATGCTGCGTGCCGCTGATAATAATCTTCAGGCTCTAGTAATCTAATGAGCAACTGCTAATTAAGCTAATCATTTCCACTAATGTAATGACTGAGCAAGGATCAATTGCATTGCATGGTTAAGAGATTCTACCTGGAATATAACTAGCCCATCCATCCATCCAGGATTCACCCCAGGGACAGCTTAGCCTGTGCTAATCACTTTATCTGAGCTTGATCTCGATGAATGTTTTTTGAAAACAGATTAATTCAGTAGTGAAGGTGGTTTCTGTTATCCCTGAGCCCGGATCTGGTGTTTTATTACAGTTGGACGTGTCCTGATACACAGATTTGTATTGCTTATCTCCATCCGCTGGCAGTAAAGAATAGAGGAGTAATTGTGTTGTGAGAATTGTGCGCAGTGTTCTGTTGTCTGTCTGGAATACTAACAATAAACACTCTGCACCAAGCAAGTCACAGAGGGGCAGTTATAACCAAACGTGCCATTTGTACATTTGGTGTTTTTGTTGTCACTTGCTGTTGGGTGGTTTCCAGCTGAACGACACACACACTAAAGGGAATGCATAGGGGTTTTGTACATCCTATTTTTCTTAACTTATTCTGGCTGACTTCACAACGGATTGTCCCTCTAAGGAAGAGTCGCTCTCTTTTAAAGCAGAATTTTACCCATAACCGTTTATTAAAAATGATTGTTCTTTAACAAAAGAACATAAATTCCTCGGGTCTTTGGCACGAATGTGAATTATATAACTTGTTATCTTACTTTTTTTTTACCTTATTTTGGCATTTATGGGCTGCCTTTATGTACCGCAGCCATTTCTTCCTGTTTGTATGCTAAAATTATAAATAAAGAATTGGGAAAAACAAAAAAAAGAACATACCTTCCACATCAATAATTATCCTACCAAAATTGGTGTGTGCTGCAAATCCCTCCAGCATTACTCCTGTTTCCTCTTGCTGGAGACGACCATTTTGTTGAAGCTCAGAGCAGTCATTTACTCTCCTTGGTCTCAAAAACTACATGCCACTTTTTGTAATTAAAATCTGTGCATTTTACTTGATTGCATGTCTTGGCTCAGCTAGAGAGGAATGCTGACAGAAGCTTTACAGTGCTGAAGTTCATAGTGCTGCCAGCAGAAAGGAGAGAATAGCAGGGAGATAAGTTATGTTTACATTTTTTATGTCTCCCTGTCAGTAGAGTTTGTCTTGTCAGCTCTCTTGCTTTTCTTTTCTCCCTACCTAATCTGTGTTCCCTCCACACATTGTTTCATTCCTGATGCTTCCTATCTGGCCTTCCCCCAGGGGCCACCTGGAAGTGATCTATTGGGGCTTAATTTTTCACCAATGTCACCCTGAATGAAAATGAAGATAAATAAAAAATTTTGAGTGGCCACCAGAACAGGAATAAGGCAGCTTGCTATGGGGAAAACTGAGCCAAGTCACAGCTCCCTGTGTCCATTCAGACACGGAGCTGCGGCCCCGCCCCCTCTCTATTGGCTGACTGATTTGATTGACAGCAGCAGGAGCCAATGGCCCCGCACTTCTGTCTCAGCCAATGAAGAGGGGAGTCCCAGATGGCAGAGACATTCCTACAACATCGCTGGCACTAGATGGCCCTCAGGTAAATATGAGGGGGGCTGCTGCACACAGAAGGCTTATTATCTTGATGCATAGAATGCATTAAGATAAAAAAAACCTTCTGACTTTACAACCACTTTAAACGTGCTCCCACACCAATATGTACTTAAAAACAATTTTAAAAATAGTGTAGCACTTCTGACAAATACTCGTGTAATAGTATAAACAAAATCACCAATTTAAAGCGGAGGTCCGCCCGCCCCTTTTAAAAAGTAAAAGTCAGCAGCAACACATACTGTAGCTGCTGAGTTTTAACATTAGGACACTTGCCTGTCCTGGAGTTCAGCAGTGTCGGCACCGCAGCTGATGTTTCCATCAGTTGTCTGGTGCTGTCGTCACTATTCCCGGTAAGGGAACCCTGCAGTGTAGCCTTTAGGCTTCACGGCTGGGTCCCTACTGCGCATGCGCAAAGTGCTCTCTCACTGGCCCAGCAGAAGGAGAGGGAGGAGGGGGACCGAGCTGTGATGTACTTTGCCGCCGCCCGGTCTCCTGGAAGTGGGGACAGGATACCTGTCAAAGATAGGTATCTGCTTCCCCCTCCCCCCAAAAGGTGCCAAATGAGGCTCCGGAGGGGGGGAGGAATTAGATGAGCAAAAGTTCCACTTTTGGGTGGAACTCCGCTTTAAACGGCTAATCACCTTAAATCACCATACATAAAATCTCAGTAGGGTCCACACATATATAATGGTATTCTTGGTGAGTAGAGAAAAAGTTCATAAAAAAGATTCCATGCAAATTCTTCATTATTTAAATCTTAATGTGGAAAATGTTCCCAAAATCCCAGTGCTGTAAATCAAATCCACACACTCGTGATGCACCTCTAGTGTTCAAGATGTGCCCTCACCTTGATCATTGGACTGATGGATAAGCAAAGGCCTATATGTGCCTTCCCCAACTTCAGGGGTAAAAAATGTATGTACACACAGTATCTCAGAAAAGTAAGTACACCCCTCACATTTTTGTAAATATTTTATATCTTTTCATGTGACAACACTGAAGAAATGACACTTTGCTACAATGTAAAGTAGTGAGTGTACAGCTTGTATAACAGGATAAATTTGCTGCCCCCTCAAAATAACTCAACACACAGCCAGTAATGTCTAAACCGCTGGCAACAAAAATGAGTACACCCCTAAGTGAAAATGTCCAAATTGGGCCCAAAGTGTCTATTTTGTGTGGCCACCATTATTTTCCAGCACTGCCTTAACCCTCTTGGTCATGGAGTTCACCAGAGCTTCACAGGTTGCCACTGGAGACCCCTTCCACTCCTCCATGATGACATCACAGAGCTGGTGGATGTTAGAGACCTTGCGCTCCTCCACTTTCCATTTGAGGATGCCCCACAGATGCTCAATAGGGTTTAGATCTGGAGACATGCTTGGCCACTCCATCACCTTTACCCTCAACTTCTTTAGCAAGGCAGTGGCTGTCTCGGAGGTGTGTTTAAGGTCCTTATCATGTTGGAATAAGCCCCTGCGGCCCAGTCTCCAAAGGGAGGTAATCATGCTCTGCTTCAGTATGTCAAAGTACATGTTGGCAGTCATGGTTCCCTCAATGAACTGTAACTCCCCAGTGCCGACAGCACTCATGCAGACCCAGACCATGACACTCCCACCACCATGCTTGACTGTATGCAAGACACACTTGTCTTTGTACTCCTCACCTGGTTGCCGCCACACACGGTTGACACCATCTGAACCAAATAAGTTATCTTGGTCTCATCAGACCACAGAACATGGTTCCAGTAATTCATGTCCTTAGTCTACTTTTCTTCAGCAAACTGAAGGCTTCTTGTGGATCATCTTTAGAAGAGGCTTCCTTCTGGGACTATAGGCATGCAGACCAATTTGATGCAGTGTTCGGCGTATGAGCTGAGCACTGACAGGCTCACCCCCCCACCCCTTCAGCAATGCTGGCAGCACTCATACGTCTATTTCCCAAAGACAACCTCTGGATATGATTCTGAGCACGTGCACTCAACTTCTTTGTTCGAGCATGGCAAGGCCTGTTCTGAGTGGAAGCTGTCCTGTTAAACTGCTGTATGGTCTTGACCACCATGCTACAGCTCAGTTTTAGGGTCTTGACAATCTTCTTATAGCCTAGGTCATCTTTATGTAGAGCAACAATTCTTTTTTTCAGATCCTCAGAGAGTTCTTTGCCATGAGGTGCCATGTTGAACTTCCAGTGACCAGTATGAGAGAGTGAGAGCAATATCACCAAATTTACCACACCTACTCCCCATTCACACCTGAGACCTTGGAACACTAACGAGTCACATGACACCGGGGAGGGAAAATAGCCAATTGGGCTCAATTTGGACATTTTCACTTAGGGGTGTACTCTTTTGTTGCCAGCGGTTTAGTCATTAATGGCTGTGTGTTATTTTGAGGGGACAGAACATTTACACTGTTTATACAAGCTGTACACTCACTACTTTACATTGTAGCAAAGTGTCATTTCTTCAGTGTTGTCACATGAAAAGATATAATAAAATATTTAGGAAAATGTGAGGGGTGTACTCACTTTTGTGAGATACTGTGTGTGTGTGTGTATACAGTGGAGCCTCGGTTTAAGAGTAACCTGGTTTGAGAACGTTTTTGATTTGCAAGCAACTTTTTAAAAAAAATTCTGACTTGGTTTGCGAGTGTTGTCTCGCAAGACGAGCAGAATTCAACCTAATAGGGCCTGCAATACCGCATTAGGCCTGACGTGTGGGGGCGCCGGAGCCAAGAAGAGCCGAACAGCGATGATCGCAGCCGATCGCCTCCGTACGGCAATGCTCGGAAATACTCAGTTTGCAAGCCTTTCCGACATTTGCCGAGGTCAGCCGACGTGTCCTCGGGCCTTTCCGGCCGTTTTCGAGGCTCTCCGGCGCCCCCCCACCTCTGGCCGCATGCGGTATTGCATCCCATTGAAGTCCATGCGGAACAAATTATTTTCGTTTCCAGTGACTTCAATGAGAAAACTCGCTTTGATATGCGAGTACTTTGGATTAAGAGCATACTCCTGGAACGTGGAACGGATTATGCTCGTAATCCAAGGTTCCACCGTGTGTGTGTGTGTGTGTGTGTGTGTGTGTGTGTGTGTGTGTGTGTGTGTGTGTGTATATATATATATATATAATGCAGCAGCCGCCGCCTTGGGCTGCAGTTATGTGTGGCAGGGAGCAGTGTGATGTGCGTTTTTATCGATATGCGTTACAGCTCCAGTTATTTCTCTGAGGTTTATGTGAACTGCATAAATTGACACTTCATTCATGTCACTGCATAGCAGGACAGTGCACTGTTGGTTTGCTGTGACATACAGGGCCATCCAGAGAGGTGCGATATTATGCAAATATGTTCCATAACCACTTGAAAACCAAGCCCTTTCTGGCACTTATTGTTTACGAGTAAAAGAAAAACAAACGTGCGCTCATAATAGCAGAAAAAACAGGACAAATCACCGCGCTATATTAAACTAAATAATGCAAAACCACCTATTGACAAATAAAGAATAAATTGTAAATTAAACCCAATCTAATGTGACAAATAAGTGATCAAATAATAAAGCAGCTGCTAAAACGTGAGATACACACATAAAAAATTAGGTAAAAGAGGAGCAGCGCTGTGAGAAATGTTCCATGTGATGAACAGAATTAGTACATAGGTAAAAAACCAAAAAATTGGGATAGGCTCCAAGTTCATAGGTTATATAAACAACTGGACTGTCCTATTGAGAACCAATCTTGATGGTAAATACGGGACGTGAATATGGGAATCAATGAGTCCTTCACCACACCACTGTGATAATAAAATTGTGCGCTTACCAAATGGCAAGCTTAGAAGAGCTTGCGACCTTATGCAAATATGTTCCATAACCACTTGAAAACCAAGCCCTTTCTGGCACTTATTGTTTACGAGTAAAAGAAAAACAAACGTGCGCTCATAATAATCTGTGTAAAGAATAAATAATCAAAATTCCTGTAAAAAAAGTGAAAATATACATCACAAATAATATTGATAATTATTGAGTGGTGGAGAACTGTGAAAAACGTGCTTAAAAAATATATATCATAACACTTCAAAAGAAATTTTCACAACCCAAATGGATAGAGAACAGTCCTTAGATGGAAAAATACTCCAAGGAGCGATAGTCCTTATGATGAACAGTAGGAGAAGGAGTCCCATAAACAAACAACTACTTCACAGAAGCAGGAGGAAACATCCACATTCCAACCGGGATGGCGAGGTCTCACACGCAAGCAGACTTTGCCCTCTGCAGGGACTGTGGATGGATGATGTCCGGATCCAGCTCGTGTAGTGTGCGTCTCCAACTTGGCTTGTACCAACTCTGAGTGTTAGTGTCTTTTAATTTTATTATACACAGGTATTGGTGTTTTATTCGTGCAGCTTTAAGTGTTTATACTATTTTTCAGCGCGGTTTTTTCTTTAATTTTATGCTATTGTTTACGAGTAAAAATCCTTATATTTTTGCTAGGAAATTACTTAAAAACCCCAAACATTATGTAGTAAGCCTGAAAAAACCTTCCCACTGCTTCTGAAAGCGATCCAGTGGCTAAGTAGCCGATCAGACCGCTTTCACCCCTAAGTGAAAATGTCCAAATTGGACCCAAAGCGTCAATATTTTGTGTGGTCTCCATTATTTTCCAGCACTGCCATGTTAAAGTTCCAGTGACCAGTATGAGAGAGTGAGAGCGATAACACCAAATTTAACACACCTACTCCCCATTCACAACTGAGACCTTGTAACACTAATGAGTCACATGACACCGGGGTGGAAAAATGACTAATTGGGCCCAATTTGGACATTTTCACTTAGGGGTGTACTCACTTTTGTTGCCAGCGGTTTAGAAATTAATGGCTGTGTGTTGAGTTATTTTGAGGGGACAGCAAATTTACCCTGTTATACAAGCTGTACACTCACTACTTTACATTGTAGCAAAGTGTCATTTCTTCAGTGTTGAGAAGGTATAATAAAATATTTACAAAAATGTGAGAGTTGTGTGTGTGTGTGTGTGTGTGTGTATGTATGTGTGTGTGTATATATATATATATATATATATACACATATACACAGTTGAGAAGGAAAGTATTCAGACCCCCTTAAATTTTTAACTCTTTGTTATATTGCAGCCATTTGCTAAAATCATTTAAGTTCATTTTTTCCCTCATTAATGTACACACAGCACCCCATATTGACAGAAAAACACAGAATTGTTGACATTTTTGCAGATTTATTAAGGGTCTGAATACTTTCCGTCCCTACTGTGTGTATGTATATATAATATATCTCAGAGATATATATATATATCTGGTCCGGTTTTGCCTCTTTTACTCCAGGAAACTATACTCGCTCTCTAAAAATCTTCAGTATTATAGGGGCAGGTACTACAAACACTCAGAACCATATAAGGCCACCATAGTGTAGTAACTAAATAATCCAGCAGGCATTATTAAAAGTTCTTCAGGGTAAACATACAGAATAAAAGAAGTCTTGGACATGAACTTAAGGAGTGGTTACAAGGACAGATGACCGATCACCTTAGAGGATATATGGGGACAAGAGAAAAGCTGCTTCGGTATTACTGAGGGCCTTCTCTTAGAGCCTAGAATTTAAAATTTTAAGTACATCTCTGCTGTACATAAAAATTTTTCCACATTTTACCCCTTGCTACAAGTACAGAAAATGCTTGTCGATTTGCCAGAAATCCAGTGAGCTCCTAAGTCCTGTACTGACAACTTTACTTGAGATCTCTCCTGCTGGACTACAGGACTCCAGCCCCCCAGTGTGGAAATGAGGAGAGAGAGGTGTTCTGCAGTCCAACATAAAAGAACTGAGCAGAGCTGACAATACTGTGTGGGATTCCAGTGCAGCTGCTGAAGTTTTCAGCTCACTACAGGAAAGCTCACTGGATTTTTGTCAGATCAGTAGAAATGTTTTTCTGTACTTGTAACATTTTTAAAACATATGAAAATGTGCTTGTATTTATTTTTCATTAATTTATCCAGACATACACTTTAACATATTTCTTGAAGAAAGAAGACCCAAACAGAGACTGGTTCGCATCTGTTTCAAGAATCCCACTCCTTTTTTATTTTTAATTTCCACTTAATGACATATTAAATTTCGAGCTCCAAGTTTCCCTCAGGTGTCATTGTTCTTTATCCAGTATTCATCTCTGAAACATTTAATCTTCTCCCCAAGAGGGCAGATCACCTGTTTTATTATACATATACAGAATAGCAGAAAAAGAACAGTTTGTTGCTTGGTCCCAATAGGGTACTAATGGTAGACTGCAGGTTTATTTCTGTAGCTAAGCTGGGCCTTTGAGAAATAATTATTCTGGAATTTAAAAAATTACTTTCCAGGAACACCTGACACCTGTCAGATCTACAACACAATAATATGATTGGGAACGGTACGGTGTACATGAAGCACTGCACCAAAACCACTTTAAAGGGCCAGTTCACACCATAGAAACACAGTCCGGATGCGTTTCTGATGCTTTTCTGCATGCAAATTTTTTATGCATTCCAGTGCGTTTTCGATGCAGTCCAGTGTATTTTTTCCCCCTCTTTGTTCTTACCCTTTTAAGGAAGTGTGTTCCAGTGCGTTTTAGGTGCGTTCCAGTGCATTTTCATGCGTTTTACAGCATTCCAGTACAGTCCAATGCAGCATGTTCTACTTTTTTTTCTGTAACGCACTGGAACTGCAAGCACTGGTGTGAACTATACCATTGAAAACCATATAACCTACTTTCCATGCGTTTTTGATGCAGGAAAAAACGCAACGGACTGCATGTGGTGTGAATTGGCCCTTAAGCTGAACACTGGGGAAGGGAAAAAAAGTTTAATTTAATTTTGTGTGTGTGTGTGTGTGTGTGTGTGTGTGGTGTATATATATATCACACACAAATAAAATATATATATATATAATTCAATTGCCACAGAGGTTTTAAATCCAGTTTGTGTGCATTAAATGTCTTCGCAAACCCAGATGTTACCTTACAAATGTGCTGAACAAAGAATGTGCAGAGAGCAAAGCTGTGGGAGTGACCCAGGAGGCCCCACCCACTACAGGCTGCCTGTGTTTCATCAGATTTGGTACCGGAAGTGACGTTACCAGCAAAAAATTCCTTACTGTGCATGCGCAATGCGTCCAGCATGGCCGTTATAATTTCCAATAGGTTTCCTATTCTGACAGAACACAAAGGCAGCAGACATCTTATTACACCCAGATCTTGTTACACCCAGGCAAGTCTGTTTTAGCAGTAAAGTCCACTTATATAGGGGAATACAGTATAGTAAATCTGTGATAGTGTTTTCATGTTAAATTTGAAAACCAGCAGCAAGGCTGCAGTCAGAAAGTAAAGATCGGTAAAGGCACAAACACCTGAAATACAACTTATTCTTCACAAGTATATCATAAAGTCCATAATACTAGTGGGGGTTAAAAAGTCCAAACAAAGGGCTGCTACCATATGGGAACAGAAGCAGAGCTCCAGCAATGCTGAAAAAAACAAGGAGAGGCGCCTCTAAGTGTAGGATTAAAAACAATTTAATAGCACATAAAATTTGACAACTCACATGTGTGAAGTACCGTATATACTCGAGTATAAGCCGAGTTTTTCAGCACATTTTTTTTGTGCTGAAAAAGCCCCCTCGGCTTATACTGGAGTCACTGTGCCCATCTGCAGCCTCATGTGCCTGATCTCCCGGCGCTGTGACATTCAGTCTAGTCGGCAGCCGTGCTGTGTAACAAAGCCCCGCCTTCTCCTCGTCCGCGTCTGATAGGCGGAACACTGACTCACTGCTGGGAAACGAAATCAGTGTTCCGTCAAAGATGAGGAGGCGGGTCTTTGTTATACTGCACGGCCGCCGACTAAACTGCATATCACAGCGCCGGTGTTCTGGAGATCAGGTACAGGATGGTGGCAGATGGGCACAGGGGGGCATGGAGATGGACATTGTTGACCTTCTTTTCCACGTACAGTAGCTGCTGCATTTCCCACCCTAGGCTTATACTCGAGTCAATAAGTTTTCCTAGTTTTTTGTGGTAAAATAAGGTGCCTCGGCTTATATTCGGGTCGGCTTATGCTCGAGTATATACCCAGATCCCTGGGTCTGTTTATTTCATATGAGTGAGATGCCCAACAAAGCCTACCAGAGAACGCTATTGCCCCATCTCATTGATGCGGCTAAAAGTTTGATACCCAAGTACTGGAGAAGGATAGAAGGACCCGCAATGAGGGACTGGTTTGATAAAATCAATGAAATACACAGCCTAGAATATTTAAGGTACAGCAAAGGGACGAAAATGGGAGCCTTTGAGACAAAATGGAGAAAGTGGGTAGAGTTTAAAGTGTCCCTGAGAGCGGCTGAGATATGGACATCCTAGGCAGGAAGACAGAGAGACCCTGAGACTAACAGCAAAGAGGGCCTGGAGGCTGAAACAGAGGTAGAATTGAAGATATCAAAAGAGAGGGGGGGGCTAGGGGGGAAGGGGGGGGGTGGAGGGAAACGTGCAAAGGTAAATGTATTATTAAATACCACCTAAATAAGTTCTGAGGGGTATAAAAGTGTAATCAGCATAACCACGATGATGAGAAGAAGGAAAGGTCCCAAATGGGTCATCGCAGGGCCAGCTTCCTATACAGTGGTGTCGAGCAGTGAGTAAAGCGCTTCACAACTATGGGACTGAAGGAGCTAACAGTCTGCCGATGACCCCATTTGAGACCTTACTTATTGATGTGCCTGTTATATACTTCACACATGTGAGTTGCCAATTTTATGTCCTATTAAATTGTTTTTAATCCTACACCTAGAGGCGCCTCTCTCCTTGTTTTTTTTCTGCAGTCAGAAAGTGGCGACGGCCATCTTGGTACACCCCGCACTGCTCACCGCCAAACTGATAGTCATAAGGGGCCGAGGACATATTTGGACACTCTGTCGTTCGCGTTGATATAGTGTATTTGAGTATATGTAAGCTCAGTTTACAGCTAAAATAAGTGTGACACTCAAGACTTGCTTGGGTCTAACAAGATGTCCACTGCCACCATCTGTTCTGTCAGATTAGGAAACCCATGGAACGCAATGCGGCCATGCTGGAACGCATTGCGCAGTAAGCACATTTTGTTGGTATTGTCACATCCGTTAACAAATCTGACGGGTCTACAGTGAGTTGGAAGTGTACTAAATTCAAAAACCCTTATAACTGGGATGCGTTTACAATACACAGGCCAGGAGACCTTTCCCTGTTAACCCAAAAAAGTTAAATAAAATAATTATTAAATTCAATACATCAACACAAGTGATGAATTCTAATAAAATCAGATGGTGAAAACAATACAAAATATAACAACCCGTGACAGCAGTGTTAAATTATACCAATATTACTATTAAATTAATATCAGCAGAACAATAAAAGTTTGATGTGAAATAAATGATGCTAAGTCCAGAAAAATATATATATAAAAATGTGAGAAGTACACATAAAAACAAAAACAAAAAAGTCCAAGTGAATCGTGAAGATAAATGAAAAAAATCCACAAAGTGAAGGTGTCTCCAAACTGTTCATCTGTGTTTCGAAACATCCACCACACCTCCGTGACGTGATGCCAATCCCTTCTAAAGTTCAAACTCACCAGCTATTAAGGCCTCCCACTCTCGTGTTTGGCCCAACAGAGCCTCAACCCACTCTCATGGGGGTTAACATGCGATTACACACATCCACTGCTCACTAGACCGGACACTTTCCTTACGTAGGTGATTTGTCATATATGATAAAAGAATGCTCCGAAAGTGTGTTACCGTTTAAAAGATTTATTCAACCACTAAAAAAACTCCAATACACTCACATTCAAGATAAAAAATAGTAGGCAAGTCACTTCACAGCATATAGGAAATCTCACGGCAAAGCATGCGATGGTAAATAGAAAGCACAAAAGACGACCACGGCTGACCCAGGGAGTGTGGATGCTAGCGTACGTCTCACCCGTCCGCAGCGCTCGTTCCTCCACTGATCCTCCGCTCCGTCACCCTTCACTCCTTCCTTTAGCAAACGTGTAGGATTGTTTTCGTCACTGAGACTTACTCTTACTTGAACATGTAAACAGGGACGCACCGGACCCCATGCTGTGAACCACGGCGGCACATATGTGAACCCGGCCTAAAAGGACTAAATATGGGAAATACGCATGTACTGTCAAGATGTACTGAATATTAATTTTTTTTATTTATTGCCCAGACATACACTTTTAACCCTTGTTCTGCCACTGGCATATGTCATATGTTGGTGGCAACAGGGATTTTACCTCACCTTTTTATAATCTACTAAACTGTGTAATATATTGCGTTCGTGTGCACTAAAATTAATGTTCGTGTATTTTTCCATAAAAATTTGCACTGTGTAAACCATTGCACTAATTTCACGTGACAGGAAAATTGGAACTGCCAACATTTTATTCTCCAGGACCTCTGCATTTAGAAAATATATACTGTTTGGGGTTTTGACTAATCTTCTTCAGGCCTAAAATGATGTTTTGTTGATAACCTTCCACGGCTGCCAATACCACCTTTACGAGACCCAGGTCTATTTGTCTACTCCCTAGCTGACCCCCTCAATCTCCTCACCTATCAAAATTTACTGAGCAACATATTGGTATGGATGTCACACCATTTCCTCAAACTCAGTCTGTCTAAAACTGAACTTGTAATATTTCCTCCTCCCGATACCCCCCTCAGGACTTTACCATTGAGATCAAAAATACAATTATTGGTCCCTCTGCACATGCCAGGATGTTAGGAGTAATATTAGACTCTGACCTCTCCTATGGGCCCCACATTCAATCACTGGCTAAATCTTGCCGCCTTAACCACCAAAACATTTCCATAATTCAACCTTTCCTAAGGCCGGTCATATACCTCTTGAATCTCAGCTAATTCTGCAAGAGCCATGTGTGGGCAGGCTGAATGTAGCAAATTGGTTCAACCAGCCTGCCGGATTTACTTACGCTTTAATGCTTGCAGCTTCTATAGCCACTAGCAATAATGAATGTCTTCTCCCGGTGGGGATGGCTTCTTGCTCTCTAGCTCTTTTGTTACCTTCTCCCATGCTTACCTCCTCCCATGCTCACCTCCAGGTCTTCTCCAGAACCTCTCCCATCTTCTGGAACTCCCTACCCCTGTTTTTCTGGTAAGCTCCCACCCTGTCCGTCTTTTGGCGATCCTTGAAAACTCATTTATACAGGGAAACCTGCCTCGCCTTCATTTAAAAACTGTACTTGAGTCACCTCCATCAGATGGTCCCCCGCAGCTTTTACCTTTTCTACCACCTTTTCTTACTTTAGATTCTAAGCTTCATGAGCAGGGCCCTCCTATTCCTTCTGTATTGACCTGTATTGTAATTGTAGCCTCTCCCTTTATATTGTAAAGCGCTGCGTAAAGTGTTGGTGCTATATAAATCCTGTATAAAAATAAATCGTTTTTCTTGGCAATCAGATTTAACAAATTCTCCATCAGATCTTAACATACAGCCAGTGAAAATGTATCCCAAAACTGTCACTGCCAGAAAACGTGACTAGCAAGAATCTGACCAGCTTTAAAGTAACTGTTCTGCCTTTGTTCTCTACAGCTGATGGAGTTGCCCTTGGGGCTGCGGTTGCATCTTCTCAGGTCTCTGTACAAGTCATTGTCTTCTTTGCTGTCATCCTACATAAGGTGAGATGGGCCTAAAAATACCTGCGTGTTTTCTTTTTCCTAACTCACAAAGGCAAATCAAGGCATTTTGGAAGCATAACCATTCATCTTGTTCCTTTCTCCTGCTGTCTGGAATCAACAAATGTTTGTTTAACCACTTGCCGACCAAATCATGCAGATATACTGCGGCAGAATGACACGGGCAGGCAGAGTAACATATGAGTCCCATAAGTGCAGTTCAAGCTGGTGAGGTGGCAAGCACAAGTAGTGTCCCGCTGCCACTAAGAAGAAGACAAGCACAGGCCCGTCGAGCCCATAGTGCCCTTCCTGCTGCATTCGCCAATCCTAATTGGGAACCCACCATTTCTGCAGCACCCGTACTTCCCCCATTCACTGGCCAGCCCAGCATGCAGGTGGAAACAGTTTATTTTACTTCACGATTTTTATTCGCTGTTTTTCACTGAAGATCTCTATAGATCTATTGTGGACCAAAGAAATGTGTATGCTGGTCAATACATCGCCGCTATTCCCCAGCCCTCCCTTGCCAGAGATTGGAAACCAATTAGAGTTTCCAAATTTAAGCTCCTTCTGGTCCTATCCCTCCTCATGGGCATAACTAAAGAGTGAGTTGCGGTCATATTGGTCCACTGACCCAATTCACCACATGCCCGTGTTCTCTGCCTCCATGACCAGAGCACAATACGAGCAGATGTTGCGGTTCATGCATTTCAATAACCATGAACTCTGTCATCCTTGTGGAGACCCTGGATACGATCGGCTCTACAAAACTTCGGCCCCTCATAAACCACTTCAACCAACGTTTTGCAGACTTGTTTACTCCCCATCAAGTTGTCTGCGTTGATGAGTCCCTGATTAAGTTTTCTGGCCGTTTGTTTTTCAAACAGTATCTTCCCAGCAAGCGTGCCAGATACGGGGTCAAGATGTATAAGCTCTGTGACAGGGCCACAGGCTATACATGTAGTTTTATGGTTTACGAGGGAAAAGATATCCAGGTAGAGCCGCAGAACTGCCAGATTACATAGGGAGCGCTGGCAAGATTGTGTGGGACTTGGTGTCACCCTTATTCGGAAAGGGGTACCACTTGTACGTGGACAATTATTACACGAGCGTGCCACTTTTTAGACACTTGTTTGATCATCAGATTGGAGCATGTGGCACCGTGCGACCTAATCACCGGGGCTTTTCCCAGCGGCTTGTAGATACCCATCTTAGGCTGGGGGAGAGAGCCTGCTTCAAGTGTAATATTTGCTCGCTGTGAAGTGGAGGGATAATAAGAATGATTGTTTTCGTTCTCACCTCCCTTCATGCAGACACGACTGTCCAAATTCCTACGGCGACTGGTGTTGTGGAGAAACCCCTCTATGTCCATGAATATAACCTTAATATGGGAGAGGTGGACCTCAACGACCAGTTGTTGGCGCCGTACCTAGTTGCCCGTAAGGCCAGACCTTGATACAAGAAAGTGTCTGTATACTTATTTCAGTTGGCTTTGCTGAACGCTCATGTGCTATACAGCGCTTCAGGACGGACTGGATCCTTCCTTAAATTCCAGGAAGAGATCGTCAGAGCCCTTCTGTTTTCAGACGGTGCTCCACCTCACCTTCCCCAACCAAATGCCGTAAGCCGGCTGCATGAGAGGCATTTTCCATATGTCCTCCCGAGTACCCCTACCCAACGGGCCCCCCAAAGAAGATGTCGTGTCTGCAGCAAGCGCGGATATAGGTGTGACACGCTATTATTGTCCTGACAAACCTGGTCTTTGCATTGGTGAATGTTTTGAACGCTACCATACACTAGTTGAGTATTAGCGTAGGGTACAGCACTGCACAGACTAGGCACACTTTCACAGGGTCTCCCAAGATGCCATCGCATTTTGAGAGGCCCGAACCTGGAACCGTTACAGTTACAACAGTTACAAAAAAAAAAGTGTAAAATAAAAATATATATAAAAAAAAAAAAAAATAGTTGTTTTATTGTTCTCCCTCTCTCTATTGTTCTGCTCTTTTTTTACTGTATTCTATTCTGCAATGTTTTATTATTATGTTTTATCATGTTTGCTTTTCAGGTGTGTAATTTTTTTTATACTTTACTGTTTACTGTGTTTTATTGTTAACCATTTTTTTGTTTTCAGGTACACCATTCAGCTGCAGCGTGGATTTATTTATCTTGACAGCAACAGCGTTTCCTCCCACGATACATAAAACCGTGACTCAAGCGCTGTAGGAGGTGATTTCACCACCACAGTTAAAAAAAAAGAGCATATATGCCGAAGCATGGGGGCAGGAGCGGTTTGCTCCTAACTTTTGCGCACGGATGCCCCCATGCTTCGGCATATATATATTTTAGGCACAGATTGCGTTAAAATGTTTTATTTTTTATTATGGTTTTTTTTGTATTTGCTTTGCTGGTATGGTATGTCTTACTGCTATACTGTAATGTCACTTTGTTTTATTGTTAACCATCATTTGCTTAGCAGGTATGCCATTCAGTTGCAGCGCGGATTTATTTACCTTGACAGCAACAGCGTTTGCTCCCACGATACATAAAGCTGTGACTCCAGCGCTGTAGGAGGTGATTTCACCACCACAGTTAAAAACAAAATGGTGCATGTATGCCCATCATTAGAAGTGGGTGGATGAAGGGAGGTATTCTAATGGTGGGCATACCCACTGATCAATGTCTTTTTTTCGTTCAGCCCACAGACTGCATGAAAAAAAAGAATACAATATATGCCCAACAAGGACCAGCAACGTACTGGTATGTTCCTGGACTTTGGTTATACCAGAATGATGCCTGCTGGTTTAGGTATCATCTTGGTAGCATTCTTTTTTGCCAGCGGTCGGCTTTCATGTAAAAGCAATCCTAGTAGCTAATTACCCTCTAGACTGCTTTTACAAGCAGTGGGAGGGAATGTCGTCATCCCCCCCCCCCCCCCCCCCATCATCTTCCATGGTTTTCTCTGGCTCTCCTGTCCAAACAGGGAACCTGAGAATGCAGCCGGTGGTTCTGCCAGCTGACCATAGAGCTGATCAGAGACCAAAACGGCTCCAATCATCTCTATGGCCTAAGAAACCGGAAGCTACAAGCATTTTCATGACTTAGATTTCGCCAGATGTAAACAGCGCCATTGGGAAATTGGGAAAGCATTTTATCACACCGATCTTGGTGTGGTCAGATGCTTTGAGGGCAGAGGAGAGATCTAGGGTCTACTGGACCCAATTTTTTCAAAAAAAGAGTACCTGTCACTACCTATTACAATCATAGGGGATATTTACATTCCCTGAGATAACAATAAAAATGATTAAAAAAAATGAAAGAAACATAAAATAAAAAAGCAAAAAAAATAATTAAAAAAAAAAAAAGCACCCCTGTCCCCGCCTGCTCTCAGGCAAAGGCGAACGCAAGCGTCGGTCTGGCATTAAATGCAAACAGCAATTGCACCATGCATCACCGCAAAGGTCAGATTGAGGGCAGTAATTTTAGCAGTAGACCTCCACCATAAATCTAAAGTGGTAACTTGTAAAGGCTTTTAAAAATGTATGTAGTTTGTCGCCACTGCAAGTTAGTGTGCAATTTTAAAGCATGTTGTGTTTGGTATCCATGTACTCGGCCTAAGATCATCTTTTTTATTTCATCAAACATTTGGGCAATATAGTGTGTTTTAGTGCATTAAAATTAAAAAAAGTGTGTTTTTTTTTTCCCCAAAAAAATGTGTTTGCTACTTGCTGAGAGGTATGGTGAACATTTTGCAGACCTCGCTTTTTGTCACAAAGTTTTGAAAATTAAAAAAAAAAAATACATTTTTCTTTTCTATCTTCATTTCAAGAACAAATGAGAGCTGCAAAATAGCTTGGGGTGTCTACTTTCCAAAATGGGGTCATTTGGGGGGGTTTATGCCATCTTGCCATTTTATGGCCTTCAAAACTGTGATAGGTAGTGAGGAGTGAAATCAAAAATTTACACCCTTAGAAATCCTGAAGGCGGTGCTTAGTTTTTGGGGCACTGTACGCGGCTAGGCTCCAAAAAAGTCTCACACATGTGGTATCCCCATACTCAGGAGAAGCAGCAGAATGTATTTTGGGGTGTAATTCCACATATGCCCATGGCATGTGTGAGCAATATATAATTTAGTGACAACTTTGTGCAAAAAAAAAAAAAAAAAGTTTGTCATTTTCCCGCAACTTGTGGCAAAATCTAAAATATTCCAGGAACTCAACATGCCTCTCAGCAAATAGCTTGGGGTGTCTACTTTCCAAAATGGGGTCATTTGGGAGGGGGGGAGGGGTTTTCCATCTTGGCATTTTATGGCCTTCAAAACTGTGATAGGTAGTGAGGTGCTTAGTTTTTCGGGGCCCCGTACGCGAATAGGCTCCCAAAAAGTCCCATGCATGTGGTATCCCCGTACTCAGGAGAAGCAGCAGAATGTATTTTGGGGTGTAAAAAAGGAGGCAAATTTCGTTTGGGTACAACATTGCATGACCGCGCAATTACCAGTTAAAGAGACGCAGTGCCAAATTGTAAAAAGTGCTCTGGTCAGGAAGGGGATAAAACCTTCCGGGGCTGAAGTGGTTAAACCACATTTAATCTCCTGATCTTTGACAAAACTGTTGGCAGATGTTCTCCAAGATCAACAAAGATTCCCTGGTATCCATCTAGAAGATCTTTGAGCCCCAAGCCCACAGTCTCCTGCAAAGAACAAGTACATTTAAGGGGATTTCAGGGATACTTTACTACTTCAACGCAAGAAGCGATGGATGCCTGCCTCTCAGGATTTACTTCTAATTCGAATGTTCGGTTTTTGAGCAATGACTTTTTCTGGGAAGTTGCTGGACTATATTAATGTTGATTTTAGGACTGCTCATGTGAATGGAGTGGCCAGTCGTGAGAAGGAACGTAAAATTTGCTTTTTGTCTTTCCAGTTTGCACTTATTCTAAGAAAGATTCTTTGCAAAATCCTCTTGTACAATTCCCTTGGTTTCAGTCTTCTCATGAAACAAAGTGCAAGTTGACCTTCAAATGATTTGTTTGCAGCTGACAGGTTTCTTTGTTCTCTGAATATTAATACAGACCATTAATCTATGTAGCACTTTGCATATTGTATGTTCACAAAAGTCTCTGCCCTTAAGGAGTTTAGGTCCCTATCTCAGTTAACCTACAGTACCAGCATGTCTTTGGAGGGTGGAAGGAAACCTATGCAAGCACAGAGACATGCAAACTCCATGCAAACAGTGTCCTGGCTGGGTTTAAAACCCAGGTTCCCAATGCTGCAAGGCAGAAGTACTACACTAAGACACTGTGCTGTCATAGCCACTATTTGTTATTAGACTGCCACGTGGAGGCTGAAAATCTATCCCAAGGAACAGGTACTTAGTAATGTAACCGCTTGCCAACCATATACTGTGTATTTATACAGTGGCAAGGTGGCTCTCCTGTGCAAAATCACGTACTTTCCGGGTCTGGGACACATGCCTGCGACCCACTCCCACTGTGATTTGACACAGCAGAGGCCAATCTGCAGGGCCAGAGTCGCCAGTCGTTGTTCGGGGGAGAACAACAGCGGTCTGCCTATGTAAACAAGACAGATCGCCGTTCTGTCAATAGGGAAGGTAGTCATCCTGTGTTTCTGCTAAGCAGGAACACAGATCTCTGCCTTCCCACAGTACAAGCACCCCCCCAACAGTTGGCAAGCGCTCCTCCCTAGGAACACATTTAACCCTTTTGTGGGAAAAAAGGACATACACTTTATTTGGATACAGTGTTGCACAATTGTCAGTTAAAGTAACGCAGTGCAGTATCACAAAAAATGGCCTGGTCAAGAAGGTGGGTAAACCTTCCGGAGCTAAAGTGGTTAATTTACAAAATATTGTAAATCTGAAAACCGCATCTGTTTAACTTTAAATGATGGACAAAGTTCTGTAGTCCAGCAGGCAGTAGGCTGGGAATGCTGGTTTGAATTTCTGTGCAGCACAGGCATCATGTTGTCTGCCCGCACAGGAAGTTAGGAGCTCCATGGATTTCTGGCAGATCAGCAGGTATTTGCGGTGTTTTAAAGGCATAAAACCTGGGGCAATACGCAACAAAAATGGTAAAAGGCTTGAAAAATAAAACACATCAGGAGAGACTTCAGAAACCTAATATGTACAGTCTGGAGGAAAGAAGGAAAGGGGAGACATGATTGAGACCTTTTAAATACATCAAGAGGGTGAAAAAGGTTCAGGTTTAAGATCTAGAACATGGGGACGTGATCTCGAACTAGCAGCAGCAGGAAATTTTAAAACTGATCTTAGAAGGTCATATTCTGCCAAAAGAGTAGTTGATGCTTGGAACAGACTTTCAGCAGAGGTAAGGAGTTGGTCAACAGTAGGTGAATTAAAACATGCTTGGGACAAACCTGGATTTATACTCAGACAAAAAGGCTAACCCCCCCCCCCCCAAATAACACAAAAATAAACATTCTTGACGGGCCATGTGGTCTTCTCTTAGTTGTCACTCTGTATGTTTCTATTTATTGCAGAGATGTACTTTGCCTAGTTAAAGTAACATGTATAACAATTATTTGTATTGAGACATTTTTTTGTACTTCATAGGCCCCAGCAGCGTTTGGTCTGGTCTCGTTTCTCATGCATGCAGGATTAGAGAAGAAACAAATTCAGAAGCACCTGCTGGCATTTTCAGTAGCTGCACCTCTTCTTGCCATTACAACGTACGTTATTCTGACAATGGTAAGCTGATCTCTCACACACGTACAATTTTATATAATATACTGTAGATGCTATCAGCTCATTTTTAATTTAAACATACATTTTTTAAAGTAATTGTAAACCCAATTTTTTTAAATAGCAAACATGTTATACGTACCTGCTCTGTGCAGTGGTTTTGCACAGAACAGCCCCTATCCTTCTCTTCTCAAGTCCCCTGCCGGTGTCTTGCCGAGAAAGTTCCCCCCGGCGGATAAGGACCCCCTGTACTGCGCATGCGCTGCGCTTGCGCAGTACGAACGACTACGAAGCCGCCAAAAATAGACGAAGATGAACAGCTGATCGTCAGCTCTACACGGCGCCTGCGCACTACATTCTGCCCTAAGTCTACCTTAAAGCCCCACCCTCCTAGTGGAGGTAGAATATTAATATGCCAAGCGCAACGAGGCTGTGCCAGAAGCAAACTGTTTTTCTTACAATAGTCTTGGCACACAGGCGCGGTGTACAGCTGACTCAGGTGTTCAGCTTCGGCTCTTTTCGAATGCTCCCTTGTTGTTCCTACTGCGCAGTACAGGGGGGTCATTATCCGCCGAGGGGAACTTTCTCGGCAGAACACCGGCTCTCTTGGCTCCTCCCCCCTGCTGACAGTCCCCATAGCAACACATTTGTGGACTTGATCTTGAGACTTGTTACAGTTAGGTTGAAAAAAGACACAAGTCCATCTAGTTCAACTGATAAAAAAAAAAAAAATCATGCAATCCCATATATGCAATCCTATACCCACAGTTGATCCAGAGGAAGCCGAAAAACCCCACCAAAGCATGATCCAATTTGCTTCACTAGGGCAAACAATTGCTTCCTGATCCCTGGATCAACTTTACCTATGAATGTCAGTACCCAGTTATTTTATGTACATTTAGGAAAGAATCAAGGCTTTTTTTTAAGCAATCTACTAAGCTGGCCAGAACCACCTCTGGAGGTTGTCTATTCAATGTTTTCACAGCTCTTACTGTGAAGAAACCTTTCAGTATTTGAAATCTCATTTCCTCCAGAAGTGAAGAGTGCCTCCTTGTCCTTTATGATGACCTTGCCTTACCTTACCTTACCTTTGTGTTGATAGACACAAACGGCATGACTCAGCCCCACTCCCTGCTCTCTCCTTACAGGCCGTGATTGACAGCAGCAGGAGCCAGTGGCTCCCCTTGCTGCCTCCATGTCCAGTGAGGAGACCACCACTCTCGGGCCCAGCACTAGTTTGAGAACGGGCTCAGGTATTTATAAGGGGGCATTGGTGGGGGGAGGGGGGGGGGGATCCTGTGCACAGAAGTTTTTTTTTTTTTGTTTTGTTGGAGAGAATGCATTAAGGGTTTAAAACCTTTTACCTTAACATTCCCTTTAACTAAGACATTCTTTTGAATTTTACTATGCTAGAAGTGAAGGGACAAGTGTTTGGTGGAACAGATTTTGTCCTTGGATTTAAATGATTTTTTCGGTTGGTATGGATATAAATGATTTTTTCGGTTGGTATGGATAAATGATTAAGTGAGCAACTTTAGAAAGATGAAAACCAAAAGCTTTTATTTCTTTATCATACATGATGGGACACAGAGCCTTAAGTAATTAATGGGTTATGGGCTGACACTGGTATACCCAATACAGGAAGTTGACTCCCCTATATAACCCCTCCTCCTTCCAGGAGTACCTCAGTTTTTTCAACATGTGTCTTAAGGTGTTGGTTACAAGTGAAGATGTGCTCCGAGGAGCTCCAGGAGGGATCCATGCGGGATTTAAAAAGCCTCCACAACCAGATCCATCCACGCCACTGTGGCCATAGGATGGTACCCGGGCCTCTCATAGAAGAATGAGGTTTTGCCTGTAACACTTCTCTTTGAGGGCTGGACCCTAGGAACCAGGACTCTATTTTTTTTCTTGCTACAGTGCCTAAAGTTGTCCTGAGGGGTGCTATACAGGTCCAAAGGAGTGGAACCCCTATTAAAAGGGACCTGGTCTTTGAAGGTTTAACTACGCTGCCCTTCATGATGGGTGAAGTCTGGATCTGTCTGTTTTCAGCAGTATCCTGCAGCAAGGAAAAGGTAAGAGAAAAGCTTAGGAACTGCAAAGTCCACCTATGAATTTTCTTTCAATATGTAATATTGTAATGCCTTAAAGCTCCTCTAGAGGGAGTAAGAATGCATATACCCTGTCAATCTGTGCTAACTTACAGCGTGTGTCCTAGCAGCTGGAAGGGGTTCTCCTCTCCCCCCAATTGGGGAAACTGAGTGGCTGGGGGGTACATGTACTGTTGCACATTACATTTGTAAACAGTTTTGTGATGCTAGTGTGACAAGCACTAAAAGCTGACAAGCTGACAAACTGGTAAAGCACACGGCACACAGACAATCAGGTTTACACCTGAGGGCTTAAAAGCTGATGCTCTGAGAACTAAAGGTGTCTAGCAGAGCAGCTGAAGCAAGGCTGCCACAGGACATAGGAGCGCTGGAGCACGTGAGGAGTTTACACAGGCATTTTCAGTACAGGAAAAGACATTATTGTTTAGCATCAGATTAATCCATGCTGCCATTGTTTTTCCTACTATTGCTCAGCAAATAGAACAGTTCTTAGAGTGCCTCTGCTTTTGTGCTTAGCACTATGGCTTCCAAGGTTACTACTAAGGCACCAAAAGTTCCACCCCCAGGTGCTGGGAACTCCAGTCATGCCTCCACACTGTCATGCTCTCCGGAGATACCAGATATGGCAAGCGAGGGTGAGTCTTTGGAACCGATTGGTGGTGCAACTGCTTCTCACACTTCAGCCCCTGTATACGTGACTGAAGATGCATTTTCCTCTGCCCTGCTGGGCTTAGAAGGAAGATTAGTGGCTTTAATCGCATCCTCCATCCAAGGCGATAGGAAGCGTGCTAGATCCCTCACCCACACTCCAAACCCTTTACCAAGGGAACAGTGGGGACAGGATAAGGTATTACCCTCACACGAGCGAGAAGAAAAAGAAGCCGATTATTCCTCTGCGGAGGAAACAACAGTTGATGAATCAGTTTCACAATCTGAGGTACAAATCCTTACAGAAATGGTTCGCTCCACTTTCATGCTACCCCTAACAGAGTTAGCTGAAAGTCTGGTTTCCTCCTTGGGTTCTTTGAAACCTTTACAACCTTTGCATGTGTTTCTGGTCCATGCATTACTAAAAAGTTTATTTATGCTGAATGGGATCATCTGGATAAGCATTTTCTCCCTCCAAAGAGATTCTTAGTTCTCTATCCCATGGAGGAAAAATTCACCAAAAGATGGAAAGTTCCAGCAATTGACGCTGCGATTTCCAGTGTGAATAAAAGTCTAACTTGTCGACAATGCACAAATGCTTAAGGATCCAACAGATAAGAAGTTGGAATTCCTGTTAAAATCCTCTTTTTCCTTAGCAGGGACCGTTACTCAGCCTGCAGTCACAGCAATAGGCATCTGTCAGTTCTTAAAGGACCAATTCACAAAGGCACTTAAAGCTCCCTGCACAGCATGCCCGTGAGTTGGCCGAACTACCAAAAGCATTATGTTTTGCCATAAATGCTATGAAGGATATTATTCACCAGGCGTCCCGACTTGCGCTTGTGCTAGTACACATGCGTAGGACCCTTTGGTTAAAAGATTGGTCAGCCAAAGCACCTTGCAAAAAGCTTCTGACTAGTTTCCCTTTTCATGGGGAGTGACTATTTGGCAATGATTTGGATAAATACATCCAGATGATTTCTAGTGGAAAGAGTACTCTTTTGCCAGTCAAAAGAAAGTATAAACGTCCTTCATTTAAACTGACTTTTTCTCCTGCGCCAGGGGCATCCACCTCTAGGCAGTGGCAATGGCCTCCGCCATCAGACTCTAGAGGCAAACCTCAGGGTCAGACCCAGGCACAAAAGAAGCCCTGGGGCCCCAAATCTGCAAAACAGAATGCTAAAGCCTCATCATGAAGAGGCGTCCCCCCTCACCAGAGTGGGGGAAAGACTTCTGAAATATTCAGAAGTCTGGCAAAGGGAAATTCAGGACAGATGGGTTCTCTCCATGGTCTCTTGGATACAAACTAGAATTTCGGGAATTTCGGGAGTTTCCATGTCTCGTTTTCTGAGATCAAACGTTCCCAAAGACCCATGGAAATGGCAATCCCTGTTTCACCCCGACATTTTTCGGGCTGTTTGCTAAAGATGGGGGACTCTGGATGTAGATCTTCTAGTATCCAGTTTCAGCATGAAGTTAGTCAACTTTGTGTCCAGGACAAAGGATCCATTCGCATGCAGAACAGATGCGCTGATAAGCCCATGGGATCAGTTCTCACTGATCTATGCATTCCCCCCCTATTCAGTTGCTGCCACAACTTCTTTGCAGGATCAAGCTGGAAAGAAAGCCAGTAATTCTGGTGGCACCAGCATGGCCCAGAAGGTCATGGTACGCAGAAATTGTAAAGATGCCAGTGGAAGGTTCATGGCCCCTCCCACTAAGGGCAGGCCTGCTCTCACAGGGGCCGATATTCCATCCTACTTTACGAACGCTAAATTTAACGGCCTGGCTATTGAAACCCACATTCTAAAGAAACGTGGGCTTTCCAGGTCAGTTATCTCAACTTTAATGCAAGGAAACCAGCTTTCAGAACTATATATTATAGTGTTTGGAAGACTTATCTTTCCTGGTGTGAATCCAAGGGTTGGCACCCTCGGAGATATATCATAGGTCCTACAATTAGGCACAGAGATGAAGTTGGCCCTGAGTACTATTAAGGACCAAATATCAGCCTTATCGATTTTATTTCAAAGACCTCTTGCTACGCATTCTTTCGTCTGGGATTTTATGCAAGGGGTGATGCAAATTAATCCGCCAGTTAAATCACCCTTGAGTCCTTGGGACTTGAGTTTAGTTTTGTCAGTGTTTCAAAAACAGCCATTTGAACCGATACAGCATATTCCCTTAGTCCTTTTGACAAGGAAGCTGGTAATTTTGGTTGCTATATCCTCAGCAAGGAGGGTTTCAGAATTGGCTGCTCTTTCTTGTAAAGAGCCATATTTGATTATTCATTAGAACAGAGTGGTGTTACGCCCTTGTCCAGGCTTTTTGACAAAAGTAGTTTCAGGTTTTCACCTGAACCAAGATATTGTCCTGCCATCGTTTTTTCAAAAACCATGTTCCAGGGAGGAAAAGTCACTACATTGTCTTGATGTGGTGAGTGCAGTAAAAATCTACAGTGGGGCAAAAAAGTATTTAGTCAGCCACCAATTGTGCAAGTTCTCCCACTTAAAAAGATGAGAGAGGCCTGTAATTGTTATCATAGGTATACCTCAACTATGAGAGACAAAATGTGGAAACAAATCCAGACAATCACATTGTCTGTCTGATTTTTGAAAGAATTTATTTGCAAATTATGGTGGAAAATACGTATTTGGTCAATTTTAAAAGTTCATCTCAATACTTTGTTTTTTATCCTTTGTTGGCAATGACAGAGGTCAAATGTTTTCTGTAAGTCTTCACAAGGTTGTCACACACTGTTGCTGGTATGTTGGCCCATTCCTCCATGCAGATCTCTAGAGCAGTGATGTTTTGGGGCTGTTGCTGGGCAACACGGACTTTCAACTCCCTCCAAAGGTTTTTTATGGGGTTGAGATCTGGAGACTGGCTAGGCCACTCCAAGACCTTGAAATGCTTCTTACGAAGCCACTCCTTCGTTGCCCGGGCGGTGTGTTTGGGATCATTATCATGCTAAAAGACCCAGCCACGTTTCATCTTCAATGCCCTTGCTGATGGGAGGAGGTTTGCACTCAAAATCTCAAGATACATGCCCCATTCATTCTTTCATGTACACGGATCAGTCGTCCTGTTCCCTTTGCAGAGAAACAGCCCCAAACCATGATGTTGCCACCCCCATGCTTCACAGTAGGTATGGTGTTCTTTGGTTGCAACTCAGCATTCTCTCTCCTCCAAACACAACGAGTTGTGTTTCTACCAAAGAGTTCTACTTTGGTTTTATCTGACCATATGACATTCTCCCAATCCTCTTCTGGATCATCCAAATGCTCTCTAGCAAACCTCAGGTGGGCCCGGTCATGTACTGGCTTAAGCAGGGGGACACGTCTGATACTGCAGGATCTGAGTCCCTGGCGGCGTAGTGTGTTACTGATGGTAGCCCTTGTTACGTTGGTCCCAGCTCTCTGCAGGTCATTCACTAGGTCCCCCCGTGTGGTTCTGGGATTTTTGCTCACCGTTCTTGTGATCATTTTGACCCCACGGGGTGAGATCTTGCGTGGAGCCCCAGATTGAGGGAGATTATCAGTGGTCTTGTATGTCTTCCATTTTATAATTATTGCTCCCACAGTTGATTTCTTCACACCAAGCTGCTTGCCTATTGCAAATTCAGTCTTCCCAGCCTGGTGCAGGTCTAAAATTTTGTTTCTGGTGTCCTTCGACAGCGCTTTGGTCTTCACCATAGTGGAGTTTGGAGTGTGACTGTTTGAGGTTGTGGACAGGTGTCTTTTATACTGATAACAAGTTCAAACAGGTGCCATTAATACAGGTAATGAGTGGAGGACAGAGGAGCCTCTTAAGAAGAAGATACCGGTCTGTGAGAGCCAGAAATCTTGCTTGTTTGTAGGTGACCAAATACTTATTTTCCACCATAATTTTCAAATAAATTCTTTCAAAAATCAGACAATGTGATTTCTGGATTTGTTTCAAAATTTTGTCTCTCATAGTTGAGGTATACCTATGATGACAATTACAGGCCTCATCTTTTTAAGTGAGAGAACTTGCATAATTGGTGGCTGACTAAATACTTTTTTGCCCCACTGTATTTAAAGGCAACTGCTCAGATTCGTAAGACTGACGTCTTATTTATTCTGCCGGAGGGTCCTAAGAAAGGACAGGCAGCGTTGAAATCCACTGTCGCTAAGTGGATTCGGCAAGTGATAATTCAAGCTTATAATTTAAAGGGTAAAATTCCCCCGTTTCAAGTTAAGGCGCACTCTACCAGAGCGGTTAGTGCTTCTTGGGCAGTGCGTCACCAGGCCTTCATTTCTCAGATCTACAAGGCCGCAACTTGGTCTTCAGTGCATACATTCACAAAATTTGATCAAATGGATGTAAGGAGGAATGAGGATATCGCCTTCGGGCGCAGTGTGCTGCAGGCAGCAGTATAAGTCCTCAGGTCTGGGGGTGCCCTATGGGTTGTGTCTCCCTCCCCTCAAGTAGCATTGTTATGGGACGTCCCATTAAATAATTACTTAAGCCTCTGTGTCCTATGATGTACGATAAAGAAAATAGGATTTTTATAACCGCTTACCTGTAAAATCCTTTTCTTGGCATACATCATGGGACACAGAGGTCCCTCTCCTCTTTTTATGGGGTTTAAGTATATTGCTTGGCTACAAAAACTGAGGTACACCTGGAAGGAGGAGGGGTTATATAGGGGAGTCAACTTCCTATATTGGGTATACCAGTGTCAACACCTGAATACTTAAGGCTCTGTGTCCTATGATTTACTCCAAGAAAAGGATTTTACAGGTAAGCTGTTATAAAAATCCTATTTTTTTATTTTTTGGGGGAAATATTCTAAATGTATATAGTGTGTGGCTGTTACAGCCCCTATTATTAGAATCTATGATCATACCATCCTCAGGGCACTACTATCACCCAGCAGGTCCATAAATATGAATGTTATACTCAGCTGAATGCTTAAAGAAACTCTCGCTGTGCCCAATCAGGAGAAAATAAACTGGTTCTCTTGCAACCACCTGCTGATGGCCACCTTCACTGCACTCCCCTGCTGCTCTGTTCATTGGAGCTAATAGTCCTAACCTTGTGCGCTGCATTTTTCCATATGCCTATTTTGTTGTTTTTGTCAAACTGTATGCAGCAGCTTTCATTCATTTTACTGGTTAGCGCGGTGTTTTCTATTTACCTCTAACCTTGTGTAAGCTCCGGTTCATGTCATAGTGTTGCGACTGACTATTGGCCACTCAGCCTGAGTCCTGCATCCCCATTCTCAGAAATACTGAGTACACAACATTGGAGGAGGGCTGTGGAGGTGGATACAAGTTGGTGTGGGGGGTTCATATAAGAGGACCTGTCCCTTTTAGGTCAATGGACTATAGGGGAAAAAGTAGCTCTAGCAGATAATGAAAGTGTTGCTTATCTTGTGGGGGCAAGAAAAAATATTGAGATCAATTTGATTAGTTCCCACAGACAAGGCTTAACCAATGGGGTTATGGGAATTCCCATAGTACAATCAAAAACTGTTGACTTTAGTTTGATTCCTCTCTCTTATTCTTCAGTCAGGGGGCAGCTCACAGCACAGACTCAGCGCCACAGGACACGGAATGCTCTTCTCAGCCGGGACTTTCCTCTACGTAGCCACAGTTCACGTCCTGCCAGAGATCAGCGGCCGAGGACACAATCAACACCAGGGGGCATCCGAATACAGACAACAAGGACTGGGACTGTTAGAGAGCCTGACGCTGGTGGTGGGAGCCTTCCTCCCAGTCCTTCTATCATTAGGACTTCACGATGGCTGAACAAGGACTGAGCGCGCCCTGCCAACGTACAGGATTATTCCACTGGCAATAGTCTGAGGAAATTATGCCAAACACAAAGGTGTATTCCCTGGGATGATAGAACATAAATAGGACTTTTTTCTATATAGAACAGGATAAATCTTCTCTCTGTTTTCCAGATTGTTGTATTAACGTCTAACTTGCACAAAATCTAATAAATTATTGTGATTAATAGAAAGAGCCTTAAAGACATACCATTCTCCTGGGCCTTGCTCAGGGTTTTTATCAAGTGTGGATGTATTCCTGTCCAGTTTGCTGGCAATCACTTTTGATACCTGGCTGACAGCTGTGTTTGTGTTATTTGTTTAAAGGGAATTTGTATTGCTTTTACAATGGTGTTTTTTTTATATATCTAATTATATAAACTATATATTTAAATACTACTCTGCTTTAAGTTGAAATCCCAATTTTTTTTTCCGTCTATTTATTTTACTCTTTATGTCCCTTTGTAGAGATTTCCTATCCTAGCCCGATCACATGACCGTAAGTTAAGAGAATCTCCTCAGTGGGAGTAGACATTAAAACCTAAGGTTCTAACCGTTCCCCACTTAATTATATTAAATATTTTAATCATATATGTACATTTAGCAATAATTTCCCATTGCATGTGCAAGCTTACACATTACACCTGTGGGCAAAATAAAAAAAATGACATATATGATGTAGTCTGTCCCTCGTGTAACAGAGTTTAATTACCTGTTCATACTGCCAGGAGATCATTTTTTTCCATTTCTTTTAACAGGGTGACAACGCTCTTTTCTCTGTAGTGAAAATGCAGAGGAGCATTGTCAGCCTGGGACTTAGATGCACTTGCAGTCAGACTATAAGCTTTAATGTTTAGGTTGAAAAAAGACACAAGTCCATAGAGTTCAGCTAAAAGAAAAAAAATAAATTGAAAACCTCTATTTACAGTGCATTCGCAAAGTATTCACAGCGCTTCACGTTTTCAACATTTTTTTGGGTTACAGCCCTATTCCAAAATGGATTAAATGTATTATTTTCCTCAAAATTCTACAAACCATTCCCCATAATGACAACGTGAAAGAAGTTTGTTTGAAATCTTTGCAAATTTATTAAAAATAAAAAATGAAAAAAAATCCCATGTACATAAGTATTCACAGCCTTTGCTCAATACTTTGTTGAAGCACCTTTGGCAACAATTACAGCCTCAGGTCTTTTTGAGTATGATGCTACAAGCTTGGCACACCTATTTTTGAGCAGGTTCTCCCATTCTTCTTTGCAGGACCTCTCAAGCTCCATCAGGTTGGATGGGGAGCAACGGTGCACAGCCATTTTTTTTTTTAGATCTCTCCAGAGATTTTCAATCGGGTTCAAGTCTGGACTCTGGCATTCTACTGACAATTCCTTGGACTTCATGGCTCAGTTTGTGCTCTGACATGCACTGTTAACTGTGAAACTTTATATAGACAAGTGTGTGCCTTTCTAAATAATTTCCAATCATCTGAATTTACCACAGGTGGACTCCAATCAAGTTGCAGAAACATCTCAAGGATAATTAGTGAAAATAGGATGCACCCGAGCTCTTCTCCCCTGATCGATCAGTTTGGCTGGGCATCCCGCTCTAGGAAGAGTCCTGGTGGTTCCAAACTTCTTCTGTGAACAAATGGAGGCCACTGTTGTTCATTGGGAGCTTTAAGGCTACAGAAATTTTTCTGTATCCTTTTCCAGATCTGTGCCTCCATACAATCCTGTCTCGAAACATCTCAAGGATGATCACTGGAAACAGGATGCATCTGAGCTCAATTTTGAGTATCATGGCAAAGGCTGCGAATACTTATGTACATAATTTTTTTTTTATTTTTAATACATTTGCAAGGATTTCAAACAAACTTCTTTTACATTGTCATCATGGGGTATTGTTTGTAGAATTTTGAGGAAAATAATGAATTTAATGCATTTTGGAATAAGGCTGTAAGATAACAAAATGTGAAAAAAGTGAAGCGCAGTGAATACTTTCTGGATGCACTGTATAGAACCCTATATCTACAGTTGGTCCAGAGGAAAGCAAAAAACCCTTACACAGTCATGGCCAAAAATATTGGCACCCCTGCATTTGTCAGATAATGCACCACTTCGCCCAGAAAATTGTTGCAATTACAAATGTTTAGACATTTTCATGTTTATTTCTTTTGTTTGTATTGATATGACACAAAAAGCCAAATTTGACACATCCCACGCAAAACTCCAAAAATGGACTGGACAAAATTATTGGCACCTGCTCAAAATTGTAAGAAATAAATTGCATTCCAAGTTTGTGATGCTCCTGTAATTTGTAATTAACCTCCTTGGCGGTAATCCCGAGCGTGACTCGGGTCTGACTTTTACTGTCAGGACTTTTACAGTGCAGAGCATCCAGCAGAGCCCTTACCTTCTCCTGGGTTCCAGCGATGCCCTCCACTGTCCTCGGCTGTGCTCCTCTGTGATCGCCAGCGCGATCACAGCATCTCACTTCCTAGTTCCGTTCCCTGCGAGCAGCAGCGGCGCACGGGAGCGGAACTAGGCGGGAAATTCAAAAGTTCAAAAGTTCAAACACAAAACACACATATAAAAAGAGGTGATACAGTGTAATCTGAGAGGACTACATTGTATCATCTCAGATCTCACTGATACAGTGCCCCTTGCCCGAGTGCCCATTGCCTCCAATAAAATATTGAGAAGATGGAATCCAAAAAGCGCCATTTCGCTACAAAATCGCCTTTGGAGCAGTTGAATGACAGCGACAGCGACATGGAGTTGCTCCCAGAACTCAGCGATAGCGAGTCGTGGGGAGATTTGTCGTCTGACACTGAGCTGACAAGTGACAGCGATGACAGCGGTGATGATCCTGCACCTGACATCAGCGATGTGCGCACTTGGTGCCCTATTGAGTGCGATACGGACCAGGTAGCGCCCCCAAGATTTCCCTTCACTGGATCACCTGGGATGAAGGTCAAAGTTGAGCGTGGCAACCCTCTGGCATACCTGCAATTATTTCTCACAGAGGAGGTAATTGAAAAAATTGTCATAGAGACAAATCGCTACCAACAGCAGCAATCCGCTACGCTGCATGCCAGGTTTTCCCGAAGCAGAAGGTGGGAACCGGTGACTAAAGAGGACATCTGGCTGTTTCTCGGACTCATTATTCTTCAGGGGGTGGTGGGGAAACCACGCCAGAAATGGTACTGGACCACCAACAAGTTATTGGCCACTCCGTTTTTTGGTACTGTGATGTCCGAATACTGTTTTTCCCTCATCATGAAATATTTTCACTTCACTAACAATGAAGAGTTTGATGAGGCCACGCATCCTGCGCCCAAGCTAAAAAAAATCTGGGAGGTATGGCAAATTATTGGGAACAATTTCCAGCGGGCCTACGTGCCAGAAAGGGACGTCAGCGTGGATGAGAGTTTGATGGCCTACAAAGGACGCCTAAGCTGGATCCAGTATATTGCATCCAAAAGAGCGCGGTTTGGCATCAAATCATACATGCTCTGCGAGTCATCCACCGGGTACATATGGAACTCGGTCATTTACACCGGTAAAGGCACGAAGTTCAACCCCAGGTACAGCAATTATGGGATGGCCACATCATCTGTCCTTACACTGCTGGAGCCATTACTGAACCAGGGATATTGTGTGACCATGGACAATTTCTATACGTCGCCGGAACTGTTTGAGGTTTTGATCCAAAACAAGACGGATGCCTATGGTACAGTTAGGCCTAACAGACGTGACATGCCGGAGAAATGGTTGCCTGGCAGAAGGGTAAGATGATGGCAATACGTTGGCGAGACAAGAAGGACGTGTGTCTCATGAGCACAGTGCACAATACCTCCACTGCCACGGTCCACACAAAAGGTGGGAAAGATGTGCTGAAGCCGCAAGTCGTCATAGACTATAATTGCACTATGGGAGGTGTCGACCGAGCCGATCAGGCAATGACCTTTTACCCGACTATGCGGAAACAGCAGAAAAAATATTATAAAAAGATTTTCAGGCATCTTCTGGAACAATGCCTTTGGAACGCTTACATCTTGTACCGAGCAGGGAGTGACAGGCCTCTTGTTCATTCAGATTTTATCTGGAAGGTGGCTGAGCAGATTTTTGCCAAACACCAGATGCCATCAGTTGATGCGAACAGACCTGGGCGACGTGCTGTTGCCAACCCAGAACGCCTAACAGGTCGGCACTTTATGGACTACATACCGCCAACCGCAAAAAAGGCAGCACCTACCAGGATGTGTGTGGTTTGCTGTTCACACAGAGATGACAAGGGAAAAAAAATCCGAAAAGAAAGCAGGTTCTTTTGTCCGGATTGTGACGTGGGACTGTGTGCTGTACCTTGCTTTAAATTTATCACACTCAGGATGTTTACTGAATTTTCTTTGTCTGACAAATTTCTTTAGTTTGTATTACATTATTGAATAAAATTATATTATTTAAAAATTTAAAATCATGATTTTGTGTTTCAAACTTTTATCACATCTGGGATGTCTACTAGAGTCTTGTTTGGTCAGGTTTAAGTAAGTAATTACTAAGAATTGCAGGCCTATAATACATAGCATCAAATTGCCATGCAAAATAATTGTACCGCTTTCAGCACAAAATTCCAGACAGAATCATACCGCCAGGGAGGTTAAACTCACCTGTATCAATTAACAGGTGCTGACAATATAGAAATCACACCAGCAACCCGTTAAAATGGTGAAAATTGGACTCAATCAAGTTTCTGTTGTGTGTCTCTGTGTGCCACACGGAGCATGGAGAAGAGAAAGAGCAGCAAAAATTGTCTGAGGATTTAAGAACAAAAATTGTGGAAAAGAATGGACAATCTCAAGGTTACAAGTCCATCTCCAGAGATCTTAATGTTCCCGTATCCACTGTGTGCAACATTGTCAAGAGGCTTACAGCCTATGGCACTAGGGCTGGGGAAAAAATCGATTTGAATCTTGAATCGAGTTGAGAGGTCAAATCGATTCAAAATTTCAGCAAATCGATTTTTTTTTTTTTCACCAGGACCAGCGCTGACCTCGGGAGCTACAGGCAGGAGTTTTTAGGCGAGGCCGTGGCTTCGGCCTAGTCCGCTAGGCCGAAGCCGCTGCCTCGCCTAAAAACTCCTGCCTGCAGCTCCCCAGGACCGGCGCGGTGTCCAAAAAAAAAAAAAACTATGTGAATCGAATTTTTTCTAAAAAATCGCAGATTTTTTTTTTTGGAGAAAATCGCCTAGCTCTACATGGCACTGTAGCTAATCTCCCTGGATGTGGACAAAAGAGAAAATTTGATCAAAGATTGCAACGAAGGATTATTTGTTTGAATGGTGGATAAAGAACCCTGATCAACTTCCAGACAAAATCAAGCTGACCATCAGGCACAGGGTACAACTGTGTTGGCTTGCACTATACATCGCCATCTGGATGAAAGGGACGCTATGGTAGGAGACCCAGGAGGACCCCACCGCTGAGACAGAAACCAAAACAAAAAAAGCCAGTTTGGAGTTTGCCAAAACTTACCTGAGGAAGCCAAAATCCTTTTGGGAGAATGTACTGTGGACAGAAGAAACAAAATTACAGCTTTCTGGTAAAGCCCATCATTCGACTATTTTCAGAAAAATAAATGAGACCTTAAAAGAATATAGTCAAACATGGTGGAGGTTCACTGATGTTTTGGGGTTGCTTTGCTGCTTCAGGCACTGGATGCCTTGACCGGGTGCATGGCATTATGAGATCTGAAGACTACCAAAGAAATCTGGGGTGCAATGTAGGGCCCAGTGTCAGAAAGTTGGGTCTCTAACCCTAAGACCCTAAGCACGCGTCAAAAAGCACCCAGAAATGGTTTAAGACAACGCGCTGGAGAGTATTGAACTGGCCAGCAATGGGTCCAGATCTAAATCCCATAGAGCACCTGTGGAGAGACCTGATAACAGCAGGTGGGAAAAGGAACTCTTCCATTTAGAGAGACCTGGAGCAGTTGTGAAAGAAGAGTGGTCCAAAATTCCAGTAGAGCGGTGTAAGAAACGTATTGATGGTTACAGGAAGCCATTCATTTCGGTTATTTTTTCCAAGGGGTGTGCTACCAAATATTAAATTGAGGGTGCCAATGATTTTGTGCAGTCTATTTTTGGAGGTTTGCGTGGAATGTGTCAGATTTGACTTTGTTTCTCCACTTTTTTGTGTCATACCAATACAAACAAAAGAAATAAACATGACAATGCCTAAACATTTGTAATTTCAACAGTTTTCTGGGTGCAGCGGTGTATTATCTGACAGAGATGCAGGGATGCCAATATTTTTGGCCATGACTGTAATGCATGGTCCAATTTCCTGCAACAGGAGAAAATCCTTTCTGTTTCCCCTAAGGCAATCAGATATTCCCTGGATAAACAATATATGGTGTTATTAAAGCTGAACTAAAGGAAGAAAAACTTGCCTTTCCTCCAATGGTCTTCTGTGTTGCCAGTCTTTAGCTGCCAGGAGTTAGTCATCCTGGCATACGGGGATCAGGCCAGCGCTGTAAGATGTGCTGCGCATGTACAGCTTAGTTTACATGTGAGAGAACGCTGTGAGTGGGCAGGTAAGTGTATTTTATTGCAGAAGAGACACTGTATGTCTCTTCGGCAAGAAAGAGCATGCCTGCTCGCAGTTTGTGAAAGTGGAACTTTAGTTCCATTTGTGGTTAATATCCAGCTTAACCACTTGCCGACCAGCCGCCGCAGGTTTACTGCGGCAGAATGGCACGGCTGGGCGAAACGACGTTATGTAACATCGCTTTGCCCTGTGGCCACTAGGGGCGGGCGCCCTGCTCGGAGCCGATGGGAGTGCCCGGCAGGCTCCCGCAATCGCTGGTTACACACCGGGATCTGTGTGTGTAAACACACAGTTTCCGGTTCTCTGAGGGGAGAAGAGACCGATCGTCTGTTCATACAAAGTATGAACAGCGATCTGTCATCTCCCCTACACAGTCCCCTTCCCCCTTCAGTTAGAACACAGAAAGGGAACACATTTAACTCCATTGCCCCCCTAATGGTTAACCCCTTCCCTGCCGGTGACATTTTTACAGTAATCAGTGCATTTTTATAGCACCGATCGCTGCATAAATGCCAATGGTCCCAAAAATGTGTCAACAGTGTCTGATGTGTCCGCCATAATGTCGCAACCAATCAATATACGATTGCGATTTTCTTTCTTTTTCTTTTTATTTCGCTCTTTTTTTTGTTTATAGCCCACAGCTCTAGTTGTGAGAAAAAAAAGGACGTCAATTTTGTTTGGGTGCAACATCGCACGACTGCGCAATTGTCAGTTAAAGCAACGCAGTGCCGAATCGCAAAAAGTGCTCTGGTCAGGAAGGGGGTAAAATCTTCTGGGGGTTAAGGTGGTTAAAGTCTAATTTGGTTTGTCCCAACCCCTCTAACTGTCACTTTTGCTGAAAGCCTGGCCGATTTAATAGAACAGATTATAAAAATTACTGGGGGGGGGGGACTCAGACAAATGAAAAACACTATGTTAATACTACTAACAATCTACTTCATAAAGGTTATTGATTTTTGAGTTGCATTTTAATCCTTTGGTAGTACATTGCAGTGATAGTACTTTACTGCTCCCCTTATTCCACTGCCTCCCTGGTGTAAGCTCAGTCAATAGGCTTTCTAATGTCTGACCTAGTCACAGGGGGACAGGGAGGACCTACAAGTCTGTACAGGAAACATGAGCAAAGCAAGATAATAGGAAAATTAAATGTCATAATAAGTCAAAATTGGCACACTTAAAACCAGCCGATCAATGACTCAAGGACCTCGTCTTCTGGAGTTGGTTTATAAGCAGCTGCATCAGTCCTCTGCTTCTCTTTCACTGTCTAGGCATAGGCTGTGAGGGAGACCGGGCTGTATAGCCTAAAGTGAATTTAAGCCCTAACAATTATCTTTTATTATTTTCTCCCTTTTGGTCTGCTAACCCCCTTACCACCCAGCCAATTGTAAAATGATGGCTAGGTGGGAGCCTGTTTATTCTGGGAGGACCAGGATCGTGCCTTGCGCGCGCGCCATGCAAGCCCCTATCCAGTGCCATCTGTCACCCGTTGTGTCCACCGGACACAGCCTATGACAGATCAGTGTACCAGTCCGCTGCCGGTACTATGTGATTGCTGTGACCAATCACAGCAGATCACATGACAATTGTACACAATGAATGGATTTGATTCATGACAATAATTGTGCTGATCACTGTGATTGATCACATCACAGCAAATCTATTTCATTCACTAGAAATGGTTGCTTTATACTAGTGATAATTCACTGTTATAAACCATCATCGTGTGTAAGAAAAAAAAAATCCCGATCACCTCCCTAGAGTAGTACAGTGTTAGTATGGTATTGCTCTGGTTACAGTATGTAAAAAAAATATATATATATTTTTTTTTTACATACTGTCACCAGTAGACAGTCCCTGATCACCGCCATAGCTGTACTGCACTGGTGAAGGTATTTAAAAAAATTGTAAAAAAATATTTTTTGATTTTTTTCATTTTCCAAAAAATTGTAACAAAAAAAAAACTTAAAAAAACGCCTCTTACTAAATACCTTGGACTGCCTAATTTCCAAAAAGGGGTCATTTGGGGGATATTTGTACTGTCCTGGCATTTTGGGCCCTTTAAGAAATGAGATAGTACATCAGGATTGATCAATTTTCAGATATACAGTGCATCCGGAATGTATTCACAGCGCTTCACTTTTTCCACATTTTGTTATGTTACAACCTTATTCCCAAATGGATCAAATTCATTATTTTCCTTACAATTTTACAAACAATGCCCCATAATGACAATGTGAAAGAAGTTTGTTTGAAATCTTTGCACATTTAAAAAAAAAATAAAAAAAATAAAAAATCCTATGTACATAAGTATCACAGCCTTTGCTCAATACCTTGTTGAAGCACCTTTGGCTCCAATTACAGCCTCAAGTCTTTTTGAGTATGATGCTACAAGCTTGGCACACCTATTTTTGGGAAGTTTTTCCCATTCTTTGCAGGACCTCTTAAGCTCCATCAGATTGGATGGGGAGCATCAATGCACAGCCATTTTCAGATCTCTCCAGAAATGATCAAGTCTTGGCTACTCAAGTATGTTCACAGAGTTGCCCCATAACCACTCCTTTGTTATCTTGGCTGTGTGCTTAGGGTCGTTGTCCTGTTGAAAGATGAACCTTCGCCCCAGTCTGAGGTCCAGAGCACTCTGGAGCACATTTTCATCAAGGATGTCTCTGTACATTGCTGCATTCACCTTTCCCTCAATCCTAACTAGTCTCCCAGTTCCTGCAGCTGAAAAACATCCCCACAGCATGATGCTGCCACCACCATGCTTCACTGTAGGTATGGTATTGGCCAGGTGATGAGCAGTGCCTGGTTTCCTCCAGTAATGACGCTTGTCATTGAGGCCAAAGAGTTCAATCTTTGTTTCATCAGACCAGAGAATTTTGTTTCTCATGGTCAGAGTCATTCAGGTGCCTTTTGGCAAACTCCAAGCAGGCTGTCATGTGCCCTATACTGAGGAATGGCTTCCATCTGGTCACTCTACCATACAGGTCTGATTGGTGGAGTGCTGTAGAGATGGTTGTTCTTCTGGAAGGTTCTCCTCTCCACTGAGAAATGCTGGAGCTCTGTCAGAGTGACCATCGGGTTCTTGGTCACCTCCCTGAGTAAGGCCCTTCTCCCCCGATCACTCAGTTTGGCAGGGCGACCTGCTCTAGGAAGAGTCCTGGTGGTTCCAAACTTCTTCTGTTTACAGATTATGGAGGCAATTTTTTCTGTATCCTTTTCCAGATCTGTGCCTCCATACAATCTTGTCTTGAAACATCTCAAGGATGATCAGTGGAAACAGGATGCATCTGAGCTCAATTTTGAGTGTCATGTCAAAGGCTGTAAATACTTATGTACATAGGATTTTTTTCAAATTTTATTTTTAATAAATTTGCAAAGATTTCAAACAAACTTCTTTCACATTGTCATTATGTAGTATTGTCTGTCGAATTTTGAGGAAAATAATGAATGTAATCCATTTTGGAGTAAGGCTGTAACATAACAAAATGTGGAAAAAGTGAAGCACTGTGAATACTTTCCGGATGCACTGTATACCATAGTTTGTGGACTGTATAACTTTCCTACAGACTAAATAATATCCACTGATTTGGGTTTTTTTCACCAAAGAAATGTAGCAGAATAAATTTTGGCCTAAATTTATGAAGAAAGATTATTTGCAAAATGTTATAACGGAAACGTAGAAAAATGTGTTGTGTTTTTTTTCAAAAATGTTCTGTCTTTTTTTGTTTAGCAAAAAATAAAAACCCAGTGGTGATTAAATGCCATTGAAAGAAAGCTCTATTTGTGTGAAAAAAATACAAATGTCATAGGGGTACAGTGTTGCATGACCGCACAATTGTCATTCAAAGTGTGGCTGCGGTGAAAGCTGAAAATTGGCCTGGGCAGGGATGGCGTGAAAGTGCCCAACATTGAGGTGGTTAGATATACCATTGAAAGCATTTATTTCTGTTCAATTAATGAAAAAAATAATAATTTGAGCCTGACAAAAATTCTGAGCTGACCCGTTCTCACTTTCTGTGTTGTCTCAAGGATAGTATGTTGTAAATGGCACTCCCAATCCTTATGATGAGACTACATAATGTTTTAGCATTATGTTGTGGAGATAGTATTGTGAGTAGATCTTTGTAGTTTGGTTAAAAGAAAACCTGGCAGGGCTGACACCACTCGGTCCACAAAAAGGATGCGTGTTGTCAGCCCACTATAGGTCTTGGCAGCTGTGTCCTTTTCTGGAAGATCAACAGATATTGGCATGTACTTGCAAGGCCTTTGAAAGGATAAACACAGGGAATTGTGTACATATTACACAGATGTACTGCAAATGATTAGATTTTTTACAAATATTTTTGCCCTGACATATGCTTTATTTGCATTAGAAAAATGTCAGGTCATCATGCTGGGCAGTTGAGCTGTGTAAATACAAGGAACAAAGGATGACAGAGCACCTTGTCCTTGTGAAGTATGTAATAGTTTATTATAAAATGTTTATAAAAAGGTACTCACAACAATGAAGCAATCAATCACTTGCAAGATCCACTTTAGTGGAATTTTTGTGGAAGTTTTCTTTGTATAAGGATGCCGACTGTAGCCAGTAGTACATTAGATTTTCTGATCAATACAGGCACAGATGGCTGTAAAACTGACAGTTTGTAATTCCCATCCCTGCTCTATCTAAAAGGAAATTAAAGGAGAAGTACAGCCAAAGCTCGTTTGGCTGTACCCCTCCTATGGATCACAGGAGTGCATTTCGTTCTGCACTCCTGTGACCCATTTGCAGCAGAGAGTGGGCTGAAATCTGCTCTCTGCTGATGTCACAGTCGGTTCAGGCTCCGCATCATCGCGACCACGGAGACGGGATCCGCCAGATCCCTGGATGGACACCCGGTTTAGGCCCTCAGCGAGCCGCTGAGAGCCTGAGCCGGCCGCTCCGCCCCCTCCACAACCCAGCGCTCCAGTGTGTATGCGTTTGTGGGGGGCAAGCAGAGAGCTGTGACCGACAGTCTACAGCTCTCTGCTCAAGGGAGCTGTGAGAACCAAGCGGTCAGCGGTGTTCGATCGCTCAGTTCTCAGTGCAGAGGCGCTGGGGGGGACCAATGCTGCATCCAACTAGGTAAGTATGAATCTGAAACCCGATTCCCATACTTCTCTTTTAAACATTTTGCTTCAGTTTGGCGTTTTAAGTACAGAAATATGTCTTCTCAGGTTAAAAAAAAAAAAAGTAATATTTTTCTTGCTTGATATATACTTTAGGTGCTCAGTCACATGGCTTTTCTTTGCCATACACTGCCCAGATTAGCCTATTTCGGCTGTGGATTCGGCTAGGTGTTTATGTTCAGCTGCAGCCGCTTGGCCTGTACAAACCCATGAGGCTGAGATGCTCTGCTGCTGTCCACATGCAAGTGATCACCTGCGGTGAGGGAGAGATAAGTGTCCATAGATGCAAACAGTCTGCATACAGAGCCACTCATCTGTTACATGTAATCGGCACTTGCGTGATTACATGCAAATATTCATGGACATTGTCAGCCTGTCATTGATTTGTACAGGTTTCCTGTCCACAGCTAAAGCTACATACACAATACATGTGCAGAAATACGTTGATCTAGGCAGTGTATGGCTATGTGAATAAGCCCTAAACCAGAACTCCAGTTTGGATTTCTTTACATATCTTTGCTGTACAGGGAGTCCTGACTCCATTTCTTTATTTCCTGTGAATTAAGCTCCATGTTTTGCATGAAGGACACCTTTGTGTACTCTCTTCCGACAATAGCTTTGTGGGACTTGCATGACACTGAGCCTTAGCAGCCTCCTTCTGTCGCGGGCAGTCATTTTAATACACCCTTGTAGTTATTAGTAATGCAAGGATGATGTAATGGTGCAGCCGTCACAGCCAATGGTCTTTGCTAAACAAACAGCACTGGCCACTCTTAGGAGTTCACCCACCCCTGCAAAAATTAAAAGCCAGCAGCTACAAATACTGCAGCTTCTGACTTTTAATAATAGGACACTTGCCTATCCTGGAGTCCAGCAATGTCGGCACCGCAGCTGATGTTGCGGACCATTGCCGGTAAGGGAACCTGGTAGTTAAGCATTATGGCTTCACGCCGGGTCCCTACTGCGCATGTGCGAGGCAGCGCTGCGCTCTCCTACTGGCCCGGTGGCAGAGGAGGGAGCCGAGCTGCTGACGTCATGAGCCGCGGCCCGGTCTCCCGGAAAAGGGGGTAGGGTACCTGTCGAAGACATGTATCCGCTCCCCCTCAAAAGGTGCCAAATGTGGTACCGGAAGGGAGGAGGAGGAGGAGGAGACGACAAATGAGTGGAAGTTCCACTTTAAAGTGATTGTAAATGATCTCCTTGTAAAACAACCCATTCAGTTTAAAATAGAAATGAAAGTCAAATTTTTTGTGTATAGATATAAAAAAAACATTAGAAATACCTTCCCCCCCCCCCCTTTTTTTTTGATATAAGTGATCACATTCCCTCTGTTCTTAGCTGCATAAGAGCTGGGCGGAAGGGGAAGCAAAAGTACACTGAGCTTCCCAGTGAATGGCTGTTCAGGGGAAGTGTGTCAGGACAAATCTGATCATTGGAGGAATGCAATTCTGGAAATATACTTTAAACCAGAGCTGTGGCCAGGCTATAAAAATTAAAATAGATACATATTCTTAACAAAAAGTAGTAAATAAACTTTCAAGCTGAACTTCTAATAAACAAACATTGGGGTTGATTTACTAAAGGAAATCCACTGTGCACTAGGAAGTGCAGGCGCTGTAGATCTAAAATGAGGGGAAGCTCTGCTAATGTCTATCATCCAATCATGTGCAAGCAAAAATGCTGTTTTTATTTGTCCTTGCATGTCCTCAGATCTACAGCAACTGCACTTTCAAGTGCGTTTGTAATGCACAGTGGATTTGCCTTTAGTAAATAAACACCATTGTCTACATAAAGGATACATATGTATTATTACTGAAGTCTTGGTGTGCTTTGTGTATTTCTTCCAGATCTGTGCAGGAATCCAATGTGAAACCTTCTCTCTGTGCAGGAGCTTCCTGTAGATAAAGACCAGTCACTGCTGATCTCACTCTTTGTGCAGGGTGACTGGTCTTGTATCCGCCCCCTCCTGTAGTTTTCTCTACGCAGCCTGGTGTGGGTGAAGAGGAGGAGCACTTCAGATAGGTCAGCAAGGCAGGGATGCAATCTAACCATCACCTGCCTGAGATGGGTGGGTTGCCATCCCTTGGCGTAGAAGGACTGCCCACAGCCCGGAGTGTCGGAAGTGCAGGGTTTTTGTTTTTCATCCAGGGGTTGGGCTTTATTTTTTTTTATTTAAATGTGGACCTTTCAAGTCCGTCTCAAATGTTTTTCTTTGGGATACAGTTATAACACATTTTAGGTTTTTATCTCCATTGGGTTGATTCTCCCTCACTTCCTGTCCCTTTGACATACAATAAAAGGGTGGGGGGAGTTGTTACTGCGTTAGGAATGCACAGACTGTTTTGGTGAGCAGCAGCTGCAGTGACTCTGCTGTTGAAGATGCAGAGATCAGCGTCAGGCTCCCAGAAATATAGTGATATTTGTCTTCCAGGAGAACTATAAACCTGCCAGAAATAAATAATAGAGATAAGCCCAGGAGAGTCATAGTGTGCCTTCCTTGTTTACACAGGAGCTGAATTCAAGGAATTGAGCTTTAACCTCCTCCCCCCTGGCATTGTGGTAAGTGGCAGTGAAAGTTAACCCCCCCCTCCTCTTGCATAGGTGGTCATGGAAATGAAGGTTAACCCCCCCCCCATGGTGCTCACTTACCCATCTCATGCTCCCACATTCCCACATAGGGTTGCCAAACCCGAACACTTTAGCAGCCTGGGACACCTTTGGGTGCCCCGAGAAGAGTAGTAATGTGGTGCGCATAGCGTGCCCCAGTGAGCAGCAGTTGTGGCCAATTTGCTATTGACATCATCACCCTGCTCCCCAATGATGCCAAACCTACAGCCAGACAGCCGCCCGCAGCTCCCAGATGGCAACAGATTTGTGTGTAACTATCATGGTTACTTGAGAAGCCACAGCCTGGTCTGAACAATGCTGAAACCCAGGCACACGATTCAAAACCCGAACTGTCCGGGTGAATCCTGAACAGGTGGCAACCCTACTCCCACACCGCTCCTCTTGTATTGTAGGAGGAGATAACTTTGCCCATACAGACGCTCTGTCAGTGCTGGGTGCTGAGACATGCGCTGTGTCCTAGTGCCCGGCACTCCGCTGTCATTTTTCAATCTGTGTGGTGCCCAATGGCCCACAGGCAACATGTAGGTGGTTGCAGCACCCCTAATGAGCCCGCCCCTGCCTTAGTACACCATTGTTATAACCCTAAACATCAGTCTTCCCAGCTAACTTCCTTGAACTACAAAATTACTTTTCAACATGTATTGAGGATGAGGAAAGGGGAAGGTTTTTGCAGACACTGAGCCCAGGTTCACACTATAATGCGCTGCGGACCGCACAGGAGCGCTGTGCGTCCCTGTTCACCGTTTCAGGGAGGAATCAGGGCCGATTCTATGCCTGAATTCGGCCCTGAAACGCAGCCAAAGACGCACAGCGTTTTTGTGCAGTGCGCACCGCAGCCGCCCCGGAGATATGTGAACCGGCTCCATAGGGAGCCAGTCACATTCTCCTGCTATGCGAATTAGGTGTGCGGAAACGCACATCTAATTCGCATAGGTGTGAACCCGGGCTAAAGGGCAGGAAGTATGTTAGAGAAAACCTGAAAAGACAGCGACCACATCTAAAGACTGGTTAGCTGCAATATGTTACATTTTTGTTTTTCTACATTAATGAGATTTCACATGATGACGATTGCAACAAAAGGAGTGAGAAGTAGCTCCACCCACTAACCTAAAATGGTAAAACAATAAAAACAGGTGTGTATCTGCGTTACTGAAAAAGGTACATTAAAACCTTGGATTGCGAGCATAATTCGTTCCAGAAACATGCTTGTAATCCAAAGCACTCATATCAAAGCAAATATTCCCATAAGATATGATGGAAACGTAAATGATTCGTTCCACAACCATTTATTTATAAATCCTTCAGTTTATAGTTCATATAAAAAAAGATTATAGCAATGTGACCAGGTTGTGTAACCATAAAATGTCCATCCACAAATGGAAGCCTCCACAAGGGCATTAGAAGCAAAATCCAGCAGAAGCTACAGAGTATAAAAGAGAAGAGAGGCGCCTCTAAGTGTAGCAATATGGTTATATTTAATGAAGGTACAACATTTAGAAACTCACATGGTTGATGATTAAAAGAGGCGCATCTAAGAATACAGGCATCCGGGGTAAAGCTGTCCACATAGGCCATCCCCCACACCGCCTGCTCTCACCGCTGTCAGTCTGCAATCATGACCAGGAAGACTACCCTGCAGTATAGCGATCTGAAAGCGTGGCTTGAACAGCTCATGGAGCGCAGTGTGAAAGAGATGACATTGATGGCGGTGAGAAGGACTGTCTACGTGGACAGCTTTACCCCGGATGCCTGCATACTTAGATATGCCTGTTTTAATCATCAACCATGTGATTTGTACCTTTATTAAATGTAACCATATTGCTACACTTAGAGGCGCCTCTCTTCTCTTTTGCACTCAGTTGTGACATGACGCTACTTGTATATCAAGTCAAAAAAATGTTTTGCTTGTCTTGCAAAACGCTCTCAAACCAAGTTAATCTCAAACCAAGGTTTTACTGTACTAATATTGGAAGAGGAAAGCAGCCAGCACTATTTGTTGATAAGCAAATATAAAAAGTCCACGTGCGCCACTAATAAAAAGCAACATTCTTTGAAGTATTGAAAGAGGAAAAGATGATAATCCCTTCATCAGTTTTCATGGTGTATAGGGAAGCACACCACACACCACGTGAGAATCAAATCTGCTTATCAGATATCAGCAAGTGATAGGCATTGATTAATAACTTCCCAAGGGATCACATCTGAACTCTTCAATCACCAGTAAGTAGATGGTTAAAATACACTGCAAAGCTTGCATCCATTCACTTGTCCCAGGCAGCAGCAAAGCTGTAAACTTCCAGCAGTCAGTGGGCGTCTCACCCAATCAAGGGGATATCATCACCAAATGGAAATAAAGCAGCATAAAGTGAAGCCAGTCTCATTTGTGAAAGGATTTGTTGTAGCAGTTTACATGTACAGTCAATAAGAACGATCATCATAAAACAAAACAGCCGCGGCATTCAGCGTGCTTGTGTCTCAAAGCCAGCCTGACATCGGAGTGGATATCATCAGAGGCAATAAGGAATGAACATACCTTTTGTATTAAGATGACTCTACTGTGATTCCTCTTGGTTAACTTAAAGTGATTGTCAAGTCATGTTTTTTTTCATTAAAAATAACAAACATGTTATACTTACCTGTTCTGTTGCAGTGGATTTGCACAGAGCAGCCCGGATCCTCCTCTTCACAGGCCCCTCTTCTATGCTCCTGGCCCCTCCCTTCTGTCGCGTGCCCCCACTGCAAGCAGCTTGCTATAGGGGCACCCGAGCCGAGTCACAGCTCCCTGTGTTCATTCAGACATAGAGCTGCAGCCCAGCCCCGCCCCCTCTCTCTCCTGATTGGCTGACTGACTGACAGCAGCGGGAGCCAATAATGCTGCTGCTGTGTCTCAGCCAATCAGGAGGAAGAGTCTCAGAGGGTGGAGACATTCATGGACATCACTGGATCGAGATGGGGCTCAGATAAGTATTAGGGGGGCTGCTGCAAACAGAATGCATTAAGATAAAAAAACCTTCTGACTTTACAACTCCTTTTAATGTGTTTTTTTTTTTGTTCCTTATCATCCACCTCACCATAACCTGGCTGTCATATTGTCTAGCACAGCCATGTGATCTCCAAGTATTTCCTGTGTAAGTAGCTCCACTACATTTTATGACTGGTATTTTGTACTTTTTATGACCAGAGGAATTCTATTTACATAGCGTGCACCATTGTACTCGGTTATCTCTGCTCTGTGACCTGAGTGCATAGCAGGAGATGGATCCCTATGACAGGACAGGGTTTTGGTAGCATTGCTTTGTCTGTTATTCACAGTCAAGTGACAGTGATCACCAGGAGCTGGTGTTTGGATTGAAGACCAATTGCTGTGACAATGGTTACTAAAGCTGGCCATTGACACATTCTTTTCTTTGTGCAGCCTGCCAGCTGAAGAAAAAAAACGAAATATGTAGGACTCCTCCATTCACCCTCCCAGATCGCAAGCAATTGAGCTGCAAGTTTAAAAATGACTTGCTAAGTTATTGTTAGACTTGCCGGGCTTCACAAGTTTGTTGCAGAATTGTAGCAAGTCGGCATTGCATGACTCCAGATCAACTTTCTTTGCAAACATTCTGCAAGTCTGCTGCAAGTTCTGGTTCAGTTATGTTGTACAATAGTCATCCCACCACAGGGGGCACTGTGGCTGAATTTTCATGCTGTAGACTTGCAGAGCTCCTGCTGTAGACTCACCACTAAAACTTTGCTCTTGCTAGAGACTTGCCACACAAATTTGCTACAAATTGTAAAAGTGTCAACTAGAACTTGTGCTTCAATTGCTCTGCAAGTGTACAAATTACCAGTGAAAATGTGCAGCAAGTTAACTATGGTTAACTTTTGTTCCCACATTCCTCAACAGATGGATTCTAGACTGCATGTCTAGGATGTTGGACAGAAAAACAAGGCATTTCTGCAAGCAAGTTTTCAAATTCAGGGCTAAATTCTACTTTAAAGTGTCAATAAAGGAATTAGAATGTCAGTTTTTATTGCTGTCAATATCAACGTTGGGGAAATTCACCCTCTCTTTTTCCTGTTTACTTTTAGTGAAAGTAAAAGAAAATCCCAAATTTGGACTTGATGTCAGATGATGAATAGAGAAGAACACTAGTTCTGGTGACATGCTGGGATTCCCTTACTTTGAAAGGATTTCCTCTCACTTCTTGTAAGGGATATGAAGGGAAATCCCCCCCAATGGGACACAGATGGCATAAAAAAACAAGAAACGTAGAGGTTATAACCCTCACTTGGGCCCCTTTCACACTTGTGCGACTTGGGACTGCAAAGTCGCATGACAAGTCGTACTCCATGATTTCTGAGTACCGTTCATATCTGTGCGACTATAAAGTAGTCTCTGCAACACTTTGGTCCAACTTTGATGCAGCTTGAGGTCCATAGGCCTCAAGATTACACAGGCATTGCATCGAGTCGCGGCAAAATCATGCGACTTTCATGTTGCACAAGTGTGAAAGAGACCTTACTCCACAATGAAAAAAAAAAGTTTTGCCTTTATTGACACTTTACATAAAAATAATTAAACAGTTTTAAAAGTTTAACATGCACTTCAGGGTTCCCAACTGTTTTTTTTAAAGGCAAGATTACTAGTGCAGTGAGGTCCCTTATTACACTAATCATGAAGAACCTTTTGTGACCAGACTGGGAGGGTTTCTGAACTGAAAAACAAAAAAACAATAGAAAGAAAGTAAACAGGGCACAATGACCTTCCTGCATTAAACAAACACATATTTGGGCATGGACCAGCCTTAAGCATCCTCCTGGTGGACTACCCATGGTTTCACGCAAGTTCAGCTCTTCCTGACCTCCTGGTCTTTTCCCACATGTACGTCTCTCTGAGAGGTGCATGAGGCTCCTCGATCTGAGTTTTTTCATTACTTCCAACTCCAACGCTGGATATCATCCCTCCATCGCACCTCTACCTACCCCTTTCGGAAAATGTCCTTTGAACACATGCCAACACTCCTCGGGTTCACCTGGTCTCAACTCTACCACATATATACATCCCTGAACAGTAGAGTGTCCCCTACTTCTCTCTCATATGTTTCTCAGTGGGAGTGGGAGTGGGACTTGGCATCTGAGAGACCTAGCAGACTGGAAAAAGGCCTGGTCCTTTGTAGCAAAATGATCATTTAACACTGCCACCTTAAAGGCGGCATATAAAGTGCTCCTACGTTTGTACTGAGTTCCAGCCTGTATTAGTAATACAGTAGGGGGCGCTAAAAACCTGAGAACATATGTATCTGCCACTAGATACACACACACTCAACAACAACCGCAATGGGTTGTATAATCCTTGTTGTGCTAAACTATAATTAATAAATACATAGTAAGAATTCCAAATACACAATTATATAGAATAAAAGTGAAAAGTGTTATTGAAAAAAAGTCCTTAGTGCAAGAGTGAAGAATAAACTCGTGATGTTTGATTGTCCCAATCCATTGAAAAGATCAGAGTAAACCAATTCATTGAAAACAACATCCGAGCAAACACATAAATCTTTCAAAGATGCAACAAATCTTGCGATGTTAATAGATTCCGTCACCCAAGAGGAAAAGACACCTGAAGGTAATAGATATCTGCTTACCAGATACCAATGACTCCTTTAGCTAAAAAGAGAGTCATTAGTGCTTGTACAGGATTGTGCCTGTTCACATGAAGGCTGGAAGGCTGGATGGTACTTTAGGCATAGATCCCTCCCGTCCCATTCATTCAGGATAGGAAATATGAGAGACAAAAGGGAATTTCCATAGTGTAAAACCGTTTAATGTAGATAAGTAAAAACAATAAAATAGCCAAATGGCCTCTTACATTGATCGGTGCCCACCCGGCACTGGGACTGCTTGCATGTCAGGGTGAATGGTAACAGGAACCCTTCGCATCACATCGCACATGCGGCGTGCGTTCCACCCCGTGCGTCTAGCTAACCAGATAGTCCGGAAGTGGGAGGGACGATCCTAAAACATGTGACCACGTACCGCTCCTAAAAGTCCAGCCTGTATTGCCCGTGCCAACCCTAGCTTAAGTGACCACTGTTCCCAGGGCTGTGGCCATCATGGGGACATCATCCATATATGGTGCACTTGTCCACGACTGACAGGGTTTTGGTCCCGAGTTTTTTGGCTTGCTACATACACTATTTTATCTGCCCATTCGAAAGGATGCTAAATTTGCCCTGCTGCACTGCCCCATCCCAGGCTTCTATGCTCGTTAGCAGAAGTCGGCAATTTACTTATTTTTGTCTGCCAAGAGAACAATTGCCCAGGCCTGGAGGAAGCCTATGGTTCCCTTTCAGGGCGTTAGAGATCGTATGCTCTAATGCTCAATGAACAGATGTCTAGCATTCGCAGGGACTCTCACACCAATTTTTTTAAGATTTGGAAACCTTGGCTCCAATACGTCTTTCCCTCTTCTCCTCCAGCTAGCATTGAATGCATGTGACTGACCCGCCTGACGATCCCAAGTCCATATATTTCCTTTGCCCTTCTACTCCTTTCTGTTGGATTCCTTCTTGTTCCCCCCTCTCCTTTCTCTTTCACTTTGTTCTCTTTTTCTTCCTTTTCCTCCTGGGGCTCTCTCCCCTTTCCTTCTCTTTGTGGTTACCTCTCGCTCCCTGGGTGCATAATTACATTGTATTACTCTCAAGGATTTAGTCTGTCCAGGATAGACATTGACATCCTTGCAGATTTTCCTGGACCATACTTCAACTTTCTAAGTTTTACATATAACCAATGCCACTGTTTTCTTTTCTTTTTTTTTTTTTTTTCGGTTGACAGTATGTGAAGCCACTCCAAGCCCCTGCTTGGTCAGATTGGATGCTTCTTTGTTATTCTTTTAAAAATTGAACAAAATATTTGTACCAAAAAACAAACATATATTTAGTAAGAACAATAATGTTGCACTCACAATGAAGAAATGAAGACACATGTAGTGAGCCTGGGAAGAAGATGGAATTAGACAATCCTCCATAGCCAGCAGTACAGCTGTGTAATGGGGGAACTCCATACTGGATCTCCACTGATGTCCAGCTACTGTATAATATTTGTGGCTATTGTCTCTCAAACAATACCATCTCATTTCAATTTCAAGATAAAACGTTTCTCATCTCTATTACATTACTGCCTAACCAGACTGCATACTGTCCACAACTACATATAGATTTTTATTTTTTTTATGCTTTGTCAATTATCTTCCAGCTCCCCATGTTCCTTTTTTGACAATAGCATGCCTATTAGCTTTAAAGATAGCCAGAAATTAGTATCAAGATTCTTACATTTCAAACAGGATTCGACAAACTCCTATAAATAGCAATTTTGCCCATACGCCCCTTTCTAACCAATGACACAACAAAGCCCTTAATTCACTCCCTGGACTACCGCAACCCCCTTCTCATTGGCTTACCTCCACATAGTCTATCCTCCCCTTCAATCCATCATAAATGCTGCTGCCACTCATCCACCTTACCAACCACTCAGTATCTGCTACTCCACTGTCAATCCCTCCATTGGCTTCTGCTCACCCAATTCCAAATACTAACAGCTACTTACAAAGCCATCCACAACTTAGCCCACAGCTACATCACTAGCCTAGTCTCAAAATACCAACCTAATCATTCTCTTCATTCCTCTCAAGACCTCCTGCTCTCTAGCTCCCTCATCACCTCGCCTCCAGGACTTTTCCAGAGCCTCTCTAATCCTATGGAATGCCTAACCCCAATCTGTCCAATTATCTCCTACTCTATTCACTTTTAGAGGATCCCCGAAAACCCTCCTCTTCAGAGAAGCCTATCCTACCCACACCTAACAACTGTATTTTTATTTTCTCCATCAGCTCATCCCCCACAGTTATTACATTTTGTTTCACTTGACCCTGCCTTCTTGATTGTAAGCTCTAATGAGCAGGGCCCTCTGATTCCTCCTGTATTGAATTGTAACTGTACTGTCTGTCATGTTGTAAAGTACTGCGCAAACTGTTGGCCCTATATAAATCCTGTATAATAATAATAATAATCCCTACAGTGAAAGAGGGAGTACAAGGAGCATTCTGACAGCAGGATAGAGCAGAGTGAAAGAGAGAAGAGCTGATCAGTCTGCTGCTTCTCCATTTACTGTCCAGTCACAGGCTGGGGGAGGGACAAAACCTTTAAGTTTTACTTACTTGCAACACAGAAAAATCAAGTCTCCTGCCCTGTCGGACAGAACAGTGCTGTGGGGCAGAGTTGTGTAAATCTTAGGACTGGGTGGACAGAAATACAACTGCTTTGGCAACTAAAACAGATCTGATATACCGTTGTGCTCATAAGTTTACATACCCTGGCAGAATTTATTATTTTTTGGCCATTTTTCAGAGAATATGAATGATAACACAAAAACTTTTTTTTCACTCATGGTTAGTGTTTGGCTGAAGCCATTTATTATCAATCAACTGTGTTTACTCTTTTTAAATCATAATCACAACAGAAACTACCCAAATTATCCTGATCAAAAGTTTACATACCCCAGTTCTTAATACCATGTATTGCCCCCTTTAACATCAATGACAGCTTGAAGTCTTTGGTGGTATTTGTGGATGAGGCTCTTTATCTTCTCAGATGGTAAAGCTGCCCATTCCTCTTGGCAAAAAGCCTTCAGTTCCTGTAAATTCTTGGGCTGTCTTGCATGAACTGCACATTTGAGATCTTCCCAGAGTGGCTCAATGATATTGAGGTCAAGAGACTGAGATGGCCACTCCAGAACCTTCACTTTATTCTGCTGTAGTCAATGACAGGTCGACTTGTGTTTTGGATCATTGTCATGATGGAATGTCCAAGTACATCCCATGCGCAGCTTCCTAGTTGATGAATAAAAATGTTCCTCCAGTATTTTTTGATAACATACTGCATTCTTCTTGCTATCAATTTTGACCAAATTTCCTGTGCCTTTGTAGCGCACACATCACCAAAACATCAGTGATCCACCTCCGTGTTTCACAGTAGGAATGATGTACCTTTCATCATAGGCCTTGTTAACTCCTCTCCAAATGTAGCGTTTATGGTTGTGGCCAAAAAGCTCGATTTTGGTCTCATCACTCCAAATGACTTTGTGCCAGAAGGTTTGAGGTTTGTCTCTGTGCTGTTTGGGGTATTGTAAGAGGAATACTTTGTGGCATTTGCGTAGTAATGGCTTTCTTCTGGTGACTCAACCATGCAGCCCATCTTTCTTCAAATGCCTCCTTAATGTGCATCTTGATACAGCCACATCACATGTTTTCAGAGAGTCCTGTATTTCACCTGAAGTTATTTGTGGGTTTTTCTTTGCATCTTGAACAATTTTCCTGGCAGTTGTGGCTGAAATTTTAGTTGGTCTACCTGACCGTGGTTTGGTTTCAACAGAACCCCTCATTTTCCACTTCTTGATCAGAGTTTGAACACTACTGATTGGCAGTCTCAATTCCTTTGATATCTTTTTATATGCCTTTCCTATTTTATACAGTTCAACTACCTTTTCCCGCAGATCCTTTGACAATTTGTTTGCTTTATCCATGACTCAGAATCCAGAAACGTCAGTGCAGCACTGGATGAAAGATGCAAGGGTCTGTCATGAGTCCAGAAACTCATTGACCTTTTATACACACACACGAATTACAAGCAAATAGATCACAGGTGAGGATGGGTACCTTTAATAGCCATTCAAATCCCTTTGTGTTAACTTGTGGGCCTGTTATCAGGCCAAAATCATCAGTGTATGTAAACTTTTGATCAGAGTCATTTGGGTAGTTTCTGTTACCATTATGATTTAAAAAGAGTAAACACAGTTGATACAGTTCATGCTATGTGTGTAGTCATCTTTAAGACAATCGGGTGCTTTCCACTACTCGTATGACATTGCCTACAGTGGCAGAGATGGGGAATAATTTGAATACAAAATTTATAACCAAATCCAGATGACAGAGCAAGGGTGAAGAAAGTGTGTGAAGAACATAGTGATTGCTAAATGCTTCTTATTGTGCTCTTCTTATAATAACAGTCGTACCAGTCTCTCCCTGATTCCTCAGTGTTCTCTCTGACGGATAGATGTGTTCAAGCATCAGGGGACTGAGCTGAATATTCTAAAGAACTACCGGGTGCAGATTTATAGATTGCCCCAGCTATAATGCTACATGACGAAAGCATGTCTCTACTAACTAAATATAAAGTCCAACTCCAGATTTACTGCAGCCCCTTCTGCATCTTAGTTTTCACCCTCTGATGTGTATTTTATATATTTTCAGAGGTGTAGAAATCAGTGTTCAAGTATATGCCGTTGTCCTTTGATGGATAACAAATATGGGTTTTTGTAGGGTAAGCTTTGCCCAATTATACCATGGCAACTCAGGACACCTAGAAATAAAAACTTAGATATAGAAAGCCCCATTATTTCTTTGTCTTTTTTTTTCTTTTATTTGGCCATTTATTAAAGTGATACTAAAGTCTCGTTTTTTTGGGTTAATAGGTGGATATCATCAGAGGCGATGAGGAATGAACGTACCTTTTGTATATTAAGATGATTCTACTGTGATTCCTCTTGGTTAACTTAAAGTGATTTTAAAGTCTTGTTTTTTTTTTCATTAAAAATAACAAGCATGTTATACTTACCTCCTCTGTGTAGTGGTCTCGCACAGAGCAGCCTGGATCCTCCTCTTCTCAGGTCCCTCGCCGGCACTCCTGGCCTCTCCCTCCTTTCGAGTGCCCCAACAGCAAGCAGCTTGCTACGGGGGCACCCAAGCCAAGCCGCTGCTCTGTGCGTCCATTCAGACACAAAGTCGCAGCTTGGCCCTGCCCCCTCTCTCTCCTCATTGGCTCACTGACTTTGACAGCAGCGAGAGCCAATGGCGCACGCTGCTGTCTCAGCCAATCAGGAGGGAGAGTCCTGGACACCGAGTCTCTCGTACAACATCGCTGGATCTAGATCAAGCTCAGGTAAGTATTAGGGGGATTGATGCACACATAAGGTATTTTATCTTAATGCATAGAATACATTAAAATAAAAATAAACTTTCTGACTTTAGAACCACTTTAGGTCCAACCAAAACTCTTTATTGTTTTGGATAGAACAGGGTAGAGAAATAAGCTCTCTTGAATTTCATTGCTGTGCGAGACCTTCTTAGGGAGATTTCTTATCACTTTCTGTCAAGGTATACACCGATCAGCCATTAACATTATGACTACTGACAGGTAAAGTCAATAACATTGATTTTCTTGTTAAAATGGCATCTAAAAGTGGGAGGGATATATTAGGCAGCAAGCAGGGCTTTTTTTCAGGGGGAACTTGGTAGAACTCAGTTCCACCACCTCTGGCTCAGACCCTTTGGTGCCTGCTCACCACAATCACTTGTAAACACATAAGTCTGGTTTCTGTGTTTACAAGTGACAGCTCTGCACTCTGTATGTAATGCAATCCTGATATTTAATGCCACTTTAAGACCCTCCTACTGTTTTTGTGAAATTTGACTGGACACACCCACTAATGTGATTTGGAGGGTGTGTGTAAGGGGGGGGGGGGGTTTGTGGGGCCGTGGTTAATTTCCAGCACCTATTGTTTGAGAAAAAAAGCCCTGGCAGCAAGTAAACATGTTGTTCCTAGTTGATGTGTTAAAAGGAGAAAAAATGGACAAGCATAAGGAATTGAGCAACTTTGGAAAAAGCCAACTAGGACTGGGTTAGAAGAACTCCAGAAGTGCAGCTCTTGTGGGATGTTCCCAGTCTATTGGTCAGGAACTACCAAAAGTGGTCCAAGGAAGGAAAACCGGCGGACCGGCAAAAGGGTCACAGGGTGGCCAAGGCTCATTGATGCACAGGAGAAGTAAAGGCAGGCTTGTGTAGGCTGATTCAATAGAAGGGCTACTGTAGCTGAAATTCCTGCGAAAGTTAATCTTGGTTCTGATAGAAAGGTGTCAGAACACAGAGTGTATAACAATTTGTTGCATATGGGGTTGTGTAGCAGCAAATTGGTTATGATGCCCATGCTGGCCCGTGTCCACAGCCAAAAGTGCCTACAATGGGCATGTCAGCATGAGAACTGGATCACAGAGCAATGGAGGAAGGTGGCCTAGTCTGATGAATTCAAGAGTGGTTTGAGGAACACAACAAGTTTGTGGAGTTGCCCTGGTCTTCAAATTCTCTAGATTTTAATCCAATCAAGCATCTGTGGAAAAACTCGGATCCATGGAGGCAACACCTCACAACTTACATCACTTAAAGAATCTGCTACTGGCGGCTTGGTTCCAGATACAACAGCATACCTTCAGACATCTAGTGTGGAGTCCATGTCTCAATGGGTTACAGTGGGAGGTCATAATATTTTGGCTGATCGGTGTATGTTGTCACCTGTTCACGAAGTGAGGACAATTTTTACTTAGTGAAAAATTGGAATTCTAGCCGTCCCCTACTCTGCTAAACAGTGTTTCTTGTGTCTGAATCTTTCTTGGAGATTTCTGCCCATTTCCTATCCTGTTGACCAGGAATGAGGTTTACATTTACAGCTACCATTGGTTCAAGGCAAATGCTGCAGGTTCGAGATTTGCAGTCCTAGTCCTGGGGGGGAGTTAAATTAGAGGTAAAACATTTTTTTTTTTCATTTTGGATAGAGTAAGGGAGGATTTTCCTTCACTTTCTGTCCCATAGCTACAGCATGAGTTGAGAGTAAATCCCTCCAAAGTGATGAATTGTCACCAGGAGTCACCAGAATTCGTGTCTCCATTGGGAGATTCCCCATCTGTTGTTCTGGGTGCAATCCAAAATTTTACAATATTCCTTCGCTCTCAGTAAACAGGACAAATAGAGAAGGTGAATCTCCTTAATGGGGACACAGAGCAATAACACCTAATGCCGCGTACACACGATCGGAAATGCCGCCAGCAAAACTCCGATGAGAGCTTTATGTCGGAAAATGCGACCGTGTGTATGCTCCATTGGTCTTTTGCTGGCGGAATTCCATCCAGCAAAAGATTGAGCGCATGTTCTCTATTTTTCAGTCCGGAAAAGTTCCTATACGAAAATGTGTTAGTCTGTATGCAATTCGGACGCGCAAAAAATCACGCATGCTCGGAAACATTGAACTTTATTTTCTCGGCTTGTCATAGTGTTGTACGTCACCGTATTCTTGACGGTTGAAAGTTCAGAGAACTTTTGTGTAACCGTGTGTATGCAAGGTAAGCTTGAGCGGAATTCTGTCGGAAAAAACATCCAAGTTTTTTCTGATGGAAATTCTGATCGTGTGTATGCGGCATAATAGTTGTTTAAATCCCTCTCTGCTTTGTCCAAAACTGGAAGAAACTTTTGCCTTGTACTGTACAGACACTTCCTCATGGATGTTTGTACAATCATATTGTATAGTGTATGGCCATGTTTATACACCTAAAATTACTAATTGCGCTTCCAGTGCCATTAATCGTTAACGGCACACCAAATACCGAAGCAAACACACATTTTGCAATGTGAAAAAAAACAAGGGGCAAATGCCTAAAAAAACACACAACCCAAAAATGCCAAAATGTCCCATTAACCACATGTAGTGCAGCCAATTGAAATCAACGGGCTGCCCTATGCGTGTCACAAGAAAAACGAGCCACAAAATGTGTGCTCCCACTATGCTAGATGTGAATGGGGCCTGAAAGTGAAATTGGTGTGGTAACACAAGAACAATGAGGCTCCATTCACATCTGTGCGTTTTTTTCCTTTTTAGAAATGCACTGCACCAAAAAAAAATCGCAGTAAAAAATGCACCAAGCTCTGGCTCTAAAAATAAAGTTCTGAAGCTTCTTTGGGGCGATTGCTGTGTGTAGGGCAGCACATTCAGGTGGATGGGCTGCCCTATGTGTGATGAGTGAAAATGCTCCAAAACGCCTCCCCACCTCGCAAAAAAAGACGATTGTGGGAATGCGAGTTCTCGCTATGCAGAGTTGTGAACGGGGCTTCACAGCTGACTGTTTCTGTCCCTTCTATGTACTTGTATAAAGATGACCATACACTATGCAATCTGATTGTATATTGTGTATTTAGTGAGAGGGGTGATCACTGATTGATTGCATTTCATTTAAAAAATGTGCAGTTGGGAATGGAAGGGTGGATGATGCAGGGTGTGTGCTAATGAGGTCAGCTGATCAACTCCTTCCTGTGTCATGACCGCTAGTCTGACCAGGAAGTAAGACATTACTAATGGATACGTCTGGAAACATGGATGAGGACAAGTAAGTGTATGTAGAAATAATGGAAATACAAAGTAAGTGTATGTAGAAATAATGGAAAGCTTTGATATTTTTGCAAAAAAAGTACATGAATGCTAAACTGGTACATAGGGGAGCTGGAATTTAGAAAAAAAAGTGTACAAAGGTGAACTTATCCTTTAATTCTGATTTGTCTGATTTTCTGATCATTAGTACGGTGCTTTCGACAGCGGATTCCGAAGTTTCGGACGGCAAAAACTGGATGTGCATGCTCTAAAATTGTTGTTGCACATGAACACAATGTCCGATTTTCGTTCAATTAGTACGGTTTTCGTCCAGAAAAAAAAAAACGTAAGAGCAAGACTATGTATGCTCAGAAACGCAAGAACACATACAAAACCATTCAACACATTATATCACTTTGGGAGTAGAATTCTGTCATACAAGGATTTTCGTATGTTGAGTAACTTCCTCACTTTCGATATCAGACTAGCAGCATACAAAATCCGATAATCTGATCGTGTGTACCCGGCTTTACACTTGTCAGGGATTTTGTAGGATTAAAGTCAGGTGTATTATTAACCAAGTAGGTTGAAACACAGTCATTACCTGAAACAGACACAGCTGTGTAGGTGGCTTAAGCCCAGGTTCACACTGACAGCGGGAATGAAATGGTGCGAGTTCAGCTTTCATTCCCGCACGTCAGTCCTGACTTCGGGGGCGATTTCAGAGACATCTGTGCGGGTTTCTGCACAGATGTCTATTAAAATCGCACCCCAAAGTCTCCAAAAGTAGTACAGAAACTACTTTAGGGAATCGGTGCGGCGTCGCAAGGATTTGGACGGTGCCATTGCCAGCAATAGGTGCCAATTTGGAATGCGTTTTGACATGTCAAATTGCATGCCAAATCGCTGTAATGTGAACCAGGGCTCAAACTGGGTGAGGAACAGCCAAACTCAGAGTGAGAAAACATAAGGCCAAGGATCAGAGCACAACCCAAATGGTAATGACTAAGTGTAACAGAGAAACACAACATTAGATGATAAGAGCACCTTCGTAGCACCACCGCTATACCGGTAATTATGGAGAACAAACTTAGCAGGCTTTGCTGCATTTTGAACAAGATTTGTAAAACTCTTGGTAAATCCAACCTGGGCAGATACCTCCATCACTACAGGTGATATGAGGCCACAGAGAGCAGTAAATATGACAGAAGCTCTTAATCTTCTCCACTTTACCAAAACTGAACAAAGAGTTTTGGCCAAAGATGCACTGCTTTCAAAACTATAGCCCATAAAATTGCAAATGCTGTATGTATAAATTTATGTTTTTTATTGCTGTGATGTGTGTTTAAAATTACTTACCTGGCGCCTACAAAATCCCACCAAATTTTCTCTCTGTTTGCATCTGATACTAAGTATGTGTACTGGTTGTCTTCATAAGAGATATTCTTGAATACAGAATAATTATAATCACATATCTGGAGTCTGAAGGCATAATATATTATGTCCACAAGGGGGCAGTAAAGCTTTATATAAACTATATGTACAGCGCTGTGCTACAAAAGCCATTCAGACTTTATCATCATTTCAGATGCTGCTCTGCATGTACAATGCATTTTAGGAGTTGTATATAAAGCACAACTGAAGTCTGACAAACTAGATCTTCTGTCAGTCCAACTCAGCTCTCTGTCTGTACAGAGCCTTCAGTCACATCTGTCCACTGCAGTACATTTGCATTAGGATAGAAACACTGGTGCAGCCAAAAGACAAGCAACATGAGCTCTGTTTTTGGCTTTAAAGCGGTAGCAAACTTTTTTTTGTTAACTTGTACCTACAGGTAAGGTTATAATAAGGCTTACCTGTAGGTACAGTGAATATCTCCTAAACTTGCACTGTTTTAGAGATATTCACACTGCATGCAGCCAGTGATGTCACCAACGCATGAACTCAGCATACCCATGCTGTCTCTTCAGAGCTCTGAGCTGCGGTCTGTGACTCCCCCGCACACATGCGCGGGAGTGACGTCATCTCATCTCAACCAATCAGGCGGACGGAGCACTCAAACCTGGAAGGAAGCCCTCCAGCGGTGACAGTGTGCCGCTGAAGGGCTTTGTTCTAAGGTAAGTTTTTTTTTAATGTGCTAGTATGTGTTGCATACTAGCACATTATGTCATTGTCTTGTAGGTTTTAAACAACAACAAAAAAAAAAGTGCAGTTTACTAAAGTAGAATTCCAGCCTAAACCTAACTAGTCTTAAAAATGCCCCTCCCTCTCCTTACACCCATGCTGTCTAACCTATGTATAAAGGATGTATATACTTATCTATTTTCAGCCCACTCCAGTCCAAGTCACATGATCCAGCTCCCCTGTGTCAGCCATTGGTGGCTGCAGGGGAGAGGAGTGAGCGTTGACAACGGATGGGCCATAGGAATTTATGGGTGATGTCACCGCTACCGGCTTTCCCAGCACTCTCTCCAATCCGCCTCTGCTTGCTGACACAGGGGATCGAGTATATAGTGTACTCCTTTTTCACACAGGTTAGTCAGTATAGGTGTTAGGATGGGGGGGGGGGGGGCATTTTTAAGAATAGTTAGGTTTGTGCTGGAATTCGACTTCAAGGCCTTTGAGCACAATTCATCTTTAAATTGTGGCCCTTGTGCCCCAGCCCACAGCAGTCAGTTGTGGGATTATTGGCTTATAAAGGGCCCTTTAATAGCAGTGATCTTCAGTAGTCTCATGTAACATAGTTTCTAACGCTCTTCTGCATGCATAGGTGTGCGCAGGGTGTGTACCAGGTGTGCTGGGCACACCCTAATCACTATGTGCAATGCCAATTCCCCCTACTGCCTGCCCCCCCCCCTTTGTTGGCGCCCCTTGTTGGCCCCCTCGCCCAGCAGTGCTGCTGACTTCCCTCCTCTCTTCTCCCCTTGCTGCTTCGGGGGGGATGTTTCAGGATGGAGAGCAGGGAAAGGGGCTAGAAAATATGTAATTTACCAGCCCCTTCCTGTTCTAAATGAACACACTCTCTTACTGTGTCCATTCATAACTGAAGCATAGCAAACTGTGTTTACTATGCTTCAGTTTGTGAATGAACAGGAAGCCGCTCAACACAGAGCACTTCCCATTCATTCGCTGTCCCTTGCAGAGGCAGCAGAGAAAGACGTGTGTTTGAGCTTTGGGGTGCACACCCTAATGCAATAGACTGCGCACACCTATGATAGCATACCTTCTGTCTCAAACCACTCCTGTCTCTGACCGGCTCTTCTAATAATACAAGTAGAAAATACCCAAGCTCAACCACACAATTGGAAAATACTTGCTGAGATTCGGTGCTCAGATTGGGAGATCCCCTGTTCAAACGTCCAAAGCGGATCTCTTCTAAGTCTTCAGTCTATGATAATCTTCGGTAGCATATAGTAAATATTATATGTGATCCTCTAGAGATACAGTATAATGGACCACATTTGGGCCCCCCTATATACCATACGTTGTAAGTTGGAAACCACTGCTTTAAGATGTGCATAGATTAACGCAGGCTCAATGCAAGGGCAAATAGAAAACAATAGTTCTCTATGGGCCCTGTTCACTCCATAAATGTGCGGTGGTGTGCACTGTGTAAAAATGTGCCATGTATGCATTTTTGCACAGTGCAACTCACTGCAATGCATTGCAATGTGCTACTTAAAGTTGAATAAACTTTAATTTTGTGACACTTCAATAAAGTTAATAAAATAAAAGGTAAAACAGTGATGCAGCATTGTAGCACAACATAGTGCACAGATAGTTCACACATGGCGATGCCATATAAAATGAATGGGCAGATACGTGTTAAAAAAATATGAATGTGCAGATATGTAAATGAGCTTTCTCAGTGTTTGGGCTGCACAGTGACAAAGTGGTTAGCACTTCTGCCTAGTGGCACTAGGGTCCTTGGTTTGAATCCCAACCATGCCACTGCCTGCATGGAGTTTGCATGTTCTCCCTGCAACCATAGGCGTGTGCACAGGGTATGCTGGGTGTGCCTGGGCACACCCTAATCACCCCATGCGCATTAGTGTTATCTCTCTGTGTGCCAGCAGGAAGATAAGAAAGATCTCCCTTTTACCGACTCTGCCATTAGAGAAGTGCTTACGCACTTCTCTTTCACTGTGCCAGCAGGGGGATCAATGTGCCAGGGCCCTATATATATAGATAGATACACACACACATGTGTTTTTGAGATTTAGGGCATGCATCCTAATGCAATAGGCTGCACACACCTATGTCTGCACCTGTGTAGGTTTCCTCCCTCACTTCAAGGACATGCTGATAGGTTAATTGGCTCCTGTGTAAATCCGGCCATAGACTGAGCCATTTTCCTTCTGTGGTTACAGTCAGTGTTGATGGGGAAATCCCTGCCATGGAGCTATTGTGTTCTCCGGGCGGGAGAACACAGTGAATACTGCTTACGGCTATAGAAGTTGCTAGCAATAATCGCATGTAAAGATTGACAGGCTGGTCGTACCCAAGTTGATCGCTCAACCAACTTAGGTACATTTAGCCAGCCCATACATGGTTCAAATCTTGACAGGTCCCTTCTTAACCGGCCGAGATTTGAACCATCTATGGCTGGCTTAAATTGGCCCTAGTATGTGTATGTATGAATGTGTGAGCTAAGAAACCTAGATTATAAGCTTCTTGAGGGGCAGATGTGAATGCACAATATACAGTATCTCACAAAAGTGAGTACACCCCTCACATTTTTGTAAATATTTTATTCTATCTTTTCATGTGACAACACTGAAGAAATGACACTTTTCTACAATGTAAAGTAGTGAGTGTACAGCTTGTATAACAATGTAAATTTGCTGTCCCCTCAAAATAACTCAACACACAGCCATTAATGTCTAAACCGCTGGCAACAAAAGTCAGTACACCCCTAAGTGAAAATGTCCAAACTGGGCCCAAAGTGTCAATACTTTGTGTGGCCACCATTATTTTCCAGCACTGCCTTAACCCTCTTGGGCATGGAGTTCATCAGAGCTTCACAGGTTGCCACTGGAGTCCTCTTCCACTCCTCCATGATGACATCACGGAGCTGGTGGATGTTAGAGACCTTGCGCTCCTCCACCTTCCATTTGAGGATGCTCCACAGATGATCAATAGGGTTTAGGTCTAGAGACATGCTTGGCCAGTCCACTACCTTTACCATCAGCTTCTTTAGCAAGGCAGTGGTCATCATGGAGGTGTGTTTGGGATCGTTATCATGTTGGAATACTGCCCTGCGGCCCAGTCTCCGAAGGGAGGGGATCATGCTCTGCTTCAGTATGTCACAGTACATGTTGGCATTCATGGTTCCCTTAATGAACTGTAGCTCCTCAGAGCCGGCAGCACTCATGCAGCCCCAGACCATGACACTCCCATCACCATGCTTGACTGTAGGCAAGACACACTTGTCTTTGTACTCCTCACCTGGTTGCCACCACACACACTTGACACCATCTGAACCAAATAAGTTTATCTTGATCTCATCAGACCACAGGACATGGTTCCAGTAATCCATGTCCTTAGTCTGCTTGTCTTCAGCAAACTGTTTGCGGCTTTCTTGTACATCATCTTTAGAAGAGGCTTCCTTCAGGGACGACACCCATACAAACCAATTTGATGCAGTGTGCGGCGTATGGTCTGGGCACTGACAGGCTGACCCCCCCACCCCTTCAACCTCTGCAGCAATGCTGGCAGCACTCATACGTCTATTTCCCAAAGACAACCTCTGTATATGATGCTGAGCATGTGCACTCAACTTCTTTGGTCGACCATGGCGAGGCCTGTTCAGAGTGGAACCTGTCCTGTTATACCACTGTATGGTCTTGGCCACCATGCTGCAGCTCAGTTTCAGGGTCTTGGCAATCTTCTTATAGCCTAGGCCATCTTTATGTAGAGCAAACAATTCTTTTTTTCAGATCCTCAGAGAGTTCTTTGCCAGGAGGTGCCATGCTGAACTTCCAGCGACCAGTATGAGAGAGTGAGAGCGATAACACCAAATTTACCACACCTGCTCCCCATTCACACCTGAGACCTTGTAACACTAACGAGTCACATGACATCGGGGAGGGAAAATGGCTAATTGGGCCAAATTTGGACATTTTCACTTAGGGGTGTACTCACTTTTTGTTGAGATACTGTATATGTAAAGTGCTGTGTAAATGGTCAGTGCTATATACTGTAAATACCTGTAATAAATAAAGCATACAGAAAGGTGTGAATATCACACAATAGATTGAATGGTCCCTATACCAGAGTTTATGTTTGGCTGGCTGTTTAGTTGTTTAGCTCCAAACACTTCATAATTTAGGGCACTTTGGACCTGTGCCTGGTGCCAACTCTGCATAATGGAGATTGTGTACTTTGCAGATTTTTAGAGGAAGTTAAACGGTATAAGTCCCGAACAGACAACCTCTCTAATTAGGAGCAATTATCTCTGAGGTCTGTTCACTCTAATTAAAATTAAAATGCCGTAAAAGGAGCAGACTTCAAACCAGCAACAAATGGAGTTATTAGGCTCCTGTAAGTGATTGTATGCTAATGAGCTGCCGGCCATCGCAGGTCTTTACCACCATGTGTGGTGGAGAAAAGGCTTCTCTGTAAATTATGTTTTTCTTTTAAAGGCTGTTTATATTAATGTCCCATCAAGGAGGTTTTATAGCCTAAATCTGGACAGAGCTAAAAATAAAAATTATAATATGCTCCCCCCTCAAAAAGATGAAGAATATAATTATACAGTATAGTTACATAGTTGGTAAGATTGAATAAAGACACCAGTCCATCCAGTTCAACCCGGAGTGTGTGTTTATGTGACTACCATTTCCCATATCTCTGTAGATTGCATTTGCTTAGATGCCCATCTAAAAAGTTTTTTGAGATTTTTGTTACTCCCCACTGACACCACTGATTGTGGAGGGGAGTTCCACATCCTGACCACTCTAATGCCCCGTACACACGGTCGGACATCGATCGGACATTCCGACAACAAAATCCTAGGATTTTTTCCGACGGATGTTGGCTCAAACTTGTCTTGCATACACACGGTCACACAAAGTTGTCGGAAAATCCGATCATTCTGAACGCGGTGACATAAAACACGTACGTCGGGACTATAAACGGGGCAGTAGCCAATAGCTTTTATCTCTTTATTTATTCTGAGCATGCGTGGCAATTTGTGTGTCGGATTTGTTTACACACGATCGGAAATTCCGACAACGGATTTTGTTGTCGGAAAATTTTATAGCCTGCTCTCAAACTTTGTGTGTTGGAAAATCCGATGGAAAATGTGTGATGGACCCTACACACGGTCGTAATTTCCGACAACAAGGTCCTATCACACATTTTCCGTCGGAGAATCCGACCGTGTGTACGGGGCATAACAGTAATGAACCCCCTACCTAATTAGGGGTTAAACCGAGTGGCCGCGTGTCTTCTTAAAGCAGAGGTCCGGCCATTTTTTTTTTTTAAGTCAGCAACTACAAACACTGTAGCTGCTGTCTTTTAATAATGGCACTTACCTGTCCAGCGAGCCCGCAATGTTGGCCCAATCCATCCATCGGAACGGGTGCCGGCGCCACCATCCTAACTAAGGGAAACAGGCAGTGGAGCCTGGCGGCTTCACTGCCTGTTTCCTACTGCGCATGAGCGAGTCGCGCAGCGCTTTGTGAATGGCCCTGTTGTTTTCTGGGACACACACATGTTCCAGTAGACAACGGGGCAGCTCGCCGAAGAGGAGGAAGTGGAGGACCAGTGCCGCAGAATAGGAAGAGGCAGATTGGGAAGACTGCATTTCTGGTAAGTATAAAAAAAAAAATTTCCAAATGTTTTTTTATATATTTTTCTGAGAATGTTAGGGTCGGTTCACACTACAACAACTTGGGATCCGACTTGTCAGCCCTCAAGTCGCCCCAAGTCGCTTGACTTTGGGAAATGCATTATAGTCAATGAGAGCGTCTTAATGTACACTACTGCAGTCGCTCCGACTTCAAAAAAGGTTCCTGTACTACTTCAATCCGACTTCTAGGCGACCTGTACCCATAGAATTCAATGGAAGTCACCTCCAAGTTGGATCTCCATCTATATTGAAACGACTTTACAGGAAAAGAAATTAGTTTACCCAGTCAAACCCCTCCCTCCCAGAGAGCTGATTATTCTCTGATTGGCCACAGCCAAAGTCGCCTGTCCTGGAGGCGACTTGAAGTCGCGCTGTAAGTTGCTTAAAGTCGCGCTGAAGTCGCGTTGAAGCCGCGTTGAAGTCGCCTTGCAAAGTTGCGCTGAAGTCATGTTGCCCCTGTGTGAATCGGCACGTAATGTAATTTTTTATTTTAGGGTGGACCTCCGCTTTAAGATACCTAAGATTGAATAGTTTCCCCCTGTAGACACCATTTAGATATTTGTATACAGGGCCGCCATCAGGGGGGAACCAACGGTACTCCAATTGCCCTCCTCGCCCCACAGCAGGAGAATTAGTGGGGCGAGGAGGGTAATTGCAGAACAATACACTGTGTATCTCTCCCTCCAGCAGCTGAAAGCCAGTTTCTCCCCCACTTCCTCCTGCCAGCTTTTAGCTGCTGGAGGGAGAGACACAGACATGGCTGGATCACCCCGACTTCAGTTCTGCCCCCCACCCCCAGGCCAGCCCTTTCTTGGATGTTGTTCCTTAGTGGCCGCTGAGCTCCTTCTCCCATCCCCCACCTGCACTCAGAGCTGGAATGAAGGGATGACAGTCTGGAGCAGAGAGAGGAGAAGTGGTGGAGAGGAAAGAGCCAGGAGGAGGGTTGCCGTGTGATGCTCCTTGGGCTCTCTCTCCTGTCAGAACAACGCTCCTCCATGCAGTACATGTGACAGAATCGCTCTTACATCGCAACGGACTACATACACACAGTTTGATTATGGCCCCCTACCCACATTTACTGCTGCCAGGAGATGAGGTAGGGTGCGTTTACCAAACTATGTGTGTGTGTGTGTACAGTACGATGGGATCTAAGAGCGATTCTGCGTCCATATGTTGCATGGACGAGCGTTGTTCTGACAGGAGGGGAGAGCACAACACAGTGCACCTCCTCCTGGCTTTGTAGTGGTTTCCTCCTGTAGGTTGGGGAGGGGGTCTAGCTTACAGGAAAATTGTACACAATGAGGGGTGAGGGAAATAATAGTTTGTGCCTAGGAGGGGGCACTACTAACATTACTGTTAGTATTATTTAGATTTTTTTGGGGGGGGGGTTGTCAGGTAGGCTGCACGGGACCCTGGGATTTCTAGCAGCAGCCCTGTTTGTATATTGCGGTCATATCGCCTCTTGAGAGGGTCTTCTCCAGGGAGAATAGGTTTAATGTTTGTGGCTGTTCCTCATAACTGAGCTCCTCCAGTCCCCTTAATAACATTGTTGTCTTTTTCTCTCTCCAGTTCCTGCACATCCTTCCTGACGACTGGTCACCAGAACTGGAGGGCATATTCAAGATAAGGCTGAACCAGAGTTTTGTAAAGTGGTAGAATAACAGTCTTAAATGCTCAGTTTATTAAGGAATGATATAAACCAGAGTATTACTTACCTTATTCCATGGTTTCTCAGGCTTCCTTCTTTCTGTAACGGTTCCTCTAAAGCTTCCTTTCTTGCCAGTCTCTGATCTTGACACAACTTGCCAACATCATCACATACAATGTAGGACCGCCAACCTCCCCTGATACTTTATTGTAAGTAATGACATAGGAGAGCCCGCCCACATTCTGGCGCCAAAGAGAAGAGGATCTGATCTCAGGTTTACTTAAAGTCTTATGCCCCGTACACACGGTCGGATTTTCCGACGGAAAATGTGTGATAGGACCTTGTTGTCGGAAATTCCGACCGTGTCTAGGCTCCATCACACATTTTCCATTGGACTTTCCGACACACAAAGTTTGAGAGCAGGATATAAAATTTTCCGACAACAAAATCCGTTGTCGGAAATTCCGATTGTGTGTACACAAATCCGACGCACAAAGTGCCACGCATGCTCAGAATAAATAAAGAGATGAAAGCTATTGGCTACTGCCCCGTTTATAGTCCCGACGTACGTGTTTTACGTCACCGCGTTCAGAATGATCGGATTTTCCGACAACTTTGTGTGACCGTGTGTATGCAAGACAAGTTTGAGCCAACATCCGGAATCGGAATGTCCGAACAAAGTCCGACCGTGTGTACGGGGCATAAGTCTACCTTTTGGACCATGTTTAATGTTATTCCCATATTTAGGGTGAAGATTGAAGCATGGTTGAATTCCCTAACCCCTATCCTCAAACAGCTCCTCCCCATTTACCTGAATTGCAAGGTACTTCTCTCTACAAACAACTGTTATTTTATTGAGCTCATTCACAGGGATCTGAGAACATGAATACTACAAATCCCATCTTCTACTGCGAGGGACTCAGCAGGGCAGCCATCAGGAGGGAGGTGATGTCACAGCTCTTGTAGTTCATTATTATTATATTATATATTATTATATCCAGTATTAGTTATTGTTGTAAGTGCATTTATTACATTTTTCCAAAAGGTGGACTATGCTTTTAGGTTTTACCTCATTCAATAAGCAAATGTGCATTCTATTCCTCATTATCTGGGAAGGGGGGCAAATATAGTTTTTTTCAGCAGTTCCACTTTACAGCATCACTTGGACTTGGCTGAGCAGCAACCTGAGTTTAGTACTGTTCCAACCTAACAAGACTTATCAGCACAAGCCTCAGGGTCCTGGTCAGCAAGCCCATGTGATTTGTTAAATACAGGAGATTCACATACAGGGCTGCAATATTTATGGTGTATTTACCCAGAAGCCCTTTCTCCTTCTAGATTTATCTGTCCACTCAGAGTGTTTTGGTGGAGAATGCGGGACCTCTTGCTAGCCCTAGAATGACAGATGGCATGGACAGGATATCAGGAGGTCCTTCTGCTTTCAATACTTGACTCGTATCCAACTCTGCTGATCTGATTGCTCCAGGCAAATATTAAAGCGCTTGTATTGCCTGCTTTGTGATTTTTACCTACAGGTAAGCCTATAATAAGGCTTACCTGTAGGTAAAATAAATATCTCCTAAACCTGTACGGTTTAGGAGATATTCACCCTGCATGCAGATGCTGACGTCAGCGGCGCATGTCCTCTGCAGGTCCAGCGTATCCTACCGGAACTTTCCAGAATGAAAGGCTCCCGTGCGCACGAGCGGCAGTGACATCATCGCGGCTCTGGCCACTCACAGCGCCGGAGCCAGCAATCCCGGAAGAAACGTCAAGGGAACATGTCAGCTCCCTCAGCGGTGACTGGGCGCGCTGCGGGAGCTTCGTTCTAAGGTATTTCATAATATGCTAGTATGCGATGCATACTAGCACATTGTGCAATTGTCTTGCAGGTTTTTTGTGGTTTTTTTTTAGCGGTTTACTACCACTTTAAAGCCAGAGGGTCAGAATGACAGCCAGGTTAATGTTTTCATAAGGAAGGCAGCAACCTAGACATGAAAGGTTTATTTTAACCCCCTGTAGATAAATGTTCTCATGCTGTAAGAACATTACTCTATGTTCCAGCTGGGATCTGGTAGCGTGCACCTATGTGAGCTTCTGGTTCTGAGACTGCACAGTCACACTGACAGCTGCTGGCCTTAGACTAATGATTGGGAACCAATCAGTGTGCTTCTATTTGGGTTAATTCTATGAAATCCAAGCATGGTGCTGCTGTGCAGACTCAAGAAATTTGTTTGCATGTGGATGGCACTGTGGCTTTTTTTTTTCTTTTCTTATGCTTGCTGTGCACTGAGAAAGAAGTGCAGTGATAGAAATCATTACAGTTTGTAAAAAAAATTAGTTAAAACTTTGCAAAATGGATATTTAGGTTGGAAATTCCTAGCTCCACCCACTAAAGGCTCCTTGCTGACAAGATAAGGCTGGCCATACACATATAGATTCAGCCTGCAGGCTCAACAAAAGAAATCAAATTCATTTCTCCATGTAGATGAAGGAATATCCCCTGCTGGCCATTATATTCCAACAACTGGCAGCCGCAGCTGTCAGAATCCTCAAACAGTGACAGTATCTTATTGGATGCAGTTAAAGTGTTACTAAACCCAGGACCCTGTGTTCGCTATATCTGGGCTCCCACAGTACACAGAACATGGATATGCAATAGTTTTAGTAAATACAAACTGTTAAATTCCTTTTCTCATCAGCAATATATAGCAGTCTTGTGACTTCTATAAGTGTCTGGATAAAGCTTGTAGGGGAAGTTTTCAGACTGTCCTATGACACTGCAAGATCCCTGACCCTCTGTCTGGACAGTGCTGATTGGCCCTGCGCTAATCACATGCACTCTCCCAAGAAAAAAAAAAAAGCTATTTAGCAATACACACCAAACTGAGCATGTGCAGCCTGACTCCATAGACTCTGAGCTATTAGGAAATTATCAGAGAAGACAGGATCAAACAGCCTTTTTACACAATGCTGAGGATTAACCCCTTAGGTCCCACAGTGAGTATAACAAGCATGCTTTACTGCATATACACACTGATTTTACTGTTGTGGGTTTAGTAACACTTTAACCTCTTCCCGCCCGCGCTATAGACGAAAGACGGCTATTCTTTTTTCTTACATTCAGTTGTCAGTGGGGAACCCCGCTGACAGCTGATGACTCATCGGTTGTTAAGGACGTGGCGGCCAGCGTCCCAGCCCGCTTCTTAGCAACTGGCTATACACAGTGAATGTAAAAAAAATTCGCAAATCGTGAAAAACGCAGAAAGCATTGCAAAAAGCACTGCAAAAACACTCAAAAGCAACACGCATAGATGTGAATCAAGCCTGAGTGTGCCAAAAGTAGATTGAAAAGTTAACTTTTTTGGAGCCAGGTGGTAATATTAAACCGGGTACACACTAATGCCCTGTACACACGACCGGTTTTGCCGTCGGAATAAACTGTCTTGCATACACACGGTCACACCAAATTCCGACCATCCAGAACGAGGTGACGTACAACACGTACGATGGGACTAGAAAACGGAAGTTCAATAGCCAGTAGCCAATAGCTTCCGTCTCGTAGTTGCTTCAAAGCATGCGTCGTTTTTGGTGCCTCGGAATAGCATACAGACATATAGCGTTTTTTCTGATAGTAATTTGTTCGGTTGGAAAAATATAGAACATGTTCTCTATCTAAGTCCGTCTGAATTTTTGACAGAAAAAGTCAGATGGGGTATACACACGGTTTGAATATACGATGAGAAGTTCCCATCGGACTCTTTCTGTCAGAAATTCCGCGCCTGTGTACGCGGCATCACTTTTTTTTTAACTGTCAGCTCAAGTCGGAGCGGCTGTACTAATCATGCAAGGTTAGTACAGCGATCTCCCCCGCTGAGCTGTTGTGTTCTGACAGGGGGATGGCACCCCTCGCCAGAACACTCCGATCAGCGCTCTCTGCCATTGGCTGAAATCTCTGATCGGGAGCAGATCGGCTGCTGGTTTTCCAGCATGCACGTCCGACATACACACGGTCCGAGTGTCAACCGTTCTCCTTTTTAACTGCACTTTGTTTCCCGACATTCGGCCCGTGTGTACGGGGCTTTAGGGCCACCTACTGCTCAAATTTCAGCTGATCCAGCAGAAATTGGCCCAAATTTGAGATTTGTATGGCAGGCGCATCATAGCGTGCCAGAAGACTGCATTTCTCCTTAGGCTAGAACCTGTTCCTCAGAACCTGTTCCTTAGGCTAGAACCTGTCCTCCTAAGGCTAGAACCTGTTCTCCTAAGGTTAGAACCTGTTCCTTAGGCTAGAACCTGATCTACTAAGGCTAGAACCTGTTCCTTAGGCTAGAACTTGTTCTCCTAAGGTTAGAACCTGTTCCTTAGGCTAGAACCTGTTCTACTAAGGCTAGAACCTGTTCCTTAGGCTAGAACCTGTTCTCCTAAGGCTAGAACCTGTTCCTGAGGCTAGAACCTGTTCTACTAAGGCTAGAACCTGTTCCTTAGGCTAGAACCTGTTCCTTAGGCTAGAACCTGTTCTACTAAGGCTAGAACCTGTTCCTTAGGCTAGAACCTGTTCTCCTAAGGCTAGAACCTGTTCCTTAGGCTAGAACCTGTTCTACTAAGGCTAGAACCTGTTCTCCTAAAGTTAGAACCTGTTCCTTAGGCTAGAACCTGTTCTACTAAGGCTAGAACCTGTTCTCCTAAGGCTAGAACCTGTTCCTTAGGCTAGAACCTTAGGCTAGAACGCTGTTGAGGATGTGGTACAGCATGTAAATCATGCACATTCCCACACCCAAAATGCGCTGCTGTTTTGCAGGGGTGCCAATCATTCTTAATGGCACCCCTACACATTGGAAAATTCAGTGCACTTTTGGATACATTAAACTGCATGACGCAAAAGCGCCATGCGGTTTCCATGCGGCTGCATTTTAGAAAAGATGCAGAGACCTTTTCACTGCATTTCCTGCAGGTAAAGCAGCCCATTCAAATGAATAGGCCACTGTGCCCGTGCAAACATGACATGCAAAAAAACGCAATAGTATGAACCTAGCCTTAGAGGCACACTGAAAAGCTTATTGAAATAAAACTGCAATGGAGGAGATAAGTTCAAGCTCTTACAAACTTTACCACTGCTGCGATGTTTACTGTATGACAATATAACTGATTTCACTTTCTGAATTTTCATTGTAGGTTTTAGAAATGAAAGAACACCATTAGCAAAAGATACAAATCTTTATTTTTTTCCTCACGTTAACAATAAAAAATATATATCAATAAAAATGAATTTCTGTTGTTAAAAATGCCTACAACCACAAGATGTTTAGCACACCGCACAGCACAAGACATAAATCAAACAGGAACACACACACAGGGGCTCCTCTATAAAATATACATATAAAATAGTAATAATTCTAAATATAAAAATAAACAGAATCTTTTTCCTAATAACGGAATTGAAATTGAAATGTTTTATGCACTGTGTTGCATTAATATGTGTCTGCTTTGTCTACTCGGAGCATTCGTAAGAAGATATTCTGTACATTTTCTGCCTTCTTCTAGAGCTGCACGATTCTGGCCAAAATGAGAATCACGATTTTTTTTAATAAAGATCACGATTCTCACGACGTAACATCATCCTTCATATTATACCAAAAAATTGGGCTAAATTTACTGTTTCGTTTTTTTTCTTAATTCATTAAAGTGTATTTTTTTCCCCAAAAATTGCATTTGAAAGACCGCTGCACAAATACAGTGTGACATAAAATATTGCAACAAGCGCGATTTTATTCTCTAGGGTCTCTGCTAAAAAAAATATATATAATGTTTGGGGGGTTCTAAGTCATTTTCTAGAAACAAAATATAATTTTAACTTGAAACCAACAAGTGTCAGAAAAAGGTTTAGTCTTTAAGTGGTTAAACTGACCTCATTTACAGACAGAAGTTAATTCCTTTGATCTAGAGAACAAAATGTTACAATGTTTATGGTTAGTTCAGCGGCTGAGGAATGTTGTGAAACTTGGCAGACTGCCTGTTTTTTTTTTTTTTTTTTTTTTGACAGCTGTCGGCTTGAGCATAGAACCTGGAAAATGGTTTGTTAAAGGGGTTGTAAAGGTTCGGGTCTTAATGCATCATAGGATGCATTAAGGTGAAAAAACACCTGTCGGTGACTGGCCGGCAGCCCCCCGCCCCTTTTTACTTACCTAAACCCTCGAACTTGTCCCACGGGGACGCGCTTCTTGGATAGATTGATAGCTGCTCAGCCATTGGCTCCCGCTGCTGTCAATCAAATCCAATGACGCGGCCACCGGGGTGCGGGGCTGAGTCCTGCATTCGTCGTCTATGGACGCCAAATGCTGGATTCGGGAGCGCGCCCGCAAGGTAACCCCCCGGGAGATCCTGATGCTGGGAGGAGCCAAGAGAGCCGCCGAGAGATCCCAGAAGTTGAGGTTCGGGGCCACTCTGTGCAAAACGAGCGGCACAGTGGAGGAAATTATGACATGTTTGTTATTTAAAAAAAAAATACCTTTAGTGTCACTTTAAGATCGTGGGGGGGGGGGGGGGGTTATCGCAATCTTGATTCCTAATGATTAATTGTGCAGCTCTACTTTCTTCTAGCAAATGTCTGTCTCAGACACCATCCTACGTCTTTGGCTCCTGGGCCACACACCCTCCAATAAAGTAGATTCTAACTGTATGACTTGTAGTTTGCTAAAGCACTGTGTATTATAAATGACATTAAAGCGGGGGTCCACCGATACCGCCCAAAAAAAAAAAAATATTAAAAGCCAGCAGCTACAAATACTGCAGCTGCTGACTTTTAATAAATGGCCACTTACCTGTCCCAGGGTCCAGCAATGTCGGCAGGCGACGCCGAGAACCCGCTCGGTTCTCGGCAGCTGCAGCCGCCATCCTGGGTGAGGGAATCAGGAAGTGAAGCGTTGCGGCTTCACTTCCCGGTTACCTACTGCGCATGCGCGAGTCGCGCTGTGCATCGTAACTGGTCCCCGCTCTCTTCTGGGAGCTGTGTGTTTCCCAGGAGACAGCACGGAGGAACAGGAAGAGGCATAGACTCCCATGGGAGTCTATGCCGGAAGTGGGTGCAAATACCTGTCTTAGACAGGTATCTGCACCCCCCTGCCCCCTGGAAGGTGCAAAATGTGACACCGGAGGGGGGGAGGGTTCCGAAAAGCGAAAGTTCCATTTTTGTGTGGAACTCCGCTTTAACAAAAAAAATAAATAAATCTTGTTTTCACCTTTTATTCATCTTTTGTTGCTGCTGATCCTCTGCGACCCATTTCCAGTCACTTCCTGTCTACATGCACTCCAGCAATGGTTGCATGGTACATCTCAGGGTGAGCTTGGCCCAGAACAATGGACCATGTTTAGAAAAATGTGGGTTGCAAAAGCAACTTGTATTTTCCATGGGAAGCCGGCATAACAAGGTGACAATGCAGGATCGCTATTGGGAGACAGGGAGAGAGTGTTGTCACCCTAAAACAAGAAGTGCCTAAATAAGGACCTTCATGGCAGGATCACCAAGGATTATTTTAATGAAAACTCGAGATTTACAAATACTGAAAATGGTCTTGGAAATATAATCCAAACACTGTGTAGATGGTATACAACACTGATCCCTCATTTTTAGATTGTAAGCTCTCATGAGCAGGGAACTCCTAATCCTCTTGAATTGTATGATATTTGTATTAGAATTGCATTGCCTCCCTACATCCTCTGCTGTCTGTTACAAACAAAATAAATGCGCTGTAAAGCTGTAGGTGAAAAGTAATGATAACCTCCACCCTAAGCTGATATTTCAGTTTTTCATAGCAGTTGTTGATGTAAATACCCAGCACACATAACAGTTATCTTTATGGAAACTTTCCAGTAGCAAAACAGCTTTTAAGACTTGCAGTTAAAAATAGGCAGTTGGGCCTTGGTTTTACCCCCCCCCCCCCATTCCCCCTTGACTGCCTTTCTACCGCTCCCCCGAACCCAACACAACAGCCGGTGAGGGTTGCACACACGGGACGGCAAAAAATGTACCACCCGTCTCATTCAACTAGTGAAGGGGGCTGTAGCACAAGTTGTGGCATGGGTGTTTCAGTGTTAAAAAAAGCCACCTGTCCTCTGAAAAGTGATGGATTGTGGATTGCTTTTCAGAGGAGAGGCAAGGGCTGTGCAAAAGTAGACGTTGGAAAAAGTTTAAGTATAAAAAAATCGATGGAGGAACCATTCACAGTGGAGTATTTGAAAGATGGTAAGGAGGCCTCTTTGCAACCTGTTTTCTCTTGAACCCCACACTAGCACATTGCAAATGTGTTTGGCAGGTAGTAGCACATGCCGAAAGCGACAGGGGGTATAATTCTTACCGTGGCACGTGTACACCCCTCCCCCCCCAGATGCTGCCCCTGCAGCTAAAGCGGGAGTGGTTGGGGGTGGCACAAACATAGCTCAACCACTGGGTTTTACTGCCCCCCAAATGCTAATGTGAATCATCCTTAAAAGTATGCCGCTGCTAAACTTTCCTTCTGAAAATTGTAGTTGCTTGGCAGTCTCTTGGCATTAGGAAAGACCTGGAACTTGTATGTGGCATGTAAAGTCAGAAATTCTGAATGCATTTATTCTGGGTCAGCAAGTCCCGAGGTCATTAGATTACCAAGAGAGACAAAAAATTGGCATTTTTAGGAGAAAAATCTCAGCATATAAACATTACATTGTATAATCTCTGGAGATGCTTTGTTTTCATGTTGTATTATCAGGTTATAACACTGGCATGACATTTATAGCACAAAACTGCTTCTGGAGTTACAGAAAATACGGCACACAATGCTCTAATACAGCGCATAATAAATACCTGCATGCATGCCATGCACCTGACTTTCATACTCTTAAAAAGAAGAAAGAAATGGTTGCACATCCAGAACTCCCGATCGCCTTTTATTGTTCACAGGGATAACACCAAATACACCAACAAATGGTCACATAAACGCGTTTCACACATACATCTTGTGCTTAATCATCATTGGTAATGATTAAGCACAAGATGTATGTGTGAAACGCGTCTATGTGACCATTTGTTGGTGTATTTGGTGTTATCCCTGTGAACAATAAAAAGCAATTGAGAGTTCTGGTTGTGCAGCCATTACTTTCTTCTTTCCAAGTTTCCCACGGAGGCGGGCCGGGGCTGGCACTCTATGAGACTCCCCTAGTCTCTCATCATACACCTTGAGCAGTGATTATTTTCCTTGTTTCATACTCTTAAGCCTAGTACAACCCACTACACACTGACAGCTCTGGTTGGATGCCGTTGTACTAACAATCCAATGTTAGTACAGCGATCTCCCCTGCTGTTCTATTGTGTTCTGATGGGGCACGCCCCCCCCACCCGAACACTCCAGTCATCGTTATTAGTCTTTGGCTGAGAACGCTGATCAGGAGTCAGTCAGCTGCTGGTTTTGCAGCATGCTTATCTGACAGAAGCCAGCCGAATGGCTTCCATACACACAGACCGAATGTTGGCCAGTCTCTATTGAACTGGCCAATGTCGCCCAACTTTCAGGCCATGTGTACTAGGCTTTGAAGTCACCAACGTGAAACAAGTATGCAAATTGTTAAAAGTCGGAGAAACCTTGCAAGTCCTTGTCTGCATTTTTCAGGTCGTTAACTCAAAGAATTGAAGCCCACCTGGCATTTTTGGAAGAAGGGATTCAGCATTCCCAGCTTCCATATTTCTCTATTATAGGTTTGCTTTAAAAACAACACATTGGTGACTTGTAAACCTCTAAAGCCAAAACTTTTATTGGATAGGGTAGAGGAGACTCAGAGCCTTTGTTGGATTCTTATTACTGTCCGTGTCCCCGCTGGGGAAATTTACCCTCTTTTTGTCCTGGTGACCATGGTTTCTGAGACAGAAACTTATGGGAAATCAAAAGAAAAATAAAATAAAAATTAGAACATGACGTTAAATTGTCCAATGGGGACACTTGTTCTGCTGACAACTGTATAAGAAGGATTTCCTCACTTCCTGTTGTGTCACTAGGACAGGAAGAGAGGAATGCAAAAAGAAAAAAAATACTGACTGGGCTTTTAAACCTTATCTACTCTACCCAAAACTAAACCAAACGTTTTGGCATTGGATATAAGTAGTAAACACTCTGGAATAACATTTTTTGTAAACAGACCAGTTGAGGTGAGCTAATTTTATTCCTCAACCCTTATGAGGCCCATAGACATTAGATGAGAATTGCTTTGTCCAACCACATCAGATGACAATCTCATGTTTTCACAAAGTATGACACCTGCAGACTGCTGTTGGCCAAGAAGCAATGGGGGACATTTACTAAAAGTGGTGCACACAGAATCTGGTGCAGCGGTGCATAGTAACCAATCAGCTTCCAGGTTTTATTGTCAAAGCTTAATGGAACAAGCTGATGTTAAAAGCCGATTGGTTACTTTGCACAGCGGCACCAGATTTTGTGTGCACCAGTTTGAGTAAATCTCCCCCCATTGTGTTCCCACCTCCCTCTGTAGGCCTGCATACGTATATCACCTGATACAACCTAGAGGAAGTGCTGTCCAAGAGAGATGATTGAGGGCAATCGGATGATGCCTGCACATCCAACCATCCGCTACAGTCTATAGCCAGCTTTAGGGCCTTTTGTTCATGTCACACTGCTTTTCCCCCCTCTATATATTCTAATCTAAGGAGAATGTAAAATAAGCTTGAAACAGCTTAGAAGGAAGACAACTGCAGGTCAGAAGAAGGTCAACTGCTCCGAAATGCACCTGTGAAGATGTATCTCAGACTGATCTCAAACACACGAGACTGATCTCAAAAACAAAGGAAGAAGGTGCACCAGCCCAGCGCATTAGTGTATTACTCGTTTAATAAATTTCAATAGTCAAATGTACTCACAAAACAAGAAAGCACTACCAAATGCCACCCAATGTCAGTCCATCGGGTAGGGCACAGCTAACGTGTATTGAGGGCCATGCTCTCTTCCTCTGAGCTCTGAGGAAGAGGGCACATTCCTTGAAAAATTTTAGCTGTGCCCTACTCGGTAGACTGATGTTGGGTGGCATTTGTTTATGGTAAGCTTGTGTCTTTCTTCTTTTGTGAGTACATTTGTCTGTTAACATCTATTAAACAAGTTATACAGTAATGCACTAGGCTGGTGAGCCTTCCTCGTTTGTGTTTTTGTTGTGGTTACCATGAACTAAAGAAGCCAGCAAGGCTATGGTGTATAATTTGGTGGTTCCAGTCGGCGAATACCTGTAGTGACCCATTTGATGGTTCAAGATGTTGGAGATGTCCATATTGGTTCTATGAGGCTGGGCTACCACCAGGAAAAGTAGCATACCTGTAGTGCCGAGTTGGTTTAAATGTTCTTGATCTCAAACAGGCACACTGTACTTGCTCATTGGCACAAGCACTTAGAGAATCCTTTTCTATTCATGGGATGGTTTTTAAAAGACTGGCATTAAGTGTCGCTTGCAGGGCCATTTGGTCAAAAGTCCTGCTTTTGGTCTGCTCACGGATCTTATCCCGAAAATGGAAAGAAGCTCTAGCGATCCGCCGCCCTTCTTCATTTATAGCTTCTTTTTCCTTCTGGATCCTTTCACTCTTCTGGTCCTTTATTTTGATGCTGTGCACTATTTCCCTGCGCTGGTTCTCCTTTTCTCTGTCAACTTTTTTCTTCAAAGCTTGGTGGGCACTCTCCTTGATGAAGTTGAGTTCTTGTGCCCTCTTGGCCTTGCCCAGCATGCTTCTGTCTAGATTGTCTTTGGCCTGCTGGATCTTGTGGTCAGTCAAGCGAGTCAGCATTTTTTTGTGCTCCATCTGCTCTTTTTCCAGACGCATAGCCCGGAGCTTTGTCATGAGCTTCAGCTCATCCTCCCTGGATGCCTTCTCATACAAGTCCTTGTTCCTTTCCTCCACTAATTTTTCTTTGAGCTCTTGTGATCTTTGCTCTTTCTGTTGGATGGAAACTCTCTTGACATGCTCCTCAGCTTTGGCCTGGTTGTCTACTTTTTCTTTCAGTTTGGAATGCCGAAGCTTCTCATACTCATTTTTTATTTGGATGTTCTTCTTCTCCTGTAAATCTTTGACTATTTTAACTTTGAAGGCCTTAATCATCCTTTCCTCCAGTGGATGACCACTGGTGTTTTCATGGCCAATGTTCTTGCTCCTTAAATCCACCATGGCCTTGGTCAAACCATATTTAAGGAAAGCCTTTTGCTCCTGCAATTGTGTTCTGTGGGAGGACATATGAATGGGGTCCACGTGCCAGTCAAGTTGGGAGCTCCAGCTTCGCCTCCTATGGTTCTGTAGCTGAATTGGCAAGCTTTGTCTGTCCAGGGCGGCTCGGATATACCTCTCCTCGTTCTTCAGGTTATCCCAGGCCTGCTGGGCTTGTACCCTTCTCTGTTTAAGCATCTCCTCTTCCTGGTGTTTCAACAACATCAAAGCACCGATTTTCTTATCTCGATCGGGTAGCGAGGCCCTAAGCTCTTTCTCCACCATCCTGCCCATGCGGCGTGCCTTCTCCTCCATCTGATTAAGGTCTCCCTGACTCAGACTTTTTTGCAGTGTCCCTAAGCCCCTTCTATGGCCCCTGGTTGAGGTACCTTGAGGGACCCGGCGATCTGTACAAAGAGGTGGAGGGTTTTGTTGATCAGGGAAAAGGAGTGGGGAATAGTCTCTGTGGCCCCTGGTTGAGGTTCCTTGAGGGAGCCTGCGATCTGTACAAAGAGGTGGAGGGTTTTGTTGATCAGGGAAGAGGAGTGGAGAATAGTCTCTGTGGCCCCTGGTAAAGATATCCAGAGGGTCCTGTTGGTCAGTGCAAAGAGGTGGAGGGTCCCTTTGATCTAGGGAGGTGGGTGGAGGACAGTCTTTGTGCTTTCCAGAGGTGTGGGAAGAGGCTCTGTCTGGTTGGCAGTCCTCTTGTAGCAGCTCCATCCTCAGCTGTCTGCACATATCCAGCTTGTGGCGGCGCTCTATCTCCTGAGCCACGTATAGGTCATTAAGTCGCAGGCTGCTGACCTCTGGGTTCCCCTCTCTCACCTCTTCCAAGGACTTGTACAGAAGCTCAATAGGTTTCACCCCCAGCCGGGCACAGGCCTCCAGAGAACGCGGACTGGTCAGGACGTAGCGGCTGCTCACCCCATCCTCGAAGTTGCTGAGGTCCAGGTGAAGGCTTGGGGATTGCCTGCCGTCCTCCATGCTGACTGCTGAGCTTGTAGAGACTCTCAAAGAAGCTTCTCTGGTTGCCGGGGAGACCTAGCATTGCATGGTTGTTCTTTCAGTACACTCCCAGCATTCCTGCAGGGGGAGGGTCAGGTGACCAGTATGAGCAACATCTCCACACACATGATTGGAGCTTTAGGTGGCTTTATCCTTTAAGAGTCCCTCCTGTCACTGCAACTGTTAACTATTTCAATACCTTTGCATTGCACTAAACCTTCCCTCCTCCTAGCTGCAGCCATTAACCCTCCCTTACCTTAACCGTAGCCATTAATTCTTCCAACCCCTGGGTGTCGCATTAACCCTTCCTTTCTCTGGCTGAAACCATTAACTCTCTCAAACCCTGGATGTTGCATTAACGTTCCATGAACTCTTGCAAACCCTGTGCGTCACGTCGTTTGTCTTTCGGCCTCTTGCTGCCATTAACCCTTCCAAAGCCTGTGCGCCACAATGACCCTTTCTCCACCATGTGCAACCATTAACCCTTCCAAACCCGGTACATTGCATTCTCATTCTGCTGGCTGCCGCCATTAACCCTTCAAGATCCTGTGCATTGCAGTAACCCTGTCTCCTTCTGGCTTCAGCTGTTAACCCTTTCCGTCCAGTATGCACTGCATTTACGCTCTCTCCCTTTAGGCTCCATTCACACTTGTGCGACTTCAGGATCGTGTGATTTCCATTGCGACTTTACAGTGCAACTTAATGCCACTTTGATGTGATTTTTATGTAACTTTGGATGAGTGCGACTTTGGCTTTGACCATGTGACTGTGTGTGCTCTAAGTCGCATGTATATCATTCAGGTGCAACTTTCATGCAGCTTTTGAGGGTTTGCATTGAAGTCTATGACCCTCATGTAGCATTAAAGACAAACTAAAATAGTGCAGGAACTACTTTAAAGTTACTGCGACTTTAAGTCGCACAGGTATGAACGCCACTCATTGGAAAACATGGGGTGCAACTTTAGGGTCCAAAGTCGCATGAAAAGTCACACAAGTGTGACTGGTGCCTTAGTGCTTAGAGTAGCTAAACCATACAACCCACCAAGAGACGCTTTTAGCCCCAGTCCAGACTTGTGCGCTGCAAATTCGCAGTGAGTTCTGTGTGGATTCCACACCACATGCAAACCACACTCCATTCATGCGAATCCATGCAAGTGTGTATGTTAACGACACCCCAAAATCGGTGCGATTTGCAGATTCCGAACGCATGGGTGTGAACACCCATGTGATCTGATTCTGGTGTGGGCAAAACAAAAAAGGGCCCCCACGCGTTTTTGGTGCGAAATTCGCTGCGATTTAAACACAACAGGATAATAGCTCAAATTGCACTGCTGAAGATTTGCATGTGATTTGAACAGGAATGCGATTCCTGTTCAAGATCACATGCGGTTCCTGCACTGCATAGTGTGAACTGGGGCTTAAAATCCTCCCTCTGCTGACTACAGCTCTTAACCCTTTCTCGGTGTTAGTTAACCCTTTCAGCCGGCTGCATCCATTGAACTGTTCCCGCTGCTGACTGTCTACTGTAAGTTGGATTAACCCTTTCACCATCAGAAGCAGCTTTCCAATATTTTGGTCTATAAGCTATTTTGTCACAGAGTTGCCTGCCACCCTAGCAAACTAGGTGACAGCTCCTAGGCATCCAGCTGTAGCCCAAAGTAATCCATGAAATTTAACAACAGCTTTGTAGTTGAACAGTAGCACCCTCCAGGACAGACATTCTCCATAGTGTCTACCAAAAGTGCCTCCATCCCTGCCAAATGATGCGCCACCACTTTGACCTTCCTGAATACAGCACAGCGCTGCCTGCAAGCCCTTTAATTGCTTTCCAGCTCACCTGGTTACCTGCAGCCCCCCAGGGGAGTCATTGTCCTTAGAGGGGTACTAAACGTCACAGCAAGATTAAACCATATAAACGTGCCTTCCACCCAGACAAACTATGCGCCACCACCGAGATCTTTCAAAACAGAGCCTGCAAGGGTACATGCACCACTTAGAAGAGCCATGTGCCACAGAGGGTGCCAGTTCTAGATAGATCCTGCTATGTAAGAACTTCTTCACATAGACCTCAAGAATACAGAAGCATTGCTTCAAGTCGCATCAAACTCTCTGCAAAAAATCATGGCAAAATCTTGCGACTTTCAGGTCGCAATAGTGGAAACCTAGGCTTTATGCTGGCCATACACCATACGAAAAATCGTTCAAACCCATTTTCGAAAAACGAAAATTCGGCCGTGAGAGCAAACGATAGTGCCATCATGTAATGACCGATAAATCGTTCAATGGACATAAATGAATTAGTTTTTTTGTTAGTTTTTTTTTACATATACCTAATGCAAACAGTTTGGATGGGAAACACATTAAACTTTCAATTTATCGTTCGTTCGGCAGAAAATTTCCAAACTTGTCCTTCGTTTTTACGGCTCAAAAACGCCGAACGATTATCGATTTTGTGCCCATTAACCAGCCAAAAAACGAAAGAACTGTATAAATGACCGAATTTCGGACAATTTTTCGTATAGTGTATGGCCAGCATAAGGCTCGTACACACTATAAGAAAGTCGGGCAAACATTTTCCTTTAAAGAATTGTCGTACAATTTTTGTATAGTGTGTACACAACTTTCGACAGCCGAAAATTCTCGAAGGCACAAACTCCAAACTTTTTCTCGAACAGGAACAGAACGAACGATTTTCGTTTAACGTGTACCGTTTTCACAAGATTTTTGTACAAGAAAAATCAGAAAAGAAAGGTGATCAGAATAACGGCAATAAACAATAAAAAAAAAGCCTTTGCCGTACGAGAATTTTCATATGAATTTGCCTTCATCGGTTCCGATTTGCTGTGAAACATTGAGAAAAATCGGACGAACGTTCACCCGCATTTTTTATAGTATGTACCCCACTTTAGTGTGAACAGGATAATTGTTTTTAGGTGTCCTTGCGTTGACATGCGTCTTCAGTTGCTCTAAGACGCAGATCAACGCGATAGTGCAACTTGAAAGTCACGCAATTTTGCCGCGACTTGAAGCAATGCCTGTAATCTATGGACCTCAAGTCGCATCAAAGTCGGACCAAAGTAGTGCAGGCACCACTAGTGGCTGCAACTTGAAGGCGCGCAGATATGAACGGTACTGATTGGAAATCATGGGGTACAACTTGTCATGCGACTTTGCAGTCCCAAGTCGCAGGACAAGCATACCTCCCAACATTTTGAGATGGGAATGAGGGACGCTTACTACCAAACCTATATGTAGGCATAGGACACACCTCCTGCCACACCCCTTTAAAGGAGAATTAACAAAAAAAAAAGGTTAATTAAATCCACAAGGGCTTTTTTTTACCACTATTATTCCTTCATACTGGCTTTTAAAATTTACAAATGCAGCAATTTAGAAATTAGATGAAATGTTTAGCGCTGGGGAAACACTTTTTGAAAGAAAAAAATTGCATTTTATATACAACTATATAGATCAGACCAAAATGAGGGACAAATGAGGAGGAAAGAGGGACAGAGGGACATTGCTCCAAATCAGGGACAGTTGGGAGCCATGGGACAAGATGCACAAGTGTGAAAGGGGCCTAAGACAAATTTTCAATGGGGCACCAGTTCTGGTGACAACGGTCCCAGACGGGATTCCGGTCACTTTGTAGAGATTTTCATTACCTTCCTGTTTCATTTCTGGGACAGGAAGTGAAGGGTAAACTCCCCAATGGAACAGGAATAGCAAAAAATAAACTGACCGGGGTTTTGATTCCTTCTCTACTTTTTCCGCAACTTAAAAAATACAAATTTTTCGATTTTTTTCATCCGTGGTTGCTTCTCAGTGTTGCTGATCTCCTGTAGCCTCTATGCAACTCCTTCTTTTCTCTATGCACTCCAGTGATGGCTGTACGACATTTCTCAAGATGGGTTTGCTGAGGGTGACAACAGTGGACCTTGTCTTTGAAACTTGCGCTGAAACGTCATCACGTGGTCTCCATCAGTAGCCCATGTGGCAGGGTGACAACGCAGGAGCAAACTGGATGACAGTTGTCACCCTGTAACAGGAAGGGCCTGGACAAGGTCTTCATGGCAGGATCGCTAGGTATTATTTAATGAAAGCAGCAGATTAAAGCTGCTTTCATTGAGAGACGGCTAGGCCCAGTGTCAGGGGTATAGGGGGAGGTTCAGGCCGGGAGGCGCAGTCCACCCCCGCACCCTCCTAGATCCAGCCATGTGGCACTTACTTGGCTGGCACTAGCTAGCAGGAGTCCCTGCATGTGCCACTGGTGCTACTGCAAACACAGCATCCCATCAGACGTTCCTGGGCCCCGCTTGTCTGTTCCGACCACTGGGCCGTCCACCACCCCACCATGGGTGCTATGCAAAACACAGGATCCCTGGCATCCCTCTAGATGTGAACATTCATAGCTGTAAGTCTACCATTTTGTGTTGGGCCGCATGCATAGCCCTCTAGGGCCTATGCGGCCCGCGGGCTGCAAGACCCTTCTTTAAAGCATAAAACGAATAGCCAATCAAAAGATTATATAAGAAAACCAGCTTTTGCTTCAATAATCAGCTTCAGTCCGGAGTTCTCCCCAACTGTACTCTTTTCTTCCAATAGATGTCCTCAATATGGTTGCCAGAATGTAACCCACTTCTTCTGAGCCCAGGTCATCCTGACCCAGCCCTAGCCTGTGACTGGACAATGAAAGGAGAAGCAGCCCAGTGATGAGCTCATCTCTCTGTCACCCTGCTCTCTCCACCAATAAGCATGCCTCTTGTCAGCACATAAACTAATTGGCAACTTGTGCTGCTTCTTCCTCTCACGCTCCAGCCCTGCTGTACAAAGAATGCGAGAGGCTGATACCAGGTCAGGTTCTAATACTTACACTGCTTGCATTTAAAAAAAAGAAATTTAAACAGTAACTCCACTTTTGTTGAGAAAAAAGCATTCCCCTCTGGGCGATCCATGTACATTGCAAGGATTGTGACACTTTTTTGCAGACTCCTACCTTTTGTTATTCTGAAGAAATCCCTGTGTGTTTCTCTGTGTCCATGTGGGAAGGTGGATCTAATGGGAGTGGTTTCGTAATGATCAATCAGCTGCTGCACCTGCAGGGCTCTAATGAGGAAAATTGCAGGGTCTGCATCCCTTTAGACACGGTTTCCTACTAGGAGTATCTCACCAAAAATGGGCATACCTGATATCTGACTTGTATCTTAGTGCAGACTTCTGGGAAAATCAATGAGCCAATCACACAAGCAGGAAATGGCATATCTGGGGGACGTACAGAACACCTACAGGTAGCCATATTGCATTGCACTTTACAGAAAATTACAGAGCTGCAGATTGAAAAGGAAAGGTCATTTTTAGGGTTGCACCGAAACCACTTTTTTAAAGTGGGGTTCCACCCAAAAAAAAAACAATACATGAAAAATTCTAAAAAACAAAACAAAAAAACATTTGGATATTTTTTTTTTTTTTACTTACCTCTAAATGCCTGTTGCTAGGTGGTCCCTCGTAGTCTGCCTCTTCCTTTGCCTGGGCTGGTGACATCACTTCCCCCTCGGCACAGGAAGGGCTCAGCTCTGCTCCCTCCCTCCGGTCAATCATCTGGGACCCATTACAGGTCCCAGGTGACTGAGAGGCCAATCACGGCGCGCGGCGCCACTCGCGCATGCGCAGTGGGTGCCAGGCTGTGAAGCCACAGCCCGGCGCCCACAGTTGCAATGTCGGCGCTGCTGAGCGGAGGGGGAGACGAGCGGGGCTTCAATCCCCCGCATCGCTGGACCCAGGGACAGGTAAGTGTCCAAATAAAAGTCAGCAGCTGCAGTATTTATAGCTGCTGACTTTTAATTTTTTTTTTTTTTGACTGGACCTCGGGTGGAACCCCTCTTTAAGTACAAGTACCGATACTTTTTTATCAAGTACTAGCCGATACCGATTACCGATACTTTTTTTAATGTCATGTAAAAGTTTTTCTTAGTTTCTGTCAGAAAATGTTGTAAATAAGTAATTTTTCTCCTTCACTGATGGGCACTGATAAGCTGGCACTGATGAGGAGGCCCTAATATGCAGCACTGATAGGATTAGGTGGCACTGATGAGGCGGCACTGAAGGGCACTGATGGGGTGGTACTGATGAGGAGGCACTAATATGCAGCACTGATGGGCACTGAACTGATAGGTGGCACTAATGGGCACTGATAGGCACTGATAGGTAGCACTGATAGGGGGCACTTATGGGCACTGATGGGAACTGATGGGTGGCAGAGCACTGATGGGCACTGAAAGGCAGCACTGATTGGCAATTGGCTGGCATAATAAGACAACCAATATTTAAAGGATTAAATTCTGCTAGCAAGACAGACAAGTGCCTGTTCCATCAGAATCGGCAACCCGTCATATTTGGTAACAGAAGTGACGTTCCGTCAGAACACAGTGACGCCCATCTTGGTACACCCTGCACTTGGCCGCAGTAAGCCTGCAGTCAGAAGGCGGCAGCGGACATCTTGTTACACCCAGACCTTGTAGCTAGTGAACTATAAGGGCTGGGTGTAACAAGGCGCCTCTTCTTTCCCAGATATCGGATTAAGCATCGAAGAATTTGCACGCATACAAGTACACGTGCAAATGCTCGGTTTCGGCTCCAATACTAGTATCAGTATCGGTGCAACCCTAATAATTTTTAATAACAATTCCAATATGACTTGTGTCGCAATTGTATATGCTATATTATTATTTTTTTTATTTGCTATTTTTCCCCCCCCAAAAGTGGAGTTACCCTTTAATGTTCTATTAATGATTACAGAGCTGCATTCATTTGTGTCTTTCATACAGTATCTTCCTGGAAGCAGACATACCCCCTGCCTGTACATTGATTTCCAGCAGTGGGCAGGAAGGTGTGGGGGTCTCATACTTCATAAAACATCAAACACTGAATGTGTTCATTAAGCAGACTGGACGGGCAGTGACAGCTGTCTGATCATCTTCACTGACACACAGATTATTCTATAAGGCCGGCACAGAACAATGTGCAGCAAGGGGCAGTTATGCTTTCAAGATGAATCCTGATTGGTTACTCGGGGTTGCAGAATTCTGCACATCCTCTCTGAGCTTTCATTGTTATTGAATCATCCCAATACTGTGCTGCAGCCACTGGAACCTAAACTGTCATTTCTCATTCCAGCACAACGGAGAATACATTTTGTAGATGCACCAGATATCCGGAGCTATTAATGATCCTACCTGAGCCTTTTAATGATTAAAGTCTACATAAACTCTAACTCAATGGCACGTTGATTGCTAAAGCTCAGTGTATCATAAATAGTTGACATTTGTAAAGAAAATATGCTTGTTTTCTCCTTTCTTTTCATCCTTTGTTGTATCCCAGTGCTGCGGATCTCCCGCATCCTCTTTGCAGCAACTTTATGTCCACATTGCTGCATGACCATTCTCAGGGTGGGTTTCCTGGTGGCGACAATGGTAGACCATATTTGCGCAATGTATGTTGAAATAGTCACTTGCTTGATTTTATTGGGGGGGGGGGGGGGCACAAGAAATGGAGTTTACTGATGGATCTTACATTGCTAACATTGCATACACTTGATCTCAGAGCACAAGTCGCATGCCACAAGTCGGATCAGTATAGATGGTGATCCGCTATGGATGCGACTTCCATTCAAATCTATGGGCTGAAATCGTGCCCAAGTCTGACCAAATCAGTGCAGGAACCTTTTTTAAAGTTGCACCGACGTAAGACGGATCAGTTAAGACGACTCTCATAGGATCTAGAAGTCGGATCGCATGTCGGACCAGTGCGAACCACCGGGCCTAAGCCTTCATTCACCGTGCACAACCTTCATCTTCACAAACCACTCACCAGATATGAAGACCAACTGCTGTTTAGGGTCCAAACATGCTTAGGATCACGGGAGGGTTCCCCCACTCCTTCACTTTGCTTATTCAACAACACCTCCTCAACCCTCTTGCTCTCCAGGGTCCGCACCTCTTATCTCTCCTAAGGGGTTCCACCACTATTGTTCTTCTTTACTCACCACCCAGACCAGTCCGCCAATCACCATAACTCTCCTTCTATTCTCACATGGATGCCGGCATAGGCATAAAATCCAATAAAACTTTTATAGTGTAATAACATGTATTAATGAAAAACATACATAAAAGCAATAAAACTTAATCACTCCACTGCTCAGCTTGCGGGATGACGTCACATACGGCTCTGCTCCAACACACGTTTCACCTTAATGGCCGGGATTACAGCTGAGAGACAACACAAGGCATTCTGAGTTTTATTGCTTTTATGTATGTTTTTTTAATTAATAAACAGTATTACACTATGAAAGCTTTATCGGAGGAGTAGGGGAACCCTCCTGTGATCCTAAGCAAGTTTTGACCCTAAACGGCAGTGGGGGTCTATATATCTGGTGAGTGGTTTGGGAAGGTGGAGGTTGCACACAGTGAATGAAGGCTAAAGCCTCGTACACACAATGAGATTATCGAAGTGGAGGAACTTGACTGGCCTGAGTCCTGACCTCAACTCAATAGAACACCTTTGGAATGAATTAGAGTGGAGAGCCAGGCCTTCTCATCCAACATCAGTGCCTGACCTCACAAACGCGCTTCTGGAAGAATGGTCAAACATTCCCATAGACACACTCCTAAGCCTTGTGGACAGCCTTCCCGGAAGAGTTGAAGCTGTTATAGCTGCAAGCGGTGGGTCAACTCAATATTGAACCCTACAGACTAATGCCCCGTACACACGATCGGATTTTCCGACGGAAAATGTGTGATAGGACCTTGTTGTCGGAAATTACGACCGTGTGTAGGCTCCATCACACATTTTCCATCGGATTTTCCGACACACAAAGTTTGAGAGCAGGATATAACATTTTCCGACAACAAAATCCGTTGTCGGAAATTCCGATCGTGTGTACACAAATCCGACGCACAAAGTGCCACGCATGCTCAGAATAAATAAAGAGATGAAAGCTATTGGCCACTGCCCCGTTTATAGTCCCGACGTACGTGTTTTACGTCACCGCGTTTAGAACGATTGGATTTTCCGACAACTTTGTGTGACCGTGTGTATGCAAGACAACTTTGAGCCAAAATCCGTCGGAAAAAATCCTAGGATTTTGTTGTCGGAATGTCCGAACAAAGTCCGACCGTGTGTACGGGGCGTAAGACTGGGATGCCATTAAAGTTCATGTGTGTAAAGGCAGGTGTCCCAATACTTTTGGTAATATCGTGTATGTAGGCTCTACCTTCTGTCTACTAGTATTATTATTATTATACAGGATTTATATAATGTCAACAGTTTGCGCAGCACTTTACAACAAGACAGTACAGTTACAATACAATTCAATACAGGAGGAATCAGAGGGCTCTACTTGTTAGAGCTTACAATCTAGAACTACTAGCGCTTCACTACTCCTCTCTCTCCATAGACGTTTATGGGGCAGGAAGGCCTGAGTGACAAACCTACTATAAAACTGGGATGCCATTAAAGTTCATGTGCATGTAAAGCCAGGTGTCCCAATACTTTTGGCAATTTAGTGTATAGTCATGTGGCTTTATGTATTTATATGACTTAAAATCTAATAAATTGCCTTCCCTGGTTTCTCCTTATCAACATGCTAATAAAACGTTTTATATAAAACCGCTCTGATTTTATTACATACCTATTTTGACACCAAGTGATGCTATCACTGGGTCTCTGTGCTTCTCTCTGCAATGCAGGCAGATCATGGCAAGTGGGAAGGGCTAACAGAGTGCTGTGCACGGCCTCCCGAAAACATCACAGCACCCCGCCCCCTAAGAGCCCCCAGTCCTGATACAAGCAGTGGGCTGGCTCTTGGGAGGAGATATATAAACATCATACAGTTTTGGGGGGAGATCGGTCTGGAAGAGAGGACCCTACTAGACAGGCTGGATTTGTATGCAGACCATCCGAGGTGACACCCACATGGGATGCTGAGCCTCCATGATTGAATGAACTGAAATCCAATGGAGGAATGTACTGGACCAGGTGATGATGGAGGTCCTTTAGCCAGGAAATGTGGTGGGATCTGATTTGCTGCAGCTTCTAATGTTTGCTGTGAGAAGCATTTTTTGCGATACGGCACTGCGTTGCTTTACCTGACAATTGCGCGGTTGTGCGACGCTGTACCCAAACAAAATTCATGTCCTTTTTTTCCCACAAATAGAGCTTTCTTTTGGTGGTATTTGATCGCCTCTGCGGTTTTTATTTTTTGCGCAATCTTTTTTAATTGTGGGGAGACCGGCTTACAGATCCACTGCATTGCATGCACCCCTTACACCCTGATCTTGTAGTGGAGAAGCGGAGATGAAGGCATTCTAAAGGGGAAGTACCACCCATTGAAATGAAGAAAAATGAAATTTAAAAAAACGTGCTAAATCATGCGAATAAACAATCATATATAAACATATAAATTGTGTAGTAAACCCAAACAAATGATAAAAAGTGATAAAGTGAAAAGCAGCAACTCTAATTATATGACACTCATATATTGGCAAAATGTAGAAGCACGAGAGTCGCGCTAAAAAATTAGATAAATAGATGAAGTGAAATTACTAAATATGTGAACCATATAAAATAAATGAACTAGTTTGCATATGAAAATACTATAAATATAGTCTCTGTGAGTGCTGGCGACTAATGATAACCACAAAAACACCAAGTCCACATAAGACAATCTTGATCCACTCTGTGAGGAAATGTGATCCACCACCGAAAAAATAGAAGGGGTAGCTCCTTACCAGAAAGCCATGATCCCCCACCACAGAGGATCATAGCAAGCAAAAACAGCTGTGATTTGAACTTGACATCAATCCTTCTCTGCTAGATCTTCGGATCAACACATGATGGGACCGAATCAGGTGGGAAGTAGACCATATAACAAAGATAAAAGCTCCGATAGTGTAAAACCTTATGAGTTTATTAGATCGTATAAAAAGTCAGACAGACCCGTCCTCTTGGAATACGAGCAATGACTGGAGGTGACGTCAGTGCACCGTCCTGCTCCTCCCTACGCGTTTCGTAATAAGATTACGTCATCCAGGGGCACTTTTAAAATTAAGGCTCAGTCCAGTGAATGTCCCTATTGCTCAAGGAACTCAGAAGTCTATTATCTGTCCTATAGAGGACACAAGCTTATTTGACCATACATGTATGCAGGGGTGTCGCTAGGGGGTGGCTTTTGGGGCTATAGCCCTGAATCTGGGGCCCATAGCCCCGAGTCTCTGCAGGGGTCCCCAAAGGGAGGGGAGGCTCTCTGGGGACCCTGATATAAGTGGGGGGGCTCTCTGGGGACCCTGATGAAAGGGGGAGACTCTCTGAGGACCCTGATTTTAAGGGGGACTCTCTGGGGACCCTGATTTAGGGGGAGGCTCTCTGGGGACCCTAATGTAAGGGGGGGCTCCCTGGGGACCCTAATATAAAGGGGGGGCTTTCTGGGGACCCTGATGCAAGGGGGAGGCTCTCTGGGGACCCTGATGTAAGTGGGGGGCTCTCTGGGGACCCTGATGTAAGGGGGGCTCTCTGGGGACTCTGATGTAAGTGGGGGGCTCTCTAGGGACCCTGATGTAAGGAGGGCTCTCTGGGGACTCTGATGTAAGTGGGGGGCTCTCTGTGGACCCTGATGTAAGGGGGGGCTCTCTGGGGACTCTGATGTAAGTGGGGGGTTCTCTGGGGACCCTGATGTAAGGGGGGCTCTCTGGGGACCCTGATGTAAGTGGGGGGCTCTCTGGGGATATATACACACACACGTATACTACTGTATATACATGTGTATGCCCGCCCAAGCGCACAAATTTCTTTACTACGCTGCTATGGGCTCTAGCCCCAGATCTATGTAGACCTAGCAACGCCCCTGCATGTATGTGTAAGGTTTAATTCTCCAGGCATTTTTTCATTTCATGTTCACATATGGGAATATCCTCCTCTATTAAGTACTGCGGGAAGCCGAGAAGTGTGATTTAACCTGGTAGGTTTGAAACAGCATTTATGCCGAGCATGAGAGTGCAAGGCAAATCTTTTTGGTGAGTGCGGCTTCAAAGGGAGTGCATCACGATTACAACCGGTGTGGTGGAAGGATTTTTGAAGTGTTTAAGAAGATTATTCACTAATTATATACCACTTTGCATGGACCTTATTTTTGATTTTTATCTATAGGTTTAATTTTTTTACTATCACTCTATATGCCTTTGTTGATAATACACTGGGAGTGAAAATATAATATTAATCTTTTTCGATATTTTGAACCACTCTGATTATACAACAATTTATAGTTTATCATAATGAGTTTTTATTGATTAATTTAGATTTTCTGTCACTTAATTTATGTGTACACAGCGCCACTATTTTTTCATTTAAAATACTGTATCACAATATTTTTTAATTGTTTGCTATAATAAATATCCCCCACTGTTTCCTCAGTTTAGGCCGATATGTATTCTTCTACATATTTTTAGTAAAAAAAAAAATCGCAATAAGCGTATATTGATTGGTTTGCGTAAAAGTTATAGCATCTACAAAATAGGGGATAGATTTATGGCATTTTTATTATTTTTTTTACTAGGAATGGCAGTGATCAGTGATTTTTAGCAGGACTGCGACATTGCGTGGACAGATCAGACACGTTTGACACATTTTTGGGACTATTAGCATTAATACAGCGATCAGAAAACAAAAATGCACTGTTTACTGTGTAAATGTCACTGGCAGGGAAGAGGTTAACACCCAGGGGACGCTCAAGGGGTTAAATGTGTTCCCTAGGGAGTGTTTCTAACTGTGGGGAGGGGGGGAGTGACTGGGAGTAGAGAGAGATCGCTGTTCCTGATCACTAGGAACAGCAGATCTCTCTCTACTTCCCTGACACTGTTTACATTGACAGATCCCCATTCTGGCTCTCTAAGGAGCGATCGCAGGTCAGCTCTGGTGTCGTGCCGTGGGCACACGCGCCTCCTAGTGCTCTTAGAGCGGCCGACATACACCTACGGCGGTTTGTGCAGCCGTGCCAACCTGCCGCAGTATAATGATGGTGGCTGGTCGGCAAATGGTTAAACTGGATCCCAGCACTGGCTTTATCCTATATGGACTTGGCACGGTACCACCAAGCACGATATAAGAGATGTTTAAGGTGTAAATGCTGTACAGTTAGTTAACACTTAATAATAAAATAATATTAGTAATAAGTAGTAGTATAAGTAGTAATAGTAATGATAAAATAATACTAATAAAAATCTTCGGAAGGCTCTTACCATTCCCTGCCTTACTCATAAATAAACTATTTTGTTGTATTCTGTGCACATATACATTTCAATTATAGCAGCAACAGGAACACCACACACCAAAATGCACAATGATATTTTTCCCTTAGAAAAACAGCCATCAGGAACAAGTTTATACTGACGCGTTTCACACTAGGCACAGTGCTGTCTCAAAGCAAAAGCACCATCCCTATTGCAAAATGCGTCAGCACTAAACGTGTTCCTGCTGACTATTTTCACAAAGGAAAAATATCATTGTGCATCTTGGCGTGCGATATTCCTGCTGCTGGTATAACTGATTTAGTTAATTCCTTGGTCCATATTTCAGCAAGTCATTTACTTGTCATGTTATTGTTAGCAACCTCTGCTTAATGTCATAAATAATAAGTGCAGCGATTTTATTACTGTGTGAGTGCTGGGAAAATGTACCGATGTTGTAGAGGACGGTAAAAGGAAGCAGTAAATGTAGACTTTAAATATCTTGACTTTATGACAGTTTCCATGGTTTAACGCAAGAAGAAATCTATATCTTAAGTACAGTGGGAATAGAAAAAAATCCCCCTCCCCCTTTAAAATAATCACATTTTGTTGCTTTGCGACCTGAAATGCAGACAGACACAATTTTTGTTTTATCCAGCTGTATTTACTCAGTGCAAATTATAACATCCAAATGAAAGATATAACACCAACATGTCAGAAAAAAAAAAAATTAAAAACAGAATCATTGAGTTGGAAAAAGGAGCCTTTCCTTTAATTACAGCCTTTAGTCTGTTGGGATGTCTCTACTAACTTTGTACCTATAGACTTTGCAATATTTGTTGACTGCAGTCTTCATGTCATTCCACAGATCTTTAATGGGGTCTGACTAATGCCCTGTACACACGAGTGGACTTTTCGACCGGACTGGTCCGATGGACCGAATCCGGCAGACAATCCGACCATGTGTGGGCTTCATCGGACCTTCAGCGGACTGTTTCTGTCGAAAATCTGACGGACTTTAGATTTGGAACATGTTTCGAATCTTTACGTCGGAACTCCGCCGGACCCAGCTCCTATCGAAAAATCCGCTTGTCTGTATGCTAGTCCGAAGGACGAAAACCGACACTAAGGCAACTATTGGCTACTGGCTATGAAGTTCCTTATTTTAATCCGGTCGTACGCCATCATGTACGAATCCGGCGGACTTTGGTGTGATCGTGTGTAGGCAAGTCCGTCGGAAGTCCGTCAAAAGTCCGTCGAAAGTTCGTCGGAAAGACTGTCGGACCTTTGTTGACGAAAAGTCCGCCCGTGTGTACAGGGCATAAGCCATGCAAGGACATTCACCTTTTTTCCTTCAACCACTTTGTGGTCATTTCTACTGTGTGCTTTGGGTCAATGTTGTGTTGGAAGGTAAACCTTCTTCCCATCGACAACTTTCTGGCAGAGGACAGCAGATTTTCCCCAAGAATTTGATGGTATTTTTCCCCATCCATTTTCCTTCAAACCTGACAAGTGCTCCAGTCCCTGCTGCAGAGAAGCAACCCCATAACAAGATATTACCACCTCCATGCTTTACTGTAGGAATGGTGTTATTTGGATGGGGAGCTGTATTGGATTTCCACCAGACATATCATTTGGTGTTGGGGCCAAATAATTCAATTTTAGTCTCATCTGACCATAACACCTTTTTTCATGTGGCCTCAGAAGCTTCAAGGTGCGTTTTGGCAATGCTCATTTATGACCGCATGTGGAAATTCTTGAAGAGTGGATTTTTTTCTTGCAACCCTCCCATACAAGCCACATTTGTGATATTTTTTGTCACATGCACACAATGACCACTCTTTGTCATTATTTCCTGCAACTTCTTCAGAGTTGCTGTAGGCCTCTTGGTAGCCTCTCTGACCAGTTTCCTCCTGGCTCTTGAGCGACATCCTGATCCAGGGAGGGTCTGTGTTGTAACAAATACCTTCCACTTCTTAAGAATAGACTTCACTGTGCTTCTAGGCATTGATTAAATTTGTTTGTATCCATCTCCTAACTTGTGCCTGTCCTTAACTTTATCCCAGAGATCTTTTGACAGTACCTTGCCACCCATAGTTGATTGTTTGCTTCAGTTGCACTACCAGGGACTGAAAAGCTCCAGGAAAGCTCTTTTCTTGCTTAGCTAATTAAATGAACATAGCTGATCACAGTTGAAAGTTAAATGGCTTTGTATGCCATTGAGAAGGTGATTAACTACACCTGATTGAAATCATTTTTAGGAGGGGGGGTGATCCTTTTTCCAGCTCAGTGATTCTGTTTTTTAATTTTTTTTTCTGACATGTATCACAGGGCCTTCCTTTTTTTTTCCAGCAATGTTGGTGGATGGTCCTTTCTCCTGGACTGAGTTGCATTCATGTAATGAAATGTGAGCAATATTTTTTTTTTTCACGGTTGAAATCTCATTTTATTGATAAATGAACAGCATGGTACAAAGCCAAACAATTGAAAAGATACCAGGAATACAGACATGAAGCCTCTAACATGTTATACATACAAGATGTAGTAGTGAAAATACAGCCGAAAAACCTCAGACTACAATCAAATCATGTCATTAAATCATAGCAAATCCGCGTTAGTACAAGCTTATTAATAGAGTAAGAGGAGGTCACCAGTATATTATCACACAATTCAAAAAAAAAAAAAAAGAACAACAAAAAAGAGGGAAATGACCAAGAAGGATGGGAGGGGGAAGGGGGGAAGGGAGTGGGGGGGGGAAGGGAGTGGGGGGGGCAGAAGGAAGCAATGGAAGGGAGGGGGGGGGGGAAGGGGAAGGGAAGCCCAAGCAGTGCGTTCAAGCGCCACAGTCCTATCAAGTTATAAGCATTATTAATCTTAGGCAGTCCAAGGTGACCAGATGCCCTCAAATTTTTTGGGGCACTTCCTATTTAAGTACGTCATTTTGTACAGTGGGAGAGCTTTATTAATGGTATCTTCCCATAGCGTCATAGTTGGGGGGGATGCAGACGTCCATCTAAGAAGAATCGTCTTTTTTGCGTAGTATAGTAAAAAACCAATAAGAAGTTTAGTATACCTAGGCATCAGGTCATCTCCCAGCACTCCCAGCAATGCCAGCTCCGGAGCCTGTATCAATGATAGCCCAAGACGCTCATTAATAGCCTCAAACACTGCAGCCCAGAACTTAGTCACCACCGGACAAGTCCAGAACATGTGAAGGTATGTCCCTACATCTCTCCTACATTTACCACATAGGGGATCCCTCGAGGGGTACAGTCTGTGCAGTCGCTGCGGAGTGTAGTACACTCTGTGAAGGAATTTAGCCTGGATCACCTTGTCTCTGGAAGAAATGACCAACCCAAAACCCTCCTCGAAGCAGTCATTCCACTCCTCTCTCTCCAAAGTAGGAATGTCAGCTCTCCATGACTCCCACAGCTTCTCCAACCCAGGAGAATCCAAACTAAGCAATGCCATATAAAGGGAGGAGAGAGGCTTGGAAAGCGACTCATGAGCCAATAGTTCTTCTATGGGGTCCATGGCCAGGGCAACCGGTCCCATGAACTGTGCACGCACAGCATGGCGCAACTGTTGATACCTGAAGTACATCCACCCAGGCAGCTCAAACTTGGCAGAAAGGTCTTTGTATGTCAATAAATGCCCTGCCGGCATAATATCCCGAAGGGTCTTTATTCCAAATTTTGCCCAAACCTGTGGATCCGGAATCGTACTGAAATGTGGGAAATTAGCGTTACCCCACAGAGGTTGAAATGGTGACCACTGACCAATTTTGAGGAACCTCTTCCTGGCTACCACCCACACCCTAATCGTCGTTCTAGTTGGGAGCGGGAGATTGGCGTAAGCCCCAGGTCCCCAATACACAAGGTTTGCGAGGTCTCCAAGAGATCCCAGCAGGGCCGCCTCCAGGCACACCGCCGCATTGGCTCTAGAGCGGAGAAACCACCAACGGACCGAGACCAAAATGGCCGCCCAATAATAGACCCGAAAATTAGGCAACGCCAAGCCCCCACACCGCGGAGGAAGAGACAGGGTAAAACGCGCCAGCCGAGGGGTAGACCCCTTCCAAATAAAGGATCCAATACAACTGTCCAGCTCTTTAAAGAATGCGTTTGGGATCCACACCGGGGAGTTCCTAAACAGATAGTTGAATTTTGGGAGAAAAACCATCTTTATCAGGTTAATGCGCCCTAGCAGGTTAAGCGGAAGGTTACTCCAAGAGGCACAACGAGCTCTAAGTTGTGACAGAACCGGGCGGATATTGAGTTCATGAAACTCCAGGGGATCTCGACTTATTCTAATACCCAGATATTTAAAGCTCGAGACCCACTGCAACTGAGTAGGAGCCGCCGTCGTCCGCGCAAAGGGGTCAAGAGGGAACAGTACTGATTTGGACCAATTTATTCGGACCCCCGAGAACCGGCCGAACTCGTCGAATAACTCCAGGGCAGCCCGCAGGGAGGAGTCTGCGTCACGTAAATATAAGAGCGCATCATCGGCGTACAACGACACCTTCTCCTCCAGAGGACCTATCCTCAGCCCCTCCACCTCCCGGGACGCCCTGAGAAGGACAGCCAAGGGCTCCAACGCCAGTGCGAACAGGGAAGGGGAAAGAGGGCAGCCCTGTCTCGTACCCTTTGCAACAAAAACCCCTCAGAGATCCCTCCACTGGTCCTAACACAGGCCGAGGGCTTGTCATAGAGCAGTTGTAGCCAACGCAAAAAATGAGGGCCAAACCCATATCTACCCAACACCTGCCAAAGATAGCCCCACTCAACCGAGTCAAATGCCTTCTCGGCGTCGACTGAGGCAATGACTCTAGAACCCGCATTATCATGAGAGGCAGACAAGTTAAGCTGCAGTCTCCTCAAATTGATGTCGGTACCCTTACCGGGCATGAACCCCGTCTGATGCACGTGGATAAGTTCATCCAGGATCTGCGTCAAGCGATTAGCCAATATCTTCGCCAACAACTTTGCATCGACATTTATTAAAGAAATTGGTCGATACGACGCACATTCCTCGGGGTCCCTGTCCGCCTTAGGCACCAACACAATTACAGCCTCAGACATGGATTCCGGTAGCGAGCCAAGCTCGGCAAATTGGCAAACAGTTTTGTAAGCCTAGGGGCCAGGAGTTCTTGATAAGTGGAGTAGAACTCGATCGGAATGCCATCTGCACCGGGTGTTTTCCCAGGCTGCATCTGAGTCATAGCGATCTGGACTTCCTCCAAGGTAATATCCTTCTCTAGTGACTCTCTGGCTTTCCGAGACAGAACAGGAAAGTCCACCCTATCTATGTAGGTCCCAAGTTCGGACAAATCATAATTCACTCTAGTCGAGTAAAGTGATTTATAATATCTCATAAATCTAGCAAGGATTTCATCAGAACTCGTGAGAGGAACTCCTCCCTCATCTCTAATACTCCCAACATGGGTACTGGGGTTCTGACCACGGGACAGCCATGCCAACATCTTGCCATTTTTGTCACCGTACTCAAAAACCCTTTGAGCAGTATTGAGCATGGATTTTTTTGTCATCTCTATCCTGAAAAGTTCAACCGCCCTCAATGCAAACTGCCAATTCCCATGATTAAGAGTCACATAACAAGCCTCTTTGACCCTCAGTTCCTCCTCCAGATCCCTCAACGACCGCACAGACTGTCTCTGGGTATGGGCAATGCGGGAAATATATTCTCCCCTCAACCAACTCTTAAATGCATCCCAGCCCATCAAAGCCCCCACTGAATCCCTGTTTTCTAACCAGTAATGACACATGGCCTCTGACATATCTTCTTGGATCTTAGGGTCAGCAATCCAGTGCCCCGACAGTCTCCACGGTCTCCTGCCAGCAGTAGGCCCGGTCTGTATCGACAGCATAATGGGGGCATGATCTGAGATTCCTCTAGGGAGGATCTGCACCCTCGCAACCCTCTGCAGCATTGCCCGCGTAACAAACCCCAGGTCAATGCGGGAAAGGGTACGAAAGGTGGATGAGTGACACGTAAACATTCTCTCAGATGGATTGTAGTGTCGCCACACATCGGTAAGTTCAAATGTGTCGGCCCACTGCATAAGATCAGGAGATCTACGAGAGGACTGGTGGAGCCTGTCGACCTGTGGACAAGGAACCAAATTGTAGTCCCCTAGCAACGCGACATGTGGAGTATTGAACTGTACAACCATTCGCATGATATCATATAACAGGGACATATCTGCAGAAGGGGGGAGGTAAAGTCCCACAATCACATATGACATGTTGGCAATGGTCGCATGAATAATTACATACCTTCCGCCTGGGTCAGTTTTAACCTCCCGAAGCTGAAATGAGAGGGACCGGTGGACCAAAATGCTTACTCCCCGGGAGTAGCTGGAATAGGTGGCATGATATTGGGAGCCCACCCAGGCCCTTTTGAGGCCAAGAATCCTCGAGCCCACAAGGTGGGTCTCTTGTAGTATACAAATATGGGGGGCATATGTTTTTAGATATTTGAAGACCAGCGAACGCTTAATCGCCGAGTTCATTCCCCTGACATTCCAGGAGAGAATGGAGAAATTAGCCATAATCTGTGTAATAAAAATTAAAGGACCATTGGAAACCACCTCCCTGTTCAATCCCCGGGGACAGGATCAACCACCCAGGCAGAAAGATAGGCAGAAGCGACCATCGCCACAGAAGCCGCCAGGTTGACGTAACATTCAATCCTGTACCATAACTAAAGGTTAAGAATTTAGCTGCATAAGTCTTGTGAGAAAAAAGCACCGTGAAAAACAAAAAAAACAACAAACTGAAATTAACCAGGGTCAGCAACGGCTGCCCCTCCCACCCCCCACCCCGCAGACCCCTAAAACTGGGATCATGCATATCTCCCCAAAATCCCAGAGTCCTTCAGAGTAACTTACTCAGGGAGGCGTGCCCCAGTTAGACGAACAGAGAGTCAGTCACCCCTCCCCCTTAACTGCACAGAGGGGTAACCACACTCCGAGCCAACTAGGGAGCCCTTTTACTTAATGTGAGCAATATTTAGATGGACCTGGAAGGAAGGCAGGACCCAAAAATCCTGGAAAACTGTCATCCCAGAACTTAACCCATCCCTTACCTGGGCAGTCTGTCTACTTGTTAATACAAATCATTCCCCTTGTAGGCACCTGCCTACTGATACATGGTATATTTTCCTCCTCTCTAGAGAACATATCTGTTAATAAAAAGGAGCTGTAGTTGCCAGTATCAGTTTACTGTCAGTGTAAGGCTCGGTTCACACAGGGACGACTTGTCAGGCGACCTAGTCGCCTCCCGTTCTGTGCTATGGAACCATTCTAAGGGGAGCGACTCAAGTCGCTCCGACTTAGAAAAAGGTTCCTGTATGACTTTGGGGGCGACTTGGGGCGACTTGCATAGACTTCTATACAGAAGTCGTTTTGCAAGTCGCCCGGGCAGTCGTGTGCAGGTCGCCTCGGTGAGGCGACCTGCAAGTCGTGCCGCTTCTGGTGTGAACCGAGGCTAAAGCCGGGTACACACTATTAGTACTTTCAACGCAGCTGGTTGCACGAAAAAAACCTGACAGCTCCGGTTGGAGACACTGTACTTACCAATGCGAGGTTAGTACAGCTATCTCCCCTGCTGAGCTGTTGTGTTCTGACAGGAGGATGCCCCCCCCCCCCCCGCCAGAACACTCCAATCAGCGATCCCTGCTATTGGCTGAGAGCGCTGATCAGTGGTCTGATGGTTTTCCAGCATGCATGTCCGACAGACCGACTTACACACTGGCAGAATGACGGCCGGTATATTTTGTACTGGCAATTATCTCCTGACATTCTGCCCGTGTGTGTAAAGGGCTTAAGTTTCAGTTAGTGGTCAGTGTTAGTGTGAGTGTGGGGTACACACTATAGGAAAATTGGAAGAAAAATTCCATACAAGGCACAAATTTTGTATAGTGTGTACAAAACTTTCGACATCCGATTTAGACTTTACAAATGGAAATTTCTGAAGGGACAAACTCCAAAAATGTTCTGACTTTGATGTGACCTTTTACTATCTGCGGCATTGAAGTCGTATCAAAGTCGGACCAAAGTAGTGCAGGAACCTTTTCTAAAGTTGGACCGACTTGTGTAGTATTAGTTAAAGGGTTGTAAACCCTTGTGTTTTTTTCACCTTAATGCATCCTATGCATTAAGGCGAAAAAACACCTGGCAGTGACTGCCCCCCCCCAGGCCCTTCACCCAGCAGGGATACGCTGTCTCTCTGCCCGGGGTTCTCTTGATTGGATAGATTGATAGCAGCACAGCCATTGGTTCCCGCTGCTGTCAATCAAATCCAATGACGCGGGTGTCGGGGGCGGGGCCGAGTTATACATTCGGCGGCTATGGATGCTGAATGCTGGACTCGGGAGCGTGCCCGCAAGGTAACCCCCCCTGGGAGATCGCTTCTCCTAGGGGGTTATCTGATGTGGGGAGGAGCCACAAGAGCCGCTGAGGGACTCCAGAAGACGGTGTTTGGGGCCACTCTGTGCAAAACGAGCTGCACAGTGGAGGTAAGTATGACATGTTTGTTATTTTTTTTTTTTTAAATAATCAAAGCTTTACAATCACTTTAAAGTGGTTGTACACCCTGTGTACAAAGCTGTACAATCACTTTTACCTACAGGTAAGCCTGTGTAGGTGCTGGAAATATCTCCTAAACCTCCACGGTTTAAGAGATATTTCCGAAAAAGCCAAGCACCGATGACTACGGCGCATGTGCCGATGTCATCGGCACATGCGCACTTTAGAAAGGGCACATCGTGCCGTTTCCAATAGGGGTCATGCCGTGACTGGCGGCTCCTGCGCACATGCGACTCCGAACAGTCACAGAGCCGGAGTTCGCAGCCCGGAAGGAAGAGGGGGGACGCTCCCTGCTAGTGGGGACAATAGTGACATTGCAGGCTTCGGTTTCAGGTAAGTGACACATAATGGGCTACTATGGAATGCATAGTAGCCCATTATGCTTTACCTTTGCAGGGAAATAAAGAGGAAGTAAAACCCATCAGGGTTTACTTCCTCTTTAAGATGGCACTCATAAGTAACCATTGAATTTCACGTGTTATCCGTCTTGGGGTCTCACAAGCCTGATCCTATGTTGCATCAGTGTGAACCAAGCCTAATGCTAAACTAAAGCTTCAGGGTGAAGGCACTCCCTTGGAAGTGTATATAAGCAGTACTAAACAGGAACTTCTCAAAAAGAGTGGTCTTGAGCGTACAAGTAGTAAAGCAAATCTCCCAAAAGAGGCCAAAGAAAGTCTCTAAATCCACAAGGCTGGTACTGTGTGCTGAATACTGTGTAGCCACATGCAGTATCAGTCAGTTTCTGTACTTCAACTGCTTGTGTTCTGGATCCCTAGGAAGCCTTCTGCAAATGCTTCAGGAAAAAAGAACAGAGCTCCCCTAGCCAAACAGTAGCTGGGACCCCATAAAAGATTCTTGCAGCTGCAGATGAATTTCCCAGGGATGCCACAACCCTCAGGCTGGGTTTTACTCCCCCCAGGAACATGAGATCTCTGCCCTGGTTGCCAGCCTATTTATACCCCTCTCAGCCCCCTGCTGGTCACTTACCATATTGACCAGGAATTGTGCTAGTTCCTTGGGATACAGGGGTAAGTAGCTGAGCCCATACCAGGAGACCCCAGAGCAAACTTAACTAAACATTTTTTGCTCTTCCTGACTACAGGGAGGCCAAAAAATAAATTTTAACCACTAGTAGCCTAACGGGGCACTGCATAAAGAGTTGGTGCTAAGTTAGCTTAATCCATTGTCATCTGTTTTGTGATCTAAAGCTGGTGGAAGTGGTTGCAATTGCTTGTAAATTGCTGTTTCTGGCCATTACAAGGCAACTATATAATTAGTAATTATGGGCTGTAGCAGAGCCTTGGTTGTCAATGTTTATGGAGGTCCAATTTGGGAGCCCCCCTCCTCATGCGCACACATACCAAAGTTTGCTTAGCCTAATTGTTACATTTGTGTCTGTTTATTGTCCTCTTCAGCGCTTTGTGTTCATTGGCTGCTGCCCAAGACTAAATTATTAAAATCATCTTTGGGAGATTCACAGAGGCTGAAGACTGCACATAATCAAATGCTTTGATGCTCACAACAGCCCTTATGGCAATGATTGCCAGTCGGACCCCCAGGGGCCAGCAGGAGGCCCTGTCAGCACCATTCAATGTTCAGCTGACAGATGGGAAGGAATCCACATCCCATTCATAAGCAAAATGCTGCTGTTTTATCACAAAATGTATCATGTAGTTGCCTGCATTAACCAGTCAAAGGCTTGCTTTCATTGTCCAGTGCTAGAGAAATGGCTGCTGGATTCTGATGTTTTTTTTATGTCAGTCCACCCAAAAGCGATATTTTAGTTACAGATGGAGCATGGTGTCTGAGTGAGCCATTGACTCTTGTATGCTCCAACATTAAGGCCTTCCTTGTAATTGACAAGGATCCGTACTCACTGAGAAAGAGACAGTGCAGAAAACTCAGGCGCAAACCTTGAGCTGCATGCAAACGCAGTTGTCACAGAGGTGCTCAGGGTGCATTGGAGTCAAAGAATGAAATGGGTTGCTCTAGAGCAGTGGTCTCCAAACTGGGGAGCCAGATGCAGCCCTTTGCTTGCTTTTATCTGGCCCTTCATTGAAACCAACAATGGGGTAAAATTCCCACTTAACTGACCCCAATGAAGGGGTATAATGCATCCCAATGACACCAATGATAGGGCACAATTCCTCCCAATGACACAGATGATGGGGCACAATTCATCCCAATCACACCAAAAGTGGGCCCAATGACACCAATGGTGGGACACAATTCCTCCCAATGTCACCAGCGAGAGGGCACAATTCCTCCCACTGACACCAACAATTGTGCGCAATGACATCAATGAGGGGGCACAATTCCTCCCAATCACATCAACAGTTGTGCCCAATTACACAAATGATGGAGCACAATTCCTCCCACTGACACCAAAGACAGGGCATTGTTTTTTCCCATTAACATCAGGACCTTTTCTACTCTTACTGGCCACAGTACGGCCCCCCTAAAGTCTGAAGGTGTCACGGCTGAGCTCAGCCCTTCCTTCCTCTGAGCTGGCCACTCAGCTGTCGGCTAATAATTTCCTGCTGGTCAGTCCTGCCTACTTAAGCCATCCAGCTCAGATGATCTCTGCCTTCGCCTTGTTCAACATCACAGAGACTATCTCCTGTGTTCCTGTTAAAGACTTGCTTGGCCGACATTCCTTCTGGCTCCAGATCCTGCTTGCTGTTCCGCTACGCTGATCTCTGACTTCCTGACTTTCTGGTTTGTCTGACTATCTGTTCCGGTTACTGAACTTTGGCTATGTTTTGACTACGTTTGTTCTATTTACTTTTATTATTAAACAAGTGTGATTTAACTGTACTTCTGTCTTGGTCTGATTCATGGTTTCTAACAGTAGCAAAGGCCATGAATTCTGAAGATGCAGTCAATCCACTTGTTGGTAATATTTTTTCCAGATTGGATGAGCAGGATTACCGCATGGATTAGTTTGCCATGGCGTTACAAACGCTCCTGAGTCACACGGGTCACCTGGAATCTCCCACTGTGGCTGCTCCAGTACAACCTGTGTTGCAGGCCTTTCCAGCTCTGTGCAGGCACCATCCTCTAGTATTACCTCTATAAGAGGTATGTCTGGTTCCGCTCTGCTTCCCCAGGGGCGATCCAGTCCATTGCAGAAGGTTTCTCAACCAGGTTTGAGCCATACTTTGAGATGCTGCCCCAGGCGTTTCCCATGGACAGAAGCAAAATAGGTTTCGTGATATCTTTGCTTTCTGAGAGAGCCTTGGCCTGGGCAAACCCTCAATGGGAGACGCAAAAACCTGTTGTCTTGAGTTACCCTGAGTTTGTGGCTTCCTTTAAAAGGGTATTTGACGTTCCCGCACGCTCCTCTTCTGCTGCCAAGTGCCTCATGTCCATCAAACAGAGTACGAGAACTGTTGCAGATTACACCATTGAATTCCGTACTCTGGCAGCAGAGGCTGCTTGGAACAATGAGGCCCTCGTGGCTGCTTTTTCTCATGGGCTCTTGGATACCATCAAGGATGAGATAGCAGCCCGAGATATACCCACTGAGCTGGAGAGGTTGATCATGTTTGCCATCCTCATTGACTCCAGACTCAGAGAAAGACTCTATTTTAAGGAGCACTTGCGGAAGCCTCCTGTACATTTGTCTCTGAGCTTTGCAGTCCCACCCTTGCCTCCCTCACGTCCCATGCCTCCTGTTACCGAGTCAGTCAGTGAAGGTGAACCCATGCACTTGGGCTTCATGCATCTCTCTGCTGATGAGAGAACCCTTAGGAGGAGGGAGAAATTGTGCCTTTATTGTGGCCAGGCAGGTCACTTTTTGAATTCTTGTCCTACCTGTCCAGGAAACGCTCAAACCTTGAGGTCTTGTCACAGGCAGACCTTAGGTGGCGTTGTTTCGTCCCCATTTATCCAGAAAGATAAGCCCCTGGTTTCGGTTAACCTTTCTTGGGCGAGATACAGGCTCTAATCGACTCTGGGGCTGCAGGCCTGTTCATTGATGCTGCCTTTGTATCGAAGCACTCGATTTCGCTGCAGCTGCGTGACACTCCACTTGCCATTGAGGCTCTTGACGGGAGACCACTACAGCCTGCCCATGTAACTCACGAGACTGTTCTATTGTCCATGGCCGTAGGGGCTCTTCACCATGAGATAATCCAATTCCAAGTAATTTCCTCACCTAAGTTTCCGCTAGTTATTGGTTATCCTTAGTTACAGAGGCATAACCCCTCTTTTGATTGGCTCCGTGCTGAGATTCTCTCCTGGTCACCAAAATGCAGTAAGACATCCTTCTAGAAGGTAGCCAAGGTCTTGTGCACCTCTTCACTCTCCTCCCTGCCGAAGGAGTACTACAATTTTAGCGATGTCTTTGACAAAGGTCAAGCCGGTAGTTTGCCTCCATACCGGTCGTATGATTGTGCAATTGACCTTTAACCTGTTGCCATACCCCCTCATGGCTGGGTTTACCCTTTGTCGGTCTTGGAGGATAAGGCCATGGAGGAGTATATTGCAGACACACTTTCTCGAGGTTTCATCTGCAAATCCCCGTCTCCTGCTGGTGCTGGTTTCTTCTTTGTGAAGAAGAAGAGTGGTGAACTGAGACCTTGTATTGATTATAGGGGTCTCAATCGTTACATGATTAAAAATGCCTATGCGATTCCGTTGATTACGGAGTTATTTGATCGCCTCAAGGGAGCAACGGTTTTCACGAAGCTTGATTTGAGAGGAGCATACAATCTTGTGAGGAATCAAGGAGGGCGATGAGTGGAAAACTGCGTTTAATATTCAGAACAAGCCATTATGAGTACCTTGTAATGCCTTTTGACCTTTGTAACGCCCCGGCAGTTTTCCAGGAATTTATTAATGATGTCTCTTGAGATTTGTTGCAGTTATGTGTGGTGGTTTATCTCGATGATATCCTCATATTTTCCATGTCCCTGGAGAGCCACCACACAGATGTCTGTCGTGTGCTTCAGAAACTCAGAGAGAACAATCTCTATTGTAAATTGGAGAAGTGCGAATTCCATCGTGAACAGGTTAAATTCCTGGGATATGTAATTTCCACTGCTGGTTTTTCCATGGACCCAGAGAAACTTTTGGCAGTCCTACAGTGGCCCCGACCTCTTTTTTATTTGTTTATGTCCTCTGCAGCGTTTTCTTGGCTTTGCCAACTATTATCGGAAGTTTATTTGTAACTTCTCATCTCTAGTCAAGCCCCTGACTGATATGAACAGAAAGGACGGTAACCCAAAGAGTTGGTCTCCAGAGTCCATTAAGGCCTTTGAGAGTATCCAGGCTGTCTTTGTTTCTGCTCCTGTGTTGGCACATCCTGATCCTACATTACTCTTTATCCTTGAGGTTGATGCTTTTGAGACTGGAGTTGATGCCCTTCTGTCTCAATGTCCTACCTGAGAGCACTATGCATCCTTGTGGCTACTTTTCCAAGAAATTATCACCTGCGGAGTGCAATTACGAGATTGGTGACAGAGAGCTGTTAGCGATCATTTTAGCCCTGAAAGAATAGAGACATCTCCTCGAAGGTACCCCTGTGCCGGTTCTCATTCTTACTGTCCATAAGAATCTCACATTTTTGTCAGAGGCTAAACACCTCTCTCCCAGAAGGGCAAGGTGGGCTCTTTTCTTGTCAAGTTTCAATTACATTGTCTCATTCTTACCCGGTACTAAGAATGTAAGGGCTGACGCTTTGTCATGACAATTTTCCTCCACTTCCAAGATGGAGTAGGTTCCGGTTCCTGTGATTCCACCTGATTGTATTCTGGCTACGGTTCGCACTAGTCTCACCTTTCCTTTGGGTGACAAAATTCTTGCTGCTCAGGTCCTTGCTCCTCATGAGAAACCGTGTGACCACTGCTCTGTCCCAGAGAGTCTCCGTACTGCTGTGCTCCAGACTTACCATTCTCCCAAGGCTGCTGGCCACCCTGGGAAGAATCAACTCTTTTGGGCCATTTCCCAACAATTCTGGTGGCCTAGTCTACGTGCTGATGTAACCGTCTTCGTAGCTGCCTGTTCTGTGTGTGCTCAGAGTAAGGCTCCATGACACCTTCCAGTGGGCCTCCTACAACCCATACCCAATGGAGAGAGGCCCTGGACCCACCTGTCTATGGATTTCATTGTGGAGTTACCCAACTCCCAGGGCAACACAGTTATCCTTATGGTGGTTGACTGGTTCTCGAAAATGTCTCATTGTATTCCACTTAAGAAGTTGCCCACCTCTAAGGACCTGGCTTCCATTTTTGCTCAGGAGATCTTTTGCTTACATGGGCTACCCAAGGTGATTGTCTCGGACAGTAGTAGTCAGTTTGTGTACCGGTTCTGGTGAGCCTTCTGTTCACAGTTGGGAATTCAGCTTGCTTTCTCCTCTGTGTATCACCCACAGTCTAATGGGGCAGAATGAGCCAATCAGTCTGTGACAGACCTAGCCGGGAAAGAGGCTGTTTGAGGGGACTGAATGCAAGCCTCTTGCCTTTTGATTATGGGCCCTGGATTTTCAATGGAACAATACTCTTTGTGAGGTGAATTAGAAATCCAGTCTGAACTGTACTAATCGGACTCAGTCGTGTATATATGTATATATTGTATGTTGTTTGATTATGTTGGGGACTCCTTGCTGTGGTCATTTGGGATTTGTGTCCCTGAAGAGGGAGGGGGGATTCCTCCAGCAGCCCCCTGCTGATAAGACTGATTCATACTGTTGGGACACATACTGTGAGGAGATGCTGGTGTCATCAACTCCAACTACCTGTGTTTATGTTAATTGAATTAGCTGATCACATTGTCCTCTATACAATGTAGGAGACGGGACGACTCCTATTGGAGCTGCTGCTATTGTGAGAAAATGTCCTGTGATAATTAACTCAGTCTGGGCAAAAGGTCATGTCTCAGTGACCTAGGCTGTATAAAGGACCGTGACCGTGACATTGGTGGCAAGCAGCGGGAAAGCTTCCTGCAGTCTGGGACATCCAAACCTCCAACTGGATCCAAGATCAGCATAGCAGACTTCAGTCACCCCAGAGGAGATATGTACCTGGCATCAGAGTTCCCGGGGCTGCTGCGGGAACAGTCCTTGGAGCAATTCCTACGTTGCTATATTTTTGACCATCATAACAACTGGTCAGACCTCTTACCGTGGGCGGAATTTGCTCACAATAGTGCCTTGAATTCTGCTTCCCGATTGTCCCCGTTTATGGTGAACTTTGGTTTCCAACCTTTCATGTTGCATGACTCATTTGTTCCGCAGAGTATTCCTGCGTTAGAGGAGCATCTCTGTGGTCTTCGTTCCACTTGGGCACAAGTCCAGGAGGCTTTGCGACATGCTAATGATAGGTACAGACTCCATGCTGACCGCAGACGCCTGCCTGCGCCTTCCTACCAGGTTGGGGACAGGGTCTGGCTGTCATCTCGCAACCTCCGACTTCGTGTTCCCTCTCTGAAGTTCGCACCTTGGTTTATTGGGCCTTTCCGTATTCTTCGTAGGATTAATCCAGTGGCTTATGCATTAGGAGGGGGTACTGTCAGGGCTGGGCTCAGCCCTTCCTTCCTCTGAGCTGGCTGCTCAGCTGTCGGCTAATTGCCAGCTCCTATCTCTCCACAGTGACTCACCTGTTGATGATATCCTCATCAGTCCTGCCTACTTAAGCCATCCAGCCCAGATGATCTCTGCCTTTGCCTTGGTCAACATCACAGAGACTATCTCCTGCGTTCCTGTTAAAGACTTGCTTGGCTAACATTCCTTCTGGCTCCAGATCCTGCTTGCTGTTCCACTACGCTGATCTCTGACTTCCTGATTTTCTGGCTTGTCTGACTATCCGTCCTGGTTACCGAACGTTGGCTATGTTTTGACTATGTTTGTTCTATTTTTATTTTATTATTAAAAAAGTGTGATTTAACTGTACTTCTGTCTCGGTCTGATTCATGGTTTCTGACAGAAGGACAGTAAACTGCCCCCTTATTTAGAAAGTTTGGAGATCCCTGCTTTAGAGTTTCAGGAAGTCACAGAATGCTGTGAAGTAGCTGGAAGTCACAGGAGTAACTGGAGACATAGGCGCATACAGAGGTTACTGGGGTCACTGGAGACATAAGAGAGCAGGGGTCTCTAGAGATGCTGTGGTCACTGGAAACACAGAAATCATTAGAGAGCCAGGAGCTCAGGCGTCACCGAGGTCACCGGAAACACAGAAGCAATGGGGTCCCCAAAGATGTTGAAGTTACATGAGGCACAGGAGTACAGCAATCATTGGAGACACAGGGGGTGCTGGGAACACAGGGGCTGCTGGGGTTACTGGAGACACAGAAGCATAGCGTTCTCTAGAGATGCTGTGGACACTGCAAACACAGGGGTCACTGAAGACCCAGGAGTTCAGGGGTCCCTGGAGGCACTGAGGTCACTGGAAACACAGAAGCACTGGGGTTCCTGGAGATGCTCAGGTTAAAGGGGACACAAGAGTCAGTGAAGATACAGAGGAGTAGCGATCACTGGAGACAGAGGGGGCTGAAATCAGAAGGGATGCTGGAGATACAGGCAGGCACAGAGGAATGCAGCAGGAGGCTTGGTTTAGGCGTAGTGATGAGTTTCTCAAACACAGAGCAACAAACTACCCTGCTGCTTAGGGCAGTATCTGTTAGCTGATTGGCTGTTAAAGTTTTGGAGGTTACGCAGCAGAGAAGCGTTGGTTGGCAGAGTGGGTGAGTACGACATTCATGTCATAATTCCTGGCTCTGTTTCTGTCCACCTGGGAGTTTTGGGTTTTTCTTCCCATCTTCGTGTGTCCCAGCTCCTTCTGTTATATACTCCATAATATAAAATGAAAAAAATCCAGTAGGAATTGAGGGAGCCCCTTACATAATGGGCAAAGCAGGTTTGCAGACCCAGAGATTTGATGTTTTTATTGTGAGTTTGCCTTTAAGCCCAACTCCAGGCTGCAAAAATAAAAACCCTTTGCATTGCCCCCCCCCTACCCCAGCAAGGGTTAAATTCTCATTGTTAAATGTCAAAGAGAAATGAAAAGGATGCGTTGCTTAACTTACCCCCGCTATTACTGACCCAGTGGCGTAACTAAAACCTTCAGGGCCCCGATGCAAGAAATCATGAAGGGCCCCCCTGACCCCTGGACAGCGCTTTTCCTAGGGGGATGTCTGATAAGAGGAGGAGCCACGAGAGCCGCAGAGGGACCCCAGAAGTCGGTGTTCGGGGCCACTCTGTGCAAAACTAACTGCACAATGAACTTATGACATGTTTGTTATTTTTAAAAAAACCTTTACAATCACTTTAAGGGGTTAAAACAGGTGGTCAGGAGGCAACATATTGCCTCTTTACCGGCTGTCAAATGCCTCTGAAAAGTGATCTGAGCATGGATCGCTTTTCAGAGGAACAGCATTTTGTTGCTGGTACTTTGAACGAGCAAGAAAAAAAAAATCAGTCCTGATTGTACACATATAGGGTGTCAGGATTAAACGTGCATACATAAAATGTGCATACATATATCTAAACAGTGGCAGCTGGTGCTCAAAATTTTTTGGGGGGCGCAATCATTTTTGCCCATCAAATGCTGCCACTGTGCCATCAAACGCTGCCACTGTGCCCATTAAATGCTGCCAGTGTTCCATCAAACGCAGCCACTGTGCCCATCAAACGCTGCCAGTGTTCCCATTAAATGCTGCCAGTGTGCCCTTAAATGCCCCTAGTGTGACCCCCGACCGCTCATCGGCACTTACCCTGTCTTGGTGAGGCAGCGGGTGACTGCTACGAGTGGGGTCCTCCATGCGTCTCCTGCTGTCCACATCTCCAGTCCTCTCCTCCTGATAGGTGTCCAATAGCGGCGCCTGTCGTTTCAGCCAATCAGGTGACGGATAACAGACCCGAGCACCTGATTGGTGGAGAGGCAGTTTAGTGTTAGGAAAGTGATAGTCATTTGCTTTTCTAACACAGCTGAGTGGCCTGCGAGGTCACCTTTTTTGATGCCTATTAGAGCCTATGGCTCTAATCCGGTGCTTCAAAAACACCCCCCGCCGCTGTAATTCAGGTTCCCTGCACCCAAAAAGGGGCTGGGCGCCTGAATAGGGGGTGGCAGCGGCGGCCATAGATAGATTCATGCAATGCATGAATCTATCTATTGGTGATAGAGGGGTGGCTGGAGAGAGGGGGCGGCGCCCGTGCACCCTTAATGCACGGGCCACCACTGCATCTAAAACACACACACATAATATACACACACATATACTGTATATACACACGCAAACACATATATATATATATAAATACACACATAAACACATGCAAACACATACACATACATGAACACACATATAAACACACATACATGAACACACATATAAACACACATACATGAACACACATATAAAGACACATACATGAACACACATATAAACACACATACATGCACACACATACAGAAAGCCTTTTCAAAAACGGCAGTGCTTTACCTTACCTCTTCCTGCCGGGTACTGCACTGTAGGGGGAGACAAAGAGCACAGCACACACTGCTTTCACTTTAGAACAGTGTGACGAGCTTCCTGTACAGTGCCGATTACAGTTCGGCCGACGATCGGGGAGACCGATCTCAGCCGCTATTCCTATCAAGATAAACAGGGGGGCCCTCAAGGGCCCCCTGCAGCATGGGGCCCAGTCGCCATGGCGACCTCAGCGACCCCTATACTTCCGCCACTGTACTGACCCCTAGCGCTGTTCTCCTCTCTCTTCAGTCTCTCTGCAGTTCCTCTAAATAATCATGTACAGTGCAGGGATCATAACCCTACATTGTACATGGAAGAGGCAAGAGTGCAAACACAAATAAAAGATCTTGCGAGCTACAGAGATTGATCACTTATAATAATATATATGCAATATTTTCAGCTGCTGACACTGTTCATATTCCCATATAGTTGTGCTAAATAAATCTAATAAATCAATGTGCCACGCTACACTCTGCAAACCAAGTAAATCCCGTAAACTGATGCTGTGTACACATGACCGGACTTTCGACAGACTGAATCACGTCTGACTTTTCGACGGACTTTCGACTGACTTTTTGACGGACTGCCGTCGAATCGGACTTGTCTACACACAATCACACCAAAGTCCGACGGATTCGACTGTGACCAGACTAAAATAAGGAAGTTCATAGCCAGTAGCCAGTAGCTGCCTTAGCGCCGGTTTTCATCTGTCGGACTAGCATACAGACAAACAGATTTTTCAACCGGACTCAAGTACGTCGGAAAGATTTGAAACATGTTCTAAATCTAAAGTCCGTCACATTTTCGACAGAAAAGGTCCGCTGCGGGTTTGATGAAGCCCACACACGGTCGGATTGTCCAACGGATTTGTTCCGTCGGACAAGTTTGTCCAAAAAGTCCAGCCGTGTGTATACGGCATAAGTGCAAAGTTGCATATCCGGTGTTCAGGATCATATTCCATATAAACAAAAAGTGCTAAATGTACCAACAAATAAATCATATAAATAAGTACAAGATTATATATCCAGTGTTCAGGATCCTATTCCATATAAAGGAAGGGTGCTAATTATATCAACATGTGCAATAAATTGTGCTGTCTATAAGGTGCACTAAAGTGCTCAATTGTGTCCATCAATAAATGTCCTTGAAATATTATAGTTGAAGTAAATCCATGTGAAAAGTCCTCCAAACTTATCCGAAGTGTCACCACTCTCGTGCTCCGCCCCCAAGCAATTATCCTCACTTCAGGGCGTGTGACCGCACAGTTAAGTTTGGTCAGAAACACTGTTGAAGCACCCCTGGGTTCTGTGTTATCTTGACTCTGCAGTTTTCTGAGCCATTCTATGGATATATCCTCGGTGCATAAGTACAAAAGCCAATCTACATAGTGCTTTATCATTTAAAAAACATATTTATTAAAAAACATCTCATACATTGTACTCACACATCGAAGGTGCTTATAGCGCGCCACACTGTGTCAAGCAAATCTGTATATAATCTAATTGAGAGCGTATGTCCATTCGTTTGCCCCCAGCTGCTTGTTCCAAGGAAGCTGCCACTGCCTACACTGTCCAGTCCCCTCCCCAACGCGTGTCGACACAGGGATCACGTGTCTTCTTCGGGGAAATTGCTATTGGATGATTAGTTAGGGCAAAATAAATAGTGTATTGGTGCCCATTTTTTGTGTAGTCCAGATTCACGGTCATTTTTGTGTAGTTCATATCCACGGAATTTGTTTGTAGTCCTTTCTATGGCTACATTAACTATATACAGCGCGCCCGTTGCTTTGCAAAATTATACTATTTAATAATGTATGGGCTAATAATGTATTAAAGTAAGGATGGTATGGTAAACGGACATTCATCTCCTTGGATCATAAACCGAACATATAAATACTTAAACACAATAATGATTTTATACACAATGAATTTCTATCAACAATCAATATATTAAAACCTAGATTTTATATATAAAAAAAATACATATGTGGGTGTATTATATATCCAATAAGACAATGAATCACAATATATCCATTGACTAGTTCGATATTCTTGTATTTAAAAAAAAAAAAATTAAAAGTCAGCAGCTACAAAATACTGTAGCTGCTGACTTTTAATATAAGGACAGTTACCTGTCTGGGAATCCCGCAATGTCGGCACCCGAAGCCGACCCATCCCTCGGATCCAGGTGCAGGTGCCGGCATCCTTAATAAGGGAAACAGGAAGGTAAGCCTATTTCCTACTGCGCATGCGTGAGTCGCGCTGCGCTTTCTGAATGGTCCCTGCTGTCTTCTGGGACCTGTGTGAAGGCAGCGGTGGGGGGGGGGGGAGTAGGAGGGCCGGACATTGCGTAGTTCGCCACACAATATTGCGGCGATCCTTCCCTGGAAGTGGGAGCAGATACCTGCATTTGACAGGTATTCGCTCCCCCCTGAAAGGTGGCAAATGTGGCAGCGGAGGGGGGGAATGGATCCGTTCCATGGAAGCTCCATTTCTGGGTAGAACTCCGCTTTAAGGAACTATCTAATATATAAATTTATTATGTATTTTATTTTTGATTTTTGATTTTATTTATTTTTTATTGCTTAACATGTCGCTCATCATAACAAATGACCAACTCATAAAATATTAATTAACATAAATAATTATTTTTAATATATGGGGAAGAAATTGTATCAAAGTTATTGTGACTGCGAAACTTAATATTCATTCCCCACATAACTACATAACAGTAAAATTACAGAGCAGCCGCAGGCAAATGAATGGACATACGGTCTCAATTGGATTATATACAGATCTGCTTGACATGTGTGAGTACCCTGTATGAGGAGTTTTTTAATAAATATGTTTTTTTAAATGATAAAGCACTATGTAGCTTGTCTTTTTACTTATGCACCGAGGATATATCCATAGAACGGCTCAGGAACCTGCAAAGTCAAGATAACACAGAACCCAGGGGTGCTTCAACAGTGTTTCAGACCAAACGTAACTGTGCGGTCACACGCCCTGAAGTGAGGATAATTACTTAGGTGGGGGGGAGTACGAGAGTGGTGACACTTCGGATAAGTTTGGAGCACTTTTCACATGGATTTACATCAACTAAAATATTTCAAGGACATTTATTGATGGACACATTCCAGCACTTTAGTGCACCTTATGGACAGCACAATTTATTGCACATGTTGATATAATTAGCACCCTTTGTTTATATGGAATAGGATCCTGAACACTGGATATGTAATTTTGTACTTATTTATATGATTTATTTGTTGATTCATTTAGCACTTTTTGTTCATATGGAATAGGATCCTTAACACTGGATATGTAATTTTGCACTTCCCGTCCGACAGACTTTCGACAGACTTTCAACGGACTTTCTAACGACCGGACTTGCCTACACACGATCACACAAAAGTCCGACGGATTCGTACGTGATGACGTACACCGGACTAAAATAAGGAAGTTGATAGCCAGTAGCCAATAGCTGCCCTAGCGTGGGTTTTTGTCCGTCGGACTAGCATACAGACGAGCAGATTTCTGGGTCCGGCGGAGTTACGACGTAAAGATTTGAAGCATGTTCCAATTCTAAAGTCCGTCAGATTTGCGACTGGAAAAGTCCGCTGAAGGTCCGGTGAAGCCCACACACGATAGGATTGTCAGCCGGATTTGGTCCGTCGGCGTCCGTCGGACAAGTCCGGTCGAAAAGTCCGACCATGTGTACGCGGCATTAGTTCACAGGATTTACTTGGTTTGCAGAGTGTAGCGCAGCACATTGATTTATAAGGCCCCTTTCACATGGACGGATAGAATGGTGCTTTTAGCTGCGGATTTTCTAGTTTTCTACCGCAGCTAAAAGTACACAATGCTTTCCTATGGCCCCATTCACACACTGCGTTTAGCTGCGTTTTGATTACCTGCGGTTTTGTGCGGATAGAAAAAATAGAATTGACTGCGTCCTGGAGCGATTTAGCGCAGCTATCCGCACATAGAGTGCAAAACACATCTAGGAATTACTTAGAGAGGAACTTTGTAGAAGCGGATGCACAGCTGAAGGAGCCCTACTGGAACAAGAAATAAGGTGTGCATTACAACGTATTCCTCTACCCCTGGGCAAAAACAAACATTTAAGTCTTGCATTGTGGGGGACCAAGGGTAGTTTTTACTGTGTACTTGGAGTTAGGCTTTGAAATTGAAACCCAAGCATTTTCTTTTGCATTTTAGATAGATGAACAAGATTTAGATCACCTACAGGTATATATTGCTGTCTGTGTCTCCACTGGAGCAATTTTTCCTCATTTCCTGTCCCAGTGACATTGTGTCACAGCGATTGGATGGGAAATCTCTCCAGTGTGTGGGTGGAAAGAGTGATAAAATTGACCAGGAAGGGATAAAACAGAAAATCTTCAAGGTTCCTACTTCTGTGTGACACCCACTCCCATAATTCCTTGTCCCGGTATCACAAGGAGGGAAAGCAGGGGAAATCCCCCAATGGGGACACAGATAGCAATAAAAACCTGACAGAAGTTCTAACTCTCTGGAGATGGTTTTTTAAGTTGTGCATTTTGGTGCACATGCAGGAGAACCTTCACTGGTGTATATCCTACATTTACCAATTATTTTCTTGGTTGAAGAAGCATTAAAATTGCATGTAGCGAGGAATGTACATGGGTTTCAAGGCTCATCCTGCACAGAATACAGATTAGAGATGCTGTAAGAACAGTCTCATAGGGGGAACATGCCAAACAAGAGTGGAATGTCAGATGCACAAAGTACGCACCATATTAGCATTGGCAAAGGCTTCCCAGAGGGTCAGACCTAGTTCATCCCTGGTATAGAAGTGTCATTCAGGCCATGCACCCTTCGGATGAGTCCTGCTTGTACTGACCTCTCATCTGCCTACATATCTCTATGAGGTTCTGACTGCACACATTTACAAATCTTATGTGACAGTCCTCCAAAGGATGGATCTTAGATGTGCGATCAAAGGACCCAACACAGCTGTCACTCTGTACTTGTTAGCTCTGCAAAAAAATGAAGCTGAAAGATGTTTAAAAGGAATCTATTATGAGGAAAATAAGGAGATTCCATTTCAGACTTGTTTTATCCTGCCCTATTCCCGGGCTTTAATCCTCATAATCTAACTTCACTACTTTGTGAGTCACTGACCCAGAACTAGTGGGCAGATCAGGAGTTCCGACTTTTCCTAGGTAAGTGGCCTGTGTCAAAATTGCTTCTCTCTTCCTACAGAAAATTCAAAAGCAGGATGTCAATTGCAGATAAACCTGTCAATAAATATACCCAGAAACATCTCAAACTGATCTCAAATGCATAAACTTCAATACAAAGCAAACAAAAAATAAAACTTATGGGACTTTAAAAGGTACTAGATATGTGTCAAACAAACATTTGATAGAATTTCAGTGTTTTATTAACAAAATAAATAAAATCTATTGCATAAAATAGAACAATGTTTCTCAACCTTTTTTCCTGTAAAACCTATTCTAATTGTTTTACATAATGCAACAACATAAATACACGTAGGACACCCAACGTTAGACGCAATTTATTCTTCCGAAGCAACTACACTTTTGCACACTTGTACTGACTAGTATTCCTATGTTTCCCTTCTCCCTCAGTTTCTCTCCATCACTTAGCTAATGAGACCCCAAATCTGATGGAGAGAGGCAAGGGAGGGTCAAACAAGGATGATACGCAGGCCACTGACATCCTCCTTATCATCTGATGATGTTATTGGTCCTTAGGAGGTTGGCAGCTAGAAGGTTGTAATGGTGTACAATGAAAACCTGTGGCTTTGTGTAACTAAAAGGCGGGTTTCATCCACCCACTGGCTCATATACAATTTTGGGGCAATTTTTAGGCATTTTGCCAAGGCACCCCAAAAGAAACCTCAAGGCACCTTAGGGTGCCTGGCCACTCAGGTTGAAAAAGGCTGAAATAAAGGACTGGTACATTACATGACTTCAATATTCCCTCTATAACCCCATCAACACATGGTATACATAATAGACACGTTCGATTCGGCTCGTTTACATTTGTTTTTCATCCAAAAATGTCATTTTCGGAGATTCGGATGTATCCCAATATCAAATGGACATAGTAACGAATGTAAACAAATCCGAAAATAAGTTTAAATGAAATTAACAAATGCATTTGTTAGTTTTATTTCATTTGGATTCATTGAGGAGAGCTGGTTGCTAAGGAGCAAGCGGGCGCCGTGTCGTTAACAAACATGACTCGTTTTTGGATCCATTTGTTAAGTGAAGAATACATTTTCAGATGCCTTCGTTAATGGACGGATTTTTGTTTGTTTGACATTCGTTTTGTTTAATTCGGAAAAGAGTTGGCTGTTAAGGAGCGGGTGACAGGCCGGCTGCTGCATCCTTAACAACCATGACTCATCTGCTGTCAGCGGGATTCCTCACTGTCTGCAGAATGTAAACAAAACAAATGCCGGTTTAAAAAAAAAAAGTGTGGGGGTTCATTCCAATCCATTTGGGGGAGGTATGGATTTTAGGAAATAGTTTCAATTTTGGCATGGGGTTACCCCAAAGGGCCTGGTATGGATTGGGGGGACCCCCATGCTGATTTTTTATTTTTTATTTAATTAAACCGGAAATTGGTTTAGTTTACATTCTGCTGACAGTGGGGAATCCTGCTGACAGCGGATGAGTCATTGTTGTTTCCGAATGAAATAAAACAAATGCTGAAGATACATAAAGGAATCAGTCCACTGAGGAATGGATCCAAAAAGGAAACAAAACAACATTTTCCGGCATGCACTTCTCTAAGAGCCCTTTCACACTGGGGCGGTTTCCAGGCGCTATTGCGCTAATAATAGCGCCTGCAAACCGACCCGAAAGTGCCGCTGCTGTGTATCCAGTGTGAAAGCCCCATGGAGCGATGCGCTGGCAGGACGGTAAAAAAAGCCCTGCCAGCAGCATCTTCGGAGCGGTGAAGGTGCTCCTCCTAACGACAACTCGTTATGTGTATAAAAGACACCTGCCCACAGAATCTATTTCTTCCATTCAAACCTCACCATCATGGGCAAGACCAAAGAGCTGTCAAGGGACATCAGGGACAAGATTGTAGACCTGCACAAGGCTGGAATGGCCTACAAGACCATCAGCAAGAAGTTTGGTGGTGAGACACCTGTTGGAGTTATTGTTTGCAAATGGAAGAAATGCAAAATAACCATCAATCGCCCTCGGTCAGGAGCTCCATGCAAGATTTCACCTCATGGGGTAAGGATGATCATGAAAAAAGTGAGGGATCAGCCCAGAACTACACTGAGGAGTTTGCGAATTAACTCAAGGAAGTTGGGACCACAGTCACCAATCAAACCATTGGTAACACAATACGCCACCATGGATTGAAATCCTGCAGTGCATGCAAGATCCCCCTCCTCAAGAAGGCACATGTACAGGCCCGTCTGAAATTTGCTAATGAACATCTAAATGATTCAGAGAAGGATTGGGAGAAAGTGATGTGGTCAGATGAGACCAAAATTAAGCTCTTTGGCATTTATTCGACTCACCGTGTTTGGAGGAAGAAAAATACTGACTATGACCCTAAGAACACCATCCCTACAGTCAAGCACCGAGGTGGAAACATGGTGCTTTGGGGGGCGGTTTCTTTGCTAAAGGTACAGGCCAACTTTGCCGCATTGAGGGGCCAATGGACAAGGCCATGTATTGTAAAATCTTGGATGAGAACCTTCTTCCCTCAGCCAGAACACTGAAGATGGGTCATGGATGGGTCTTCCAGCATGGCAATGACCCCAAACATGCCGCTAAGATAACAAAGGACTGGCTCCAGACCTTAATCCTATAGAAAATGTGTGGAGGGAGCTGAAAGTTTGAGTTGCCAAGCAACAGCTAAGAAACCTTAAAGTGGATGTAAGCCCCATTCATGAGACCTGTAGTGTTCACTTATCTCTCTCCAAAGCCCTAAGTGCCGTGTCTTTCTGCCGCTCCATTCCTCTGTTATCAGCATGATAACTTCTGACAAGCTGACACAGGAGATAAAAGCAGGTGGAAATTTGTGTTGCGGTGGGAACTTAGAGACAGACAAGCAGAAAGATTATCTATACACAGCACAGCTCAGCAAATGTCTTCTTTCCCCTGCCTATGTGGAAGGGGGGGGTGCCTTTCCTCAAATCAGCTCTCACACAGTGATAGTGTATGCCCAGACTCCCCTCCCACTGCTGAAACAGGAAGAAAAATCTCTAACACTATGTGCCCTTTCTAAAGAATATATAAAGCTGAAGACAGCAGATATGCATGTAATACTTATATAGGGAGATTTCTTTCATCTCTGTGTATCATCTGAGGCTGTTCACTTCACTGGGAATATGTGAGGGTTTACATCCACTTTAAGTACTAAGTCATGTTTTACTTGGGGATCAAATACTTATTTTACTCACTGAACTGCAATTTAATTTATAACATTTGTATCATGTGTTTTTTTTTTCAGATTTTTGGTTGATATTTTGTCTCTATCATTTAAAATACACCTATGATAAAAATGATAGACCCTTTATTTCTTTGTGAGTGGGCAAACATACAAAATCTAAACGGGATTATAACAGTTATAATAATTATATTTGCAATGCTGTTTAACCACTTGCCGCCCGCCCACCGTCAAATGATGGAGGGACGGTGTGGCTCTCGTTCTGGGTGGACGTCACATGACGGCGCACCCTAACAGCTGTTCCCGGGCTACAGTGCTGTGATCGCGGCCGGGCCATGTTGCTAGGACATGGCCTGACCCCGATCTCTGTAAGGAGCCGCTGACGCAGCTCTTTAACCATATGATCGGCTGTGTCCAATCACAGCAGGTCACATGTAAACACAGAAGAGATGGGGACAGCAAGAGATGTAATCGGTGCCCTGATTACAATAAGGCACCAGAAGTGCCAGCAATCAGTGCCCACCTGTGCCACCAATCAGTATCCATTAGTAATGCCAGTCAGTGCTGGTTTTCAGTGCTCATCAGTGCTGCCTATCAGTGCTGCCCATCAGTGCCCACAAGTGCCACCCATCAGTGCCGTCTATCAGTGCCCATAAGTGCGGCATATTAGTGCCTCCTCATCAGTGCCACCTAATCAGTGCCCATAAGTGCTGCCTCATCAGTGCAGCCTTATCAGTGAAAATGACTTATTTACAAAGTTTACTGACAGAAACTAAGAAAAACCCGGTCCACTGTTGTCACTATCAGGAAGTCGCTCTGAATCAATTATATGCATCCGATGATGGAGCGAGTGCATGTAGTCAGGAAGTAGCCAAAAGAAAATGGAGGCGATCAGCAGGGATTCTAATCCTTCCCTACTCTATCCAAAACAATATAAAAGGGTTATGGCCATATATACTCTAAAATAATACTCGTTGATCCTGCCATGATGGTCCTTACTCGGGTATTTCCTTTTATGGGGTGACAACTTTCTCCCAGTTATGCTCTTGAGTTGTGACCCTGTGACCCTGACCCTGTCACCCCTGGAGGAGACTACAAGCGGCCGTGCCAACATTGCACAGATATGGTCCATCATTGTCACAACACAGAAAACACTGAAGTGAGTGCGTGTGGAGAGGAAGCAGGCAAAAAAAACAAAAAACGGAGGAGAACATCAGCACTGATGTGCAAAAATAAAAAGTATAGAGTAAAAAAATTTTTTAAAAAGCAATAAAATAAATAGTAAATAATATAGAAAAAATGTAATATAATAATATAAATAAAATGTATTGACATATAAAAAAAAAAAAAATAGGACCAAATAGAGTAAAAAATATACCAATAAATAAATAATACAAATAAATAAATACATATAATATAATAATTTAAATATAATAATAAAAAATAAAAAATAGTAAAAAATAATGAAAGCAATAATTAAATAAATAGTAAATATAAATAAATAAAATATAGTGACAGAAATAAAATGTTTTAATAAAAAAATAAAATAAATAGTAACACAATAGTGTAAAATTAATAAAATAAATAATTAGTAAAAAATTAAATATAATAAATACAATAGTTTAAATAAATAAAATCTAATATAATAAATAACATTAAAATAAAATAAATAAATTGTAACCAGAAAAAGTAAAAACAATATCATAAATATTAAAAAAAAAATTAAAAAAAGTATATATATATATATATATATATATATATAAATTCAAATAAATACACTATAATTATATAAATAATAATAATTAAAAAAAGTACAAAATTGAGTAAAAAAAATTTAAAATGAAGTATAATAGTATAAATAAATTAAATGTATTCAGCCCCCCTGAATCAATACTTTCCAGAACCACCTTTCACTGCAATTACAGCTGCAAGTCTTTTTGGGGATGTCTCTATCAGCTTTGCACATCTAGAGAGTGACATTTTTGCCCATTCTTCTTTGCAAAATAGCTCAAGCTGTCAGATTGGATGGAAAGTGTCTGTGAACAGCAATTCTCAAGTCTTGCTACAGATTCCTAATTGGATTTCGGTCTGGACTTTGACTGGGCCATTCTAACACATGAATATGCTTTGATCTAAACCATTCCATCGTAGCTCTGGCTGTATGTTTAGGGTCGTTGTCCTGCTGGAAGGTGAACCTCCACCCAGTCTCAAGTCTTTTGCAGACTCTTATGCCGCATACACACAAGCGGAATGTCCGACAGAAAAAGTCAGACGGAATCGTTTCATCGTATAATCCGCTCATGTGTGTGCCTCACCGGACCTTTTTTTTCAAAAATTCTGACGGACCTAGAAATAGAACATGTTTTAATTCTTTCCACCAGAACTCCGCCGGAACCAATTCCTATCCGGAAAACCGATCGTCTGTATGCTGTTCCGACGGACCTAAAACGTTGCATGCTCTGAAGCAAGTACGAGACGGAAGCTACTGGCTTTTGAACGTCCTTTTTCTAGTCCCGTCGTACGTGCTGTACGTCACCGCGTTCTGGACGGTCGGACTTTGGTGTGACTGTGTGTACGCAAGACTGTTTTAGCGGAATTCCGTCAGAACTCCGTCGGTTAAACCGTCAGAGTTTAGTCCGACGGGAAAACCGGTCGTATGATCGCGGCATAACAGGTTTTCTTCTAAGATTGCCCTGTGTTTGGCTCCATCCATCTTCCCATCAACTCTGACCAGCTTCCCTATCCCTGCTGAAGAAAAGCATCCCCACAACATGATGCTGCCACCACCATGTTTCACGGTGGGGATGGGGAGTTCAGGGTGACGTGCAATGTTAGTTTTCTGCCACACATAGGGGATTATTTACGAAAGGCAAATCCACTTTGCACTACAAGTGCAAATACAAGTGCAAAGTGCACTTGAAATTGCACTGAAAGTGCACTTAGAGGTGAAGTCGCTGTAGATCCGAGGGGGACATGCAAGTCAAATAAAAAACAGCATTTCAACTTGCACATGATTGGATAATAAAATTAGCAGAGGTTCCCCTCATTTCAGATTGACCCCTCAGATCTACAGCTACTGCACTTCCAAGTGCACTTGCAGTGCAATTTCAAGTGCACGTTGCACTTGTAGTTTGCACTTTTGTGCAAAGTGGATTTGCCTTTCGTAAATAACCCCCCATAGTGTTTTGCTTTTAGGCCAAAAAGTTCACTTTTGGCCTCATCTGATCAGAGCACCTTCTTCCACACGTTTGCTGTGTCCCCCACATGGCTTCTTGCAAACTGCAAACAGGACTTCTTATGGCTTTCTTTGAACAATGGCTTTCTTCTTACCACTCTTCCATAAAGGCCAGATTTGTGAAGTGCACAACTAATGCCCCGTACACACGATCAGAAATTCCGCCAGCAAATGTCGGATGTGAGCTTTTTTTGGTCAGAAATTCCGACCATGTGTATGCTCCATCCAACTTTTGCTGGCAGAATTCCAGCCAGCAAAAGATTGAGAGCAGGTTCTCTATTTTTCGGTTGGAAAAAGTTCCTATGCGAAAATGCGTTCGTCTGTATGCAATTCGGACGCGCAAAAAATCATGCATGCTCGGAAACAATGAACTTCATTTTCTCGGCTCGTCGTAGTGTTGTATGTCACCACGTTCTTGACGGTCGAAAGTTCAGAGAACTTTTGTGTGACCGTGTGTATGCAAGGCAAGCTTGAGCGGAATTCCGTTGGAAAAACCATCCAAGTTTTTTCTGACGGAAATTCTGATCGTGTGTACGCGGCATAATAGTTGTCCTGTGGACAGATTCTCCCACCTGAGCTGTGGATCTCTGCAGCTCCTCCAGAGTTACCATGGGCCTCTTGGCTGCTTCTCTGATTAATGCTCTCTTTGCCCGGCCTGTCAGTTTAGGTGGACGGTCATGTCTTGGTAGTTATGCAGTTGTGCCATACTCTTTAGATTTTTGGTTGATGAATTGAGCAGTGCCCCATGAGATGTTCAAAGCTTGGGATATTTTTTTATAACCTAACCCTGCTTTAAACTTCTCCACAACTTTATCCCTGACCTGTCTGGTGTGTTCCTTGGCCTTCATGATGCTGTTTGTTCACTAAGGTTCTTTAACAAACCTTTGAGGGCTTCACAGAATAGCTGTATTTACACTGAGATTAAATTACACACAGGTGGACTCTATTTACTAATTAGGTGTCTTCTGAAGGCAATCGGTTCCACTAGATTTTAGTTAGGGGTATCAAAGTAAAGGGGGCTGAATACAAACACATGCCACACTTTTCAGATATGTATTTGTAAAAAATTTGAAAACCCATTTATCATTTTCCTTCCACTTCACAATTATGTGCCACTTTGTGTTGTTCACAAAATCCCAATAAAATACATTTACTTATTTGGTTGTAACATGACAAGATGTGGAAAATTTCAAGGCACTGTAAAAATTAAATAAATAGTAACACAATAGAGAAACATTTATAAAATAAATAAATAGTAAAGAAAAAAATGTAAATATAATATAATACAATATTTTAAATAAACAAAATCTATATAGTATAAAAATAAAATAAATAGTAACCAAATAGAGGAAAAAAAATAACATAAATAATAAAAGAATTTATATAAATATAATATGTTAATTTAATTAAATACAATATAATTATATAAAAATAAAATAAATAGTAACAAAATAGAGTAAAAATAGAGTTAAAAAATAAAACGACATCAATAAATAAATAATAACATAAATAAATAAAATGTAATAGTATAAAAATAAAATAAATAGTAATGCAGAAGAGTAAAATTTATAAAATAAATAAATAGTCAAATAGTAAATAAGTAAAAGTAAACTAATTTATATAAATATAATATATTAAATATAATTATATAAATAATATAACAATAAAATAAATAGTAACAAAATAGAGTAATATAATTACATAAATAATATAAAAAATAAAATAAATAGTAACAAAATAGAATAGAGAATTAAAAAAAACCCCATAAATAATTAAAATATAATATAAACAAAATGTAATAATATAAATAGTAATGCAGAAATGTAAAATTAATAAAATAAATAAATAGTAAAACAAATAATATAAAATTAAAATAAATAGTAGAAAAAAAAGAAAAAGGGTAAAAAAAAAAAAAAAAGAGTCAAAACAATAAAATAAATAAATAATAAAAAGATAAATACATCAAATAAAATATAATAATTTAGATACCTAAAATAATATATAAATAACATAAATAGTAACAAAATTGAGTAAAAACAATAAAAGTAAAAAAAAACAACAAATAAATAAATTATAATATATTGATTAAATGAATAAAAAAATACAAAAATAAAATTAACAAATAGTAACACAAAAAATAAATAAATAAAAAAAATATATATACACACACGTTTAAATAGATAAAATATAATAATAAAAAAATAGTAACAAAAATAAAAATAGTATAACATATATATTAATTTAAATAAATTATAATAACATAAATAATATAAAAATAAAATAAAAAAATAGTAACAAAATAAATAAAAATAGTATAACATATATATTAATTGAAATAAATTATAATAATATAAAAATAAAATAAATAAAAAGTAACAAATTAAATAAAAATATAAAATATATATTAATTTAAATAAAATACAATAATATATGAATAAAAAAAATAAACAGTAACAAAATAAAGTAAAATCAATATTCTATGAGAGAGATGACATGGGAATTGTAGCTGGCACACACAGCCCCTCCGTGATTCCCCAGCACAGCGGCCCTGATGGTTTCAGGACCCTGGAGAGCTCCCTGCACGCGCGCTCCCGCAGCAGTCAGCAGAGGCCCGGGGGCGCGCCTGGCAGGTGAAGCGTAGAATGTAGCAGTCACAGACAAGGCAGAGGAAGGGGAGTGAGAGGGAGGAGGAGGTGTGAGCTCCTGGGGGAGCCCCTGGCTGTGTCTGCTGCAGGTAAAGCTCATCTCATGCTTGGCAATGAGGGGGGAGGGGGGGGATTAACCTTGGAGGTGCTGGGTAGAAGTCAGTGCATGGCAGGCTCCTGTCTTCCCCTTGACCTTATCAAGATGCAATATCCGTGCAGAAGAGGAGGAGGAGGAGGAGGAGGGGGGGGACATGCATGTCTGATGAGTGAGGAGGGAGGTGCTCCCCTCCTGGATGGGAAGAGGTATAGATAGGAGGACAGATCTGGGTGACATGTCACACTAGGAGGTGACATAGGGGGGGTGGGGGGGCATGCACCTCTCTTCCTATACAGCACACAGCTGCCCCTTGCTGGACACACACTGACACACGTGAGTCCTCCTCTCCCAGCTCTATTCTGCATGCTCTGCCCTTCTTCTCCATGCCATTGTCTGTTATTGCCTGCACAGGGGGGGTAATGCACCTACATAGGAGGTGGTGGGGATGGGTGCCCAGGAATGGTCCAGGTTGGTGACTAGTAACACACCTCTGTGCCCTCCTGCAGGTCTGCGCCGTGGCTTGGATGCCGGCTCCTGGTGAAAGATGTGTCATGGAATGAGAGGAGTCAGGAAAGCACTCCCATTTCTAGGTCAGCGGCAGCAACACCCGCTCCTGGCTCTGCTCCTCGGGGTCCAGCTGGCGCTCGGTTTTGGCCCCGTGCAGCTCTCGGTGGGTAAGTGGAAATTTCAGCTTTTTTGGAAAGAATAAAATAACTTTGCAATTGCTGACCTCTATGGGAAAATTCTGTGTGCCTGGCTGCGGCACTGATCCCCCGGCTTCAGACCTGGAAGTGGTTACATACAAGGTTAGAACTTTACCATGACTTTTATCATTTTTTTTTTTTTTGTTCCTTTTCGGTAACTTAGAAAAAAGTAAATTTTAGGGGCTTGATGACACCAGGTGGGGTGCTGGAAGGTGTGTAAAATCGCGTGTTTTCCCGCACCACACAAAATCAAGCTGCCCTTTGCAGAAATGCACAGATGCCATGAATTCTTAAAGGCACCCCCATGCACCTAGCAAATGCCCGCATGTTCATGCCCGCCATGCCGTGCCTGTAAAATGCATAGAAAGGCGCCTGTGCGATTTTTAAAATCACATCGCACCAAAACGCATGGAGGTTGATTTACTAAAGGCAAAGGGACTGTTTACTTTCCAAGTGCAGTTGCACTCTACAAGGGAGTTTGCTCCAGAACTTAGTAAATGAAAACTCCCTTGTAGAGTGCAACTGCACTTGGAAAGTAAACAGTCCCTTTGCCTTTAGTAAATCAACCCCCGTGCGTTTTGGTGCGGCCTGAAAAAAAAATCGCATCTGCGCATTTCAGAGGCATAAGACAGCCAATTAAAATTAATGGACTGCCCAAAAATGTGATGCGACACGCAGGAACATGCAAAAATGCGCGGGCGCTCAGACACACCCACTCAAAATAGATGTGTCAGTGATAGCGGAGGGGGGAGGAGCCCCTTTTGGGTGAAGTTCAACTTTAAACAGTACAAACAGGGATATAGTTACTTTGGGTGAAAAAAAAAACACTAGTCTTATCCAGTTCAACCAATAGCAGGCAAAAAAACAAATTATACAATGTTATAGATACACAATCCTATACCCACAGTTGATCCAGAGGAAGGCAAAAAACCCCAATAAAGCATAACCCAATTTGCTCCAGCAGGGAACATTTTTTTTAATGATCCCCTAAAAGGCAATCAGATATTCCCTGGATAAACTTTACTTATAAACATATTGGTATGTAATACAGATATATCATATACTGCAAATACATAAAAAAAAACACACACACACACAGGAACTACATAACTTTGACAGCAAAATGTATAGAGAAAGATACAATAGGTCATAGAGCCCTGCTCCAAAAAAACCCAAAACATTGCAATAAGACGCAATGCAAATCGGTGCTTTACCGAGTGACTGTATTTTTTTGTCTGTCCGTGGCATCGAGTGGGAGCCAGGAAAATGCAGCCAGTTCCATACTTTGATGGCCATTTGTGTGGACTCTAAGGTTTGATTCACATCTATGCATGTTGCTTTTGAGTGTTTCTGCAGTGCTTTTTTGCATTTTTTGTAACCGATTTTACCGCGATTTGCGTTTTGCGATTTGTGTATTTTTTTACATTCACTGTATATAGCTGGTTGCTAAGGTGCGGGTTGGGAAGCCGGCCGCCGCGCCCTTAGCAACCTATGAGTTGTCAGCAGGCTTCACCGCTGACAGATGAATGTAAAAAAATAAATTGACAGCTAAAAAAAAAAGAAAAAAGAAAAAAGAAAAAAAAAAAACACCCCTACGCCAAAAAAAAAATAAAATAAAAAAATGGCGTGGGGTCCCCTCCAAAATCCATACCAGACCCCTACCTGAGCATGCAGCCTGGCAGGTCAGGAAAGGGAGGGGACGAGTGAGCGCCCCCCCTCCCCTCCTGAACCATACCAGACCGCATGCCCTCAACATGGGGGGGGGTTGGGTAATCTGCGCCCCCCACGCCAAAGCACCTTGCCCACATATTGATAGGGACAAGGGCATCTTCCCAACAACCCTGGCTGGTGGTTGTCAGGGTCTGCGGGCGGGGGGCTTATCGGAATCTGGAAGCCCCAATTAACAAGCCCCCCAGATCCCACCCAATGTAAAATGTAAAAAAAAAAAAACAAGAGCTGTTTTTTGACAAGTCCTTTATTTAAAAAAATAGCTCCGAGCTGTCTTCTCCCCGAGCCGTTTTCTCCCCGAGCCGTCTTCTCCCCGAGCCGTTTTCTCCCCGAGTCGTCTTCTCTCCGAGTCGTCTTCTCCCCGAGTCGTCTTCTCCCCGAGCCGTCTTCTCTCCGAGCCGTCTTCTCCCCGAGCCGTCTTCTCTCCGAGCCGTCTTCTCCCCGAGCCGTCTTCTCTCCGAGCCGTCTTCTCCCCGAGCCGTCTTCTCTCAGAGCCGTCTTCTCTCCGAGCCGTCTTCTCCCCGAGCCGTCTTCTCTCCGAGCCGTCTTCTCCCCGAGCCGTCGTCTCTCTGTGCCGTCTTCTCCCCGAGCTGTCTTCTCTCCAAGCCGTCTTCTCCCCGAGTCGTCTTCTCTCCGAGCCGTCTTCTCCCCAAGTCGTCTTCTCCCCGAGCCGTCTTCTCCCTAAGCCGTCTTCTCCGTGAGCCGCCTTCTCCCCGAGTCGTCTTCTCTCCGAGCCGTCTTCTCCTCGAGCCTTCGTCTCTCCGTGCCGTCTTCTCCCCGAGCCGTCTTCTCCCCAAGCCGTCTTCTCCCCTAGTCGTCTTCTCTCCGAGTCGTCTTCTCTCCGAGCCGTCTTCTCCCCGAGCTGTCTTCTCCCCTAGTCGTCTTCTCTTCAAGCCATCTTCTCCCCGAGCCGTCTTCTCTCTGAGCCGTCTTCTCTCCGAGCCGTCTTCTCCCCTAGTCGTCTTCTCTCCGAGTCGTCTTCTCTCCAAGCTGTCTTCTCCCCGTGTCGTCTTCTCCCCGAGTAGTCTTCTTTCCGAGCCGTCTTCTCCCCGAGCCATCTTCTCTCTGAGCCGTCTTCTCCCCTAGTCGTCTTCTCTCCGAGTCGTCTTCTCTCCGAGCCGTCTTCTCTCCAAGCTGTCTTCTCCTCGTGCCGTCTTCTCCCCGTGCCGTCTTCTCCCCGAGTCGTCTTCTCTCCGAGCCGTCTTCTCCCCGAGCCGTCTTCACTCCGAGCCGTCTTCTCTCCGAGCCGTCTTCTCCCCGAGCCGTCTTCTCCTCGAGCCGTCTTCTCCCCGAGCCGTCTTCTCCCCTAGTCGTCTTCTCTTCAAGCCGTCTTCTCCCAGAGCCGTCTTCTCTCCGAGCCGTCTTCTCCCCGAGCCGTCTTCTCCCTTAGTCGTCTTCTCTTCAAGCCATCTTCTCCCCGAGCCGTCTTCTCTCTGAGCCGTCTTCTCTCCGAGCCGTCTTCTCCCCTAGTCGTCTTCTCTCCGAGTCGTCTTCTCTCCAAGCTGTCTTCTCCCCGTGTTGTCTTCTCCCCGAGTAGTCTTCTTTCCGAGCCGTCTTCTCCCCGAGCCATCTTCTCTATGAGCCGTCTTCTCCCCTAGTCGTCTTCTCTCCGAGCCGTCTTCTCTCCGAGCCGTCTTCTCTCCAAGCTGTCTTCTCCTCGTGCCGTCTTCTCCCCGTGCCGTCTTCTCCCCGAGTCGTCTTCTCTCCGAGCCGTCTTCTCCCCGAGCCGTCTTCACTCCGAGCCGTCTTCTCTCCGAGCCGTCTTCTCCCCGAGCCGTCTTCTCCCCGAGCCGTCTTCTCCCCGAGCTGTCTTCTCCTCAAGCCGTCTTCTCACCCAGTCGTCTTCTTTTCCGAGTTGTCTTCTCTCCGAGCCGTCTTCTCTCCGAGCCGTCTTCTCCCCGAGCCGTCTTCTCCCCGAGCCGTCTTCTCCCCGAGCCGTCTTCTCCCCTAGTCGTCTTCTCTTCAAGCCGTCTTCTCCCAGAGCCGTCTTCTTTCTGAGCCGTCTTCTCTCCGAGCTGTCTTCTCCCCTAGTCGTCTTCTCTTCAAGCTGTCTTCTCCCCGAGCCGTCTTCTCTCCGAGCCGTCTTCTCTCCAAGCCGTCTTCTCTCCGAGTCGTCTTCTCTCCAAGCCGTCTTCTCCCCGAGTCGTCTTCTCTCCGAGCCGTCTTCTCCCCTAGTCGCCTTCTCTCCGAGCCGTCTTCTCCCGGAGCCGTCTTCTTCCTCACCGCCGCTGTCTTCTTCCTCGCCGTTGGTTACCTGCTAAAAAAAAAGGCCGCTCTTGTCCTGAGGCTGTCTTCTGTTGTGATGTCCCCCGCTGTCTGACATCTCTTATAGAGCCATGGGGCGTGGCCATCCAATGACATCACCCGGAGAGCCCTCCCCTTGTGGCGTGACCTTGTGACTTCTGTCAGTGTCCAGAATTCCAGAAGAGCACTGGTTAAAGCTTGTAGGAGGCGTTTTCATTCTCCCCTGATTGTCCTATGAGGTTGCATGACCCCTGACCCTCTGTCTGGTCAGTGCCGATTGGCCCTGTGCTGATCATATACACTCTACCAAGAAAACAAATACTCTCTAGCAATGCAAACCAAACTGAGCATGTGCAGGAGTGACTCCAAGGCTCTGTTCTATCAGGAGATGGATTGGGGACAGTGGAAAAAGGGGAGGATCAGAGAAGACAGAATCAAACAGGCTTTTTACACAATGCAGAGGATTAACCCCCTTAAGTTTCACAGTAAGTATAACAAGCATGCTTTACTGCATATACAGACTGATTTTACTGTTGTGGGTTTAGTAACACTTTAAATATTAAAGCAGCGCTAAAGTGGAAAAAGAATAAACTGTGAGCAGACAAGTTCTTTATTGCAGAAGATACATGCAGGGTCTCTTCTGCAATAAACTAAACCTCCCGGCCTGCTCACAGTCTTCAGTAGAATGTGCACTGAGCTGCGCATGTGTTGCTCAGTTTACATTCCAGCCCAGTGCCTGTATGCCAGGTGACTGCACTCCTGCACCTGCGTAGGAGTTACAGTACGTCATCCTGCATCAACCAGTCAAGATGGCCAAAGACCAGCATCTGGAAGAAGCCATGGAGAAGATGCCAGCGAGGAACCTCAGACGTTGGACTGTTGCAGCAGAGGTAAGGATTTTGGACTTTAGTTCTACTTTCAGGCCAGATTCACACTTTTCTCTTTTCTTCTGTCTTTAAAGTGTTACTAAACCCACAACAGTAAAATCACTCTGTATATGCGGTAAAGCATGCATTGTTATACTCACTGTGGAACCTAAAGGGGTTAATCCCTTGCATTGTGTAAAAAGCCTATTTGATCTTGTCTTCTCTGATTCTCCCCTTCTTCCACTGAAATGGATTGGGGACAGTGGAACAGAGCCTTGGGGGCACTTTGCACATGCTCAGTTTGGTGTAAATTGCTAGAGATTTTTTTTTCTCTTGGGAGGGTTGAATGTGATCAGCACAGGGCCAATCAGCACTGTCCAGACAGAGGGTCAGGGGTCCTGCAGCCTCATAGGACAAGCTTTAACCAGACACTGATGGAAGTCACAAGACTGCTATATACTGTTGATGACAGCAGTTTATATTTACTAAAATAATTGCGTTTCCATGTTCTGTATACTGTGGGAGACCAGATATAGTGAATGCAGGCTCCTGGGTTTAGCAGTAACAAATAATAAAACACTGGGTTAAGTACCGTAGAATCGGGAGTGCTGGGCCTATGTGTTGGCCAGCACTGATAGGTATGCCGACTCACCGATTTGGGTGGCGCCTATCCCGTCAACTCCTTAACATGAAGGATTACAAAGACACAAAGTGGGGAATCTTCTCCACTTTGTGTCTTCATAATCTTGGGTTTAGTAACACTTTAATGTGCGTTGTACATGCATATTCTTTATTCTGTTGGGTGTTACAGCAAATAAAAATGCACAGAAAATTGGACATGCCTTAATTTTACCATTGCAGAGGACAGATGTGAACGTCAATTTATTTTTATGACACATGAGTTTTTGTGTGTTCCAAAATGCCCATAAAAACATATGTGAGCCAGGCTTGGCAGTATAAACACAATAAAACAATGATTTTATTCTGCGGTTGAAAACCTCATGTTTGCAAGGATGAAAAGTTTCCGGGGGAGGTCCCTGAGACCTGTGATTGCCCCCCAGAAATCACGGATGGTTTGTAACACTGCAGAGTGAGACAAGGAAGGAGCTTAGTGCACCATTCAAGTCCAGCCATACTAAGGGAATGTTTTTGAATGAAACACTCAAATGTCAGGCTTGTGAAAACAGCAATTTCATTGCATTCTCTAATGGCTTATAGAATCAATATCAAATATGGAAATGTTCTCTGCAACAATGAGTGCACAGGCCAGATCTGGGCTGGTAGAAGAATCGGAGTATAGGCCGGGAATGAGCTGATCTATGTGCTGGAGGCAAACCAAAAAAATTGTTGGTTTAGCAGGAAAATCTGCAAATTTTGTGAATGTAGAGCAAAATGCAAACACTGACTTCATATGATTGGTTGTTGGTTTGTGAACGTTTGGGGTTAATACTGCATTTTGGGTTTTTCATTTGGTAAAGATGTGTAAATACACACAAGTCTAAAAGTATGTGGAAGTGTAATGCCCCGTACACACGGTTGGACTAAACGGACTATAAACGGGGCAGTGGCCAATAGCTTTCATCTCTTTATTTATTCTGAGCATGCGTGGCACTTTGTCCGTCGGATTTGTGTACACACGATCGGAATTTCCGACAACGGATTTTGTTGTCGGAAAATTTTATATCCTGCTCTCAAACTTTGTTTCCGATGGAAAATGTGTGATGGAGCCCACACACGGATGGAATTTCCAACAACAAGGTCCTATCACACATTTTCCGTCGGAAAATCCGACCGTGTGTACAGGGCATTACATATAATGGAAAAGCCTTAACCCTTCATAGTACACAGCAATTCATTTCACTGCATTTGATGTAATTAAGCATTTAACCAGGAGGAGGCGCTACTGCTAAGGAGGATTTTTGCTTTTCTTGGAGTGCAGCTTTAAAATGCAGCGAGAGGGGTTGGGGACTTCCATGAAAAATGCTAAGTATATGGCAGAGACTGCATTAGGAAGATCTCCTTCATTGTAGAATCAGCAGGTGGGGTGGTGGTGGGTGATTTGCCCTTGAACAAGCTGTACAGCAACTATAAGGCTGTGTTCACACTTGTAAACAATAAATATTCTGCGCAGATATACTAGAACAAAAGTAAATTCAGTCACAGAATGCTAGCCAGCACTTAAAGAGTAATTCAAAACACCTCAATCAGACAATACATAGAATAAAGTGCAGCGCAATCATATGAGAGTCCATGAAAACATCTGCTTGATGAAGGAACCAATCATATAAATAGGAATAAGAAGAACCTCCTAGGTGTAATCCTGAACAAACGATAATAAAGAGGTGATTTCAGCCCATCCACCACAGATACTGCAGCCTCTCACCTCATATACTCGACCTATATAGGTCACACAGCAATTGTCCCACACCTGGGGTACCGATTGTAAGCGATCCGGTCGATGGTCACATAGCACATATAAATAAGAAAAGGGGAGATAATTTAGTGCTCTCTGTATAAAAGATTTATTGCAATAGTAGGTAAAAATAGCTGGTACTCACAAACACAGCACTCCGGTTTCAAACCAGAAAGATGGCCGCCGGTGACGCCAGACGTAGCTCCTGACGTAGCGTGTCAGCAATGTGTGTAAAATCATGTGCTTTCTCAACATGCACAGAAGTGTGCTGCCCTTTAACTGACTTGTGGTGGTGCCCATTAATAATGGCACCCCCAGGCATCTGCTAATGCATGCATTTTCATGCACCCCAAAACACATGGTTCCACAGCACCATGCGTTTTGGTGCGGCACAATTTTGAAAAACAGGGACTTCTTTTGTTTCTCTCATGTAGGGTAGCCTATTGAAATAAATGGGCAGTCCTACACGCAAGGCTTGGGAACGCACAGAAAACCTCTTGCATGATCCATTGCACCTGCATGGTGTGAGTGGGGCCTTATGGTGGAGCCTTATGACATCATAGTGACTTAGGGGTTGGCAGGAACCACGGCATTCAGCCAGGGACACGGTATTTGTGAAAACTGGAAATGACCGATAGCAGCAATGCCAGGAGCACTGCAAGAGGACAAGCAAATATTTATGTCACCACTCCGGAACGGTAAGTATTCATCTTCTTTGTCACATATAGACAAAGCATAAGATCTGTAGGCTGGAGTTCAACCTCATGTAGATGTAATCCCAGTCACTAAACACTCATATAAACTGTCATCTCAAAAGTCACTTTAATATTTTCAAAGCTGCAGCTTTTAATAAAATAATCCCTGGTGATGCTGCCTTGACTTAATCAGGCACTTCCTGTTGTAGGGTGACAACGCTCTGTCCCAGTTGCTCTCATATGTTGTCACCCTGGTGCATACATTTCTGGCGAAGACTAGAAATGGCTGTAAAAAACTCACTGAGCTTTCATGGCCTGCCAATGTCACTATCGGAAAGCCCATTTTAAGCAATGACATTTAGCTGGTATTGGAGCAAGTGCATGTAGATAGGAAGTGGCTGCAAGAGAATGCGGTAGATCAGCAGCACTGAAATGCGACAAAGGATGAAAAAAAAGGTGAACATGGTATTTGGAGAAGACCGTGGTAATTCTTTGTGATACGCAGTGTTTTTAGCAAACTGGGGTTCAGATTTAGCTTTAAAAGGCTGATACAAGCATCCAATCTCATTTTGCTTTGTATGCTTGTCAGTGGCTAACACGGAACATCTTCCCGCAGCTGAGACAAAATACATTGGCGGTTATCGGTGTAAGAGGATTTGTTCTTGACATGGTTCAGGATTGTCAAGTCAGCATTGTATTGAAATGTGATTTTAAGTAATATGTGTGTAACCTTTCCCTTCAATAAAGCCTTTCTGTGTATACAGGGACACGCTGGGGGTTATGTTGGCATTATTTACTAAAGGCAAATCCACTTTGCACTATAAGTGCAAACTACAATTGCAAAGTGCACTTGAAATTGTACTTAGAAGTGCAGTCGCTGCAGATCTGAGGGGGACATGCAAGTAAAATAAAAAAGAGCATTTTAGCTTGCACATGATTGAATAATAAAATCAGCAGAGCTTCCCCTTTTTTCAGATCTACCGCTCAGATTTACAGCAACTGCACTTCCAAGTGCACTTTGCCTTTTCGTAAATAACCCCCATTGTGTCAGAAAAATAGCCTAAACAAGTTCACTTTTTTGAAATAATGACAATTATATATATATATATATATATATATATATATACGCATATAATGTGTATGTGTGTGTGCACTCTTTAATACAATTGTCATTATATACAGTTGTACTCATAAGTTTACATACCCTGGCAGAATTTATGATTTCTTGGCCATTTTTCAGAGAACATGAATGATAACACAAAAACTTTTCTTTCAATCATGGTTAGTATTTGGCTGAAGCCATTTATTATCAGTCAACTGTGTTTACTCTTTTTAAATCAAAATGGCAACAGAAACTACCCAAATGACTCTGATCAAAAGTTTACATACCCCGGTGATTTTGGCCTGATAACATGCACACAAGTTGACACAAAGGGGTTTGAATGGCTATTAAAGGTAACCATTCTAACCTGTGATCGGTTTTCTTGTAATTAGTGTGTGTATATAAAAGGTCAGTGAGTTTCTGGACTTCTGCCAGATCCTTGCATCTTTTATTCAGTGCTGCACTGACATTTCTGGATTCTGAGTCATGAGGAATTGAGAATGCCAATCAGTAGTGTTCAAACTCTAATCAAGAAGTGGAAAATGAGGGGTTCTTTCAAAACCATACTACGGTCAGGTAGACCAACTAAAATTTCAGCCACAACTGCCAGGGAAATTGTTTGGGATGCAAAGAAAAACCCACAAATGACTTCAGGTGAAATACAGGACTCTCTGAAAACGTGGTGTGGCTGTTTCAAGATGTACAATAAGGAGGCACTTGAAGAAAGATGGACTGCATGGGTTGAGTCGCCAGAAGAAAGCCATTACTATGCAAATCCCACAAAGTATCAAGTTTACAATACACCAAACAGCACAGAGACAAGCCTCAAACCTTCTGGCACAAAATCATTTGGAGTGATGAGACCAAAATTTAGCTTTTTGGCCACAACCAAAAACGCTACATTTGGAGAGGAGTCAACAAGGCCTATGATGAAAGGTACACCATTCCTACTGTGAAACACGGAGGTGGATCGCTGATGTTTTAGGGATGTGTGAACTACAAAGGCACAGGAAATTTAGTCAAAATTGTTGGCAAGATGAATGCAGTATGTTATCAAAAAATACTGGAGGAACATTTGCATTCATCAGCCAGGAAGCTGCGCATGGGACGTACTTGGACATTCCAACATGACAATGATCCAAAACACAAGGCCAAGTCTACCTGTCATTGGCTACAGCAGAATAAAGTGAAGGTTCTGGAGTGGTCATCTCAGTCTCCTGACCTCAATATCATTGAGCCACTCTGGGGAGATCTCAAACATGCAGTTCATGCAAGACAGCCCAAGAATTTACAGGAACTGGAGGCTTTTTTGCCAAGAGGAATGGGCAGCTTTACCATCCGAGAAGATAAAGAGCCTCATCCACAAATACCACAAAAGACTTCAAGCTGTCATTGATGATAAAGGGGGCAATATACGATATTAAGAACTGGGGTATGTAAACTTTTGATCAGGGTAATTTGGGTAGTTTCTGTTGCCATTATGATTTAAAAAGAGTAAACACAGTTGATTGATAATAAATAGCTTCAGCCAAACACTAACCACGAGGGAAAGAAAAGTTTTTGTGTTATCATTCATATTCTCTGAAAAATGGCAAAGAAATTATAAATTCTGCCAGGGTATGTAAACTTTAAGAGCACAACTGTATACATGTGTGTGTGTATATAAATATATGTATATATATATATGTGACACACACACGATTAAAAACATTTTAGGATTTCCCCGAACATGATATTCATCAATCAAATATGAACTGATTTACCAGCTAAAAATCAACATGCATATGTCTGTGGGCCAAGGTGCCAATGTATATTGCAGAAAGTACTGCATAATAGACATGTGCACTGCGAAAAAATTCGTTCATGTTCGTTTCATTCGTTTTTTGTTATTTTTTTCATTTTTCGGGTCATTCGTTATGATTGCAATTCGTAAATTCATACATTCGAACATTCACACATCAGTACATTCGTAAATTCGTACATTCGTAAATTCGTACAACCGTAAATTCGTACATTTGTAAATTAGAAAATTCAGAAATTTGTAAATTCGAAATGTGAAAATCCAAAAACCCGAAAATTTGAAAATCTGAAATAGTAACTAACTATCAAATTATAGATATTGTAATTTCCTTTCAAATTTGGCTGTTAGTGAACGTAACACATACAAATTTATACAAAGTTATGAATGATCCGAAATAACAAATGCCGTATCCAAATGAATGGAACGTGATGAATTAATAATAATAAATAACAATAATAATAATAAAAACTTTTTATTATTATTATTTATTATTCATTTGTTCCGTTCCATTTGTTTAGATGCAGCATTCATTATTTCGGATAATTCGTAACTTGGGATAAATTCATATTTGTTACGTTCACTAACAGCCAAATTTGAAAAGAAATTATATTACCTATAATTTAATAGTTACTATTTCAGATTTTCGAATTTTCGGGCTTTTGGATTTTCAGATGCGAATTTATATAATTTAATAGTTACTAATAATAGTTAAGTTATTATTAGTTAATTATTATTTCAGATTTCCAAATTTACGAATTCACTATTTTACGAATGTACAAATTTACGAATGTACGCATTTACGAATGTATGAATTTACAAATGTATGAATTTACAAATTTTCGAATTTACGAATATTCGGAAAAATTCGTTAAACAGGTTTTCGTTAATTCGGATATTTCCGAATTAACGAATTTGTCGAAATTCGTTAAAAAACGAATTCGGAACTAAACGAATTGCACATGTCTACTGCATAAAGTAAACTTAAGAAGTAGCTGGAGCCGTCATATACGTGGAGCTGTTTAATGCTTTATTAAAGCTAAAATCTGAGCACAAAAACTTTCAATAAAATATATTTCTCAGCTACAAAGGGCCATCACTGTGATGTACATAGGCATGCGCATGGGGTGTGTTGGGTGTGCCTGGGCACACCCTAATCACCCTGTGCGTATTAGTATTATTGCTCTGTGTGCCAATGGGGAGATGGGAAAGATCTCCCTCTCACCGGCTCTGCCATGTAGTCTTTGTTGCAATATTTGTCAGCACTTTAACCTACAGTTATATACATGTTGTGAGCAATATTTTTACCTTATTATACTGTAGGTACCGTATTTATATATCATCAACAGCTTGCATATTGGGCATTCACATCAGTTCCTACAATCTTAGGCTGGTTTATACACAGCTAGATTATAAAAAAAAACAAACAGCTTCCTCCATCCATGGTATACAGCATAAGTGGACGAATGTCTTGCTATGCCAATTGTATTCTGACAGCTGCCACTTAGTGTATGGCCAATTTGAAGAGGTTCTTCACTCTAGAAAGAAAAAAATAAAAGTCAGCCGCTACAAATCCTGTAGCAGCTGACTTTTAATAAAAGGACACTTACCTGTCCCAGGATCCAGCGCTGTCCTCAACCATGTTAGTTCTTCACTAGCCTTCAGGTTCCCGGTGTTCTGCCGAGAAAGTTCCGCTCGGCGGATAAGTTCCCCCCTAGGATCCGGCGGAAATAGCCGAAGCGGAATAGCTGAGAATCAGCTGTACACGGCGCCTGTAAGAGGGCCCCTCGCGGGCTCGCTTCGCTCGCCACGCTTCGGGCACGGCCTCTTTTCGCTCGGCTCTTTTAGATTCCCCCTCTAGGTCCACTTGGATGGTGGGGAAGGAACCTGGACCCAGGGCGCAGGTGCTGTGTACAGCTGATTGAAGCGTTTGAGCTTCGGCTATCTCCGGCGGCTGACAGTAGTTCGTACTGTGCAGGCGCTGCGCCTGCGCAGTACAGGGGGGGAACTTATCCGCCGAGGGAACTTTCTCGGCAAGACACCGGCACTGGAATGTTAACTGCGGACAGCCAGCTGTGCTGCTTGTGGCTTCACAGCCGGTTACCCACTGTGAATGCTCGAGCCACGGTCCTGCAGTCTTCTGGAACCTGTGGAGTAGAGTTGCCACCTCATCCCTTTAAACCTGAACACATATTAATTACACAGGTTCTGTGGGTGATTAAGATGGTAATTAAACTCACTTGGTGCCTTACCTGCATTAAATTAGCCTCAGAACCTGTGTAATTCATATGTATTCGGGTTTAAAGAGATGAGGTGGCAACCCTACTGTGACGTGTCCCATAAAACTGAACTTCCGCCCGGAACGTTTAGGTCAATGGTTCTCAACCCCTGTCTTCAGGACCCACTAACAGGCCAGATTTTAAGTATTACCTTGGGGAGATGCAGACTAGAATACTGCAATCACTGAGCAGCAAATGATATCACCTGTGATGTATTTCAGTTATCTTGCAAACCTGGCCTGTTAGTGGGTCCTGAGGACAAGAGTTGAGATCTACTGGCTTAGGTGAACCTGTGAAATTTGGATACCTGCTCCAACCCCAAAAAAATGACACGCTAAATGTGGCAGAGGAGGGGGGAGAAGGACTTCAAGCACCCCTTTTGGGTGAAGTCCTGCTTTAAGGTCTCTATCATACAGGCACATACTTGGGCCGGTTTAGACAGGGACCAATCTAAGCAGAACTAAACTCCTAAATACTCACCTTAGATCCAATAATCTGATGCCCTCAAGGACTCTTGCTGGCACCAACATCTTCTCACTGGTTTCTTCCAGGTGCCAGTCTTCAGCCATTGTGATTGGCCCGCACAGGATGATGTAACTCCCATGCATGCACAGGCGTTCAGTCATCCCGGCACACAGGCACTGTGCTGAAATGTATAGTGAACTGTGCACATTGTAAGGAAGACAGTGAGCAGGCAGGTAGGGTTATTTTATGGCAGTAGAGACATTGGGGTTGATTTACTAAAGGCAAATAGACTGTGCACTTTGCAAAGTGCAGTTGCTCCAGGGCTTAGTAAATGCGGGGAAGCTCTGCTGACTTCCATCTTCCAATCATGTGCAAGCAAAAATGCTGTTTTTTTCTTTTCCTTGCACATGATTGAGTATTCTTTGCAATGTGAAGGTTTACCCCATTTACTAAGCTCTGGAGCAACTGCACTTTGCAAAATGTACAGTCTATTTGCCTTTAGTATATCAACCCCACAGCAGCATGTCTCTTCTGCAATAATCAGCCCACCTGCTTGTAGCTTTTTCTTTTTGTTTAAAAATAGTACAGCTGTGGCCAAAAGTTTTGACACAAATATTAATTTTCACAAAGTCTGCTGCTTCAGTGGCTTTAGATTCTTTTTGTCAAATGTTACTATGGTATACTGAAGTACAAGCATTTCGTAAGTGTCAAAGGGTTTTATTGACAATTACATTAAGTTTATGCAAAGAGTCAATATTTGCAGTGTTTGCAGCTCTGGCATGCTGTCAATCAACTTCTGGGCCACTTCCTGACTGATGGCAGCCCACTCTTGCATAATCAATGCTTGGAGTTTGTCAGAATTTGTGGGCTTTTTTGTTCACCCGCCTCTTGACGATTGACCACAAGTTCTCAATAGGATTAGGGTCTGGTGAGTTTCCTGGTCATGGACCCAAAATTTTGATGTTTTGTTCCTCGAGCCACTTTAGTTATCACTTTTGCCTCATGGCAAGGTGCTCCATCATGATGGAAAAGGCATTGTTCCTCACCAATCTGTTCTTGGATGGTTGGGAGAAGTTGCTCTTGGAGGATGTTTTTGTACCATTCTTTATTCATGGCTGTGTTCTTAGGCAAAATTGTGAGTGAGCCCACCACTCCCTTGGCGGAGAAGACACCTCACACATGAATGGTCTCAGGATGCAGGACTGATGGTAGTGCTCACCTTTTCTTCTCCGGACAAGGTTTTTTTTCCAGATGCCCCAAACAATCAGAAAGGGGATTCATCAAAGAAAATGACTTTACCCCAGTCCTCAGCTGTCCAATCCCTGTACCTTTTGCAGAATATCAGTCTGTCTCTGATGTTTTCCCTCGAGAGAAGTGGCTTCTTTGCTGCCCTTCTTGACACCAGGCCATCCTCTAAAAGTCAGATGCCCTCACACCTGCCTTCTGCCATTCCTGAGCAAGTTCTGCACTGGTGGTGCCCCGATCCCGCAGCTGTATAAACTGTAGGAGACGGTCCTGGCGCTTGCCGGACTTTCTTGGGCGCCCTGAAGCCTTCTTTATAAATGCAGTGGAAATGTTTTCATGGGATTAAGTTCATTTTCATGGCAAAGATGGACTTTGCAATTAATTGCAATTCATCTGATCACTCTTCACAACCTTCTGGAGTAAATGCAAATTGCCATCAACTGAGGCAGCAGACTTTGTGAAACTTAATATTTGTGTCATTCTCAAAATGTTTGGCCATGGCTGTATATTTGGAGTGTGTTAGGAACCCACTCAGGCATGGCGAGAACATGCAAACTCCATGCAGATAGTAACCTGGTTAGGATTCACACTAAGGACCCCAGTGCTGCAAGACAGAAGTGCTAATCACTAAGCCACTCTGCTTAAGTTTAGTAGCAACCGGGTGAATTTCCATCCATCTGTGGCAGTTCCTGTTCATGAAAAAGTCGACCTGACAATCAACTTCTCATGAATGGTCCTGCTATAAATATTCCATTCGATCAGACCAATAGGCTGCAATGCTGATCAATGTATTCTGATGGTGGGGGAGTCCCTCTGTCAGAATACAATGACAACAGCAGGGAGGATCCACACATTTAAAGTGGATGGGGGAATTGGTTCAAGTTTTTTTGTTCACTGGCTGCATGAAAAAAGCTGAACCACATATGACCAGATGGTTTTGTATGCAATTGTTTATCTAGGGCAGTGGTTCTCAACCTGGGGGTCGGGACCCCCTCGGGGGTCGAATGATGATTTTCCAGGGGTCACCAAATCCTGGGCTGTTTTTGAAGCCCACACCGCTCTCCCACCCTTTTTGCGGCCACCCAGCTGGGCTGTTCCTGGAGCCCGCAGCTGCCCATTCAGTTCACGGTATGGCTGGGAGACAGAGACTAGAGATCAGCTGACTGGTGAGAAATGTGAAGTGGGAGGGGCTGGAGGAGACCCTATCTCCTGATTTTGGCATAGGTGTCACTGTTACGAGACACCACAAAGTCAAAGACACAGTGAGTAACACTACCTGTGATTATAGTTGCCATTAAAAGTCCTCACTACAGTTCTCAGATCAGCAGATGACCTGGATCAAGAGCACCTAAGTTGGCTGATCAGAACTCCTCCCAGCACTGCCACTCATCCCATTCCCCCCACCAAGGAGTAAAAGAAGGAAAAAAATAGAGAATACATGGAACAGAGAGGAAAAGAGGGGGAGGAACGAAGAAAAAAAGGAGAGAAAAAATAAGAGAAAGAACAAGAAAGACAGCTAGAGAGAGGTATGGGGGACAGGACATTAGGATAGAGAGGGATAAAAGGGAAAGAAAGGAGAACAAAGAAAGAGTGGTTCATCCTAAAATGTACCATAAGGGGTTTTAATACTGTACGAGTGGAAGCGACTCAGGGAGTGCTAAATGTCCGTGGGTTAGGGGCGAAAATTACTTGTCTTGCCCAGGGTGCTGACAACCCACGCTACAAAAATAATTTTACTGTTAGGGGTCCCCACAACTTGGGAAATTTTATCAAGGGGTCACGGCACTAACGAGGTTAAGAACCACTGATCTAGGGTGTTTGTTACATCCTATACCTTTGCCTTATATCTGTGCTTATAGTTATATACAGTATGTAATGAGGTAATCATGTGATCTGCATTAGTTGTATATAACTGTGACCGGGGTCACTGCAGCGCAGGACTCAATGTGGGTTCCTTTCTAGCTGCTGAATTCAGTTTCTATTTGATGGATGCGGCATTTTTCCTGTTTTCATGTAGTTTGTCCCTCTTTTCTCGCACACTTCAGCGGTGTGGGCTCTTTTGTGTTTCGGTATATAAATCAATGACGTAATCAGATGATAAAACCTAAAGCTTTTTGTCTGCGCATGAATGACTTTGTCAGATCCGAGAAATATTTTATTTGTATGCAGCTCCGTCTCCGAACAATCCGAGAATGACATCAGTTCAGTGTGTGGATGGGCTTGTGTATTCTCAAGGAGACTCCATGAAACAAATTATGTATCGGAATAATGATTTATGGAGCTGCTAATTATAAAGCGGAGTGGGGAAAGTCTCTGCGGGTGAAGCTCTGTGGGAATTGGACTTTGTTCGGCGTGTAGCAATAATTCGAGTTATTGTGGAAGGTACTGGGACAATGCAGACAATGTAACAAGGCAGAGCCGATCAGTTAGAATTCACCATTTATAATATAGATTGTGTGTGACTTTTATTGGTTGGTACAACCTGCTGTGTCATGCACATTGTGATAGGTTTTTGTGCTGCTTTTATTAAAGTGGTTATAAACCCTTAAGTCCTGTACACACGATAGGATTTGACGACAACAATGTAAAAAAATATATAAAGAAATATTGCGCTGTCAGAGACAAGCGTATGTAAGCAGCTAACACATACAAGTGACCTAGTCCTGTAATTAAAACCAAATATAGAAAAGTGTAGCGCTAACAATTATAAGCATAATCAATAGTCATGTTCATAGTTTAACCCAATATGTGAAATACATGAATGTGTATAATAGTCCTTTGAGAACGACACACATTAAGTCCGTAGTAAAAAGAGAAGTGCTAGTGATACACTTATCATACAATATCCAAGAAAATAAAAAGTATATATATAGCATCAAAAGAATGTGAAGAAACTTTGTGTAACTGTTGATAGGAGATCCACCACCACTTAGATTGGGGGCTTACCAGAGAGATTGGACACAGATGGGGGTACACCCACTGGGTCAATCTAGCTTGTAACTGTGGGGATCCACGATGGTATCTGTACAACGTAAGCGTTAATCCAGGTGGCCCAGGTGCTTGCGAACATTATATATAATATAGGGGATAAATCCACTCAGGCATCCAGAGTATATATAGAAAAAATGTAAAGGTACATAGCGTGATACTGTATAAAGGATTTAAAAGTCGTTTATTGAAGGTAAGAACACTCACATTTCAGAAGAAAAACAGCGCTTTTTGGAATGCAGATATCTGGCAATGTTGGTGGTGTCAGCAGTTAATCCCGACGCGTTTCGTCCTGGGGACATCATCCCCAGAATTTCGGGACGCCCTGGGTTCCAATTACAGAGGATTCCCAAGATTCCATCCTGGTTTTCGGTTGATAACACAAGCCTGTTTGACTCATAGAACGTATGTTCTTTTGAGTTCAAACCATCCGGTAAGCTAACATGTGCCTTGGTGGTGGCTTTACTGAACGGGTGTCTTCAGTTTTCACCTATTATGTTGGATGCCAATGCAGTGATTAGTATCTTTAATTTCCTTAATATACACTGTGGACTTTAAATCTTTTCACTGACTCATTTATTTTATTTTTCCTAAGATTTTTTATATATATTGTCTAGTAATTTATACGGCACATATCACATGTGGTATTTTTTTGTGATTTTTTTTTGTATATTTCTTTAGCCATTATGGCCTGTAGATTTATACAATTCGATTTACAGAGATTTTGTGATTTACCTTTCAATGTTAATGGTTGGGTTATGTTAACCAACTCAAACACTTTAGCGCTACACTTATATACACAAATCTTGTCGGAAATTCTGAACGTCAAGAACGCGGTGATGTACAACACGTACGACGCGCCGAGAAAAATGAAGTTCAATAGCCAGTGCGGCTCTTCTGCTTGATTCTGAGCATTTGTGGAACTTTGGGTGTCAGAATTGTGTACACACGACAACGGATTTTGTTGTCAGAAAATTTGAGAACCAGCTCTCAAATTTTGTGTGACGGAAATTCCGATGGAAAATGTCCGATGGAGCCTGTACACGGTTGGAATTTCCGACAACAAGGTCCCATAGAGCATTTTGCGTCAGAAAATCCTATCGTGTGTACGGGGCATTACAATATACCCAGTGAAGTGACTGGCCTCAGGTGATGCACAGATAGGAAACAGATCCTCCTATATAAGTTGTACCTGTTTATCTGGAGCTCTCTCTTCTCTACAGCCTCCTAAAGCACAATTTTACACAGCATTTCTGAGCTCCAAAAGGCAGGGGCAGGGATTTAATGTCACACTGCACCGCATAGATCAGGGAGCTGAGTGTAATCTGAGATTGGAGTGGAGGGAATGAACACACACCCCTCTGCGTAGTCTCATAGGGAAACATGAACTGAGGCAGACTGAGCCCTGCACGTGGGGGTACCTTTTGTCGTACACATGCTCATCAATGCCCCAGACCAGGCGGGGACTGCAGTTATTTGAAAATGAGTGCTGCACTGAAATTTCAGCAGCTTAAAATGATCAGCTGAAAATAGGGTTTTCAACATTGTGCGGAAAAAAAAGAAGTGCCAATAATGGCTGCTGAAAACGGCCACGATTTTGACACGATGTTACCTTGCTTATGGTGTGTTTTTCATAGGTCATGTGACTGAAAATTTGCATAAAAAACTCAACACGGGTGCATTTTTGATGCGTTCTTGCTGCGTTTTTAATGCATTTCAGTGGCGAGGTGCGTTTTTGTTTGGTTTGCCAAATATGCACCAAAAATGCAGCAAGCAGGATTTTTAATACCGCTTCAAAAGGTACCAAAAATGGCCACCAATAAATTCATATTCATGTTAATTTATGATATTAATTAAAAAGCCTAATATAATCCAATTGTTTATTAAATATATATATATATATTTTTAAAACCCTTCAATTTCGGTTTCTGTTTCGACCACGTGAATCCTGAATTTTTGGTTTCGGCACCTAAATTCTCATTTCAGTGCACCTCTAGTGAAAATCAAAGGCAATTCCCCGACTTAGAGATGAGCCGTATCACTGTGTGCATTAATAAAAGTACAGAGTTCTTCTGTGAAACATGCTATCCCGTGTCACTGCACACCTTAGTTTGATGTATGCTGCGCCCAACATGCCAGGGACCAGGTGGAGACTGCAGTCATGTGAAGAATCTAACATTAAGGCAGTTCCCCGACTTAGAGATGAACTTTCACACTGTGTGCATTAATAAATTACAGAGGTGCCCTGAAAAGCGACTTGTCCCATGTCACTACACTCTGTAACTGACACAGGTTGCTGACCCCATTCCTTCCCCACCAGTCCAGCGTATCTCTGTTACCTCACTCCCAGCAACACAATAGGGTCCCCCCGTGCACCCAGCGTGAACCTCATGCGTGCATTTGTTAACTCCTTCCTTCCTGTACCATGTTGCCAGGTTAAGGGCCTCGGTAATGCAGTTTTGCTCCTGGTTGCTATGGAAAAATGACCATTGGCGAGGGAGCCAGAACACAGACCTCCTCGCTACAGGAGAACCTGTCACCTAAACCAGGTACCACGCACCACGCTTTTCGACTGGCTGCATGTAACTTGCAGTAGTTCTTTTTTAACCTTAGCAACTGTATTACTCCTCCTGCTTGACTTGCTGAGTAAACCTTGGTAGTCGCTTAGGGTCATACCCCACGCGTGCCCAAGTACTTTTGATACCCCAAAACCAACATGCACCCCTTTGAATAACTTCAGAACAGGCTTAGAACAACATTACTCAAAAGTCTTTTAGTCTTATGCCCCGTGCACACGGTCGGATTTTCCGACGGAAAATGTGTGATAGGACCTTGTTGTCGGAAATTCCGACCGTGTGTGCGCTCAATCACACATTTTCCATGGGATTTTCCGACACACAAAGTTTGAGAGCAGGCTATAAAATTTTCCGACAACAAAATCAGTTGTCGGAATTTCCGATCGTGTGTACACAAATCCGAAGCACAAAGTGCCACGCATGCTCAGAATAAATAGAGAGATGAAAGCTATTGGCTACTGCCCCGTTTATAGTCCCGACGTACATGTTTTACGTCACCGCGTACAGAATGATCGGATTTTCCGACAACTTTGTGTGACCGTGTGTATGCAAGACAAGTTTGAGCCAATATCCTAGGATTTTGTTGTAGGAATGTCCGATCAATGTCCGACCGTGTGTACGGGGCATTACAGTTCAATGTGAACAATATCCTTATCATGACCCCAGCTATCTCAGTTTGGCTGCCCAAGCATGCCTACAATAGTTAGTAGTCCAATTTAGGTGGTCTTCAAGTCCTGGCTGATCTCCAGATTCCTGGTGCCTCTGGCAGACTGCAAGGCGCAGCAGTACTCTGCAGATGCATTCACAGCATGTACGGCTAAGAGCGGCAACATCCAGCTCTAGGACCTCAGCCTTCCTCCCTTTTATATCACAGGTGGGCAGGCTGGATCCAAAAACAGCGTAGTGAGGGCTGTTATCACTGCTGATGTCTGCAGTCTCATCATAGGAGTTAATGGTAGTTTGTTTTTGTTTTTTTTAACAAGTTTTTAGATTTTTATTATATGTTTGACAGCCCAGCCAGGGCCTGGACAAGGGGTGGGCAGGGGGGGCATCTGCCCTGGGCACTGTGGTATCATGTGAGCTAAGAGGGGCACTGGAAGTTCAACATGGCACCTCATGGCAAAGAACTCTCTAAGGATATGAAAAAAAAAATTGTTGCTCTACATAAAGATGGCCTAGGCTATAAAAAGATTGCAAAGACCCTGAGACTGAGCTGCAGCATGGTGGCCAAGACCATACAGAGGTTTACCAAGACAGGTTCCACTCAGAACAGGCCTCGCCATGATCGACCAAAGAAGTTGAATGGACCTGCTCAGCGTCATATCCAGAGGTTGTCTTTGGGAAATAGATGTATGAGTGCTGCCAGCATTGCTGCAGAGGTTTAAGGGGGGGGTCAGCCTGTCAGTGCTCAGACCATACGCCGCACACTGCATCAAATTGGTCTGCATGGCTGTCATCCCAGAAGGAAGCCTCTTCTAAAGATGATGCACAAGAAAGCCGCAAACAGTTTGCTGAACTCGGGCAGACTAAGGACATGGATTACTGGAACCATGTCATGTGGTCTGATGAGACCAAGATAAACTTATTTGGTTCAGATGGTGTCAAGCGTGTGTGGTGACAACGAGGTGAGGAGTACAAAGACAAGTGTGTCTTACAGTCAAGCATAGTGGTGGGAGTGTCATGATCTGGGGCTGCATGAGTGCTGCCGGCACTGGGGAGCTACAGTTCATTGAGGGAACCATGAATGCCAACATGTACTGTGATATACTGAAGCAGAGCATGATCCCCTCCCTTCGGAGACTGGGCCACAGGGCAGTATTCCAACATGATAACGACCCCAAACACACCTCCAAGACGACCACTGCCTTGCTAAATAAGCTGAGGGTAAAGGTGATGAACTGGCCAAGCATGTCTCCAGACCTAAACCCTATTGAGCATCTGTGGAGCATCCTCAAATGGAAGGTGGAGGAGCGCAAGGTCTCTAACATTCACCAGCTCCGTGATGTCATCATGGAGGAGTAGAAGAGGACTCTAGTGGCAACCTGTGAAGCTCTGGTGAACTCCATGCCCAAGAGGGTCAAGGCAGTGCTGGAAAATAATGGTGGCCACACAAAATATTGACACTTTGGGCCCAATTTGGACATTTTTCACTTAGTGAGGTACTCACTTTTGTGGCCAATGGTATAGACATTAATGGCTGTGTGTTGAGTTATTTTGAGGGGACGGCAAATTTACACTGTTATGCAAGCTGTACACTCACTACTTTACATTGTAGCAAAGTGTCATTTCTTCAGTGTTGTCACATGAAAAGATATAATAAAATATTTACAAAAATGTGAGGGGTGTACCCACTTTTGTGAGATACTGTATGTCATTATACAATTATCCATCATGTTGATATACTTCATGGAATTTTATCATGATTTTAATTATGTATGTGAATAAAAATTGGACATTTTAGAAATGTTATTATATATTGGGGGTTATTTACGAAAGGAAACTCCACTTTGCACTGCAAGTGCACTTGGAAATGCAGTTGCTGTAAATCTGAGGGGGACATGCAAGGAAAATATAAAACAGCATTTTAGATTGCACATGATTGGATGATAAAATCAGCAGAGCTTCCCCTCATTTCAGATCTACCCCTCGGATTTACAGCAACTGCACTTCCAAGTGCACCTACAGTGCACTTGTGCAAAGTGGATTTGCCTTTCATAAATAACCCACATTGTCTTTTGGTGCAACTTCTTTAAAGTCCCATGGACAATTTCTGTGGTTGAGAGGCTCTTTCCCCCCAGCCTGGGTCAGCCACTGATTATACTGACGTATAGCCTACAGGGCCGTCAATCACTTGCTGTGTGCTGGAAGGAGGAGGGCCGACCTCCAGGATCCCTTGGTGTTGGTATAAATTGTCGGAAGTGACTCATACAGATAACGATAGAAAGAGAGAGTAGAAAGAAATCACACTTTGTGCTTTGGATTGAGGCTAGTACACACTATAGAGATATATGCTTTGTTCATTTTTTATGTCAGAGGTTTACAACCACTTTAAAGTTAATGTAAACCTAAACAATGAGCATCTCTTTTTTGCTCTCTTTTGGCTTTTTAATTATACCATTGAAAGCGTTTTGTTCTATATTGTATGTTAGATAAGTTCAAAAAAATCCTCATTGCTCCTGCTAGAAATACAGTGAGTTGGTAACATTCTGTGCTACCTGTGCAAATGAACCAATCCCTGCTGGGTTATTATAATCTGCAGGGTTTTTTTCAGCGGGAAGGAGTTCCGAAACCTCCAGCACTGAATCTATGTAATGGCAAGGAGTGCTGGAGAGTCTATGATGCTGGCTGCTGGGGGATCTATATTTGCATGGGGGTCTATTGTTGCTAGGGGGTGTCTTAGGTTGCTGAGGGGGTCAATTGTTGCTGGGGGGATCTACTGTTGAGGGAGAGGTCTATTATTGCTTTCTGCTGGAAGATCTGTTGTTGCTGCTGGGGGTCTTTGTTGCTGAAGGGGTATTTTGTAACAGGGGGCCCATTGCTGCTGGGGGGGGGGGGTATATTGTTCTGTGAGGGATCTGTTGTCAGGGGGATCTGTTATTGCTGGAGGGATCTATTGTTTCCAAGGTGGGGTCTTTTGTTGCTAGGTGGATATATTGTTGCTGGGGGATCTAAGATTGTAAGCTCTAAGGTGCAGGGTCCTCTGATTCCTACTGTATTAAAGTGTATTGTATTTGTACTGTCTACCCTCAAGTTGTAAAGCGCTGCGTAAACTGTTGGCACTATATAAATCCTGTATAATAATAATAATCTATTGTTGCAGGGGTGGGGTCAATTATTGCTGGATCTGTTATTGCTGGGGGGATCTAGTGTGGCTGGGATAGGGTCTATTGTTGCTGGCCACAGGGGATCTGTTTTACTGCTTTTTTTTATCATTAACAAATTGCATACAAATTGCTTAAAGCGTTTGTAACCCTAAAAAAAAAAAAATTGGATCCTGTTACTTTAAAGCATGTTATACAGCACAGTGCTTGTGCTGTGTAATTTGGCCCCCTGAATTACCTAAAATACCTGGCTGATCCTGCCTGGTTCTGCCCTCCCCCTGTAAACTGACCACGGTTTATCATGGCTTCTGAGCCCTGACACCGTGGTCAGTTTATGTGAATCGGTCATCCACAGCTCTCCTCTGTCCTCTCCTCCATCCTCTCCCCCCTCCCCTCCCTGCCTGTCAGCTCCGTGTCAGGGCCTGCCCCCCCTCCTGCTGCTGAAATAACAGTGTAAATTACATGCAATCCCCTCTGTTAGAAAACATTTTATGCTCAAGGGTCTGTGCTTTGTAAAAGCCACTCAGGGCTCACGTGACTCCTCGCTGCTCTCCTCCTCTCCTCCCCTTCCCCCCTTGGCTGACGTCTCGACTCTCTCCTCCTCTCTTCCCCTGCTCCCGACTGATGTCAGCGGGATTCTCAGGCCCTCCCACTGTAGCTGTCAGTTAGGGAGAGGAAGCAGGGAGGAGTCACGTGAGTGCTGTGTGATGCTGTGAAATAAGGTAGTAATAGGCAAAGCACAGACACTGGGGCATAGAACGTTTTCTAACAGAGGGGATTGCATGTACTTTACACAGTGGCTTTACAACCACTTTAACACCACAAAATAATATGTGGTTCTATATTCTCTAAATAGGGTGGTACTGGGAGGTGGGTAGGAGGTGGAACCAAGGGATGGTAATCGGAGGTAGGTAGGGGGTGGAACCAAGGGATGGTACTCAAAGGTGGGTAGGGGGTGGAACCAAGGGATGGTACACAAAGGTGGGTAGGGGGAGGAACCAAGGGATGCTACTCGGAGGTGGGTTGGGGGTGGAATCAAGGGATGGTACTCGGAGGTGGGTAGGGGAGGAACCAAGGGATGCTACTCGGAGGTGGGTGGGGGGTGGAACCAAGGGATGGTACTCGGAGGTGGGGAGGGGGTGGAACCAAGGGATGGTACTTGGAGGTGGGTAGGGGCAGAGACAGTGGGGTTTCTCAAAGCTGGGGGAGTTCCTGCATCTATTCTCTGAGAAAAAAAAAAGCCCTTATGTTCTAACAGCAGCCATCAGAAGACCTCAACAATGATTGCATCTAGGTAGGTAGGAGGGGGCCATAAATGAATGGTTTAGCAATGTTGAGTAAATCTTAGATATTAGGCCAGGTGAATAAGGACCATCTTTTACATAACTGGTCATTTTTCTATCTGCCTGAGGTTCAAACTTCGGTTTTAGCATAGCGCAGTACATGCAGAACAATGCAGCAATTACAATATACAATACGATATAAATATAATATAACATTATAAGCATAGAGGGATAAGCTTGGAAAGAATAGAGGAGATCAAATGCCTTGCCGGAGTATTAAGATACTGTTTAAAGTAGGCAAGTCAAGCTCAAAAGCAGCCAAGGGCCACAAAGTAAGTGTTTCATAAGATTATTCAAGCGTCTGGTGTCAGGAGGGAGGGCATTGCGCAGCAGGGAAGCAGCGTCTGAATAATCCTTCAGTTTTAGTAAGTCAGTACAAAGACGTGTTTATTGAGCTTACTCTGTTTTTGGCTTTCATTTTTTTATCCGGGAACTAATATAGTCAGGACCCTACCTTATGAAGTGTGATGAGCTTTGTTCGGTAATTCGGAAAAATGATAGAGACTGGAAAGAAAAAAGGTCAACTGAAACCAAAACCTCTCAGCAGGCTTACCTGTGTTCAGCTCAAACAGTGTCGTATTTCTTCATTTGCAAGGGATAAGGGAGGCATTTGTTTAGTCTAATGCTGGAAACACATTGATCTGATTGTACAATTTATAGTTTGAATTGCTAAATTATCTATTCCAAGAAAATTCTGATCGGTTTCAAGCACAAAATCAATTGACTTATTGATCAGGATAAAAGTGTGTATAAGGGCGCTCTGAGTAACAGACCAAGCAGATATCAGTCTAAGTAGAAATAGAAGAGGGTCTTAATGCACTTTCGGCAGCACTTGAAGAGAGAAGCAAACTCTGGAAGTAAAAAAAAAAAAAAGGCGCCTCTAAGTGCAGAAGTACATTTTTACATCCCCAAAAGGGTTCAAAACACTTACAAAAGGGTGGATGGGTAGAAGCACATCATATTAGTAATATGGCAGGTGGTCCGGCGTTCTGGTAGTCCCAAGGAGTCTCAGTGATATCTGCAGGTGTGATTCTATGGCAGCATACTCTGAAGTGGCCGACAGATGGAAGCCACCACTCTCCTGGATACTGTGAAGACAGCTAGGCTGTCTGAGACAGCATGGAAGCCGAATCCAGGAAGTGACGTCAGCAGGAAGGGACCAGCAACCAGCGTGGACAGCAAGCCGGAAGTGATGTCCCCAGTACGCTGTTTTTTTACATTTTTTTTTTTATATTCGTTATGTCATTTTATAAGCTCAGTGCTTCCCTTTGTCCTGCTCATGTCCCCCCATAGTCCCGCCCAAAGCCCACCCACAGACCATAAGAAGCTCTGCTTCTAGTAACCTTTAGTCATTGCTTGAAGAAGGAACCAATCAGCTGTTCCGAAACGCGTCACATGTTGACATCACTTCCGGCTTGCTGTCCACGCTGGTTGCTGGTCCCTTCCTGCTGACGTTACTTCCTGGATTCGGCTTCCATGCTGTCTCAAACAGCCTAGCTGTCTTTCCAATATCCAGGAGAGTTGTGGCTTCCATCTTTCGGCCACTTCAGAATATGCTGCCATAGATTGACACCTGCGGATATCACTGAGACTTCTTGGGACTATCAGAACGCCAGAGCACCTGCTATATTACTAATATGATGTGCTTCTACCCACCCTTCCACCCTTTTGTAAGTGTTTTTAACCCTTTTGGAAAATATAAAGTTTTACTTCTGCACTTAGAGGCGCCTTTTTTTCTTTTTTTTCGACTTATTGATCGGTTGGTTGGAAAAATCCATTCAGATCTGGAATGTATTGAGCTTGTGTGTGTAAATTATCAAGCGAGATAACACATATATTTTGATCTGACTGTACAAGGTAGCAATCCATAGTTCAAATTAATCACTTATTTATCAAAATAAATATCTAATCAGCTTTGAGCAGGGATTGATGGATCTATTGATCGGAAAGTTGGAAAATCTGTTCATATCGGGAATCAATTGAGCTTGTTCATGCACCATCAAGCAAGATAACACACATGTTGATCTGGATATACACTGTTATTGTTGTTGTTCAGTCGTTTTGGGCCCTTTCACACTGGGGCGGTTTGCTGGCGCTATTGCGCTAATAATAGCGCCTGCAAACCGACCCGAAACAGCCGCTGCTGTCTCTCCAGTGTGAAACCCCCGAGGGCTTTCACACTGGACCGGTGCGCTAGCAGGACGGGAAAAAAAGTCCTGCTAGCAGCATCTTCGGAGCGGTGAAGAAGCGGAGTGTATACTGCTCCTTCACCGCTCCTGCCCATTAAAATCAATAGGACAGTGCGGCTTTACCGCCGGCAAAGCGCCTCCGCAGAGGCGCTTTGCGGTGGTTTTTAACCCTTTCTCGGCTGCTAGTGTAGGGTAAAACCGCCCCACTAGCGGCCGAATACCGACGGTAAAGCACCACTTACAATAGCGGCGTTTTACCGCCGATGCCGCCCCAGTGTGAAAGGGCCCTTAGTCGTGTCCGACTCATCATGACCTCATAGACCACAGAGCCCCAGGCTTTTCTGTCCTCCACTGCCTCCCGGAGCTTGCTTATTTTGATGTTCATTGTTTTGATGATGCTATCTGTCCATCTTGCTTTATCCATCTTGTACACTGTATCTTGTACACTCTAGCAATTAATAATTCCATAGAATCCTTCAATTATTAAAATAAATCTCTGATCTGTTTCAAGCAGGAATTTGATGGATTTATCGATTAGATGGGTTGGAAAATCTGTTTAGATCTGGGGTGAATGGAGCTTGTGTGTGCACCATCAAGCAAGATAACACACATGTTGATCTTATTGTACAATGTAGCCAGGTTTGGTGATAGGGCCGTACAGCTGGCCCTTCTGTGCCGGGCCAGGCCTCATCAGTTCAAAAGAGGGGCACAGGCACCTGCAGAGCAGGAGGGCTGACTGTACGGCCTTGTGACTCTTGTGGATCCCCCTGCAGTGCTGTCCGGTTTCCCCCTCTAGGTGTGCTGCAAGGGGATCAGTTTTTGTATCTGTACCCCCTTCCACCTGCTGTCAGGTCCCCCCTGTGTTCCCGCCTCCCCAGCAGTACTTCCGGCTTCCATCCTCTTTTCCCCTGCCGGAAGCTGTTGAGGGCACACAGGAGGTTTGGGTTTGGGATGGAGAGCTGGGGGCTGGTAAATACGTCATATCGGTACCGATCGCTTCTGTGGCCATTCATTACCAAAGCGTAGTAAACTGTTTACTATGCTTCAGTTTGTGAACGAACGGGAAGCCTCAGAGCACTTCCTAGTTATTCATTTGCAGCTGGGGCTTCAGAGAAGGGTCCGATAATTCTTGGTCCCCAGTCCCTTGGTGTCAGGGCTGGGCTCAGCCCTTCCTTCTCAGAGCTCTGTGCTCAGCTGTCGGTTAATTGCCAGAGGCTCTTCTTTCCACAGTGACTCACCTGGTCTTCATTTCCTGCTCGTCAGCTAGAGCTGCTGGTTATATAAACTCCTTGGATCAGATCTTCTGTGTCTTTGCCTTGGTCAACATATCCAGACTCTCTCTGCTGTGTTTTCCTGTGAAAGACTTTTGCTTGGCTGACTTCCCTTCTGGTTCCTGATCCTGTTTGCTGTCTCTCTGGCTTGTTCTGACTACCTGTCCTGGTTACTGAACTCTGGCTATGTTTTTACTATGTTTGCTCTGTTTATACCATTTTTACTATTTTATTAAAGCGGGGGTTCACCCACACCGCCAAAAAAAATAAATATTAAAAGCCAGAAGCTACAAATACTGCAGCTGCTGACTTTTAATACATGGCCACTTACCTGTCCCAGGGTCCAGTGATGTCGGCAGGGGACGCCGAGAACCCACTCGGTTCTCGGCAGCTGCTGCCGCCATCCTAGGTGAGGGAATCAGGAAGTGAATCGTTGCGGCTTCACTTCCCGGTTCCCTACTGCGCATGCGCGAGTCGCGCTGCGCGTCCCTAGTGGTCCCCGCTCTCTCCTGGGAGCTGTGTGTTCCCAGCAGACAGCGCAGTCGGGACGGGAAGAGGCATAGACTCCCATGGGAGTCTATGCCGGAAGTGGGTGCAAATACCTGTCTTAGACAGGTATCTGCACCCCCCTCCCCCCTGAAAGGTGCCAAATGTGACACCGGAGGGGGGGAGGGTTCCGAAAAGCGGAAGTTCCATTTTTGTGTGGAACTCCGCTTTAAATAGTGTTATTTTTACTGCACTTTTGTCTCAGTCTGATTCTTGGTTCCTGTCTAGACCCCTGATATTTTACCAAAGCCCACCTCACAGGGCACTTAAAAAATGTAATAAATAAATAAATAATAAAATTCAATTTTTTTTTTTTTTAGATGCATCGTGGCTGTGGCGTTTTGGTGAAAATATATATTTTTTTGTACGGGGCCCCCGTGATTTCTAACAACAGCTCTGAATGTAGCAATTCATAGTTCAATTGAATCACTCAATTTTTAAAATAAATTTCCGATTGGTTTTAAGCAGGGGATCGATGGATTTATTGATCAGTCAGTCTAATGCCCCGTACACACGGTCGGACTTTGTTCGGACATTCCGACAACAAAATCCTAGGATTTTTTCCGACGGATGTTGGCTCAAACTTGTCTTGCATACACACGGTCACACAAAGTTGTCGGAAAATCCGATCGTTCTGAACGCGGTGACGTAAAACACGTACGTCGGGACTATAAACGGGACAGTGGCCAATAGCTTTCATCCCTTTATTTATTCTGAGCATGCGTGGCACTTTGTGCGTCGGATTTGTGTACACACGATCGGAATTTCCGACAATGGATTTTGTTGTCGGAAAATTTTATATCCTGCTCTCAAACTTTGTGGGTCGGAAAATCCGATGGAAAATGTGTGATGGAGTCTACACACGGTCGGAATTTCCGACAACAAGGTCCTATCACACATTTTCCGTCGGAAAATCCGTCCGTGTGTACGGGGCATAACAGTTTAGATCTGAGAGCTCTTGGCGTGTGACATTAAGCGAGACAACAAATATACAGATCCAACTATGCAATATAGCCACCTGTAGTTCAATTGAATCACTCAAGAAATTTCAGATCAGTTTTAAGCAGGGAATCGATGGATTTATTGATCGGGTGGGTTGGAAAATCTCTTCCTATCTGGGGGGAATCGAGCTTGTGGGTGCGCCATCAAGCCACTGTGCTTTTTATATTGATTTAATAAAGATAATCAGATTGGGAAAAAAAAGTTCAGCAGAGTAGTTCATACAGAGGTCAGAGTGTCCCAGGAGTCTTAGAAATAATTGCGTCTTCAAAGTGATCCTCACGTCGCTCGTGTAACATAGGGCTACTGATCGGAACAGGTACTCACAATATGTAATTGGTTGTTTACATGACTTTAGCTTTTTATTTTTTTATTTATTTTTTTTTACTTTAGCTTTTTATGACAATTAAAAAAAAAAATCTTGCAATTTTATTTGTATCCTTCGCCTGTATTCTTTCATCTCTCTCCTGTGATTTGAGTGTATTTAAAAGAACCTGGTCTGACGCTCCCTTCTCCAGCCGTATACAAGGCAGCAAATTGATAACTTGCTGTGCAGTTGTGTGTGTCTTGTTAATTAGCTGGAGAGATGCGTGGTGCTTTCTCGGGGTATGCGCTAATGTCCATGTTTCCAGTGGAAGACCGCTGTGTCTTTTCGCGGTGGAGGAGATGCTGCAACAGAGAGCGTTGCCAGTTAGATCACAGTGATGACCTAATGATGGAAACTGCCAAATTCTGCCGAGGTTGAAGGATCAGCATATTTGAGAACATGCTTTAATTACTTCGGAAAATCAAAGCAGTGACTGCGCTCTTCCAAACTTCATCCTGCAATTAGTAATTGAGCAAAAGCTTTATAAAATTTCAGAAAAATCATCATTTGGTGATCTAAAAATGCTATATTAGAAATGTTCAGATCCCGCTCTGTTGCAAGTCAAAAACAAACAAAGCTTCCCAGTTCACTTACCAGTGAACCAGTGACCTCTTCTTGGGTCCCTCTTCTGTGCTTCTGGCTCCTCCCTCCTGTCGAGTGCCCCCACACCAAGCAGTTTGCTATGGAGGCACCGGAGCAGAGCCACAGCTCTGTGTGTCCATTTAGACACTGAGCTGTAGTTCGGCCCTGCCCCTCTCTCTCCTGATTGGCTAGCTGACTTTGATTGACAGCAGTGGGAGCCAATGGCACGGCTGCGGTGTCTCCGTCAATCAGGAGGGAGAGTCACAGATGGCTGAGGCAGTCGTGCACATTGCTGGATAGAGATGGGGCTCAGGTAAATATTAGGGGGGTTGAGGCGGGCTGCTGCACAGAGGAGGTTTTTTATCTTTTTGCATAGAATACATTGAGATAAAAAAAACTTCTGACTTTACAACCAGTTTAACGACTTCAATACAGAGCACTTACACCCTTCCTGCCTAGGCCAATTTTCAGCTTTCAGCGCTGTTGCTGTTTAAATAACAATTGCGTGGCCATGCGACACTGTACCCAAACAGAATTTTATTTTTTGCTAAACAAATAAAAAAATATCTAAAAGTTTGAAAAAAAAAAGGTTTTCTTTTGTTTTTGTTATAAAATTTTGTAAATAAGTAAGTTTTCTCCTTCACTGATGGGCAATGATAAGGCAGGACTGACGGACACTGATAAGGCGGCACCGATGAGGTGGCACTGACAGGCACTGATAAGCGGCACTGATGGGCAATGGTAGGTGGCACTGATGGGTGGCACTGATATGCAGCACTGATGGGCATTGATAGGCGGCACTGATGGGCACTCATGGGTGGCACTGGTGGGTACTGATAGGAACTGTTAGTCGACACTGGGCACTGAAGGGCTGCACTGATGAGTAATTATGGGTGGCACTGATAGGCGGCACTGCTGGGCACTGATGGGTGCTGATAGGCGGCACTGATGGGCACTAATACATGGCACTGATGGGCACTGATATGCGGCACTGATAGATGGCATTGATAGGCATCACTGATGGCACTGGCAAGCATTGGGGATGGGCACTGATTGGCAGCTGCCTGGGCACTGATTGGCATTCCCCTGGTGGTCTAGGGTGGCATACCTGGTGGTCCAATGTGGTGGCAATCCCTGGTGGTTCTGGCGGCTTCCTGGTGGTCCTGGATGGGCATCCGAGGGGGGGCTGCGCTGATAAACAATTAGCAAAGACCCCCCTGTCAGGAGAGCCGCCGATCGTCTCTCCTCTACTCGCGTCTGTCAGATGCGAGGGAGGAATAGCAGATCAATGGCTGGTTTTACACGGTTGATCACGTGGTAAAGAGCTTCCATCAGAGGCGCTTTACCATGATCGGTGTAGCGGTGTGTCAGACTGACACACCGCAACAACGATCGCCGCGATGCGCGCCCCCACAGGCGTGCGAGAGTGGTCGTTTTGGAGGGCCATCATATGACGTCCACCCAGAACGAGAGCTGCGCCACCCAGCCGTCATTTGACGGCCGGCGGGCGGGAAGTGGTTAAGTAATGCAGCAGATGATTCATGTAGCATTTACTTCCTGGAATCCATCTGCACTTGGTTCAGGCATTTAAGCAGGAAGGTATTCTTAACTGAGAAAACCCCTCTTCCCCTCCCCTCCAGAAGACTACTGGGATCTATGACATAATTTGCCTAGGCAAGAAACCAGGAAGTAATTGAAGAAATATAAAAAAAATATATAGAAATATAGTTTGATATACCTTCCTATCTATTTACTAATGCTAGCAGCATGAGGAGTAAAAATAGTCAATGTTGATTGAGAGAGTGAAGTTCCACTTTAACATGAATTGTTAGACTGGGTCAATTTGGTTGCTAGCTGATAAGTGTGCTGGGAAATCTTTGTTTGTCTGTGATATTTGAGAACATACTTTAATTACTCCAGAAAATGAAAGTAGTGACTGTGCTCTTCCAAACGTCCTCCTGCAATTAGTAAATGAGCAAAAGCTTTTTAAAATGGATTACTACTGCAGTTCAGCAATACAGCTTGGTCCCTTCTCTGCCCTCAGCTTGTGATTGGACAGTAAAGGAGCTTTGCTTACTTACATTAGTTACACTTAAAATACATTTAAAGTTCAACTCCATGCAGATATAGAATTCACAAATTAATGCAGCAGCACAAGTACCTGAATTTGACTTGGTATCATCCCACTACTGGCAGTCTACTGTACAGCAAGGCTCAGAGAGGGGGAAGGAGAAGCAGCACAAGGAGCCAGTCAGTTGTGCTGCAGTATAAATAGCATGCTGATAGGAGGAGAGATTAAAGCCACAGTGAGATACGCTTACCAGTGTGCTGCTTCTTCTTTAATGTCTATTC